>OU343049.1:38698510-39921824 GCA_910593695.2 Ocypus olens
ATATACCGGGTGACCCAGTGATCTGTAAAAGCCCCATAACTTATTTGCTATTTGAGATAACGACTTCTGGTTTTCTTGAACTGGTACCCACACCTATTCTACATATTTTAAAATTATGTATGTTTTTGTACAGGGTGTCCCAATATACATAACAGAACAAAGTTATGTTTTTTTTAAATGGAACACCCTATATTTTATAATTTATTTTCAATCCTCTTGAAAACCTGATAAAAATAGTATAAGATAGTATTGGTCTATTATGGACGATTGGTTAGTTATGGGCAAATTTGTGGCAAAAACAAGGACACATTGAAAAAGTTGCAGAAGCGCTCCTAGCAATGCTAGAGTCGTTTTTTATACACTAAAGAATTTTCCATATCATGAAGAATAATACAAATCGGCTTTGGTTCTTTTTTGTTCATACTGCTATACAGGGTGTCAACATACGCAAAATAATGGATAACTATTTTTTTCAAATGGAACACCCTATATATCTTGCCACCAATGCATGGCATTTTTAATAAGCTTTCCAATGATGTACAATTTGTATAATGAAATATTAAGGATTCTTGAGAGTTAACCATAAAAAACATTTTTCTTTTGTCACCTCCTGCTCATTTTTGGATTTTCAGCCAAAACTATGCATTTTCTGAAAAAAGAATAACAGACCAAAGTTGTAGAGCGGATAATTTTTGATCGATATAGGTCTTTCGACTTTTCCAATAATGCGTGCATTGCCCGGTAGAATGCGCAAAATCGTGACCGTATGTGCATTTTAGCGTTTTTTTCAAATTTTTTGTTAATTAATTGCACTATACTTTATTTTCCACGTCCTCTAGCAGAAAAGCGGGTAATTATAGAATTATTCAAATGACCTACATTACATGTTATGGAATTTTAACGATAAGATTTGCGCTGATGGAGAGTAACCGCCAAACCCAGAAAAATTACGTTTGTGATTTTGTATTTTGTAAATTAATTCATTTGCAAAAGCTGTGGGCGATGTTTAACTCGTTGGATTGTAGGATAGGGCCCACCCACCACCCTTTGTACCCACTTTAACCTAGCCCACAAAACTCTGTTTGATTGCATGATTTTTTTTTGTAAATCCTTCTGTGGTGTTGGAATTTTAACGATAATTACGAAACAGGGTTTGTAGTTTGAGTTAAAATTTGAGTTTTGGGTGGCACTATTCTACCCTCTAATTAGTTAAAGATACATTTTAAACAGAAGAAAATTTCCTATTAGATATTATTATAAAGTATAGTATATCAGCTATGGTGGTTGCGCTAGAGCGAGCGGTTTGAAACTGTTTGAAAAATCGTTGGCGGCATAACAAAAATTCCACTCGATAGGGGTAGGAAAAGGGGGTAGAAATTTGAGTGAATTATTTTTGCAAAATATAACCTTTTTGTTATCCATCTTATAGTATAATAAATACGTTAAATAACCGCATTTTGAAAATGATTACAGTAGATTTCTGGAATAATGAGCATATTTCAATAATTTTATAATAAAAAATGGTGATGTGGCCATCATGTTAATTTCTCCGACTTGTTGGTAAATATTATATTTACGCTTTCATGGTTTATTTTTAATTTAAATCATATTTAAAATGTACATCGAGCGTTTTGTAGACTCGGATGAAACTGACGTTGAAAACGTAAAAGTTATGAAAGATGGAAATATCGGGTGTGTATAAATTGGTGGATAATCTACACGTAACGATGTTCTTTCAAAAATTCTAAGCAGCTTATCTTAATTCTAAAATGTTGTACATGCTTCCTGGGTCTTGACGAGGTCCTCAAAGTTTGAAGATCCAGTCGTTAAATATGCGTTATTATTCGATATTAATTTACAGAAAACCCTGCAATTTCGGTGATATGACTAGTTTGAAAATTATTTGTCAGTGTGTGCTATCTTTCTTGTATTTTTAAGACTTCTTAATTGGCATATTTTCATTAAAAAAAATGGTGATGTGACCATCATGTTACTTTCTCCGATTTGATGGTATCATGGCCATTTATATTTACGTTTTCATGGATTATTTTCAATTGAAATCATATTTAAAATGTACATCAAGCGTTGCAAAACTCGGATGAAACTGACGTTTAAAACGTCAAAATTATGAAAGATGGAAAAATTATACTTCAAATTAAAAAACTCGGTTTACTCAAAAATTAACGAGATTTCGAAAAAAACTTGTTCTTTAGAAGTTGTTTATTTTGGCATTCTCTACAATTATTATTCACATAAATTTGCTGTAACTATTATCGTATTTCAAAAACTAATAGAGCAATTGATATGAAACTTTGAACATAAATCTTATTTGATAATCTGAAGAACTGAAAAGCTTTTGGTAAATTTTGGTTTTGTAAAAGTGGGGGTTTACCTTAACTGTTTTTTTTGTTTTTTGCCAATATTTTCTTAAATATGAAAAATATCACAAAAACATTTAAACAAATATTGACAACAAAGAAATGAGCTAATTTTGTTTGAAAACATTTTTCATAAAATCATTGTTATTCGAGAAAAAAATGTATTATTATTTTTTTTATTTTTGGTTTATTATTATGAAACGATAACAGTTACAGCAAATTTATGTTAATAACAATTGTAGAGAATGCCAAAATGAACAACTTATAAAGGATTTTTTTTTCGAAATCTCTTTAGTTTTTGAGTAAACCGAGTTATTGAACTTTATATTTATTTTGGAGAGAGTATACAATTTTGCCATATGATATATATACAAGGTATTTTTTAACCTATAATCTTGAGCAATGATAGTTTGCAAGTGGATTATTGACTAATGAAAAGAAATCTCTTGATCTTGAAAGAAAATGAAATTCAATCCTTGTAAAAATTGTAGAAAATTAATCCCTGCTGAGAATATCTTCAAAATTTCAAAATCTATCTAGAATAAACCTACTTTTAATATTTAACTACAAAAATTAACGTAAGACAGCTGAATACAAATTGGCAACAGTCAGTACTTAATCTTTGGAGAAAATGAAATTCGACAATTATAAAAATTGTAGACAATCCCTGCTGAGAATAATTTCGAAATTTTAAAATTCATCTAGAATGAACGTGAGTTAATATTTAACTACAAAAATTGACATAAGACAACTGAAAACAAAATGGCAACATTCAAAACTAAATTCGACGATTTGAAAAATTATAAACAATTAATCCCTGCTGTGATTATCCTCAAAATTTCAGAACCCATTCAGAATAAACCAAATTTTTATATTCAACTCCAACAATTGATATGTGGTAGCTGAAAACAAAACGGCAACAGTCAAAACTTGATCTTTGGAGAAAATTATATCCGACTATAAGAACAATTGTAGATAATTCATTCCCGCTGAGATTAATTTCAAAATCCATCCAAAATAAATCTAATTTTGATATCAAACATAGACAATTAGACATTGAATACAAAACGGCAACAGTCAAAGAAAGTAAATTCGACGATTAGAAAAATTGTAGATAATTAATCCCTTCCGAGATTGACTTCCAAATTTTAAAATCCATCCGGAATGAATCCAGCTTTGATATCCAACTAGAAGAATTGACATATTGATATTGATATTGATCTTTATTATGTGTTAACCATACAAAGTATAGATACATTTGTCATATAAATATAAAAAAATTTACTTAACGTTCTTACAGTATTATGTCGCATTATATAAAAAGAGAAAGAAGGCAAACATTTAATTTATTTTATTGCTCATTTTTTCGTGGTTAGAAAATATAAAGACAATTGTCACAGATTTGAAACCTTCCAGATGTACTTAATAGTATATAGTGTATCAAGGGCCGAAAATAGGCTTTAGCAACAAGAGCGAGCGGAGCGAGCGAGGGTTGCTAAAAGTGAAGGGTTGCTAAAGCATTTCGGCATGTGTTACAGTCGATATTTTTTCGCCTGCCTTAAGTAAAAACAGTGTTTCAGGAAATTTTATATCGCGCACCATTGAACTGTCACTGTCAGATTTTTGCATAGCCTACTCATATTCCGCGGAAGGTTGTCTAGATTATGCATATTATTTTTTCGGCCCTAGATACGCTAAATCGAAGTTTCGGCCCTATTTTTATGGCCGAAATAAATGGTATAAAAATATAATTTTTTCATCTTTTATAATTTTGACGTTTTAAACGTCAGTTTTATGCGAGTCTACAAAACATTCGATGTACATTTAAAATATGATTTAAATAGAAAATAAACCATGAAAGTGTAAATATAAATGATGATATCATCGGAGAAAGTAACATCACCATTTTTTTTCCAGAAATTGTTGAAATGGCATCTAGGGACCCCAAAGCGGATATTTCCGTAAAAAACATTTTTGAAAAAATTTTCACGATCGCAATACTTTCTCGTACTTCGTAACGGAGAAAGTAAAAATACGAAAAAATAGTAGTGGAAACAACTCTACTTTGTAGTATTAGTGAAAATTATGTTAAGTTTTTAATGAAGCGCGTTTATAGTTTGTTATAGAATCTCCAGCTTGGGAACACACATCCGCACATTAAACATTGTTTATTCATTTTTTATTAATTATAATCTGCGCAATAAATCTATTTAAAGAGACAATGTGGCATAGATCAATCCAAGAAAAATATACTCGCTTCTTTGCGGCAATAACACAAACCAAATTTCCTCGTAGACGTACAGTTCACTACACTCTCTCGACTAATCAGCACTGAAAAGTGCAAATTGCAGATATGCATCGCAATGAATTGATAAGATATGCGAGCGTTAATCTCCGTTGTATTTTATTTCTAAATGCCATTAATTTTATTATTTATTGTCGCTGATTCGTACATTCAGTCGTCGGTGTGAAATGGTGCGAAATTCGATTTTCCTAACTATCCCAACGAGTTCGCGCAAATCGCTTTTACTTTTTATCCAGTGGCGCCCGTATTTATCATGTCTTCTTGCAGCAGTTTCTGTGCAGCCGGTTTGGCGGATGGACGCAGGTGAAACTGGTCCAAGATGCGTTTCCGCTTATCAGTGCTTCTCGCCGTGTTCGCGTTCACCGAGGCTCGAATTGTGAGGAAATGTTGTCCTCTCAAGGACATATCCATGGATCACCAAAACTGCACGGAATCGAGTTTTTTTAATTTTATTCCGATGTTCGAGGAGACTTTTAACATGTCTTTGGAGAAGGACGAGGTGTTAGTGGGTCGTGGTTGTGTCAACGACAAGAATCGGTTTTTGCTGAATTACACTGAAGACATGGACCGGTTTAACGTGGATAGGTCGGGGAGGTTGTATTGGTACGCAGCTGAGAGGTACTTTAATATCGAGGATTATTGCTTGGATGTCTTCGTTGGAGGCTGGGGTGCGTTCGTTTGTGAAGAGGATCCTCCAGTCATAACCTCATATTCTCTAGGTAAATTTTGAAATACTTAATGTGGATATTTTATAAGCCAGGTTGATGTTAACCCGATAAAATTTTTGTTAGAATTTGTTTGTGTGCGGAATTATTCTAGGAGCAGCTATTTCTAAAAAAAAAAACGAACGGGACGATTTAATTATGGAGGAAACGATTGGGTTTTCTTGGAGTCGTCTACTTATGTGTGTATGTGTGTAACTCAATAATCATTATACCTCTAGAGCATCATTCACTGCATAAGCCCAATTGTGAATTGTTCTTGTCACTAACTCAACTATACGCTTTAGCGGGTGTTGATGATTTACTTTAGGGCTGGCTTTGTGGATGTGCAAACTAATTTAGAAAAAGGTCTTTTGTACATTTTGCTACATTTACTTTTTTTGACGATCGAAATGGACCAACCCACATTATATGGCCTTACAGGACCCCAAGCCTTGCTCTTAACATTATGTACTAATTCTACAGACGGTTTATTACTTTATTTTGTATAGCATTATGGAAAATGAAACCAAAATGGTTTAATGCAAAAAAATGTTTTATTCAATGTTGGGAATTACTTATGTCAACGAAATGTCTGCCTCTGTTAGCGAGCTCTTTATATAATATTTTTCATCACATTTTCAACCCGTATTCCCTTAATTTCCTCACAAATGTTTTGTTTACGTTGCTCAAGTGTTTCTGTTTTTTCGGCATAAACCAATCTTTAGATATCCCCACAAAAAGAAGTCCGTGCCAATCGACATCACTATTTCTTGAGATAATTTGTTGTGGAAACAGATCTCTCAGTAATTCCATTGTAACATTAACTGTAAGTGCAGTTGCACCGTCTTGTTGAAACCACATTTTAACCAAGCCCAAAACATCCAATTCTGGTCTCAAAAATGTATCATTCATGTTACGATAATATACGCCAGAAACAGTTACCGTAACAATACGTTTATCTTCAAAAAAGTAAATGCTAAATGTAAATGATTTGTCCAGACCACATAATTATTTTTAATGGATGCAAATAATTTCAGGATTTTCTATTGCCCAGAACCGACAATTTTGTTTTATTAATGTATTAAATGTAAATTGTGGTTTTCTTTTTAAGCTATATCATCTTATTGGCATATACACTGGTGGAAAAAATGAAATACTTGAAATTCGTGAAATTTCGACTATTTTCAAACCGCCATAACTCGGCGTATTTTTAATCGATTGTGGTCAATCTTTGAGGGCGAAAAACTTTTAATTGTCTTATTTAAAGTCATGCATGCGAACTTAAGCGTAACCCCATCAGCCTTATGAAAACAATTTTTTTTTCAGGAAACCATGTTCAACTTTGACGATGTGTACGGAGTCGGAAAAGTTTTTTGACTCAATTTAAAATGCAAATATTTGTGCATCATTTTTCATAAAGTTGTTGCGGTTAAGGCCAATTTCTTAAGCACGTTGTCGAATTGAGGTTGATGGATTGTTTGGAACAATTTTTAGAACAGCAGCTGATCTTCTCGTACGTGGTGATCCAGGCTTGAGCTTATCTGCTACAGAGGCTCTTTCTTCAAAATCATTCACTAAACGATACATTTTTGATGGCACTTTATTTCTATTAAAAATTTCACATTATTTTCTAGTCGTCACAATAATTGATTTTTTTATGTTTTTGCCGGTATTTTTAAGGTTTTTGATTACTTACCCTCTATAATATATAATATTTATAATCTAAATATAATTTTTTTATTTTTTTTTTATTTTTCAAAAAGAAAAGTTCGCAAAATGTTTTTAAATTTATAATAAATCGGAAAATTATATTGGGCTATAGAGTGATTTTTAGGATGACGAATGCTGAAAATGTCAATTCAATTTTTTGATCCGCATTTTTTATTATTAGTCCCGGATTTTTAATTTCTTTGGCCAACGTTTTAGATTTTAGTTGTTTTTGGACTTTTCCGACCTGCAATTTTGTTTCTTTTGGTTTACATTTGCGATCTTCTGGCCTAAATTAAATTTTTTGATTTTTTGGGTCACGTTTGATTTTAAGGTTAGAATTTTTGATTTTTGGCACTATATTTTAATTTTATTAGCTCGAATTATTGATTTGAATGCGCGAATCTTTAATTTGTTGAAGTTATTTTTAAGGTATTCGATTTTGATTTTTAAAATATAGGGTTTTTAGATTTTGTAATCTCAATATAATTTTTTTGTTTGAATTTTTTTTATGTTTTGACTATTATTTTCGAGTTTCGGGTCGGCCCCTTATTTTTCCTTAACTTGAATTTTTATTTTTTTGGTCTGCATTTTTTTTATTTTAAGACCAGGATTTTTGTTTTTGGCCTATTTTTAAGATCTTTGGCCTGGTTGTTGATTTTTGGCCTAAATATTCTATATTTTTGGACACAATTTTTGATTGAATTGTTAGATGTTTAATGTTGGCGGCGTTTACTTCGTGGTACATCTTGATTGTAGATTGGAATAAAACACTTTAACTTTTTTATACCACTATATTTTATTTATGGTCATTTTCAAACATAATTTATGTTTGAAAATGACCAGTGAATGGTCGAAACTAGTCACATAAATAAAATATAGTGGTATAAAAAAGTTAAAGTGTTTTATTCTAATCTGAGTTGTTAGAATTTTCGATTTAATTATTAGAATTTTCAATTTTTTGGTTTACGTCTATTGTTTTCAGGCCAGAGTTTTCGATTTTTGGTGTAAATTTTCGGTTGTTTGGCTAGGATTGTTGATTTTTAATTTTATTGTCTATATTTTAGATTTTTGATCCGTATTTTTGATTTTTTAATCTTCTGTCCTATTTTCTTTATTTTGGACGATATTTTCGATTTGTTTGTTTAAATTTTCGATTTTTTGGTTTGCATTTTTTATTTTTAGGCTGGAGTTTTAGATTTTTCATTTACAGTTCCGATTTTTTTTGCTACGATTGTTGATTTTTTCGTTTTATTAACCTGTTTTCTTTAATTACTTGATTTTTGGCCTTAATATTCTTTATTTTGGCCACTTTTTTCGATTTGTTAGAATTTTTGTTTCTTTATTTTTGGTCTAAATCTCCGATTTTTTTGGCCATAATTGTTTATTTTCTTTTCCTATTTTTTAGATCTTTGGCCCATTTTTAACTTTATTTTTCTTCAAATTCTTGATTTTTGGCCTAAATATTCTTTATTCTGGTTTTTGTTTCTTTATTTTTATGCCCGAATTTTCGATTTTTGGTCTAAATTTCCGATTTTTTGGTCCATAATTTTTTTTGGTCCATTTTTAACTTTATTTTTCTTCAAATTCTTGATTTTTGGCCTAAATATTCTTTATTCTGGTCACAATTTTTGTGTTGTTTGTTGAAATTCGTCGTTTTTTTTTGGATTGCATTTTTATTTTTTGACCCTAGTTTTCGATTTTTTGTCTAAAGTTCCGAATTTTTTGGCCACAATTGTTGATTTTTTTAATATATAAGATCTTTCGCCTGTTTTTTCGTTTATTTTTCTCTAAATTTTTTATTTTTTACCTAAATATTTTTTATTTTGGCCATAATTTTCAATTTGTTTGTTGAAATTTTCGATTTTTTTTTGTCTGTATTATTTATTTTTAGGTCCGAGTTTTCGATTTTTGGTCTACCTTTACAAATTTTTGGGCACGATTATTGATTCTTCATTGTTTTGATCTATATTTTAGATTTGTGACCAGTATTTTCGATTTTTTTTGGCCTATTTTTTTTTTATTTTGACCGAAATTTTTGATTTGTTTGTTACAATTGGTTAAGTTTATTTAATCATTAATTAGCCACAATTTGCTAATGTACACGTCAATTACAAAATTTTCGATTTTTGAATCTGCATTTTTATTTTTAGATTTTCGAATTTTGGTCTAAATTTCCGATTTTGTGTATATTTTAAATTTTTTAATTTGATTGCGGGATTTTTTTTTGGCTATTATTTCTGAGTTTCTAGTTGGAAATTTTCTTTAAGCGAAAGAGTTATTTTGGCGGTGAAAAGGGCAAATTATTTTTCCTTTACTTGAATTTTAATAAATCGCTATTGTATTATCAACATCGGAGAAAGTAATATGATGGCGACATCACTTTTTTTCATTTTCATGAAACTATAATAATTACATCAAATTTATTTTATAAAGAATAAGTTTTTTTCGAAATCTCTTTGGTTTTTGAGTAAATTGAGTTGTTGAATTTGAAATATGATTTTTTCATATTTCATAATTTTTACGTTTTAAACGTCAGTTTCATCTGAGTCTACGAGAGGTTCGATGTACATTTAAAATATGATTTAAATTGAAAATAAAGCATGAAAGCGTAAAAATAAATGATACCATCAATTCGGAGAAAGTAACATGATGGCCACATCATCGTTTTTTCATAATAAATTTGACAAGTTTTTACCAAGTTGGCGAACAAAAAAAGTAGTAAACCTTCTCGATATACTTGTTTTTTTTTTATTGTCCAACCAGATTCGAGATTTATTTTTCTTAGGTTTTTGGATTATTTGGGTGTCTCTACTGTTTGTAATGTAATTACATTGATATATGAATGCCATGTTGGAATTGATTAATTATTTGGGAGAAAAGTGGTAATTATACGTAATTACTCTTTATGATAGGGTAATTGAGCACATGGAAACTATGTAGAAAACATAACCTCAAATTTATTTTGAAGGCAAAAATTAGAATTACAACCAGAGTTTCCAACCAAATATCCAACATTATAAAAAAAAAACACCAGATCTGGTTGGTCGATAGAGAACACCGAGTATACATGCTTATTTTCGTAGTAATAGTAAAACAATTTATTAAGATCACACATACAGGGTGAGTTTTTTTCAATGTTTTCTATGGGGATCTCGGAAATTATAAGAGATTGAGAAACGGTTTAATGGGCAAAGAAGTATAGTTTTACGTGCCCAATAAAAGTTATTTTAAAGTTAGCAAAAAAGTGAAGGGTAACTAGATATTTGGAAAAATGTAAAAAGTGTCATTTTTTTAAAATAAATATATCTCAGTTATTATGACAGATAGAAAAAAACTGTAGACAAAGTTGTAGATAATATTATACAGCTTAATAAAATAAATAAAACATTTTAACGCCATTATTTTCCGAGATATAACGCAAACTTACATTTTTTTAATGGAAACCATAGTTGGCTATGACCTCATTCAAAAGACTATTTTTTTATCTTAAATCCGATATCACATATGACATAGTTATTTCTAAAAATAAGTGAGTTACAGTCATTTTTAGGTTTTATTATAAATCAAAAAATAGTTAGCCATGAAAAAGATGAAAGTAAAAATAAAAAAAAAAACAAATAAAGTAAATCCATCTGGTTACCCTTCACTTTTTTGAAAATTTTGAAAGTGTTATTTTATTGGGTTCGTAAAACTGACTTCTTTGCCTATTTGACCGTTTCTCTATCTCTTATAGTTTCCGAGATCCCCATAGAAAACATCGAAAAAAACTCACCCTGTATATACACACATACATGCACACAAGCATGAAATTCAAAGGCCATCGGCCGGAGTCTTTCAGCCATCTTATTTTATTTTATGTAAATTAATATATTTTTTTCAAAGAATCATCATTTACCATGCGAATTCAGTTACGCGACATGAAATTCGACATGACTTTAATTAGTAACCATTAGGTCCGGATTCTGGTATTTGTTTTTATTTTTTTTATTTAGGATTCTGTACTAAATATTGTCTGAAATATTTATTTATTATGTCTAATAAAATGAACATTCTTAAGCGTATTCAAATTAATATTATAATAGTTGTCATTAAAAATTTTAAAAGAGGATGTTTTAGTAACCAAAAATGAAATTTTGGTGGAGGTACAAAATTTTGACAAATAATCCTGAATAGCAAGTCTTAATAACTGCATGCATAAAGAGCATTATCTCAACTTTGCAGTAGCAAAAAATGACTGCGTGAAAAGGCTAATTTTGTTTACTAAAAATGAACCAAAAGTAGCAACTTTAGCAGATTTATCTTGAATTTTTTTCTCTATTTGAAACATGTACGAATTTCCTTTTTTGTAAATTTGTCTTTGTGAAATAAATGCATTATTATTATTATTATTATTAATTCCGTCTCTTTATAATCGCCCAAAGACAATGATCCAAACGTGGCAGTAATGGCTGCGTGGAGCAGCAAATTTTGACGTCCAAAATGAACTAAAAATTTGTCTAATTAATTCTGCATAACGTCTCTTCATAGCTGCGCAAATAAACTTATCCCAACTTTACAATAACAAAAATGGCTGTTCAAAAATTTTCGAAAATTGCATTGGAAGCTCCAAATTAACATTTTGTCAGATTAATTGAATGAAGAAGAGCGTATATTTGGTTCTACAAATAAATATATCCATCATCACAGTAACAAAAATGGCTGTCCAGAAATTTTCGGAAATTGCTTTGGAAACTCCATATTTAATTCAAAATATGATTAACATTTAGTCAGATTAATTTAATGTGAGAAGATCGTATATCTCGTAAAATTTGAATACTTTTGTTTCATGTAAATAATAATTTATATTCATAATGACTAAATTAATGGTCACCAGTTGACCATCGAAAAGACAAAGCAAATATTATAAATCTACACATTTTCGTTTTTTCAACGGAAACAAAAACCATTTAACATAAGTAAATATCCCATGAATACACAAGACATTGAAGATTTAAAACTTTACATTGGTGTAAATATTATCTTTGGTGATGTAAAATACGCCTGAATAAATGACTCAAATTGGTTTACAGAAGAGCGTCATAAACATATGACATTGTGTCAGTGCCACAAATTTGATGCCAGCAAAAGCGCCCAAGGTTCGTTTAAATTTTATAATTGACAAATTCATTAAATTACTATATAGAGTAAGTTTATATTCATGTATGCTTTTCAGCAGAGGTACAATATATTTTTTTTTTATTTATTTACATATACACGGGAAACCCCCTTTACACATCATACTACAAAAATAACACTACTTACAATAATTAGAATAATACTACCATAATTAAAAAATGCATATAAGAATATTTCAATTATAAGACTAAATATTTGGTTCAACTGTAATTTAAAATTTAGATAACATGAATCAAATAAGCTGAACCAAGGTTGCATATTTAGAACATTCGCTATTCAACTCGTATTAGGTACAGCTTTACCTGAGGAGTATTTTGTCTCATTTACTCAATTATCTATCTGTCATAATAAGCGAAATCTGCATGTTTAGATTGATTCTGTGGACATTCTGTATAATAAGGAGTAAAACTGAGAAATTACATCTTAAAATTTCTAATATACCTAATGAGTATATGTTATTTAATTTTTTTTCGATTGAATGAGTCCTTAAAACACATTTTATTGTTAATTTATTGTTTAATTGCTATTACCCATATGTGTTGCTATGAAATCGATCTTAATTGTTTTAATTGGTTTCAATTCCTTCAGCTGTCGCGATTGTTACGAAAATGATTGAAATTAACAAAAATTTACTGCATATTTTCTGGTCTACATATTATACTAAATTAGACGTAATATGACATTAATTGACTTGCCTTTATTATACAGCCGCACAAAACTCGATATGCACTAATGGGAGAAATGACTCATTTTTGTGAGACGACTGAAAAGAGTCGATTCTTGAAGTGTTAAGAGAATATCTGAGAAAATGTCTGAGCAAAAAAAAGGTCCTCACTTCCAAATTTACAGTGTACCCCACTTCTCACATTTCCAGACTCAAAATGAGTCAGAGCAATTACACAAGAATCGCTTAGCTCTCGACTAATTTCTAAGAGTCGACTCACTCATGAGTTATCTATCTCTAATCTGCAAATCTTTTGTTTATAAATTTGGTTCATAAAATACATAATTTTGGATTTTTTTTTATTTGTTGAATTGTTTTAATATTTACCTTCTCTAGCCATTGCTGCTGTGAGATATTTGTACATTCTGTATATAGAGTTATATTTCGATGTAGTATAAATCGCGCGAACGCGGAACAATAGGATGTTTTTTGTTTCTTTTTATAATGGAACATCTGCGAATAAAGAAATCAGTTTGAGTTGAGCCGTAGAACTGTTCGCATTTAAATAACCTTCTTTCCTTAATTAAACCAAAAACATTACAACTGGCGACGAGGATAATTAGTAATCATGTCGATCGGGCAAATTAAAGAATTTGATCTGGGTAGTAAAAAGTGGTCCACGTACATTGCACGCGTTAATCAGTATTTTATCGCGAATAAAATCGTCGATGAGAATAAAGTGCCGATTTTATTAAGTGCAGTTGGTGATAGTATGTACGAGCTAATGACTGATTTGTGTAATCCGATTCTACCGGAAGATAAATCTTATGAAGAGCTAGTGAAAATGGTCGAAAAACACGTGGAACCGGAACCATCCATTATTGCCGAACGTTACAAGTTTCGTCAAAGAATACAAGAATCCGGCGAAAAAGTATGCGATTATGCAGCGGCATTAAAAAGATTATCCAGAACATGTAAATTTAAAACAAATTTGGATGAAAATTTACGAGACCAAATGGTTTTCGGATTAAGAAGTGATGAAATTAAGCAGCGTCTATTCACGTTGGGGGACATTTCCTTTGCAAAAGTATACGAAGAGGCAGTTAACCAAGAGGCGGCAGTTCGTGATGCACACCTGGTAGCTGGAAAATTACAGGAAACTGGATGTTCGGCACTCAATCTCATAAGGAGGGAAAACGGAGAGCAGAAACAGCATGGACAAGATGGCGGACATGGATTTCCGGCGAGAACTGGCAACAATGTCAACAAGCATCGCGTTGGCGCACGCTCCAATCCTCAGAAGAAGGACAATGGCGGACATCACAACAAAGTAAGGGAGGTAAAGTGCAAAAGTTGTGGATTAGTGAACCATCAATCATCAGAATGTTATTTTAGAAATGCAGTTTGTCATAAGTGTAAAAAAATGGGACATATTAGTAAAATTTGTAGACAATTTACAAAGAAAAACTTTTATGTAACAGAAAATAATATATCGAAAAATGACACTGATTCTGATATTGAGTTTTTTAAAATAAATTCATCATCCCATGATACTTTTAAAATGAATATTATGGTTTCTAATAAAATGTTAAAAATGGAAATCGACACTGGAAGTGCAATTAGCGTCATTTCAGATAATACATACAGATTATTATTTTCTGAGTACAAATTAAAGGTAACTCCTTTATCATTAAAAACGTATGATGGCAAAAGTATAATTTGTCGCGGATATTTTGATGTGAGCGTAATATTTAAAAATAATAAATGTGTACTACCATTATATGTAATACCAAATGGTGGTCCTCCCCTCATTGGCAGAGCTTGGTTACGTAAGTTAAATATTTGCACTGAATTAAATTGTTTTAATATAAATATAAATGAACAACAAGTTAAAGACATAGTTTTTGAAAAATTTCCAAATGTTTTTAAGTCCGGTGTGGGCAAATTCAATGGCAGCGATCTCAAGTTATATACTAAGGATAACGCGATTCCAGTTTTTTGTAAAGCAAGATCATTACCATTTGCAATTAAAAATAAAGTAGAACAAGAATTGGAAAATTTAGTAAAAAGCGATATCATTCAACCAGTAGAATATAGTGAATGGGCAACACCGATTGTACCGGTTATAAAAAAAGATGGCTCAGTACGAATTTGTGGGGATTATAAAATTACTGTAAATCCAGCATTAAAAATTCAAAAATATCCTCTTCCTCGCATTGAAGAACTTTTCGTGTCACTGAAAGGTGGTAAATACTATAGCAAGATAGATCTTTCTCAGGCCTATGCACAATTTTGTTTAGATGAACAATCACAAAACTTAGTAACGATAAATACTCACAAGGGTCTTTTTAAATTCAAACGTTTACCCTACGGAATTGCGTCATCTCCGGGATTATTTCAAAAATCAATTGATATGTTATTTTCTAAAATAGGGGGGGTGGCAGTCTTTTTAGACGATATTCTAATAACTGGCAAAAATAAAACCGAACACAATAATCGTCTATTTCAAGTTTTAAATAAATTAGAAAAATGTGGATTACGTGTTAAATTAAATAAATGTAGATTTTTACAAACTGAAATTTCATATTTAGGGTATGTAATTAGTGAGAAGGGCCTAAGTACATGTCCTGAAAAAATTGCAGCAATTCTTAAAGCTGAAACACCTATATCAGTAACTACATTAAAAGGGTTTCTTGGGCTTGTAAATTATTATGCTAAATTTGTTCCAAATATTAGCGCAAAATTACACGCATTATATAAATTACTACAAAAGGGTGTTGTTTGGCACTGGGGCCAAGACCAACAAGAAACATTTGAATTAATTAAGAAAGAATTAACATCACCAAAGGTCTTAGCTCATTATAATTCAAATTTACCTGTAATTTTGGCCTGTGATGCAAGTGCATATGGTATTGGGTGTGTGATTTCTCACAAATTTCCAAACGGAGATATTAAACCAATTGCATTTGCATCTCGCACCTTAAATTCAGCGGAACAAAAATATTCACAAATCGATAAAGAGGCTCTTAGTATAATATTTGGTGTTAAAAGATTTAACCAATACCTGTTTGGTCAGAAATTTATTTTATTAACCGACCATAAACCTCTTTTATCGATATTCGGTGAAAAGAAAGGGATTCCGCAGATGGCCGCAAGTCGATTACAAAGATGGGCAATTATCTTAGCTAGTTATCAATATGAAATTCAATATATTCGTTCGGAAAAACACGGAAATGCGGATAGTTTATCTCGTTGGCCGGTAAATGAAACAGGTAACAGAAGTAAGGACATTGAAATTAAGTATAACAAATGTGAGGATTTGCCGATAAATTATAAAAAAGTTGCAATTGAAACCCGTAGAGATAAAACCTTAGGAAAAATAATTAAATTTGTACTACAGGGTTGGCCTGAAAAATGTACAAATGAAGATTTAAAACCATATTTTTTGAGAAAAGATGAGCTACATATAGAAGCAAATTGTTTACTGTGGGGATATAGAATAGTAATTCCTAGAAAATTACAAATAAATGTACTAGGTGAAATTCACAAACCTCATTTTGGAATAAATAAAAGTAAATCATTGGCCAGATCATATGTGTATTGGCCAGGAATAGATTCCGACATTGAAAAGATTTGTAAGAATTGTTTAGTATGTCAAACAATTAATACAAATCCCAGTAAGGTGTCAGTACGTCCTTGGCCACGACCAAAACTTCCCTGGTCGCGAATACATATAGATTTTTTTGGTCCTATTTATGGAAAAAAATACTTTTTGATAATAGATGCTCACTCTAAATGGGTCGAAATTTTTAAGATGAGTAATACAGATGCCAAGGCAACTATAACCTGTTTAAGAACTGTTTTTGCTAGGTTTGGTTTACCACATTGTTTAGTAAGTGACAATGGCCCTCCATTCACTTCATCTGAATTTGAATTGTTTTTAAAAAAGAATGCAGTACGCCATATATTTTCGCCTCCATATCATCCGGCTAGCAATGGTGCTGCGGAAAATATGGTTAAAACTGCAAAAATATTTTTAAAAAAGGCACATTATGAAAAAAATGATCTTGATGTGGCGTTGCAGTTATTTTTATTCCATTACCGCAATACACCACATTCGTTAACCGGAGTAAGCCCTGCTAAATTGCTAATTGGTAGAAACTTGAGATCGCGCTTGACCTTGCTAACACCGAACATAGACGAAGAAATTGAAATTAAAAATGATGAAAATTACAATAATTTTCAAGAAAAAGATTTAAAAGACGGCGATTCAGTGTTATTTAAAGATTATAAAGATCCAATACGGCCAATTTGGCAAAGAGGAGAGGTAACGAACAAAACTGGTAATGTAACTTTTGATGTTAAAGTAGATGGCGAAAAAGTAGTGAAACGTCATGCTAATCAGCTAAGACGTTCATTACCAGCAAATTTTAAAACAGATAATGTTTTGGAAGTTCAGGCTGAAACAATTAGTGAACCTGTAATAGAAGACAATCCAGTAGTAAATGAATTACCAACTGAGCCTGTAGTTTCAAAACACCCATACAATTTAAGATCTAGAAATGTATCGAAGTAAAAAAAAAAAATGTATTATTTATTTAGATTATGTTTTGTTAAATTGTTTTAAAATTAAGGAGAAGGGTGTGAGATATTTGTACATTCTGTATATAGAGTTATATTTCGATGTAGTATAAATCGCGCGAACGCGGAACAATAGGATGTTTTTTGTTTCTTTTTATAATGGAACATCTGCGAATAAAGAAATCAGTTTGAGTTGAGCCGTAGAACTGTTCGCATTTAAATAACCTTCTTTCCTTAATTAAACCAAAAACATTACAGCTGCTACTACGTTCATAGCAAGATTTTCTTGTACTTGATAAAGCTAAACAGTGACAGCAACTCTGCTGCTTCATTACAATTCGCGGTTTGTTATAAGTAACATACATAATAAATACAATGGCCATCGACCGGAGTCCTTCAGCCAAGAATTATAAGTAATTATCTTAGTTTTATCTTATTGTATTAATTTATACTAATTGTGTTAACATAAATTTATTCTTAAATTTTTATAATAGAAATTACACACAGTAAGATAAACATGACGAATGTATTCGATGAACTATCGACGTAAAACGATATGATACCCTTTCGCCATTAAAACATTATTTCCAAGTTATACGTGGGATCAGTTTACGTGAGTAAATATTGATTGAGTGTGTGTGTAGTATATTTGATTAGTGCAACATACACGTTTTGTTACGAAAGTAAATGTCATACCTCTTTCTTACTAAAAATATCATCCTAACATAAATGAGAGCGAATGGATAACATAACGAATGAAATCAATGAGTGTAAATAGAAAAAGGATATCTGCATTGCTATCCACTTATAGAAATTTTTGTTGTATTTGAGTAATCAGTATTTATTTCATTTTGCAATTATTATCTTGTGCAACTTTATAGCCCTTGGGCCTATAAAGTGTTGCTAGGCAACCACAATCAACATTCACCTCGGTGGTGATTTCTGATGTAATATATTTCGTGATAGGTAAGAGCTCTATTCATTTTGACAAGTTGTTAGTTTAATCCATATGATTGGAATATCAAGTTTTTCTTGTACGGCAAAATATATAAGTACCTAAAATAATTACTGATAGTGCAACCTTTCAAAATAAATGTTATTATCTAGTAGTGCTAGTAATAACATGCAAATTTCTTTTGTATCATTCAATATCCGTCGTGGCATTAGCCAGGGAAGTAGTTGTTTCAATAAGTTATTTGTTTATAGTCTTAGTAAGACTTAATGTTGTAGAGTCACGAACAGGTTGAATATTCATATATTCAGGCTATTTTTCGTCTTTATTATTTGTATCATAACCAGAAATTGAAAACAGTGTAACCCTAAAGCTACGCGCACACTTGTTGGAATCGGACGGACGGCACGCATCGGAAAAAATTGCTTAACACAGTTGTAAACGAGTCAACGCACATTTATCGGTACGGCATGGAACGGATAAAAAATGTGCGTTGACTCGTTTACAACTGTGTTAAGCAATTTTTGTCGATGCGTGCCGTCCGTCCGATTCCAACAAGTGTGCGCGTAGCTTTATATGTCACGTTAAATGTTTATTTCACATGTGTACCAATCGTTGCAATTTCCATAGAAACCAGAACAACTAACTTCACGTCAGACATCGATGACAGATCTTGAATTAGAAACTAATTTGAGAGAACCTCACTTATTGCATTAAATAAGTGTAATAAAGACGAAAAATACCCTGAATTTGTAAAAATACAACCTGTTCGTAACACCGCAAAAATTAATTTTGCAGAGCTACGAACAGCATGAAAATTTATAAATTCGGGCTATTTTTCGTCTTTATTACATTTAGATATTGAATTTTTGACCTTTTTAAAACATTAAATGCACTCACTCATAATTCTAGATCATGGTGCTCGGGAATTTAAAAGTTTTTAACATTCGCTCAGGACATGCACACTCTAACCATTGGGCTAATAGGGGCTGAAGCCATCGAGCACCAAGCACCGGAGGGCGCCGCACAATGGAACTGTAGAAATTAATGGACATATCGGAATAACTAAAAAAACTAGAAGTGTTAGAAAAAAAATTCAGATAAAAGTTGTAGGGTTTAAAAAGGTCTATGTCGTGACCTTAGTTTGACAAGGTTCCAACTGGCAAAAAATCAAAGATTTAGATTATCTTTCCAATATAAAGTACAGTCTTCTATGTACCTTGCAATCAAACACCGGATGCCATATGTTGAGTAGTTTTGGAACTACAAATATAACAAAGTTCTAACTGCAAGGGCTGAGTTTCAAAGTACGGTGACATGGTTCTATCTGCGGGCGATAGACTGCGTAGGTCGTGCTTTTTATTTTTTTCTCAAGTCACGCGTGTGTTTTTTGCAACCTGCACTTTATAGCCTTATTTATTTACTTATTTCCAAAATAGTAGCCTTTAGTGGCCTTATTTCGTGTTGTAACTTGTTATATAATTTATATAAGTTATATAATTAATTATCTTATTAAAATCTTTTGTAAGGTTATGTCTTCACCAAAAAGAACAAAAGATGGAGATTTTTCTTCAGATTCTGGTAGTACTGATTATTTAAAATATATTGAGACTCGAGGTGCTAAAAAAACACCAAAAAATCAGCACCTTCTAAACCCATCAAAAGTGTTTTTGATGCCACAACTTCCGTTGAAAAAAAAATAATATTGTTTTGGACGAAGATAAAAAAAGGATATAAAACGAATGCTAAAGTTTATGAAGCAGCAGGGCAAAAATTACTATAAAGTTGTTCACAACATTCAGTCGGAACATTTTAATATTGCATATTTAAAGTAATAACACAGGCCTGCGTTATTTATGTTCTATTAACTGATTTTGCATGAAAAAGTGATGCTAATAAAAAAGATAATTTCAGTTTCTCTCCATCACGTAAGGTTTTTCGGCTAGAAAGGAATAAAGATACCCAGTAAATTATAGCACAATTTTTGGGAAATTTTTGATTGATTTAGATTCTCAACAAATTTTAACAAACATAATAATAATAATAAATACAGTTTATTGAAACTCCTAAGAGTAAAAAAAAACATATTAACAATAAAGATAGAAATGAAACAAGTTTAACATAAAATGAACACTACTTTTTACTGTGCTTATGGAATCTTTGTCTTTTGCACTCAAAACTTCGTTTAGTTGTTTTTCTCTTAGGCGTCGCATTAGTAATATCCCTTTTCAACATCCAACAGTAGTCTGCTATCATTTTCACGTCCCATCTACCCTTGTATCTCCTTTCCATTTCTTTAATATCTTGGTGAAATCTTTCACCATGTTCTTCACTTACTGCCCCAAGATTTTCAGGAAAGTAGTCAAGATGTGAATTGAGAAAATGAACTTTTAAACTCATGTTACAACCTAGCTGCTTAAATTTTTCAAGCATGTTGTTGACGATATCTTTATAATTTGAGTCTTTGTAATTTCCCAAAAACTTATTGATAACATCTTTCAAGCCTATCTATGCTTCTTTTTCAACAGCTTTCATTGTTAATTCAAATCTGGCAATCTGCTTTCTTGTTTGAGGCCCTACTTGAAACACTCTCCTACTTTGTCTAACGCTTTCACGAATTGTTTCATCGAACCCAATTTAATGTTAAGTAGAGGTAATACGACTTTTAGAGGATTTACCAAGCTTCCATGCATGACATTCTTAACACCTGGAATTAACTGCTTTCTTAAAGCCTAGTCCTCCACTTATTTTTGGCTCTACTATCCCATTCACACAGAAAGCATGGAAACTTCGTATATCCCAACTGTTGTCCCAACAACAGACATATTATTTTCAAATCACCACAGAGTAGCCAGCTATGATCTTTATATTTAATTTGATATAAAAGTAGTTTAAGGTTCTCATAATTTTCCTTTAACTGAATGGACTGACCAACAGGAATTGATGCATATTCATTGCCATTATGTAGTAAGACCGCTTTCAAACTCCTTTTACTATCTATCTCTCATAATAAGCGAAATCTGCATGTGTAGATTGATTCTGTGGACATTCTGTATAATAAGGAATGAAACTGAGAAATTACATCTTAAAATTTCTGATTTACCAATAGATAATAACCTAATGAGTGCAGGGGCGGCTCGTTATATAGAGCCACGGAGCCATTAAATATTTCGAAAATGGCAAACAATAGGTATAGGGAGTATTGAAGTAACTCACCTTTATTTGCTCCATATAATTCAAAAATGACAAAAAATACAGGGTGTTCCATTAAAAAAAAACATAAGTTTGGTCTGTAACTTTGTTATGAAACACCCTGTATAAATTTAAATATTTTTATGGCGTGCAGCTCACTATTATACACAACTTTTGTATAAAATATTTTTCGAAATTTTGAAAAATAAGCACGTGATTGATCGTTCCCAGAGCTCTGAAACACCCTGTATAAAGCTTCCGACAAAAAACACATCGCAGGCCTGTGTAATAAATATTATAATATTAAGTAATTGCTTGTTGGTATTTATATTTACGCCAAGTATTTTTATTTAAGTAAGTAATTCTTTGCTTTTTTGACATTTTTTAAGTTCGTTTGTGTTTTTGTTACAAAAATAAAAACATGTTATTCTTTTATGGGTAGATACCGACTGATTACTCACGGTCTTTATAGCTAAGTATTTTTATTAATATTATTTTATTTTTAATAACAATTTTTAAGTTAATATTTTTTTTAAGTACTTGTGTACATAAGAATTTCTGTAATAAAATAAAAAAGTGAACCTTTTTTGAAAGGTTCTCTCAAGATATAAGTTTTTTTTTTATTATGAAACAAAAATGTTTAAAGATTTAAAAATTATTAAACATAGCGAACAACACAATAAGTGGGAACAATCGCTTGTCATTGTATTTGTGTATTTTTTATTGAAAATAAAACACTTTTTAAAGTGTATTTGTGTTTTTGTACAAAAATAAAATAATACCACCATACTTGGCACCTTATTAAATTAGTATATAGAACCTTGTCAAAACAACAGTTAATTTAGATTGGTTTGTATTGACAAGTTTGTAACTTTACTGAAGTAGTTTAAGCACAGTTACATGGTTCCAACTGAAAAAACGATACATTAATGAATGCTGTACTTTGTTGAATTTTGAAATAGTAGCTATATGTAGTATGTAATTCCTATGTCATATTAATAGTAAACAAACGACAAAGCAAAAACCAATAAGTTATTGCATAAAAAAAATTCAATCAATTAAAACTTTGTGTGCGTTTTCCTGAATTCAAAGATGGTTGCAGTTGGAACCTTATCAAACCAAGGTCGCGATGTACTGATCTTATTAGCTTGACCTTGAGCGGTATCGCCAAGGTCAAGGCAAAATCACCTTAAATTTTTTAAATGATATACACCATTTTTTATTGCATATTTTTATAGGTATATTTAAGACCTTTACAAAAGACTATAATTTTCATTCATTTTGAGTTTGCTGTTTCAAAGCTGTTGTTGAAACGGCTAAGTCAAAATGAATAAAAGTTGTTTTGAAAAGGTCTCAAAAAGACCTATACAAAAAGGGAAAAAAAGAGTATTTCATTTAAAAAAATTCAAGGTGGCCTTTCCTTGACCATGTCAACATTACTCTAGGTCAGAGGTCGCCAAAGTGATCTATATAGACCCCCAGGGGTCTATTTAACAGAAGTAGGGGTCGATCTAAGCCAGGGGGTCTAATGGGGGTCGATCCGAATCGGAGGGTCGATTGGGGGTCGAAGGAAAAACATGTGTAAAAAAATGTCCGCTAGTGAACATGAAACCTTTTTTAGTGGAAAGGTTTTATTTAGAGGAAATGTATGAATATATATTTGGATCCCGCGTTTGGAAAAAAATTATTAAACTATTTAAGGTCATCGTTATTTATGTCTTTATGTATATATATTTTTTTTAACAAATATCATTATTACAGGAAATACAAGCCATAAATATCAATCATTCTTTTTACAGTCCCAGAGTAGTCAATACACACATTTTTTTTACACCAGTGGATAGCCTTTGAAATTTACAAAATTACGCTATCAAGATTTGTTCAGAAGTAATAGCCAAAAGACAAAAATATGGCTGATTTTCGAGGGCCGAGTTCACAAAAAATACGTTTCGAATATTTTGACCTCCTCTACAAATTCACCAAATTTCATTAAAATCGGAGAGGAACACTTGGATTAGTTGTCTTGTAAGTACAGAAATAAATTAAATATGGAGTTTCGAGGGGAATTAAAATTAAAATTGACCAATTTTGAACCCAATATAGCGAACCTTGCAAAGAAACACCAGGTGCACCCATCTCATTGATTAAGAAGCAATAAATCTGTAGTTACTTCACTTATTATTTTTACTTATTTATAATTACTTATTATTTAATAAATATTAAGGTATTTAAATTTCAACATATTTTTCATAAAACTATTGTTACACAATGTACTATTACTTTAATAAATATTTAAAATCATAAAATAAATGTACAAACACAGTACCTAACCTAATAGATAATTTTATTTTAATTAACTGAAAATTACTTTTGTGGGGGTCGATGGAGATTTCGAAAAATTATAAAGGGGTCGATGATCAAAAAATTTAGGCGATCCCTGCTCTAGGTTAAATTACAAGGATCAATAAAGAGTTTTTTTTAAACCCTACAACTTTTATCCCAAACATTTTTTCTAACTCTCATAGTTTTTCAGATATTCCGATGTCCACTAATTTCTGTGCACCGTGTCATAGACGCTTCACAATTAAATTTAAACTTTTTGCGTTTTATGAAATTGCCGATGTCCACGTTCGCCAATTTATTCCACTTCGTCTTATCTGTTGCTCCATCTCCGCATAGTCATTATAGAGCACATTAATTATCTTCCAAAAATGACGTCAAATTTAAATTTCCACTTATTTTAGAAGATCTAATTATCGTATTATTAAAAATCTCAGTATAAATATTAATTCTTCAAGTGTACTGCTTGCTGGTAGATATTTATCGATTTTCTTAACACCAAAATCTGATATTTTGAATTCTGGGCTCATTGTTCAGTATAAATATTGATTCGTTCGTAAAACGAGTACGATGTGAAAAAAATTACTATTCGGATTTGGAACTCTTTCTTTCAAATTTGAATAATTTCGATTAGAGCGAATTGCTTAGAGAATCTCCGTAAAAGTTTCTATGATGTTTTCTTTGTTTTCTTTGTTTGAATAAACCAAATTGGTTTTGATGTGTAAATGAAACAGTTCAAAAAATTCAAAATTACTCAAAATAGATTTTGCTCTCTACACTATATCATCTCGAAGTCGTCGAAAGATCCGCACGCCGTACCCTAACCAAACTTATAAACACCCCAATAATCCACTCCATAATCCATCTAATGAACTCGTACACAAAACTACCCAAAATTAAACTACCCCAAATTACAAAGCTTAGCCGAAAAAATTTCAAAAGATCCCTTCAACCTGAACTTCCTAAACCAATATTGGTATAATCCGAAACCCAAATATCCCCTCCAAATACAAATATCCTCCTCTCGCAATTCATCAGTTAATTTGTTCGATTCAACCAGACAGTTTAGTAACCTAGCAGCATAATTTATTCAGCACTATTAGAATCAAGACAGGGCAGAAAAACCGATGGTCGATAGCCCAGACAGTATTAAAATGTAATGTATGTTTATTTGCTTGACTAAATATCTTGATGTTAGTAGATTCTGCTTTATAATTCAATTAAAATCTCAAAACAATGTTCATTAGATTTTGATGTAATCACACGAAAACACAACTAGTTATGCTAAAGTTACCCACAGTCTGATGGTCTGCAAAAATATAAAAACAATTGCTACCAACTTGAAGTTTTCAAAAATTACACAAAATAGATCTGTCTAGAAGTATTCGTTCGGGTCCGTGATTGTTTGTATACGTCTTTCATTATTCATTTGTTAATTTATTCATTTAATTTATAACTTAAACACATATAATATAGATGATGGCTAATGATCATAGCACCAAAGCCAGGCATAACGCCGAAAACAAAACAAAACAAAAAATGGTTTAGAATTAAATATTGTAAAACATATTTTTAGTACCAATACAATTTACACAATTAGTTCAATCCGTAAACAACCTAACCTGTTGAAAAACATGTTGAAAACGCTTCATTTAAGTGGATAGAATCGCAAAGAGCCATTAAACACCCCCTTTAAAAAAGTGCGGAGCTTTTCGGCTCACTTCGCTCATGTGATCTGAGGGCATTTGTTTTTGTTAGCCTAGGGCGCTTGAATGTCTTAGGACGACCCTGCCTCAGGACATAATGTATTGATTATGCCCTTGGTACATAAAGTACACAAATATAATTAAGAATAATTGGCTATCAGAATTATCATACATATCAAGTTTCCTTCCTGATAAGATCGTAATGTTATGAGATTAATTTTAATTAATTATACAGGCTGCCCATTTTTAACCACGAGGGTTGCCGTTACCAGATAAGAAGTCGTTAAGAAGATATTAAATTTTAAACTGATAGAACTACATATTTTAACCCAGATATTATTATCACTGATTATGATAAAATAATTAACATTCGTTAGTATATAATAACAATGTTAGTTTTAGAGGTACAGCGCCACAGATACACACACACACACACACACACACACACACACACACACACAGACACAATTTTTTTTTCAAAAATTGTTAAAATGGCATCTGGGGAAAAAATTTTCACGATCGCAATACTTTCTCGTACTTCGTAACGGAGAAAGTAAAAACAGGGATTGCTAAATAATGTATTATAAATAACCATAATCAGAACAACAATAAATTACTGGTGACACAATTCGACCCTCCTCAATGCAGTTCTTAATAAAATATAAAACTATTCATCCTCTACAACCTTGCAGTTTACCCAAAACCACAAAATAGAATTAAATCAATCATGGCATTAGTCTCAAAAATAAACTAATATTTCAGACAAAAACTTTAATAATCAAAATGTGTACTTGCCCAAAATATAGTGTCTCCCAGATTTAAAATTGAATTGTAGGCAACATATGCAAGCTGATGATCACGCCGCACATCCAGTTGCATACGTTACGCCCACAATTCTATTTTACTGTAGGGTTTATTTAAATAATAATAGGAGACACATTTTAATATTACAAAAGATGCTCAAAAAGTCCACCATTTATTATTATATTTAAAATTGAATTTGTCTGCTATTATTATTTAAATAAAACGCACTTTTACTTAGATATCACACTGTTTATTTATAAATGATTGCAGTTTTGATCAAACGATCCTATTATTATTTTGATAATTAAAGAATTATTATACTTTATGTTGTTTTTTGTCAACTTTGTTTTTCTCTATAAAAATAATAATTACAATATTCAATTGTTGTTATAAACAACTCTTTATTTTCATCTTTTTCATGGCTAACTATTTTTTTGATTTATAATAAAACTTAAGAATTACCGTAACTCACTTAAAAAACTATGTCATATGTGATATCGGATTAAAGAGAAAAAAATATTCTTTCGAATGAGGTCAAAGCCAACTATGGTTGCAGCCCCAAATAAAAATTCTAATTCATATCACAAATACAAGTACTTTAATAATCAAACGTCACCCTACGGGCTGAACCAAAACAAAATATTTCTCGCGTCACTCGCCGAAATCTATACAATAAGAGAATCGAATAAAATCGCATTTTATTTTTTAATTACGAAGAATATTCTAATTTTTCAAGTAGGTGCTGATTGTAATATCAGCTTTGATTTCCTAGTTTCTTTGATAAATCTTGAATTGTTTTCACTAAATGCCTTAGGCTTTGTCAACAAGTTTTACCAAGAATGTGTTATTCTTATAAGAAACTGCAAATTAAAGTTATTTTTTAAACCGTTCACTAAATACGAATGTTGTTTCTTTTTATATTCTAAAATTTAGCAATGCTAAAGGAAAGACCTAAAATCTTCTAAATGTATTTGTGTCAAAAAAGCTAAGATTTTGTTTTTATAGAACCTCCAAAGTAGATGCAAAATTTAAGCATTTCCCTTGTCCGAAGGCAAACAATTTCGTAGTATTTGTTGCAGATCATGCATTTCCCAATTTCTTTAACTTATTTTACGTATATTTATACCAACCAATGAAATCAAGCAAAATGTATATAGTGTTAGGATAGGAGTCTTTTTCAAGTTACCAAGGTAAACAACTGGAAGAAAATAATATTTTTATCATTGTTAAGAAGAAATACTTTAAAACTGAGTTTTGAAAAATATACCAATCGCTTTCACTGTCGTAGTTTTAAAATATGAACAAATATTTTATGAAGAGGATAAAGAAAATTAGTTTAAAAATTACAATTACCGTCTTTTAATTGTAGTCACCTTAGCTATGTATATGGGGCCAGGAGGAGATCACGAAGTTTCATTGGACATATAGCAAATATATAAGTAAATATATATAAATACAATTTTAATGAGAGCTGGGGCCCTAGACAAGTTTAGCGCTTTAACCCTTTCTATCTAGCAAATTGGATCCTTTCAACCATGAACCTAGCTATGCAAATTTTATCTGTGATCCAGGACTTAAAATTTAGAAGACACTTCTGTAAGATCGTCGCTTTTGATGGAATTATTTAAAATCGTTATTATTATTTAAAATTCTATTTGACTCTAATTCATCAATGCCTCTCCTCCACATCTGCGGATTCGGTGTTCCAATTAGTCTGTGGATTGAAATGTACACGTTATAAAAAAAATATTTGCACGGCCTACTTCAAATATACGAATTCATATTTTATCTCCAAAAGTAATTCAACTTATCTATAAACGTAAATAAAGATTAATTTTAAATATTAAATTTTGACCGATATGCTGTACACACCCATTGCCGATCTCAACAAAATCAAAACTGGATCAAAAACCAGAGATGAAATAACAAGCGCAAGCAGCCTTTATTTTCACACATTTTATTTTAAATTACATCAAAAAGCAATTCGTGATAACACCGTAGTCTTATCTGATATGAATTCAGTCATTAAATTGTATTCCAGTTGTGCTAGTAACATCGGATATGTTACATCCATTATTTGGTGATGAAATCAGCGTTTTGCTATTATTGTTTTGGATGTTTAATATATCGGTAATAAAGATTATTCATATTAATTTTGGTTAGTAATTAATCAGTCAAACTATTTACAATTAATTAAATATTTGAATCTTTCGCTGTTAATGGTTTAAAAAAATGGAATCATCGTGGTTATTGCAAGTGTTCTTCATTTCTGGAGTATTATCTGGATATGCAATAAAGTCTCGAATTAATGAAGAACGCTGTGTTTTCCCAATGTGCGTAAGAAAGTGTTGTGAAGTGAATTTTGCATTGAACGGTTCAGACTGTGTTGAAGTTGCTAAGAAATTTGATGTTATCAATTACGTGCAACGCGTTACCAATCTAACCGTGTTGCCCAAGTTCAGGCTAACAACTGGCTTAATGCCATGTAAACTTGGACAGTATCTATTGGAACCGGATGTGTACCAAGAAGACAACTTTATGTTATTACCTGATGGAAGTTTGTATGCACTAGACAAGATTCCTGCTGGAAAGTTTTGTTTCGAGAACGATGTTGGAGGATTTCGTGTAGTTGTAGCGTGCGTTATGGTCGACGAAAGTCCATCAATCATCATGTCATTTGGTAAGTTGTTACTGAGAATAGATATTTTTGAAGATCTTAAATACAAATCTATAACTAATGTAGTAGATTCTGGCAGTTTCTACATACAAGCATATACAAAAAACCACAAGTCGCACACCCACCAAACTCTATATCACTGTAATTTTTGAAAAGGTGTCTATTTTAAAATATAAAAATATACAGTATTAAACTAAACTAAAAAAAATAGGGTAGCTGTTGAAAATAGAAATACGTCACTGAATATAATAAATAAAACTATAAACATTACTTTTAAAAGTAATAAGAAAAATAAACGTTTAGCCAGAAATTAGGTGCAAAAATGCGAAACTGCACAATACAGTGAACTGCCATTAACTCATAAACATATGCAAAATAGTTTCTAAAGTAACTTTATCGGTAATCACAAAGCAAACAGACTTCGCATGTGCAAATAATCGTAAAATCGTTATTTGATTGATGGTGAATCATGTTTGTATCACTTCGATGTGATCGTTATAGATCATTATAAAGGCCATCGTGCCCTAGAGCGAAGAGAATTCCCAAGTTTTACAACTTTCTGTTGAAACCCAATTTTTAATCTTCAACATGAGTAGCGTCCACAAAACATTGACGTTGTAACAAGATCGTCCCAAATGACTGAGCCATCAGAAATAAGCCACATTGTTTATCAAAAACTTGGACACTATAACTTTTAAGGCTCAATGAAAATAAACTGCATGATACACACTTTCATTTAAACAAATAAAATCCTGAGTTGAATTTACAATGTACTTTTAATTAAAACTTAAAATACAGACGTTTTTTTTGCCTTATATCCGATGGGCGATAAGCTATAAATCCGCAATTTTAACATGGACAACGTCACCTGAAATAAAGGATGCGGCGAAAAAGTATAACAATGAATTATGTGCCGCAAACAAAATGTATCAATAAAGTTTATGGACTTTCGTAACGAGAAGAATATTATATCGTTTTCAGAGGACGTCTTGCTTATACAGGGTGTTTCAGACCACCCGTCCCAGGTCTTTTTCTCGAGAACGTGACGTCATAGAGCTTCGAGATAAAAATAGCACCACCAATGCCTGCCTGAAGAATTTAATGGAGGTAGTTTCGACTTCCGGAAGTTACCGGAAGTAGGTGTAACTACACTCAACTTTACAAACAAATATTACTGTCAAATAATAAATTTGATTGCGGGTAGCGTCGTTAGCAACCCACAAACAATTATAATATTATGGATTATTAATGCCTATGGTAATTAATCAATGATTTTGTATGCATCAACTAATTAACTAATCTTATAAATACATGGTCGATGAAATGAAAATTATGAACTGGCTACAGGTAAGTATCGTTACGTTTATAAGAAAATAAAGCTAAATCAGCTGTTTTCGTGATATGTGCACGTCGTTTTAAAGTTTTGCAACAAGCCAACTTGATAAAAATTTAATTGTAAAATCTGGCCAATCTGCCCGGGACTGGTTATTTGAAACAATAATTTTTATTTCATTACGCCTAACATTTAGAAATACATTTTTCAAACAAAAGTTATTTCTTTTTAAAATACATATCCAATGATATAAAGTTGAGTGTAGTTACGCCTACTTCCGGTAACTTCCGGAAGTCGAAACTACCTCCATTAAATTCTTCGGGTAGGCATTGATAATGCTATTTTTTTCTCGAAGCTCTATGACGTCACGTTCTCGAGAAAAAGGCCTGGGACGGGTGGTCTGAAACACCCGGTATATTTTGCTGGATTATCAAAAGCATTCAATCATCAACTTTGTGAGGTACATACTCTATGTTCAGATGCATGGTAAACATTAACAACAATGTAGATTTGTCTAAATATTTGAAATTGCGAGCGTTTCTTAATCGCCAATCAGAAGCTTCCCGGTCGAAGAAAACCTTAGTTTTGGAGAAATTATTAATTAATTAATAATTAATTCCTTGCAAAAATACGTTGTGTTTCCAAACGCAATTAATCGCATTCGCCTATGAATTATAATTTGAAAGACGCATGTCTTGATTAACGCTTTCTGTATAATGGTTAACATTTTTAACGTTAACTGTCTGAATAACAACGACGAATGTTAAGGAGTGACACCACTCTAGGATTTTGGAAAACTCCTTTTTTTTGCTTAAACAATATTTTAGGGTCTTATAAACAATATCCAGTTGATCCTATAGTGAGAAAATTCCTTAGAGTTCCTCAGTAGTCCACCAAAGTGCACGAATGTCGCAAGGATTTAGGTGCTCGTTAAACTTTAAACGAGTTTTTCTCGAAACCACTTTAAAAAAAAATAGTTTTTTGCCCCAGGCCTTATACTTTACCCGAAATCCACAAAAAAACGGCGACTTCAAAGATTGGCTCTGTCGCCGCTATTTTGCATTAAAACGATAATACAAATATTTTGTTTCATTCTTTAATAAGTGTTAAATAAACCTCCCAAAAAGATATCCTATTCCTTTTTCCATACACCCAAAATAAATTGTCAAAGTTAGCCTTGCTTTTCGGCCGCTAGAGTGGTGTTACCAAACAGAGCCAACCGCATTTCAATTCATAGGCATACGCGATTAATTTATTTTTGAAACTTTGATGGCATGAGTAAAGTTTCATTTCAACGTCAGTATTTACAAAGACATGTTGCGATCGCCAAGTAAAACCTGTTCGTGCACCAAGAAAAAATGATAGAAGCTATGGTCCATAAAAAAAATATGATGTGGCCATCATGTTACTTTCTCCGACTTGATGGTATCATTTATATTTACGCTTTCATGGCTTATTTTTAATTAAAATCATTTTTAAATGTACATCGAGCGTTTTGTAGACTCGGATGAAACTGACGTTTAAAACGTCAAAATTATGAAAGATGGAAAAATTATACTTCAAATTCAAAAACCTAGATTACTCAAAAACTAAAGAGATTTCAAAAAAATGTATTCTTTATAAGTTGTTCTTTTTGGCATTCTCATTTTTTTCTCGAATAACAATGATTTTATGAAAAATACTTTCTTACCAAAGATATTCATTTCCTTATTGCCTTCAATATTTGTATAACAGCTTTTGTGATATTTTTTATATTCATAAACCTATTGAAAGAAACAAAAAACAGTTAAGGTAAACACCCACTTCCGGTGTACGAAATTTTACCAAAAGCTTTTCAGTTCTTCGGATTATCAAATAAGACTTATTTTCAAAGTTTCATATCAATTGGTCTATTAGTTTTTGAAATACAGCGCGCACACACACACACACACACAGACACAAAAAATTGTGATGTGGCCATCATGTTACTTTCTCCCGACTTGATGGTATCATTTCTATTTACGCTTTCATGGTTTATTTTCAATTTAAATCATATTTTAAATGCGCGTCGAACGTTTCGTAGACTCGGATGAAACTGACTTTTAAAACGTCAAAATTATGAAAGAAATTCAAAAACTCAGTTTACTCAAAAATTAAAGAGATTTAGAAAAAACGTATTGTTCATAAATTGTTCATTTTAGTATTCTCTACAATTATTATTAACATAAATTTGCTGTAACTATTAGCGTTTTATAATTATATACCAAAAATGAAAAAAATATATTTTTTTTCTCGAATACCATTGATTTTTATGAAAAATATTTTCAAACCGAAGATGTTCATTTCTTTGTTGTCTTTAATATTTGCTTAAACATGTTTGTGATATTTTTCATATTTAAGAAAATATTCGAAAAAAATGGTAATGTGGCCATCATGTTACTTTCTCCGATTATTTGATGGTATAATAGTTATTTATATTTATAGATTCATTCATTATTTTCAATTTAAATCATATTTTAAATCGAGAGTTTCACATGATCGAATGGTAATGACGTTTGAAACGTCAAAATTATGAAAGGTAAAAATGACAAATTATTTTTCAAATTCTAATAATCTTTACCATAAGTTTACCGGAAACTAAAAAAAATGGTAAAAAAAGTCTTGAAAAAGATTTCTGAAAATAGTGCCGATTAATAGTCCTAAAAAAATCTAATAAAAATCCTGAACATGAAAGTCTTGAAAATGATTTCTAAAGGTAGTCCTGATTAAAAAGTCATAAAAAGAACTAATAAAAGTCCTAAACAAGTCTTGAAAAAAGTCCCGATAAAAATGTCCTGAAAAAAGAGTCCTGACAAAAAAATTTCTTGAAAAACAAGTCCTTCAAAAAGATCAGAAATAAAGTCCTAAAATAGAGTCCTGAAAAAAGAGTTCCGACACAAAAAGGTCCTGAGAAAAAGTCCTGGAGAAACAGTTTTGGAAATAAAGTCTTGAAAAAGAGTACTCTTAAAAAGTTGTGAAAAAAGTCCTGAAAAAAGTACTGCAAAAAGGGTCCTGAAAAATTAAGTCTTCATATAAAACACTAGAAATAAAAAAAATCCCGAAAGAAGTCTAAAAAATAGTCCCAAAGGTAGGTCCTAAAATAAGTCTTGAAAAAACTTCTGAAGAAAGTCCAAAAGAAAGCCCCGAAAGAGAGTCCTGATAAAATATCCTGAAAGAATGTCCTGTAATAAATTGAAAAAAGTTATGAGAATAACATCGTAAAAAAATCCTGAAAAAAACCCTGTAAAAGGATCATTAAATAAGACCTGAAAAAGTTCTGAAAAAAATGTCCTTAAAAATATTAATACTTTCAAAAATGTCCTGAAATATAGTACTAAAAAAGTAGGAAAAGAAGGAAAAGGAAAAAAAATCCCGAAAAAATAATTCTGAAAAAGCAATGAAGAAAATTCTGAAAAGAATCCTGAAAAGAAGTCCTGAACAACAGGTTCCTAAGAAAGTCTCGAAAAAGTCCCGAAAAAATGTCCTGGAGGAACAGTCCTGGAAATAAAATCATAGGAAAGAGTATTGACAAAAGCTGTGAAAAATAGTCTTCATTCAAAATACCAGAAATAAATGTTCCGAGAAAGACTCCAAAAAAGTCCTGAAGAAAGTTCAGACAAAACGTCCTGATGAAATATCACAAAAAATTACCCTGAAATAAACAAAATAAACAAAAAAAAATCTGAAAAAAGCATTGTAAAAAGTCCTTAAAAAGATCTGAAGAAATTGTCCTGAAAAAAAATGCCAAAGTGTTGAAGAAGTCCTGCAAAAACGCCTAAAATAGATCCTTAACAAAAATCCTGAAATATATAGTTTAGAAAATAGTCTTGAAAAAAAAATGCTAAAAATATCTGAAAAAGTCCTTGAAAAGGTCCAAAAAAAGTCATGAAAAGAAATATTCTAAAAAATGTCATGAAGAAATTTTTTTCTGAAAAAAATCCCAAAAATTAATCCTGAACAAAGAGTTCCTAAGAAAGTCCCGAAAACGTCCTAAAAATAAGTCTTATACCTCATTTAATAACCAGGCGGACTAAAGCCGAGAGTCACAATTACACTATAAAAAGTAACCAAGAAAGTAACCAGAAATGTTTTGGCGGTAAAATTCAAATTATTTAAAATTCGTTTACCCATAACATTCATTCAATAATTTTAACAATAGATAAATAAATTTTAGGCAAATTTTCTTTCTAATTTTGCGAAACACGGTACTGCTAGCCTGTCCTGAATATTAAACATGTTTATGATTTGATTACTTGCACTACCCTTACCTAATGAATCGACAATTTTGTGTACAAAGACAGTAGATTTTAAAACCTTTTGTATTAAAAGTTTATATACGTTAATTTTGGATTGTTTTTAAACAAGCGTTAATGCTCTCAAATCCAACCCTTTCCGTTTCTTGGGGGTAGAAAATGACTCCGAACTAGTGCTGGGCATCTATCTATAGTTATGAAATAACTATTTCCTAGAAGATCGATTTTTGATAGAACCGATTCTTACAATTTCAACGGAAGGAATAACTGGTTAAGAACACAAAAACTGACGCGAAATACGTGGAACCGGTGGGACACAAGTAAACGGTAACAGATCAGCTGATCATAACAGCGGCCATTGACATTTTAGTAATTTTGGCCTGTGTAAAAACGGCGCCCGTTTAGCCAATCACAACAACATATTTTCGCGGCTATAATTTGATTTAGTCCGCCTGGTTATTAAATGAGGTATAGTAATTAAGAGTTTCCTGCGTCCCCTCTCTTGAAATTTAAGATGTTCACTGCGCAATGTGGCACCAGATTTTGGGATGGCTTTAACTGACAATCTCTTCTGAACTTTTTCAAATATCAAAAATTGAAGAAAATTCCAAAATGGTGTATTTTATTGTTGATGAAGTCAATAACAGCTATTCAAAGCAATTCGATTATTTCTTAATTATTTTCTATTTTCGGTACAAATCTATTCCTCTATTTCATGGAAAAAAAATATTGGTTCATCAATTATCGGCTGAATGCAACAAACTTTTCAAACACATTATACCACACTTTATCAAATAATAATATACACAGTGGGCCAAAAAACGGTACACGTAGTTTTGAATACATATATCTTCGAAAGTTATTAATATTTTTAAATAATTATTATAACACTGAAAGGCCCATTTTTTATAGATAAGACGAAGTACTTTTGCTCTAAAGAAATAGTACTTAAACTTGTGCCCGCAGCATCTTCTTCCATAAACTTCTTCTGTTGTTACAGGAATTCGTACTGTACGTGGTCTTCCACTTAATTGTTTGTGATTATTGTTACCGTAAGTTCTGAGTTTAATTCTTATTCACTGAATACTTGAAACCGACCGACCCTTTTGTGGGTATTTGTTCGCAATCTTTCGTGTGATTAAATTGTCATATTGAAACAAATATTTATCTTCTTTATTTAGGCAAACCATTTTTGTCACAACAACCAAAATAACCGATAGAAGTCACGGCTAATAACTGAGATTCATTAGAAAACAAAAACAAATCATGGCCCACTAATTTTGATACCAACAAATGTGAAGTGCATTATAAACTCCCAGCCTTCATTAATGTGAAATATCCTCGATAAAAAGAAACTTTTCGGAAATGGAATTAATGCAATCTACAGAGTGTAAATATTTTGTTTTTCAAGACAAAATTTAATGCTTTAATTATTATTGAACATGTGAATATTTACAATTTGTACCGGTTTTTTTGCCCACTGTAACGGCGATCTCGGAAATTATCAATTCTAGGGAGTTTTTATTAAAAAAGTTGTAGGGATATTTTCCCCTCCACCTGTACTTAGGTGGAGGGGAAAATATCCCTACTATATAATATATCAACTGCACTTATCTGGCATTACTGGGTCCTAGTGCATCTCATTTGCTGAAATACTGTTAATAAATTCGATTTTAACGTCATGTATTCAATAATAAAATGTTCAACTTTACTGACTCTTGAACAATTACAAAGTTATTTTATGTAGTCAATTGAAAACTTATCATTTTCACCAAACAACCTAATATTTAGTGAAATTTAAACAAATAAATAAAATTAAGTTTAATCTTTTAACTCAACCAGCGTATATTTAAAACAGCACTTGTGTCCTCTAGTTTCCAACCTTTTTTTTACTCGTGTCCCCCAAAAAGAAGTTCATTACATCCGTAGCCCCCTCCTTTTACAAAATTCAATTCAATCAATTTTTTTTTATTACATTATTTTAGAAAAATAAAATAAAAAATTTATACGGTATCAACAAATTTTTTGCAAAAAAATAATTATTTTTAAATTTTCTTTTTAAAGTTCCAAGTCGTTGGAAATTGTTTTTTTATGTTTTTTAGATCATATAAATGTTTTAAATGTCTACAATCTTATGATTTGTTCACAAGGGATTATCTCGAAATCTAAGAATATGTTTGTAGATTTTTGCAGAAAAATAATTATATTATACGTTTTGGGGAACTTTGAAAATTTCCAAGTTGATAGCAATTGTTTTTTATATTTTTTCAGGCCATATAAATGCTTTAAAATTTCTACAATCTCGCGATTTATTTGCAATGGATTATTTCGAAATCTAGAGATATGGCTTTTGTAGATTTTTGCGTTTTGAAACTCAATGGCAATTGTTTTTACATTTTTTTCAAGCCATCAAGATACTGACGAGTACTTTCAACCTCTTTTACTACTATTCAACGCTCTGTTCACGTGAGGCTCTAGGATTATTTGTAATTTTTTGCAGAATCTAGATGTATTTTTAGTAAATTGTAAATTTTTAGTAAAAAGTCGTTAGCAATTGTTTTTGAATTTTTTAAAACCGTTAGAGGTTTTACATTTTTTACAAACTACACATCCTTTGCAGATATTTCTCCTGAAATCTAAAAATGTAGTGTTGGAAGATTTTTATACAATCATTTTCTGAATGATTTTTGAGTGATTTTGAAAAATATAGAAATGGTAGCAAGTGTTTTTATATGTTTTACAGGACTTTAAAATATTTTAAAATTTCTCCAACCATATGCTCTGATCACGGAATACTTTAGTACCGGTTTAAATAAAACTGCCATAGTTTCCAAGGAAAATTAAATAGGCCACCCATTATACAGAATTTGTTACAGCTAAATTTGTCAATATTTTTCTGCTAAACTGACCGATTTATACAATAATTTTTGCTTATACATACATTTTTGCTGTATATTTGCTAAAGACTGTTTTTTTTTTCCGGAAACTATATGTAAATAAAAATGGTGATGTGGCCATCATGTTACTTTCTCCGACTTGATGGTATCATAGCCATTTATATTTACGTTTCCATGGAAAAATTATATTTCAAATTCAAAATCTCAGTTTACTCGAAAACTAAAGGGATTTCGAAAAAATCTGATTCTTTATAAGTTGTTCATTTTAGCATTCTCTACAATTATTATTTATAAACATTTATTTATTTATATTTATTTCTTTATATTTATATTTTTTACTTTTACTATTATCGTTTTATAATTATAAACCAAAAATTAAAAAAAAATAATCAATTTTTTTCTCGAATAAAAATGATTTTATAAAAAATATTTTCAAAGAAAAGATATTCATTTCTTTGTAGTCTTCAATGTTTGCTTAAATGTTTTTGTGATATTTAAGAAAAACAAAAAATAGTTAAGGTAAACACCCACTTCCGGTGTACGAAATTTTACCAAAAGCTTTTCAGTTCTTCAGATTATCAAATAAGACGTATGTTCAAATTTTCATAACAATTGCTCCATTAATTTTTGAGATACAGCGCGCACAGGGAGACACACACACGCACAGACACCCGTCTTCTTTAGCTCATGTACTAATTAAGTTGGAATCTTGATATTTTGCAGAATATATTTGCATTTCAGGAAAATATTTTTGATTATACAGTGTGTCCCAGAAAAGTGCGACGTCATGATGATATATATTTTTTTGATTACATGCTGTAAATTTTATTGCTTATTTTGGTACCTTTTATGATTGCCTACATACACCTGTAATTTTATTGAAACCGATTCAGTGATATCAGCAAAAAAAATAAAATCTAAAAAAAAAACAGCATTGGTTAAAAAAATGAATAAAAAATAAAAATAGTGCCTTGTTAATAAAATCATACAAGGTACTTATTAAATAAGGTCTGATAGTTCCGTTAACCAAGTTTGATTGATATGAATTGCACAGGGTGTCCAAAATTTAGTGTCAAACTTTCCAAACTTTAAAGCACTTGATTTTTCTTATTTTAAATTTGCGCCCCTGTATATTTTTATGTCAATCCAAGCATTTATCCTTATAACAATCCCATCCCAATTCCTAACGCATTAAAAGTTATCTGCAGATATGAACTTTTTTAACATTTTATTAAATAAAAATCGAAGGTGGCTTTGAAAAATAATGTATCGACATTAAATTTCAACAAAGTGATAAGAGACCATTTTGCCTTTAGTAATGTAAAAGTTTAAAGCATTGTTAACTTAAGCTCTTTATACTGCCATGGAGTACAATCGAGAGGAGTTCGTAGATGTTGGTTTTATATTAGGAGAATGCGATAAGAACTTCTTTTTGGCAAGTTGAGTTTACGTACAGGATTATCCGGAACGACGACATCCAGAAAAAAGAGCCTGCAAAACTTGTTAGAGAGGTTTGTACAAACGGGAAATGTAAAGTATACAAAACCAGTAAGAAATAGGTGGGTGCGAACTGCAGAAAATCAATGGGCTGTGCTATTATCTGTTTCGGAAAATCCTTTAGTTAGTCAACAAACAGTCACTGCTGCCGAGGATGTAAGCAAAAGAACAGTTCAACATATTTTTTTAAAGGACAACAGTTTCCATGCCTAGCATATCCAGTTTCATTAACAACTTTTTGAACAAGATTTTGATCAACGTGTTGAATTTTGCAACTGGGCACAAGCTAAAATTAGGAAAAATGTAGACTTTTTTGTTGTTCTCTCGTTTTCATAAAAATCGATTTGTGAATCGTCATAACTTTCATCATTACTGCGACCACAATCCAAGAGTTTTTAGGCAGATTGATCAACAACTCAGATTGGCAATTAATGTTTGGGGGGAATCATTGGTGAACATATTATTAGCTCTCACTTTTTTAACGGACATTTGAATCTTTCGATTGTACTCCATGACAAAATATAATTCTTGAGTATAAAGAGCTTAAGCTAACAATGCTTTGAACTTTCACATTACTAAAGTCAAAATAGTCACTTTGTTAAATTTGAATGTCAATAAATTGCCTTTCTATTTTTATTCAATAAAATGGCTATTGGAATGGTTGATAAAAGAGTTTTCTGCAAATAACTTTTAATGCGTTAGCAATCGCGGTACGGTCGTAATAAGGAAAAATGTGTGTTTTTTTAATTCCGAATGGAATGACATAAAAATATACAGGGGCTCTAATTTAAAATAAGAAAAATAAAGTGCTTTAAAGTTTGGAAAATTTGACACTAAATTTTGGACGCCCTGTATAATTAACTATCGATTCCAAACTGTCCTGGCGTAAGCACGAGGAAGCTGTCTCCAAAAAAATAAATCGTAGCATATATCTTTTAAGAACATTAAAACCCTTACTACCTGCTGAATCTACTAGGTCAGTTTATTTTGCATTATGTCAGAGCCATTTAACTTATGCAATTATGACATGGGGACATACCTGCGTATTAGTTCAACTGTTTCGACTTCAGAGAAGAGCAATCAGAGTCCTTGACTCCGTAAACTACAGGGATGATTGTCAGGATTCTTACAAGAAATTGAAAATCTTGATATTACCCTGTATTTTCATTTTAGAGTGCCTTTTATATGTTCATGGAAATCAGGATTTGTATACCACTCATAATCAAACTCATAGCTATGAGACACGGATCGCTGGTTGTATACAACCTAAGTACACTCGACTATCTAAAGCGAAAAATGGTGTCACCTATTACGGGCCTAAGTTCTTTAACGCACTACCAACATCTGTGAAATCTCTCAATGTAAGTCGCTTCAAAACAACCATTAAAGGCTATCTAATTCAGCAAGCTTTCTATAGCATAGATGCTTGTCTGTCGAGCAACTTTGCGGGTATTACAAACTCATATTCATAATTTTATCTTTTATGAATTTTGGGTTCCGAATTTTAAAATTTTAGATTTTAAATTTTAGATTTTACACTCGTGTTTTAGATTTTAGATTTTAAATTTTAGATTTTACACTCGTGTTTTAGATTTTAAATTTTAGATTTTACACTCGTGTTTTAGATTTTAAATTTTAGATTTTACACTCGTGTTTTAGATTTTAAATTTTAGATTTTACACTCGTGTTTTAGATTTTAAATTTCCATTTTAGCATTTAAATGCGCTCTAGTTGCTAATATTTTTTAATATTTTTAATTATTTATTATTATTATTATTATTATTATTATTATTATTATTATTATTATTATTATTATTATTATTATTATTATTATTATTATTATTATTTTTTTTTTTTTTTTTTTTTTTTTTTTTTTTTTTTTTTTTTTTTTTAATAACGGCATCGACTGCTAAGGTCATTAGCCGTATTAAAATCTGAGTCACCAGAAATCCAGGTGTATATATAGTACAGGTTAATTAATAAATACTATACAACAAAGATAAAAGCGTTGTTAGGTGTCAAGAGTCTATGCAGAAGTGACGTTTCCCTGAGGAATCTTAGGACGGCTTTTGCAAGTCCGATCGAGACGACGTTTTTAACGTCCGCCGGCCAGCACGGTACGTGGTCATGGTGATCCATCAGAGCCGCCTGACGGGCAGCTCTATCGGCCATCTCGTTTTCAGCTATGCCCACGTGGGACGGTATCCAGATAAAAGAAACCGACTTCCGAGATGACCTAAGATGGTGTAGGGCGCAGATAATTATCTGCACTAGCGGATCATCGGCCAGTGTATCAGACAGACTCTGGAGGGAGGATAAAGAATCCGAACATACGAGGAATGTATCCATACTGGAATGACTACAGTACAGAAGCGCTTGATATATTGAGTACAGTTCCGCAGTATATACACTGGTGGATGGGTGTAGTGACCACGAGTGAGACGCGGATCCAATTACAAAGGCGGCTCCAACACCCCGCTCTGTCTTAGATCCATCCGTATACACTGCACAAGAGGTTGGAAACCTGTTGATGACATCAGCAAATTTTGCCCGAATCAGCAGTGAAGAAGTCTCTCGTTTACTGTATAACACGAGGTCATACATGACACGAGGAGGCCGCATCACCCAATGCGGGACTTCCAATTTTCCGACTGGAAAAACTACTGGCAAACTGATGTCAATACTCTTTCTGTACTCGCGCGCTCTGACGCACACCGGTCTCGTTATCGTAGGTCTTAAAGAGTACCTACGGTGCTGTGAGGAGCGAATGAAAGCTGGATAATTTACATGTACCGGGTTGCTCCGTACCGACGCTTCGTATCGCAGTGCGAATTGAAGACGTCTGTATTTTAGCGGCGGCAGCCCGGCGTCACAGCAGAGACTATTGAGCGGTGAGGTTCTATAGGCTCCTATGGCGTATCTTATGCCTGTACAATGAATACTGTCTAGGACATTTAGGTACGACTTGCGAGCAGAAGCGTAAACTGCGCACCCGTAGTCGAGCCTAGACAGAACCAGTGCTCTATACAGCCGCAGAAATACTTCTCTGCTCGCACCCCAGTTGATGTTGGCGATACACTTAATTAAATTAAGTGCCTTCTTACAGTTTGTGGATAACTGGTCAATATGGGGTCTAAATGATAGCTTGCTATCAAAAACTAGTCCTAGAAAGCGTTGAGTCTCGACGCATTGAATTTCTGAGTCGCGAAGGTATAGGCGAGGCTCCCTATGAGGTTTTCTTAACCTGCAGAAGTGCATGCAGGATGATTTCGCAGGCGAGAATCGGAAACCTCGAGCCTCTGCATCTCTGGCAATAGAATTTATTGCTTCCTGCAGTCTGTTAGTGATTGCAGGAATTGTGTCGCCAGCCATGTAAATGGCTAAATCATCTACATAGAGGCATGATTCTATAGGGGGTTTTACTGACGCTGCTATATCATTCACGGCGATTGCAAACAATGTGACGCTTATTGTGGAACCCTGCGGGATCCCGTTCTCCAAAAGATAACGGCTGGAATAAGCGTCACCTACTCGCACACGGAAATATCTAAGGGCCAGGAAGGATTGGATGAAAAGGGGAAGACGTCCCCTTAGGCCCCAATTATGCAGCTTCTGGAGAATGCCGTATCGCCACGTCATATCAAAGGCCTTTTCCAAATCGAAGAACACCGCAACGAGGTGCTTACGATCCAGAAAGGCGTCCTGCACGGCGTTCTCCAAACGGACCAAATGGTCAATTGTGGAATGACGTTTCCGGAATCCGGCCTGGTAGTTAACGAAAAGTCCTCTCGACTCGAGTATATATACCAGGCGATTATTGACCATTTTCTCGAGAATTTTACTCAGGCAGCACGTTAATGATATTGGACGATAGCTAGATGCAAGATTCGGATCTTTACCGGGCTTTAGGAGAGGCACGACGGTTGCTTCTCTCCATGGCGAGGGATATTCTCCTCGACTCCACACAAGATTGAAAATGTCCAGCAGCTTTGCCTTCTCAGATAAAGGCAGCTGCTGGAGCATTTTGTATGGGATATTGTCCGGCCCTGGAGATGAGCTACAAGCGGTGTGAAGTGCCGCTTCTAGCTCATCAAGGGAAAAGTACGTGTTGTAATCGAGATCTGAATTAGCATTAAATGATAGAGGAGTTTCTAGCTCGCCCTTTCTACGCAGAAAATCAGCATCATAGTTTGTTGAACTACTGGCTGAGGCGAACTGGTGAGCGAGAGTTTCAGCTACATCGGCTGGACTCACGATAACGTCGCCACCTGCACGAAGAACGGGCGACGAGAATGACGATCGTCTTCCAGATATGACTTTCACGCGTTTCCACACCTCAGAGATGGATATGTCGCCATCTATAGACGAAACATAGCTCTCCCATGACGCCTTTTTGCTGTTCAAGATTGTGCGCCGCGCGACAGCACGAGCTCTTTTGAACGCAATAAGATTTTCTTGGGTAGGATATCTTTTAAAACGGTTGAATGCATGCTTTTTCTCGGAAACAACCCTTTTCACCTCAGAATTCCACCAAGGAACAAGAGGACCAGAAAGGTTGCCACTCGTCTTTGGTATACTGATTTCTGCTGCCTGAGAAATGCTGAGTGTACAGTCCCTGACGACTGATTCTATGGCATCACTAGCTGCTGGCAGTGATACGTTCAGACGGAACGTGTCCCAGTCAGCTTGCCCCAGACGCCATCGAACAGGGACCCCCTGGCAACCCCCCAAACCCGAGCTGGTTATCACGATCGGATAATGATCGCTACCAGACAGGTCCTCAAGGACCGTCCAACCCAGCCTGGACGCAAGCGATGGGGACGACATAGTCAGATCTATTGCTGAGAATGTTCCAGATGCGACATTTAAATGCGTCGAGAGACCCGTGTTCAGGAGAGCGAGACTTGATTGGTCAAGAAAGTTCTCGACCAATCTTCCTGTCGAGTTTGTTGTTCGTGAACCCCACAGAGTGTTGTGTGCATTGAAATCGCCCAGCAATAAAACTGGAGATGGCAACTGCATGTATAGATCAATTATATCATTTAGCTCCCAGACTGAATCTGGGAGATAAAGGTTGCATACTGTGGCTTTAAAGGGCGTTTCAATCTGACAGGCTACGGCCTGTAGTCGGGTTCTAAGTGGTATCTCTCTAAAGGGAATATTTTCCCGGAGAAATATAGCCACTCCACCTCTAGCCCTTTGACGTGGAGGTACCTCATGACGCATTGAGATATAACCCCGGAGATTAAAATTTTCTTCGGGCTTAAAATGCGTCTCTTGAAGACAAACACAAAACGGTTTAAGGTCCACCAGTAGCATTTTTAGCTCACAATAGTGACTTCTGCAACCGTTGCAGTTCCATTGAATTATTGACGAATCGAATTTAAAGATTGAGTTAATGGACGATGGATATAAACCGATAAGAAATAAACGTAACGGATAGAATATAAAATATACAAATAGAAAGCGTTCAGATATATTTTTTATTTTTTTTTTATTTGCTTTTTTGTTGGTCTTTATCCACTACCACAACATCCATATTTTGAGGCTGCACATTTCTGGGCCTACCTTTTTGCCAACCTGGGCCCCTCTTCTTGACCCTTTGGTACTTTGCCTGCTGGCCCTGTCCTGTTTCAGATAAGCTGCCTTGGGTAGTTTCGGATATACTACCCTCTTCCTCAGTTGTAGACTGGGACCTTTCTTCTCTTTTCCTTTTTTCTATTTCCGTGAATGCCAAAATGGCCTCTTCGATTTTACTAGCTTCCCCGCTCTTGTGGGCGGAAGGGGGGGTACTAATAACCTTGGAAATGGGTTTAGGTGTTGTGCTTGGCGGTGGCATTGACGTTGCAGAACTTGCGGTCTGCTTTGTTGGCTTAATGCTGCCTTTCATTACCGCAGCCAATGATTCTGTTATCATTTTCTGCATAACAGGAATCAACGCAGCAACTAGCTCGTTAGTCTGATAGCTGGGCTTTGCAGCTGCGTTGGCAAACGATCGACACTGAATAGGAGACTTGGGGATGGTTAGACGATTTTTAGCTTCTCTATATGTTGTTTTTTCTTTTGTTTTTAGTTCTTGGATTGCTGACTCTAGTTTATATTCAGGACAATCCCTAAATCTACTGGAGTGAGCTCCTGAACAATTCACACAGGTCGGGGGATTTTTACAAGGAGTGCCTTCATGAGTCGGCTCTCCGCATGGACACTTTGCTTCCTGCGTACATCTTTGGCTCGTGTGCCCAAATCTTTGACACCTGAAACATCTTATTGGGCTGGGAATGAATTCTCTCACCTCGATGTTGTAGAAAGCGGCTTTTATGTTCTTCGGCACCTTAGGGGAGTTAAATGTCACAATTAGCGTTGGTGTAGGAACTAACATTCCATTAATATTTCTGTTAATCCGACGTACTTCTGTCACTCCAGCATTGCTAAGTCCATCGAGAATCTCCTGCTCACTACAGTTGAGTAGGTCCCGATGATATATTACGCCTTTACTGAAATTTAGGGTACTGTGCGCTATAACCTCAACTGCATCTTCACCAAATCGCTGGACTTTGATTAATCTTTCTGCTTGTTTGTTCGTACTTGTTTCTACTAATAGCCCATCCCTAATTTTTCTCACAGAACATGTATCTCCAATTAACCCATACAAAATTTTATGGAGGACGAATGGACTTGTTTTGTCAAAGTTTTCACCATCCATTTTTTTAATGACTAAAAACCGGGGTGTTCTCACCGCCGTCTTCTGATCATTTGACCAGTTGCCCATTTTTTGAGAGGTGGACGCCTCCTTGGTTTTAGTTGGGGTATCCATAAGAATTTAAAATGTTCATTCTTCCGTTCCCCCACCCTCCTCGGAGCCTCAGATGGGACGCGCACGCACAAACTGCCGCAACGCCAGGAGATACTGGAAGAATATAGTCGCCCGAACCAGACCGACACCCAGATTAAGAGTGCCTTCTGGTCCGAAACGGCTCACCCCATAACATTCATCACGAGTATGCATGTCAAGCCGGTTGATCCACGCTGGGTTAGGCGGGACCACCCGTCTAAGAGGAGTGAGGAGCCAAAGTGGTGTGTTGGTAGACATACCCGCAGGATTGCCATCCCTCAACCACCAGGATCTCCGTTCCCCCCCGCACGGGTCGCAGTGCACGGCAAACACACCGGAGATTTTTTCTCTTCTGAATGGGAGGGATAGGAGAGGGAAGGGTTATGGGTAGTGGGAGGCCTGTTGGTCCACGGGAGTAAACTCCTACCGTCCGGGTCGGCTGTGGTGCAAGGCCGACGTTCTCCGGACGGCGTTCCCCATCCGCCACCTGGGAGACGCGCCTGGTAGGGGTTACAGGATCCCCTCCAGGATTATTATTATTATTATTATTATTATTATTATTATTATTATTATTATTATTATTATTATTATTATTATTATTATTATTATTATTATTATTATTATTATTATTATTATTATTATTATTATTATTATTATTATTATTATTATTATTATTATTATTATTATTATTATTATTATTATTATTATTATTATTATTATTATTATTATTATTATTATTATTATTATTATTATTATTATTATTATTATTATTATTATTATTATTATTATTATTATTATTATTATTATTATTATTATTATTATTATTATTATTATTATTATTATTATTATTATTATTATTATTATTATTATTATTATTATTATTATTATTATTATTATTATTATTATTATTATTATTATTATTATTATTATTATTATTATTATTATTATTATTATTATTATTATTATTATTATTATTATTATTATTATTATTATTATTATTATTATTATTATTATTATTATTATTATTATTATTATTATTATTATTATTATTATTATTATTATTATTATTATTATTATTATTATTATTATTATTATTATTATTATTATTATTATTATTATTATTATTATTATTATTATTATTATTATTATTATTATTATTATTATTATTATTATTATTATTATTATTATTATTATTATTATTATTATTATTATTATTATTATTATTATTATTATTATTATTATTATTATTATTATTATTATTATTATTATTATTATTATTATTATTATTATTATTATTATTATTATTATTATTATTATTATTATTATTATTATTATTATTATTATTATTATTATTATTATTATTATTATTATTATTATTATTATTATTATTATTATTATTATTATTATTATTATTATTATTATTATTATTATTATTATTATTATTATTATTATTATTATTATTATTATTATTATTATTATTATTATTATTATTATTATTATTATTATTATTATTATTATTATTATTATTATTATTATTATTATTATTATTATTATTATTATTATTATTATTATTATTATTATTATTATTATTATTATTATTATTATTATTATTATTATTATTATTATTATTATTATTATTATTATTATTATTATTATTATTATTATTATTATTATTATTATTATTATTATTATTATTATTATTATTATTATTATTATTATTATTCGTATTAATCAAATTTGGTTAACGGGACTATCAGACCTTATTTAATAAGTATCCTTTATTATTTTATTAACGACGCACTGTTGTTATTTTTTACTTATTTTTTAAAACCAATTGTGTAAAACATTTTTTTTACTTTCTCCGTTACGAAGTACGAGAAAGTATTGTGATCGTGATTTATTCTTCAATTTTTTTTTTACGGAAATATCCGTCGTGTTATGGTCCCTAGATGCCATTTCAACAATTTTTCGAAAAAAAAAATGTGTCTGTGTGTGTGCTGTGTGTGTGTGTGCTGTGTATGTGTGCTGTGTGTGTGTCTGCTGTGTGCGCTGTATCTCAAAAACTATCTTAACTGCTTTTGTTTTTTTGCCAATATTTTCTTAAATATGAAAAATATCACAAAAATATTTGAACAAATATTGAAGACAACAAACAAATGAACATCTTCTGCTTGAAAACATTTTTCATAAAATCATTTTTATTCCAGAAAAAAAATTATTATTATTTTTTTTAATTTTTGGTTTATAAATATAAAACCATAATAGTTCATTTATCTTAATAATAATTGTAGATAATGCTAAAATGAACAACTTATAAAGGATAAGTTTTTTCGAAATCTCTTTAGTTTTTGAATTTGAAGTATAGTTTTTCCATCGTTTTAAACGTCAGTTTCATCCGAGTTTACACAACGCTCGATGTACATTTAAAATATTATTCCAATTGAAAATAAACCATGAAAACGTAAATATAAATGACTATGATCTCACGTCGGAGAAAGTTACACGATGGCCACATCACCAATTATTTAATTTCGATTTTTTTTGCTGATATCACCGAATCGATTTCAATAAAATTATAGGAGTATGTAGGCAATCATAAAAGATACCCAAATAGCAATAAAATATATAGCATGTAATTTAAAGAAATATATTATCATGACGCCACACTTTTTGGGACACCCTGTATAATCGAAAATATTTTTCTGAAACACGCCTTACGATACAAGTGAAGTTTGCAAAATATCAAAATCCTAACTTAATTAGTAACTGAGCTATAGAAGACAGGAGGTGAGATGCAGGACCCTGCATAGAAAAGCTTTTGATGGTACAATCCAGTACCATCAACTAGGCATGCCACACACTAGGTATTCTTTTTGAATAACGTATTTTTTTATATTTTTAAGATTCTTTAAGGCCCCCCCTAAGAAATACTCTGTGGCCTCCAGGGGGGATATCGCCCACGTTGCGAAGCGTGCCGAACTTCCGGCCGACACATTTATATTAATTCTAATTCTGATTTAGCATGGAATATCACACACCAAAATTCACTATTGCACACTATTACACATGTAATCAAATTATGAAGCAAATTTTTCTGAAACACATCATGTAAAAAAACCGACAACGGTTCAACGGTTCACATGTTAACTCCGAAGTGTTCAAAATGAGTCTGGCCGCATGGATAAACGAAGTTCCGAAAAGTTGGGGGTGAAGCTTATCGCATCTTCGGGAAAAAATCATTCCTCGCATACTTGAGGGGGTGAAATACAGTTTGTCTGCCGAAGGTGGCAGACCCGTTGAGACCCGCTGCTGTAGTGGATTTCTCCTGCTAAAATATTTACTCAGGCAGCTTCCATAAATAATGTCATAAGTTTAGGGGGTGAAGGGATCAGCCGAATTGTGAGAAAATTAATTGTAAGTTCAAAGGTGTTGTGACACCTTGTGACATAAGGGAAGGGTAGAACCTGTGACATCTTTTATGCAAGCCGCCTTAAGCGTATTAAAATAACGTAGAATAATTAAACAAGATATAGAAAAAATATATGGTGCAATGAACCGACAAGGACAGACCTGCATTAATGGTTTAGTTTTTTTTAATGATTTAATGATTGTAGATTAAATAAACCACCAAGTGAAAATTCATTGAAACCCGCCCGGAAGCGCGGTGACCTAATTGTTTAACTCTCCCAAACTTGTTCAAAGAATTCTCGGCTTCCTGCAAATAAACCTTTTTTTTGAAAATCACCTTCTCCCACTTTCAAAAACCGCGTTAGCCTGCCAACCTTGAATGGCATTTAGTATTATCCGCATCGCCTCCGATCGCCGTTCTTCGCGCGCAAACCTGTATTTTCGTTTCCAATAATTAAAAGACAGTTTTGTTTGGCTCCTGCCACTGTTATGACACAGCGGCGCTCGCGCTGAGGAAGACATGCAGGTCCATCCCGTAATAAGCGCGGTGTTCCTCGCCGGAGTCCTCTCCGGCTACCCTTTAAAATCAAAAGTGGACGACGAGGGCTGTTCTTTTCCCTGCGTGCGAAAATGTTGCGAAAACAATTACGTTTTAGTTAAATCAGAGTGCTCCGATTATAATTACACCCAGGAAAATACCATGAGTGATTATATCAGAACGATTACCAATCGGACAGATATGTTTTCTATTAAAATTGGTTTGATGTACTGTCCGACCGGACAGTACATGCTGGAGCCTGATGTGAATTCAATGGATACCTTCATTATGCGTGATGATGGATCCCTTTGGATACCTAAGACTGACGAGAAAATTCCTGCGGATGAGTTCTGTTTGGATTTTGGGAGAGATCGAGCTCGTCTGGCAGTAGTGTGTTTTCCTGAGCTGGGGATTTCCAAGAAACCATTCATCGTAACTTCAATAGGTAATGTGTTTCTAACGTTAACTTTAATACTTGATCATACTGGAATAATTTAAATGCAATTTCAGATAATAAATGTGTTTTAATGTTTTGTATGAATAGCTTTAAAGTGATCCATAACATAACGTTAGAATAAAATCAATAAAGTATAGTCTTCTATAACTCTTTCATGAATTCTGTTAAATATAAATAAATAAATTAAATTATTAAGATGTACAAATAAATATATGAATTATCAAGATTTATTTCTTATTTTCTTTAAAACAGTTTTTTTAAAGAAAATACGGACAGAAAAAACAAAAACATTTTTTTTTACTAAAACCGTAGCAACTAGAATATTAATCTGCTGAAGTAACAAATTTTCGTATTTAGTACTTAAAAGTCGACAATGTTAGTGTTTTGAGGTATATTGGAGTATTGTTATAAATTTTATTGATGGTTTTGGTGGTGAAATAAGTCATCTAAACCTCTTCATATAAATCAGTGCGAAATACCCTTTTGTTGTAAAGGCAGGAAGAAATGCGCATAAAGGATACATCAATATAAATATCATCTATCGGAAATATTAAGCCAATTTAATGAGGTTGGCCTACCAGAAATGTGATCAAATTTACAAATTCCAAAAATGAGACGTAGACATGGATTTTGAATCTTTTAAATTCTATTGTTTATGCTGGAGGCTTCTACTTCGTTATATATTTTAAATATTATAATAAAACACTTCAAACTTTATTTTGTATAACATATATTTATTTTTGTGACTTAAGTTCCGGTAATACAATTGTAATTTTAAATCGTTTTTTAAAACACTTTTTGTTTGAAAATGGTAATTGTATTACCGAAACTTAAGTGACAAAAATAAATATATAAGTTATACAAAACAAAGTTAAAAGTGTTTTATTATAATCTTTTAAATTCGATCTTATCGGCAAAATTAAAATGGCATCACAGTGGGTTTTTGGTTTGCATTGTTAAAATGTTCATATTTTAGTAAATCATTTTTAAACCCGAATAATAGTTTTACACACGCGTTTTGAACCGTACGTTATTATCAATGGCCACAGCCCAAGGTTGTGCACCTCAACAACAAAAGGTGTTAGCGTATTTTTGTAACACCGGCAGCTTCCCCGCATTTTAGGGTTTTGCACTAGTTACGCCACTGTATATGAAAATCCTAATCTTCCAAAAACCGAACATAAGTTAATTTTTGCAAACTTCATATAAATGAACATAAATACCTTTTCTTGGTGTTAATTAATTATCCGTTGAAAGTTGAATCCTTTGATACTCGTTACTTACTAAAAATAACGAATTTGATTAATTTGTATGTAAAAGGATTATTAGAAACCACAGTCGCTAAACCGCAGCATAATATTATAAAAAGATATTTACAATATCATTGCTTTCAAAAAATGCTTTACCCTTGAAAGATACATATGCAGGAATATCACTAGTATTTATATACACTGGTGGAAAAAAAATGACACTTGAAATTCGTGAAATTTTGACCATTTTCAAACCGCCATAATTCGGCGTATTTTCAATCGATTTTAATGAATCCTTGAGGGCGAAAAACTTTGAAGTGTCTTCTTTCAAGTCATGCGTGCGAACTTAAGCGTAACCCCTTCCGCCCCCTCTAGCGCTCCTGTGAAAAAAAGTTTTTTTCTAGAAACCATGTCCAACTTTAACGATGTCTACGGAGTTGGAAAAATTTTGTCGACTCGATCCACCGTAAAGGCATTAAAATTTAATCAATTGCCTATGCAGGACTCAAAGAACGAAGTTCCTATGACGATTGGGCACCAAGTGTTTGAAAAAAAAACTGCATGAAAATGTGTTTCATTTTTTTCCTTCAGTATATTTAAAGCAGAAAGGCTTTTTTATCGCGGCTCCCACTCGAGCTATTTCAATAGTTATTCCCTTTTAATTCAAGCTTTATATTCGCAAATGTGATCTTTATATTTTTAAACTGGCAGTTTCATATTATAATGATGAAATACAAATTTCAATTAATACACGTCGTGCTCTCCAGCAATCTTCCGTATGCCCACTCCAACGCAGCCCGATCGCGGTAGAAGCAAGAGAAGCAAGCGCGTGCTCACTTGATTTCTAGCTTGAAAAAATAAAAAAAAAATCAGATTTTGCAAAAGAAATTTTTCAATTAAAGGAAAAAAGCTGGCTAAATACCCGACATTTAAAAAATATATAAACAACTATTTACAAAAGACTTCATGTAACTTTAAGTGAAACAACTTGAGACCACTAAGTTACCTGAAAATGGACTACCACATAGTAACGGTCGAAGCCATCATCTTCATAGAAAGCTTGATGACATTCACACAAAATTTGACCAAGTTTTGACACCTTTTTTGGCATCTTTGGGAACCCTCTAGAAAAATGCTTACATAGTTAGCTTGAAAAAAAAAATATTTTTTTAAGATTTTGCAAAAGAAATTTTTCAATTAAAGGAAAAAAAACTGGCTAAATACCGGACATTTAAAAAATTTATAAACAACAATTTACAAAAGACTCCAGGTAACTTTAAGTGAAACAACTTGAGACCACTAAGTTACCTGAAAATGGAAACCACATAGTAACGGTCGCAACCATCATCTTCATAGAAGGCTTGATGACATTCACACAAAATTTGACCAAGTTTCGACAACTTTTTTACACACGCACGTAATATGGCACATAATTCATAGTTTAAATAAGCCAAAACATTTTTTTAAATTTCAAATGAAACCCTTATACTTTAAAACGGAAAAATACGTCCCAGAAGCATAGAGGTCAAACATATTGAAAAAATCGAAAAAATTTGAGCTGTTCCATTTCAGAAGAAAAAAAAATCCAGGTGGGAGCATTTTGCTTCTATTTTGAAAAATCCTATCTCGTCAAGGGGACAACAAATGGAAAAATGTGCCGATGCAAATATTGTAGAGGAATTCTTTGTGAACTGATTAGAGTACCTTTACCTTATCTCAGACAAAACAAAATAACAGAGGGTGAATAGTGTCTTACAACAGGTGCCAAATATCACGCCCTAGAACCGTAGGGAGGGTTCCAAAAATTTAGAGAACGTTACAAATGACAGCCAGTCGTACCTTCTGCTAACCGAAAAAGTTTCAACTCCTCCACTTTAAAGGAATGAATAATTGCTCTTGAAAGAAGCATCAAGACAGGTGGAAGCATTTTGGTCACATTTAAAAAAATCATATCTCGTTAAGGAAGCAACACATGTTACATGTGGCTTTACAAATATTCTTTGTGAACTAATTAGAATACTTTTACGTTAACCCCTACGAAAAATGTCTTACAACAGGTGCCAAATAACGCGACCAAGAACCGTCTGCAAATCGAAAAAGCCCTTCCATTACAAAAAAAAATCGTCTTCGATAGAAGCATCAAAACAAGTGGCAGCATTTTGGTCACATTTAAAAAATCATATCTTGTTAAGGAAGCATAAAATGGTACAAGTGGCTATACAAATTTTATATTGGGTTTATTGTGAACCGATGTGGAGTACTCTTACGTTAACTCCTACGAAAAACAGAGGGTGAAAGCGCAACCAGAATGGATCCAAAATTTTTGTAGAAATTACAAATAAAAGCTAATCTCTAGTACTTTCTGCTAACGAAAAAAATAGCTCTTCAATTGCAAAGGAAAATGAACGTCCCTGAAAGAAGCATCAAGGCAGATGGAAGCATTTTGGTCAAATTTTGAAAAGTTATATCTTATTAAGAGGACAACAAGTAAAAAAATATACCGATACACAAATACTGTGGGGAGATTCTTTAAATATCTTAATAAATACATCGGACCTTTGAACGACTCTTCAAGGGCTAAACTGAAGATTGGAAGGCGCCCTATTTTGCCGCCTGAAACACTTATTTTGGGCTGGGGCACCGTAACTGCCCTTTCTTGCCTTCTTTCTAGATACATTTATTCATTTAAACATCTTAACTTTTACGCGATAAACATAATAGTACATTAAAAAACGAGTTCAATAAACGCGATTTTTTCGCACGCGTCCGCGCAACGCTCGTCGTTTTCTAATGGATAAGTGCGAAAAAAGCCTTGTGAACGAGTTTTTCACAGTATTTTTTTCTATTTTATTCCATTTTAAATTAAAAATCGCCCATACATATTTAGAAAATTGTATAGTGGTTGGTGACTCTGATAATTGACATTTCAATTTGAAATTAGTTTGCGATTTCCACACATCACATAACCTCAAAACTATCTCGCCGAAAATTTAGCACAGGTTGGCAGCTCTGAATTTCAACGGTGCCAACCTTGAAAAATTGATATTACCATACTGAGCGAGCCCTTAACGAACCCATATGAGTGCGTTAATGACTCCGTTTCAGACGCAAAATAGAAAAATACATACATTATAATGCTACAATAAGTTATAAAAATTAAAATAAACAACAATACATGCATGGTTGGTAACATATAAATCAAAGTATAAATACTTACTAGTTATTATAAAAAATTTACATAACCTATAAAATAATTAAGCAAGTTACGCAAACAAACAAAAAATGGTGCAGAATAACATATTTTTTTTAACAGGTGAATGAACGTGCTAAACAAGTTACTATTCGGCAAAGTATTAAACAATCTCGTCGCTCTGCAAAGTTGTATTTATAAATTTCGTAGTTGGCTGGATGAAATTTTAATCCAAACAGATTATCGTGCCTTCGTAAGTGATTTTTTAATAATTTTCAACTAGCCAATACTGTATATCTGTGTACTGAATAAAAAATACATAACATTTCATGGCGCGGATGGTTTTTAGTAAGCGCTAAATAAAAGTGTTTTAAACGATTATACCGGGTGAGGCATCTTACATGTTTTTTGAAAATATTTCAAAAACAGAACATTTTACGCAGAAATGACTTGGGTGAAAAATAATCGTACGGAAGAGGGCCATAATCATGTATTATTGCTTTTTTGCCAGGTAGCGCTGTTGTTGCTAAATCAAGGTCAACACAATTTTTTAACGGGAACCCCTATTTTTCATTGCAGATTCAGTTTCCTCGTTAAAAACCAAGAACAATTTACTAAACTTATTTTTTGTCCGCCTAATAGATGGCGCTATAATCGCTAAAAATGATAATTCGCTAGGATGCTTGCGAGTTTTGCGTGTACATTCAATTGCCGCGTATGTAAAAGATGTTTTAATCACATTTTGTAAAAATATCTTTTTTTAAGGTAATTTTAAAACGTATCATTGCGTAATTCGATTTTTTTTTCAATTTACTACAAAAACTATTTTTTAGATAACCTGGAAAGACATTTTTATTTCTAATTCACTACAAAAAAGTGTTTGAGTTTGAGACATTTTAGCAGAGAAAACAATAAGTGTCTCGAAACGGGTAGAAGCCTCTTTTTAGGTCCGCCAGGTCCATGTCTTCGATGTCCGAGCTAGAGGCTATCTTGTAGGAAGCTGATAGAGGAAGGCTGGTCAGAACGGGCAGATTGTGTATATTTGTGTCAAGCCTTGCGCTTGTGTTTTATTTACTTGAAATCATCTCTACAGCAGATGCTCAAAATGATGGCCATTCACTTCCAGACATTTTCTGATTCTTCTTGTGAATGCTGCCTGAACTTTAAGTGTATCCCTGCTGATGTTGGCACAAGCATCGCGAATACGTTGCTTCATGTCATCTGGCGTTGTTGGTATGTTCGCATTACACTTGTCCTTCAGCATTCCCCACAGGAAGAAGTCTGGCGCAGTCAAGTCCGGTGAACGTGCCGGCCAAGGCACCGGTCCTCCACGCCCAATCCACTTGTTTGGAAACGGACGATTCAAAATGTCTCGAACTGCATACGCAAAATGTGCGGGGCATCCATCGTGTTGATACCACATTGTCAAGCGGTTTTGCAGAGGGACTTCTTCGAGCAAAACTGGGAGATGAGTAATCAGAAATTGACTTTTTTTGACGTCCATAAGAAATAAGAAAGTTGATGATGGTTCAAAAGAAACGAAACATGTTACAACTAAAAATCTTATGCCATCTATTAGATAATAAAAAAGTGCTATAAGAACGTATTTACCATTTTTAAATAACTCATCAAATAACGAGGATATAAAGAAAAAACGAAAATCAGTTTTTCAGTTTTTTGGAACTAACCCGAAAACAAAAGAATTTAAGTAATTTTTTTCGCTGAATTATTAATCAGCATAAAATTATGCAAAAGTGCCAAATTTAAACATATCCTCTATATCTTCTAATAAGCGAGATCCCTGTGGTGAGACTCGAATTTGAAACACCCTGTATATTTCTCAAACACTATTTTTGCCAATGTTTTTGTAATGGCAGAAGATAATTATTCATAAAAGAAGTATTAAAAGTTAAATGAAACTAATTCTGTGAATATAAAAACTAGTATAGATTATTGCTTTTCATCATTCGTCGCTTTAACTTTGTTTAGGTTAAAGGTGAGTAAACTTTCTTCTTCATTCCATCAAACGGAATTTTTATTCAAAAACTAGAGCGATTTCAAAACAAGCTTCTGAAAAGATCTAATTGAAACCGATAAAAAAAATGGTGATGTGGCCATCATGTTACTTTCTCCGATTTGACAATTAGACCAAAACCTTGAAAATACTGGCAAAACATTAAAAAATCGCTGCTTTAGGTTAAAAATCTAAACTATTCGCCAATCAAAAATTCGCTAATAGAAATCAATAATTAAACAATAAAACTAAAACATAGGCCCAAAAAAATCCAAATATCGAAAACTATGGCCTAAACATAAAAAAAATGCAAACTAAAACATCGAAAATTTCAACAAACACATCGAAAATGTTGTCAAAAATAAAGATTATTCAGGCAAAAAAATAAAAATTTGGAATAAATTGAGGCGAAAAGAGGTAAAGGTAAAGATCTAAAATATAGACCAAAAAAATGCAGACCAAAATATTTTAAATTCAAGTAAAAGAAAGATATTTATCTAGCCCCTGAAATAATTATTTGGCTCAAAATAAGTTTCCGACCAGAAACTTGAAAATAATGCAAAAAAAATAAAAATAAAAAACAATAATTCAGGTTAAAAAGTAAAGGGCAAAAAATCAAAAACCGACCAAAAAACTCGAAAATACCGGCAAAAAAATCGCACATAAAAATCAATAATTCAGATTAGAAAATTTAAAATATAATACAAAAAAGCTAAAACTTAGACCAACAATTAGGACCTGAATATCAAAAATACGGACCAAAAAATCGAAACTTTTAACACGCAACCTAAATTTTCACGCCAAAATAAAGAATATTTAGGCCAAAATAAAGAATATTTAGGTCAAAAATCAAAAATTTGGAATAGAAAACGAAGTTACTGGCCAGAGATCCAAAAATGCAGATAAAAAATTCAAGTAAAGGAAAAATAGTTTGCCGTTTTCACCTTCAAAATAACCCTGTAGCTCAGAGTGAGTTTCTGAACAGAAACTCAAATTGAAAATAAAAAAATCTAAAATATGGGCCAAGAAAACAAAAAAATAGACCAAATACTGAAAATTTGGGACAAAAGAAAATTAAAAAAGCAGGCCAAAATAAAGAATATTTAGGCCAAAAATCAAAACTTTGAAAAAACAAGAAATTACAGGCCAGAGATCTAAAAATGCAGATAAAAAAAATTCAAGCAAAGAAAAAATTGTTTGCCATTTTCACCCTCAAAATAACCCTGTAGCTCAAAGTCAGTTTCCGAACACAAACTAAAATTGAAAATTGAAAAATTTAAAATATAGGACGAAAAAAACAAAATTTGAAGCAAATACCGAAAATTTGGGGCTAAAAATAAAAACTACAGATTAAAAAATCGAAAATCTTAATAAACAAATGGAAAATTTCAGCCAAATAATGAAATCTTTGGACAGAAGATCAAAAATTTGGACCAAAAAATCGGAAATACAGGTCAAAATTTAACAATTGTGGCCAAAAGATTGAAAATATGGGCCTAAAAATAAAAAAATGCAGACCAAAGAGTTAAAAAATCGAAAATCTTAATAAACAAATCGAAAATTTTGGCCAAATAAAGAAATCTTAGGACATAAAATCAAAAATTTAGACCAAAAAAATCCAAAATACAAATAAAAATTCAACAATTGTGGCAAAAAATCGAAAATTTAGACCAAAAATCGAAAGCACGAGCTTAAAAATCAAAATACTAACCAAAAAAGTCAAAAATTTCAACAGATCATTTTAAAATTGTGACCAACATAAAGAATATTTATGAAAAAAAATCAAGAATTTAAAGGAAAAAAATCGAAGAAACAGGCAAAAAATATAAAATACGAGCACAAAAATTCTGGTCTAAAAATAATTTGCCCCAAAAATAACACAAGCTGAAATTAAGATACGATCCGAAACTCTAAAATAATTTTCAATTGAAATCACATTTTAAATGTGCATAGAGCGTTTAGTAAAATTAGATGAGACTGACGTTTAAAACGTCAAAATTATGAAAGATGAAAATGACAAATTATACTTTAAATTCTAATAGTCAATTTACTCAAAAACCAAAGAGATTTCGAAAAATACTTATTCTATATAAGTTGTTCATTTTGGCATTCTCTACAATTATTATTAAAATACATTTGCTGTAAGTATTATCGTTTCATAATTTTAAACCAAAGATTACAAAAAAAAATTAATTGCTATTATTTTTCAAAAAACATACATTTCACGAAAAATGTTTTCAAGCAAAAAATGTTCATTTCTTTGCTTTCTTCAAGATTTGTTTGAGTGCTTTTATAGTACTTTTCATATTTAAAAAATTATCGGAGAAAAACAAAAAACGATTAAGGTAAACACCTACTTCCGGTGTACGAAATTTTACCAAAAGCTTTTCAGTTCGTCAGATTATCAAATAAGGCTTATGTTTAAAGTTTGATGTTCATTCAAGTAGTAGTTTTTTAGATACAGCGCGCACAACCAAACAGGCATACATTTTAACAGGAATGCATATTGAAAAATGGTGGCCATCATGTTACTTTCTCCGACTTTATATTTACGTTTTCATGGGTTTATTTTCAATTGAAATCATATTTTAAATGTACATCGAGCGTTGCGTAAACTCGGATGAAACTGACGTTTAAAACGTCAAAATCACGAAAGATGGAAAAATTATACTTCAAATTCAAAAACTCGGTTTACTCAAAAACTAACGAGATTTCGAAAAAAACTTATTCTTTAGAAGTTGTTCATTTTGGCATTCTGTACAATTATTATTAACATAATTTTTCTGTAACTATTATCGTTTTATAATTATAAACCAAAAATTAAAAAAATAATAATAAATTTTTTTCTCGAATAAAAATGATTTTATGAAAAATGTTTTCAAGCAAAAGATGTTCATTTCTTTGTTGTCTTCAAAGTTTGTTTGAATGTTTTTGTGATATTTTTCATATTTAAGAAAATATTGGCAAAAAACAAAAAACAGTTAAGGTAAACGCCCACTTCCGGTGTACGAAATTTTACCAAAAGCTTTTCAGTTCTTCAGATTATCAAATAAAATGGCTGTTCAAAGTTTCATATCAATTGCTTTATTAGTTTTTGAGATACAGCGCGCACAGACAGACACACACACACACACACACACACACACACACAGACACACACACACACACACAGACACAAAAAAAAATTTTCCAGAAATTGTTGAAATGGCATCTAGGGATCCCAAAACGGATATTTCCGTAAAAAAAATTTTTGAAAAAAAAATCACGATCACAATACTTTCTCGTACTTCGTAACGGAGAAAGTAAAAATGCAATTGCGCTTGAACAAATGTTCAATTTCAAACTTCTGGCGCGCTCGCTAAGATAATTCGGAAATGCTAAAAATCAACTTTTTTAATAATCATCCCAGATTATTAAAAGTTGGTATTTTTATGATAAAAGAACAAAAAAGCAATTAGATTGCTAGAATGGTAAAAAAGACCATTAAAGTGTACCTTCTTTTTCATCAGAAGAAATCACGAGAAAAATCGATTGCCGTTTTACAATATCAGCTATCCAGAATAGCAAAAAAGTTAGATGTCAGTTTGAAAATGTAAAAAAAAATAATTTTTAGACTGTAAATAGAACGCGGTTTGCAAATCAGTGCTTCTTGTGTGAAAATTAGTCGGATTCAATTACATCTGGCGATTTTAAATTTTTGATGAAAACATTTAAAAACAGTTAATTTTGCTCAAAAATTGCTTTTGAACTTATAAGCAGAAATACATGTTTTTAAATTTTTTCAGGTACGTGCTTTGAGTCAAACCTTTCGCAATAATTAATTGTTGATACCATCAGTGCTATTTGGAGTCCTTTTGTTTAGTTGGAGCATGGAAAACTATGTGATGGAACATTTGAAGCATTTCTACCATTGATATTTCTTGAAAAGAAAGTGCTGGTGAAATGCTTTTTGTCATACTTCGAGTGTATGCCTACCCACTGAAAACATACATATATGATGAAGCCGTTTTCTAAAATAAATAGAAGACCGCATTTTTCGCTACAGACTGTCAAAGGCCAGGAGGTGTGTATAGTGTGCGTTAAGAATTTTAATAGCTAAATAGCGAATGTTAAATAAAGCGATTGAAACTGATGTAGGAAAAGTTGAGGAAATCGTGAAGAGTATTTGCTATAAACTAAATTATTGTGAACCTGTTTGGAGTCCAAATTATATGTGCTATATCAATTCGTTGGAAAGGGTTCCGAAAAAAATTCTCAAATATTTATATCGGTTTAAGTTTGGAGTATATCCTCCAAAATCTATTACTTGTGACATGTTACTCACTGAATTTTTAATGCCTTCCATGTTGCAACGTCATAGATACATATTTATACAGTATGTATTTTTTATCGTGGGCCATAGAATTTTACATGCTAAAAATTATACCTTGTGTTAATTTATATTTTAACATATAATTTTAAAGTAAATTATAGTTAGTTATAAACCAATTACTTTTCCACATGATGCGCTTAATTAGATTAACTTAAACATGTTTTATTCCATTAAAAAATGAAATTAATTCACTAATCAATCTGACATTTCAGAAATTCAAGGTACTTTGATTTTGATTATTTTAAATAATTTTATTTTTTAATGGAATAAAACATGTTTAAATTGTTCTGACTAAGCGCATCATGTGGAAAAATGATTGATTTATGACTAACTAAAATTTCCTTAAAAATTTTATGATAAAATATACATTAACACAAGGTATAATTTTTAGCATGTAAAATCCTATGGCCCACGATAAAAAAAAATACCCTGTATAATATTTGAGTATATAGCTAATTCGTTTTTTTTTAAATCGGTTACACTTTTATGTTCCACGATTTTATACTCGCCAGTCATTAACGTTCTATTATAAAAAATCCAACACAACTCATTTTTCAAATTCACCATTACACCACATGTTAATTAGTTATCATCACATTCAATGTTTTGTTGACATATTTTGTCCTAGTTTATAAATTTTTTCCTCGAATATTAAACGTATTGTTTGTTTATAATTAGTTTAGTTAGAATTGTTTTATTTTTAGTTATATGTAATTTTAATTTTTCCCTGTTAATTGATCTTTTCTGTTGGGACATAAATAAATAAATATAGCACACCCTTATTATTAATAAGGAAGATTTAGCTGTTCAGCAAGAGGTGCTAAATAATTACTATCAGCAGCATGAAATGAATCCAAGACTTCTGAGATGTTTGAATCGATCAATAAATCCGAAATCTTTTCAAAGCCACTTCAATGGTCTAGGAAAAGTTGATTGGTAAAACAAGTCAATTGGTATTGAATGGAGTTATAGAGTGGGTCAAAAAAGTATTCAAAGTTGGGAGAAATGTATTTTTTCCAATTTTCCGATAACTCAATGTTTGTTGAAAAAAACGCACTATAATTCTATTCTCCGAGAATATGGACACTCAAAATAAATTAAAATATTGCCTCCTATCCAAACCTTGTAAATATTAAACATTCGCTAATTCAGACAATAATATCTTTTCCGGCCATGAAAAATACAAGTGTGTGAATTCGTACGCTTCTTGAAACTTCATATTGTTCTCCTAAAGTTGATCTTGTAAACAGTTAAGAAACCAAAAATTATAGATAAAATTAAATTGTTTATGTCTTGAAATATGTGTTATTGTAAAAAAAGAACAAATTCTTATTTGTTTTTTGTCATTAATTAGTGTAAAATTGTTTTATAGTAACTTATTTTGAGTTTGATGCATAGATAATTCAATTTAAAGTGACCATACTAAAACTCATCATTATTGATTGCCAATTACTCAACTTCAATAAGAAGTTAGATTTCTTAAAATTGCTTAAAAGTTGTATGCGCGCGACGAAATTTAGTTCAATGCACTCCTCACAAGTAGCGCTCATCCCCTTCTCTCCAATCAGGTGGATGCTGCTTTTGTGTGAGCCACGCATCGTATATAGCAAAAAAATGGAAAGGGTAGATAAGTGATGTTTACGAGCCCGCTTCCAGTTTTGTTCTCTCTTTAATATGACTTCTCATAGTCGCTCGTTACATCTGAATACCGTGATCTTAAGAACGGCTCGCCATAACAAACATAGTATCATGTACACGATTTTTATTTTTCTTTTCACAATGTTGCACTATTTCAAAAAAATTGGCAAAAATACACTGCTCAACATTTAAACTGGTACACTTATATAAAATGCAGTAAAAACAAAAAGTCATTTTTAGGCATTTGGCATGACTTCCTAAATGATCAGGGCTCTGTTTCGGAATGCGAACAAATGCCTAATGCTTATACTTAATCAAGTTTTAAGAGCATTTTTGCGAATTTCTCGAATGGCTAAATATTCCTCAGCATTACATTCGGAATTTGATTTCCAGCATGCCAAGACGTTTCCAAGAAGTCATAAGAGGTAGAAGATGTCCCATGCATTATTCATCTTTAAGTGTTTGTTATCATTTCTTTCCTGAGCAAACTTTTGTGTAATACTAAAATGAAGATTTTGTTATTTTTCTATTAAAACATTTGAAATTCGTAATTTAAGTTTTATTCTTTTAATTCATTGCCCTAAAAGTGTTTCCAGAACCATATACTATCAATTAAGCAAGAAGGTGTTGCTCAAAAAGTAGTAAATTGTTTTTTATATATGTTCTTGTAAGTGTACCAGTTCAAATGTTGAGCAGTGTATATGTTGAAAAACACATATTGAGGAATACATATATCTGAAAAATTGTTGGTACCGCTATAAAACATAACTTAAAAAAAAAATCGAAAAATTCAAAAACAATTTTACCTGAAATGTTTTTGATTTTTCTAGAAAATAGTCTTATAACATACATTTTTTTCATTGAACCCGGTTCTGTACTTTTTGAGAAAAATATATATATTTTTTCGATTAGGCAAAATTTTTCCTTCTCAATTCATTTTTGAAATTTGTATCGATTCAATGACTCGAGCAGAAGAATAAAATTTATCCGGCAAAATTATAACCTCCTGTGGTATTACCCTTGATTAAAAATCTTTACAAAATACCTCAAAGCTTAATTAATTTTTAACTTTAAAAGTAAAAAAATTACTTGGATTTTCTGCTCGGTTCTGGAAGGTCTTACCCTTCGTGAAATCAAATTTCGTATCGGACAGAAAAAATGTTCAATTTATGCTTTAGCCTTTCGATTCATATCTCGAATAATAAATCTCGGATAGAAAAACTTTATAAAGATCTTCGGTACATATCAGTTTGGTGAATAATAATAATAATAATAATGTATTTCGTATCATTACATTCGTGTACACTTGTCGAGATAGGCTAATAAGTTAAATTAAATGCAAATAATTACAGGTACTGACACAATTGCGAATTCACGGATTTGGATAACTAATAAAATTAATAGACATAACTTTCAGGATAATAATAAGATATGATCTATAAACATTGACCAAAAATTAAAATTAAGATACAGATAATGCCACCATCAGATTTCTTTTAGAATAAAAATTGAAACATCTACAAAAAACAATCGAAAATCGGTCGTATCTCGTAAATGGTAAGCCCTATTGAAAAAATAGTCGTTATCTATTTCTGGCAAAATACAATTGTAGACAACTTACTTTTAATAATTTTTTGCGTAGGGTTAAGAATTGCCGCTGTAGATTTTTTTTTCAAAATCGGGGGTGGTTTTCCTTGAATAACGCCCCAGGAGGGCAGCTATCCACACATAAAATGTCAAGATGTATTCCATTCTACAAAACACATGCATAATCGATATCATGTGTATAAGGATCAGCTCGCCAATGCTACTTAAAGCATTTGAAAAGCCACCCCTGCAAAAAAAAAAACATCGAGGTTGACAGCAATATATTTTAGTGGGAATTGTGGCCGCATTCAATGACGATTTTTTGAGCCGACTCTCGATGGAAACGATTTGATATCGGCGATTAAATGGACTGGCGCAAGACTCAAAAAGCATGTTTTTTTTTTAATTCTCTGGGTTGGGGGTGAGTTAGAAGGTCGTTGCTTCAACGGGAAGACTGCGTCCAGTTGGTCCCGTCAAAAATTTTGATTTTGAAAAAAACAGAGGGTGGATATCCTTAATGTAGGACTTGTGGTTAGGGGGTTGAAATTTTATCAGCCGTATTTTTTTAATTATTTAGATGAAAACTTTCAGGTTCCTCAGACTTCCGGCTCTCGGGATCTGGCAATTAGTATGTATATAAATGATCGCAGATTAAATAAACCACCAAGTCAAAATTCATCGAAAACCGCCGGGAAGCGCGGCGTCCTAATTGTTTATCTCTCCCGAAGTTGTTCAAAGAATTCTCTGCTTCCTGCAAATAAACATTTGTCGAAAATCACCTTCTCCCACTATCAAATACCGCGTTAGCCTGCCAACCTTAAATGGCATTTAGTGTTATCCGCATCGCCTCCGATCGCCGTTCTTCGCGTGCAAACTTGTATTTTCGTTTCCAGTAATTGAAGGACAGTTTTGTTTGACTCTTGCGACTGACAAAACGGTGCTCGTGCTGAGGAAGACATGCAGGTCCTTCTCGTAATAAGCTCGGTTTTCCTCATGGGAGTCCTCTCAGACGACGAGGACTGTTCATTTCCCTGCGTGCGGAAGTGTTGCGAAAATAATTACGTTTTATTTAAATCAGACTGCTCCGATTATAATTACACCCTGGAAAATACAATGAGTGATTACATCAAAACGATTACCAATCGGACAGATATGTTTTCCACTAAAATTGGTTTGATGCATTGTCCGGCTGGACAGTACTTGCTGGAACCTGATGTGCATTCAATGGATAGCTTCATTATGCGCGATGATGGATCTCTTTGGATACCTAAGACTGACGAGAAAATTCCTGCCGATGAATTCTGTTTGGATTTCGGGAGAGATCGAGCTCGTCTAGCAGTGGTGTGTTTTCCTGAATTGGGGGCTGCCAAGATTTCCCAGAAACCATTCATCGTAGTAGGTAATGTTTTTATAATATTAACACTACTAACATTGTTATTATTAATACTTGATCATGAAGGAATACGCAATTTCATGACAGTAAATGGGTTTTGAGGTAATAATCATTATCCCTATGGTCACCCCTCCAAATACATACCCTAGCTGATTGATAGGTTATATAATAATAATAATTATTATTATTATATTTATTGACCACTCAAATTTACAATAACAAAATTTACAGATTACAAAAACTACCGTTACAGTAAGTCAAAAGGAAAAAGGTCAGATGAAATACGAAGATTTCTCCGGTCTACCACAGATTCCTATCAAATTAAATATGAAATATCGCAGAATATTTTATTTCAATTCTATCAAGGTGTCGCCAACCACTTAACATAATAATTTGATTTTTAGAAAATCATTACAAAAAAGAAGGAATAACTTTAACACATAACTGCACTGCAACGTTTTCAAAAACACAACTTTAGTTAAAACGAGTTTGCCCTTTTATATGCAGGTATCAGGTATTTAAATGGCTTAAATGTGTTCCAGAAAAAGAAAGAAACTGTGTGATAATTATTTCCTGGAAATTTTTTAACAAAATTTTGGGTTTCTGGGAACATTATTTATTCATTTCGTCCAAAAAAAAAAGCGCCACTCGAATTTTAAACTGTTCAGACTGCAAAAGTCCATCGATTTTGGTGCAAAATTACTCAAGTTATGGCCAAAAAAGTGAAAAATTTCATTTTTTTTTCAAAAATTCATAACTTTGCTCTAAATCATAGAAACGACTCGAATTTTTAAGGCATTTGAAGGAGATTGATTAAATTTTTCTGCCATTGTGGTGAAATTTCCCGCCGATTTTTTTTGCGCACGGTACAGTTTGTCAAAGTTGGACAATTTTTTACATAAAAAAACATTTTTTTTTTATCGCGTTGTTGCGGGAGGTGGGTTGGACTTGGGGTCAAAATCAACTTCACAGTCTTAAAGATAAAACTTGAATCTCTCCCAAACTGAAAGATTCATCGATTTTCGACCAAATTGAACCAAGTTACGACGGTTTGAAAAATCGAGTTTTTTCGCGATTTTTCGAGTGGCGCTTTTTTTGACGCCGAGTGTATATGAACAATCAATAAATTGAAACGTACCTGTCGAGTTAAATGAACGAGATAAACCCAGTCAGTCCACTTTCATAATTTTAATATCTACTTTTTATCGAGTTACTGAAGTTATGTAATAAAGACTTTCATAATATGAATTTGTATAAATTGAAATAACAACCCGTCGATTTATTTCTCCAAACATACAGTACTGTATAATAATGGAGTTTAGATATATTATAATATTTTCTGAAATAGATTTGTTTCATTCTCACAAGCATTATTACTTACATGAATGTCTTGTATTTTTCTAGAATCCATTAAAATAATCACCTAATGGTTTTTACCTGTCGTTTTACAAGATTGTGTAATTAAATTGAATTTTGAAGGCATTTACATTTAATGTTTTTATTTCATTTCGTCAAACCCATTTAACAAAAGTGTTGCTCATTAAGATGACATTGAAATATGGACTTGTTATAAAAGTATTTAACTGGATTTATGATAAAAACACCATCGGGATTTATATTCAAAACTGTTTTACAACTGTACATTTTATTAAGATTTAGGTGATGTGAATTGTATTCAATATACAGTGCGCGCCTTAAATATGGAATAAAATCAGTAAAACCAAAATAAAATATTTCTGGAAAAGAATTTTCTGTGATAAGAATATACATTTTTGCATGATTTAAGTCGATTTTCAACAATATTTTTTTTTTAGTAATGACGTCATTTTTTTAATGACAACCCCTATGTTTGTTCTTGATTTTGAGAGATCTTTCCATTGTCGAACTGAAAGCATAAAAATGTTATCTATAATAAGAAATTTTTCGAGTAAATGACAATTAAAAGTAAGAAACCGCAAGTTTGATTGTTAACACAAAATAAACAAAAGCTCCTTTGCCAAGCAAATGCAATTATTAAATTAAGATTCGAACTACCACCCATCGACTTCTTGACAATACGCAAGCCCATCTAGAAATTCTTCTTGAAAATTTTGAATATTTTCCGGGCTAATTCTACGCATAATTTTAAATTGTCGGTCCACGCCTGCCAATCCCCCTATTCGTAAAGCAAATGTCAAAAACGCGCATAGTGCGGGGGTGCGCCGTCTTGCTAAAACCATAGTATATTATATGGAGGGCCAAAATCATTGTTGTTTGGAAAAATTGCTGCAAACGCTGGAACAAGGTAAAAACTTTTGCATTTACTCGAATAATTTCTTATGTAAGATGACAACATTTTTATACGCCAGTTCGACAATGAAAATATCTCTCAAAATTAAGAACAAAAATAGGGGGTTGCCATTAAATAAAGTGGATGACGTCATTACTCAAAAACAAGTAATGACTGAAAATCGGTTTTCATGCAAAAATGTGTATTTTTATCAAAGAAAATTGACCTTATTCGAGGATTTTTTTCCCAAAATACATATTTGATTTCGGTTTCACTGAATTTATTCCATACTTTAGGCGCGCACTGTGTATTTAGATTATTGCTCAAATGTAGAACGACGGTGATTAACGGGTTCAGAATAATAATTATAATCATTTTAGGTTCAGTGGTACATGAATTTAATAAAAAAGAACAAAAAATAAATTTTAAATCTAATAAATAGGCAATCACTGAAGTACTTGTACTTGATAGTATGAAAAAATAGAAGAGAAAATAAAGTATGTTCATTAAAAAAAAAACCTCAAGTGTGCCATGATTCTTTATTTGTAAAAATCTAAGTTGGTAACACATATTGAGGTTATGTTACTTGCGGCATGTTCCTACCGATAATAGTAATTAACGTCATAAGTCCGGTAGGTTACTTGTAACAGGACGAGTGAGACATTATGTCTAGACAGAATGTCTAGACGAGTACTGTTACAAGTACTACCGGATGTGTGTCGTAATAAATTTTATTTCATACTGTAAGTTTGTTCTGTTTTATTATTTTAATTCAAAAATTAAAATATGAGAGATTTTAAACCCGCGACTTTGATATCATGTCAATGTCATTAAATCTAAAAATTGAGTGCAATCATAACCTTGTTCCAGATATGTCTGACGCACAGCTGATAAGTTCCTAACCTAAACCCGCGACTTTAAACACGTCATGTCAATGTCATTAAATCTGAAAATTATGTGTTACGGGCAATACAAATTGTACAATTACGATAAATGTTAATATTCCCAATTCATAATTATTATAGATAATATATCCTTTCTAAATAAATCTTTGTCAAAATGGGATTTGATTTATAACAAAGAAACCGTTGCTAAGCAACACTTACCGGCTCTGATGCTGTTATAACTCACCTACCGGACTTAAATTGACATTGTAAACGAACATCTACCGGACAGTATGAAATAAATTAATTTGCTGAAATAAACGACGAAGGTTCACCTTCCAAAATTCCTTGGGCTGTGTTAATAGCATCCTAGTACGTTTGACTGGTCTACCACTTCCTGGTTTACGGAGAAATACACCCAATTTCCGTCCACTTTACTCCCATTTCGGAAATAACTTTCTCCACGACCACTGTAGAATTTATGCATTCTGCAATCAATTTTGATCATAGAACGTTCACATTCTCACTCTTGTTATGGAACAAAACACTATGCGCTTATGCGTTTTGCATGTAATTCATTCCATAACAAGGGATAGAATGAATATTCTCACACCGTTCCGAATAAAACAATTAGCCTTGGATTTCACAATTGTCAAAATACTATAAACATAACCACAAACGTAATAATAAAACGTAAGTTCCTTGTGTTCATTACTTTATTAGTCTATTTTATCTGGTCGAGGAGAAAGTATAGTCTGCTACTCGGTAAGAATGGAAATTCTGATGCTCGTGGTTCCTCGCGCTCGCCTCGCGGCTCGCGCTCGAAATATTCCACTCGCATCGAATTTCCATTCTAACCTTGTTACAGAATATACTATTCCACTAGAAACCGTTCTGCTGGTTACTGTAAACCATTGTGAGCACGGAATAATTGTGACTTTTAGAACGACCTGACGTGTTGTTTGTCAATTCCAAACAAGTGTGCCAACTTAAATTTTTTTAAATAAAAAATCATGGCACACTTGAGTTTTTTTTTTAATGAACACGATATATGCGAACAAAACTTAAATAATCTAAAATTTACAGATACAATTAATCATATTTAAAAATTAACTTTCACTGGTTGATGCAGAACAAAGATTTAAAGCTATACTATAGAATAAAATGATAAATAAAACAATAGGAATAAATTAAAATAATTAATGCGCCTAAATTATTTATTCTTGAAATCAATGCATTTATGCATTTTTTAGAAGATTTTGATTTTCGTACAAACTTAAATTTATTTGAATTGGGTATTTTTGTGATATTTCTGGGAACATATACATTTAGTGATCAATGAAACGATTACAAATACTCCAAAATTATCTTCTGCGGATTTTTAATAGCCGTTCGGCCACTAACAAAATTCTAGGTAATTATATTTAAATAACTTCAAAATGGAATGAACAAATTTATAATGTAAGACAAATACAACGACCACGGACCCGAGCGGATATTTCTCGGTCGGAAAAATGTTCCGCCCGGGCGGGGAATCGTCACTACTCGACTCGTGATGCAGCAGGTAGAAGCTCGCGCTCTTACTCGCTGCACCAACAGAACACCCAAAGATTTTAATATATTTTTCTAAACATATCTTAAAATAGGAATTTGTGCATCAAAATTTAAAGTAAAATGATGGTTTTCAGAGATTATTATTATTTGACAATCATCGTAATAATAAGGTATAGACCTTGGTGTTACTCCTACGTTATGAGATATTTGTTTTACTAGCAAAAAAATGTATTCATTGCTCAAGAACGAGTTTTAATATTTAAACGTGTAGAAGTCTATCCTAACTTTTAATAGTCATAAAATATTGAGGATATTTCTTAGGGAATTTTGTCGCCGCGTTTTATATTTTTTCTGCGATGTTTTCATTCAAAGTAATGAATGAAAAAAATAAAACTAATATTTGCAAAAATCCATATCTCCATTAAAAATGGTGATGTGGCCATCATGTTACTTTCTCCGACTTTATATTTACGTTTTCATGGGTTTATTTTCAATTGAAATCATATTTTAAATGATTATAGAGCGTTGTGTAAACTCGGATGAAACTGACGTTTAAAACGTCAAAATCATGAAATATGGAAAAATTATACTTCAAATGTAAAAACTAGGTTTACTCAAAAACTAACGAGATTTCGAAAAAAACTTATTCTTTAGAAGTTGTTCATTTTGGCATTCTCTACAATTATTATTCACATAAATTTGCTGTAACTATTATCGTTTCATAATTATAAACCAAAAATAAAAAAATAATAATAATTTTTTTTCTCGATTGGCAATGATTTTATGAAAAATATTTTCAAGCAAAAGATGTTCATTTCTTTGTTGTCTTTGATGTTTGTTTGAATGTTTTTGTAATATTTTTCATATTTAAGAAAATATTGGCAAAAAACAAAAAACAGTTAAGGTAAACACCCACTTCTCTTGTACGAAATTTTACCAAAAGCTTTTCAGTTCTTTGGATTATCAAATAAGACGTATGTTCAAAGTTTCACATCAATTTCTCTATTAGTTTTTCAGATACAGCGCACACAGACAGACACACACACACACACACACACACACACACACACACACACACACACACACACACACACACACACACACAGACAGACACACACACACACAGACACAAAAAAAAATTTTCCAGAAATTGTTGAAATGGCATCTAGGGACCCCAAAACGGATATTTCCGTAAAAAAAAATTTTGAAAAAAAAATCACGATCACAATACTTTCTCGTACTTCGTAACGGAGAAAGTAAAAATTGGCGAATTTACAAAAGCCAAATTAATTTTGAATAAGCGATTCTTCGACCATTGAGGATATTGTTTTAAGGAATTTTTTCTACGCGTTTTAAATTTTTTTCTGCGATGTTTTCACTCAAGTGCTCAAAAATTTAAAACGAAAATCTTCAAAAATCCATATGTCTATTGAAAATTGTTGGATTTACAAAAACCGAATTGATTTTGATAAGCGATACTTCGACCATTGAGGATGATTTCATATGGAATTTTGCCTGCAGTTTTATATCTTTTCTGCGATGTTTTTGTTCAAGTAGTAAAAAATTAAAACGAAAATCTTCAAAAGGATTTTTAAGGCTTTTCTGTATTGAAAATTGTTAAATTTACAAAAACCAAATTGATTTCGAATAAGCGGTACTTCGGCCATTGATGATAATTTTTTATGGAATTTTGCCTGCACGTTTTATATTTTCTTCTGCGATATTTTTGGCCAAGTGCTGAAAAAATTAAAACGAAAATTTTCAAAAATCCATATCTCTATTGGTTAATGATTTTATTTCACAATAATCCTTCGAGAACAGAGCAAATAATCTTTCAAAAGATGCATTTCTTCAGAGGTAAAACCAAAATAGGAAAACATTTACCACATACCTAAAACTTTCAAACTTTTTAAATTTACTGGACAAACATTCTGTTTTTCTGCAAAATTCTCCAAATACTTCTCGAATTTTGAACTGAATCAAGGATAGTCGTATATTTGCTTGGTGTAGCAGATAATATAGCCAACATATTACCTTCAGTCAAAGGTATAATATCAAAAGGAACACTATTTACGTGGCCGGGTGGACAAATATTAGTAGAATCATATGCAACACATTTTTGAGAAAACATTAACAGTTTCAGAAGGTGTTACAACGTTTACTAACCGTGATCACAGTCACAGTTTAAAATCACTGTTATTAGAAAGTAGCAATCACAGGCAGCAACGTGATTCAAAAGTAGCAGTTCTGCCCACCTCTAACACACACACAGATACAATTTTTTTTCCAGAAATTGTTGAAATGGCCTCTAGGGACCCCAAAAGAGATATTTCCGAAAAGAAAAATTTGAAAAAAAAATCACGATCACAATACTTTCTCGTACTTCGTAACGGAGAAAGTAATAACACGATTGCTATTGCTCGAAATTCCCTCGGTGAAACATCTCCAAATTTTTCACGCAGATTAAAAAAATAATGTTCTTTGGAAATAAATGACAATAAAAAAATACGCCCTTCTCTAGTTTTGGAGTTATTATTGACTTAATTATGAGAGTCTGATGATTTTACATTCGAAATTACTTCGAGGGTGATTACTCGAAATTTCCTGATAAGAACATTACCAAAATTAGTACGAAAACTGAATTTAATATTCTCTGAAAATCATTTGAAATCCAAAAATACATCTTTCCTAGTTTCCTTAAAATTATTTTGGAGGAACATGGCCAAATTTGCCACGCAGATTGACAATTTAATATTCTTTGGAAATCAATAAAAATCCAAAATTATGTCTTCGGCAGTTTTAGAATTATTTTGACCTACTTATAAAAATGTGCTAATTTTACGTAAAAAAATAACTTCGAGGACGATTGCACCAAATTCCCTCTATAGAACATCCTTGAATTAGATAAGTAACTTGAGAATTTAATGTTCTTTGAAAATCAATAAAAATCAAATAAATACACCCTTTTCTTGTTTTCCTGTTATTTTATTATCTCGTTGGAACACCAAATTTAGCATACAAATTCAAAATTTAATGTTCTTTGAAAATTAATCAAAATCCAAAAAATTATGTCTTTGAGTTATTTTGACGGAATCGTGATGATTTTATATCAAAAATTACCTTCGAGGGCGATTGCTAATTTTTTAGTGAAACATTACCAAATTTAGCACGAATATTGAGAATTAAATGTACATTTTTCTGTATTATCGTATGCATGAATTTTTTTGAAACAATTTTTTTATATATGAAACGAAAACGCAATATTTAGGACTTTTTATAATAACAAATAAAACATTATTACTTGTTTGCATAATTTTGAAAATTTAATATTTCGGTGACAATAGTTTCGACAACTTTAACGTGCCATTATCGAACTTACAGTGAATTAAAATTACGATTATACATGTATATACCTAAGCATGTAAACAATTACACAACTGCTTTTTATTTATTTTTTTTTAATGCAAACCGGAGGTTAAAAAAACTTTTTAACTAGTGTAAGTGGATATTTTAAACATAAAATGAAATCTTAAATCTTGTTGTCAATAACAATTTTTTTTTCATTTAAAAATAAAACGTTATTATTGCATTTTATTTATATTCCTTCCTATATAGCCAACATTCTGTATGCATTTCCATGCCTGTCATCAGACACACCCAACGACACTTAGCAATTACTAATCATCCTGCTTATGTAAAATTAAAAATATCAATATGCATATTTAAAATGATAGTTTTTTTTATATACGTAAATTAAATGAATGATATATTTACAATTTTAAATTCTCTGAAAAATATTCCTTTACGATTTTTCTCTAAAATCAATAGGGGAGCTAATAATTACACATATTTAATTTTACATGTTAAATCCCTATGTTCACCCCTTGTCCCAGACACTCGGTATATATTCTATATCAGTCCACTTTATTATCTTATTTTGTACAGTTTGTACAAATCCAGTTTGTGTTCCTATTTCAGTACTGAATAAATTTAAATTTTTACGTCTGCCATTAGGAATACCCAACAATAATGTATCTCCAGTTGTATGACCTCCAAAACCCGTATTCTAATAATAATTTAGGAAACTGCCACACAGTGTAATAATTTCGAAAGAAAAAACCCAAACATCAAAACGACAAATGTATACTGTGTACAAAGTGTAGAGCGGAATTTTTAGGTCATCCGTACAATAACTTTGACGTCATCGAGCAGATTTCTAAATTGAAAGCCCAATTTTTTATTAATTGTTTTAAGCGATTTTTATTCGCTTCATACTGGCCCTCGCGTTATTTTCTCCGATTTAATGATAATATGATTTTTGGTAATCCTAAGTTATTTGAAAAACTACTAAAATTTCGAAAAAAATAATAATTAATTCTTTATAAACCATTCATTTTTGCATTTGTTTTTGACACTTATACACGGGCTGGCAGACTCTCAAAACGCACAGATTCAAAGTTTTTACAAAAATTATCCGATTCGTTTTGGACCAGGCCACAAAAATGATATTTCCATTTAGAAAAATTTGAAACTTTTTCAGGATCACCATTATATTATGTTAAAAATGTTGGGAAACATTTCATTATGTGTATTAAAGAAATATCATAAAATAATGGTTAAAATAAAGCTGAAGCCGTTGCGTAAACCTTGCAAGTAATATAGTATGTAGTGTATCAAGGGCCGAAAATAGGCTTTAACAACCCGCCGCTTTGTGAAGGGTTGCTAAAGCATTTCATGAGTTACATTCGATATTTTTTCGCCTGCCTTAAGTAAAAACAGTGTTTCAGGAAATTTTATATCGCGCACCATTGAACTGTCACTGTCAGATTTTTGCATAGCCTACTCATATTCCGCGGAAGGTTGTCTAGATTATGCATATTATTTTTTCGGCCCTAGATACGCTAAATCGTAGTTTCGGTCCGATTTTTATGGCCGAAATAAATGGTTTCGGTAGAAGCAGGCGAAAAAGATGTTTTAGGTATTTTCTATCTGTCGTTGCTTAGCAATAGTATCACTTTACTTTTCTTTAATGATGATTAGTTGATAAATAATGATAGCCAGGGAATCTGTAAAACTTCATTTTAAGTAAAAAATAAAATAGAAATATATGTGGAGTCTAGCGTTTAAGCTTCGTTTCGTCCATATTTGAACGTCTATCTTCCTTATTTATCTCTGAATATTCTGATGATTTCTACCAGGAGCGATGAGCATGGGGACCGAATCAAATATACAGAAAATGGCTTTCAAAAATTATTTAACCCATTAACTGCCACAAGCCTCAAATGACTACCAATAATGTAGGATTTTTTAACATTTTTTAGTACTTATTTGAGTCTATAATAACTAAAAATAATTAAATTGATCTATTTTATACCATGTTCGTGTCCTCTCGTTGGGATAATATTTCATGTTTCCTTTATTATGATCTTGACTTGTATAAAGATTAACACGAATAAATTATTAATTGAAGCAAATATAAAGCCTTTTCTAAAAAAATGGTGATGTGGCCATCATGTTACTTTCTCCGATTTGATGGTATTATTTATATTTACGCTTCCATGGTTTATTTTCAATTTAAATCATATTTTAAGTGTGCATCGAACGTTTCGTAGACTCGGATAAAACTGACGTTTAAAACGTCAAAATTATGAAAGATCGAAAAATGTACTTCAAATTCAAAAACTCAGTTTACTCAAAAACTAAAGAGATTTCGAAATAAACTTATTCTTCATAAATTATTCATTTTGGTATTCTCTACAATTATTATTAACATAAATTTGCTGTAACTATTAGCATTCCATAATTGTATACCAAAAATGAAAAAAAAATTAATACATTTTTTTCCCGAATATCAATGATTTTATGAAAAATGTTTTCAAACAAAATATTCGCATTTCTATATTGTCTTCAATATTTGTTTAAATGTTTTTGTGATATTTTTCATATTTAAGAAAATATTGGCAAAAAACAAAAAACAGTTAAGGTAAACACCCACTTCCGGTGTACGAAATTTTACCAAAAGCTTTTCAGTTCTCCGGATTATCAAATAAAACTTATGTTCAAAGTTTCATATCAATTGGTCTATTAGTTTTTGAGGTACAGCGCGCACAGACACACACACACACACACAGACACACACACACACACACACACACACAGACACAAATTTTTTTTTTCCAGAAATTGTTGAAATGGCATCTAGGGACCCCAAAACGGATATTTCCGTAAAAAAAATTTTTGAAAAAAAAATCACGATCACAATACTTTCTCGTACTTCGTAACGGAGAAAGTAAAAATGGTTAAACTTTCCGGTAATTCTTCTACTGTTCGAAAAATTATTCGAAAAGGTTTCACCTTTCGTAATATCAAATATTGTTTCCCGCATTGGAGATGTCGAAAACATGAAAAACCTAAGAGATGGTACACTAATAATAACAAAAGACAAAGAAAAACCGCTGAAAAGGGCGAAAATTTTAGGAGGTATCGGTTACACTGCATAGATCTCATAACGTGTCCAAGGGGTTAATCTGTTGCTCTAGCGTGAAATATGGTGATATTTCACCTCGTGATTTATTATTAGAAAATTTACGAGTGGATCTGTCTGTAGCCGGAGACAAACCTTTAGAACTTACGAAGTGTGTACTGTTAAAAATCATGAACTTTTAGAATTAATCCGCGCATCCTATGTATTATCGTGGTGTATGAGGAATTAATTCTTAGATGCATACTACATAATATGACCGTGTGTGTCATCAGTTTTGAACGCAAAATTATTGGGCTTTTCATCTTTAAATAAATATGTTAAAACTTCCTGAAAATAACATTAACATTTTTAAGACATAGTAACGATTTCGTAGAAATATTACGGGAACTTATTTCAACAATGTTTTTTTTTGGCGCGGTGCTAATGTTCTTCATCTATAGGGTCTTTTTTTAACTCAGAACATATGATTGTTAATGTCTATGTTCTATGTTATAATAATCACATCAACGCATTGCAATGTATTGACAATGTAGGCAACCATACTTACACTCAGTTTTATTTAATTGTCAAAATTGTGTTATTAATAAAAATGTATTACACCACCAAAGAAAGAATACAGATAATTATTTGGTACAAGAGTGGGAACAGCATTCGACGTGTTAGAGATTTGTTTTCGGTTGAGTATCCGAGCAGACCCAGTTCCATCCATCTCAACAATTTGTAATATTGTCCATCATTTTGACAATACTGGCTGCGTGAGTAATTTTCACATTAAGAAGGCTAAATGATATCACATTTTAACGGAAGAGATAAAACTCAACATTTTATGTTACGTAGAGCAGAACCCCATATCATCGTTAAGAGTTGTCGCAGCACAGTTTCAAATAAGTTCAGCTTCCGTTTACAAGACATTAAAAGAATTTAAATACAATGCTTACAAGTTTTCAAATCATCAGCAACTATCAAATGAAAACAAAGACAAACGAACAGAATTCTGTAAAAGCGTATTCAATTTAATTAATAATGATCAAGAAATTTTACACAGAATAATATTTACTGATGAGGCATCATTTTCCTTAAATGGTGAAGTTAATCCACAAAATTATAGGTTAGTATTCTTCATTCCTTATCGATACCTATTCCTTACACCCATTCCTTCACCTTTTAGATTTTGGGCGTGCAATAATCCTCGCTTACAAAATTTGACGCACACACAATACAATGCGAGAGTTAATGTGTGGGATGGACTAATTAATGATACCCTTATTGGTCCTTTTTTAATAATGGAATTCTAAACAGTAATGTTTACTTAGATCTTCTGCGAACTCGTATAATGCCAGAATTTCATACACTAAACATTGCTGCTCTTTATTATCAAATGGATGGAGCGCCTCCACATTCTACAGCTACCATTAATAATTATTTACGTGAATTACTTCCTGATCGCTGGATAGGTAGATTTGGTCCAATACCTTGGCCACCCCGGTCGCCTGATTTGCCTCCAAACGACTTTTTTTTGTGGGGGTATCAAAAAAGCAAAAAATAATAACATTATTATAAACAATGCTTCAGAGTTAAAATATCGTATAATTACTGTTTGCGATGAATTAAGAAGAAATTCGCAACACATTAGAAATGCTATTCAAGGATTTTTTAATCGACTTGGCTACTGCTTAGAACGTGAAGGTGGTCATTTTGAATATGTATTATAATTACTTACGATTTATCATTGTTTGTTTCATTAACCTCAATTTATTCGTAATAATTTTAAGCTTTCACTGTACTGTGACAGGTCGACGGGCACCTTTGTGTACTTGGTGTGATTATTATAACATAGAACATGACATTAACAATCATATGTTCTGAGTTAAAAAAAGACCCTGTATATCACGATGTGTCTTCTTTGGGCTTCCCCTAAAACCAGGTGAAGAATCTTAAAAATAATAGGGATAATTTAATCAATACGTTTGCTAGATAATTTTCGTTACGGAGGTTTGCTATACGTTATCTTTCCCGTACGCAATCCCTTACTTTGATTAAGTGGAATATGTTTATCTATAATTCTTAAACGCTATAAATTTCCAGTCCGCACCTTCTCAAACACTCAGTAATAAAATATTGATTTAATAATGAGTGTACTCGATGTTCTAGTACGTAATTTTCCTTTTTTTTCATTGGAATAAATTTGTTATCAGTCTGATGAATATTTAATATAATTATATTAGGAACAACTGTCAATTTAAAAAAATTATGATGAGCCCATCGTGTATCTTTCTCCGATTTGATGGGATAATAATGATTTATAATTAATTTTGTGAGCAACCCTGCCGATGAAATAAAGACTCTTTTAGCACGTGTATCATCTGTATTATCATACAATATTCTTATTACTTGAATAATAGTAACGAGTGCCCCACAATACCTCTTGTTCAACAAGTATAATATACTATTTTTCTACTTTGGTTTTAGTTAAGGATTTATTTCTAAAATAAAATATACCGGGTGTGGCACTTAAGACGCCTCGGACCATAGCTCCTTTACGATAAAAGCTATCGAAAAAAATCTAAGAACAAAGTGGTGCATAGTTACCGTCGCTATGTTTTAAAAATATTTCTAATCATCAGTGGCGTGCCGTACTCCAGTGGCGTACCAAACTTATGTTTTTTTAAATGGAATGCCCTATTTTTTATTGCATATTTGGAAAGTGCTCGACGAGTACTTATTTTTTTATCTAACATGTTATACCCTTCACTTTAGCGGTTTCGCTGTTATAACCCCTTCTTTCAAAATTGCGCCCCATTTTTGAGATTTTTTTGTAGAGAAACTAATTGACGCCGGCGCCTAAATTTTGAATTGAGGTACAGGTTAAGACCTCGTATACCTTCACATAATTTTTTTTTCGGGTAATTTATGGAAAAAAAATAATTTTTGATTGATCTTCGTATGTTGTCATTTTTTCCGAAAATTTCAAATGGCACCCCCCTAAAAAAATTACGGCGTTGTACAGCCAAAACTCTAAATTTTTCATTGGTGTAAAAAAAATTACACATTGCATAACAAAATTTCGGAGAAAAAAGGAATTTCATCACAAATGTCGGGAAACGTTTTCCGTTCCCAAGTGTGCCATGAGAAAACAAAAGATTGGTAATTGTCAAAGTACCAAAACAAATACACAAATACGGTCAACATAATAGTATGTACCTATTTATTCAACATGATATGAAAAATGCAGATTAAGAAAATTTAACAACTTAAACTAAATGTTCGAAATGACGACCTTCCTGCTGGAGGCATAACCGCAACTTCTGGTGATATACCGCAGTTCATTATTTTCGGTAATAACTGCCTTCTTTCTAACTCTCCTTGGCCGTTTCACACTTCCCGTAGTAGTAAATCTCTCCAACACTTTTTGAAACGCACGTTCATTTGGATGTGCCCTGTGCGGATATCTCGCAGCGTACACTCGTGATGCCAAGAAACAATTCTTGTTACATTCTCCAAGAATAAATATCATGTCAACCATTTCCTCTTGAGTTCGGAACATTTTTAGAACGTTTATCAAAAATGACTTATGGCTGCTACTGACGTCTAATAATTTACTTTGACAATTACCAATCTTTTGTTTTCTCATGGCACACTTGGGAACGGAAAACGTTTCCCGACATTTGCGACGAAATTCCTTTTTTCTCCGAAATTTTGTTATGCAATGTGTATTTTTTTTTACACCAATGAAAAATTTAGAGTTTTGGCTGTACAACGCCGTAATTTTTTTATGGGGGAGCCATTTGAAATTTTCGGAAAAAATGACAACATGCGAAGATCAATCAAAAATTATTTTTTTGCCATAAATTACCCGAAAAAAAATTATGTGAAGGTATACGAGGTCTTAACCTGTACCTCAATTCAAAATTTAGGCGCCGGCGTCAATTAGTTTCTCTATAAAAAAATCTCAAAAATGGGGCGCAATTTTGAAAGAAGGGGTTATAACAGCGAAACCCCTAAAGTGAAGGGTATAACATGTTAGATAAAAAAATAAGTACTCGTCGAGCACTTTCCAAATATGCAATAAAAAATAGGGCATTCCATTTAAAAAAACATAAGTTTGGTACGCCACTGGAGTACGGCACGCCACTGATGATTAGAAATATTTTTAAAACATAGCGACGGTAACTATGCACCACTTTGTTCTTAGATTTTTTTCGATAGCTTTTATCGTAAAGGAGCTATGGTCCGAGGCGTCTTAAGTGCCACACCCGGTATACTTAAACATATTGAGTTTTATCTGCAACATGTGGCAGCACTGGAATCATTTGATCCTTTAGAACGAATTTAATATTTAACATACGTATTTGAACGGCGATTTGAATAGTTAATTTTAAAACATATTAAATCATGAATATTACTTACACACCTCCAGAAATAAAGGAAGTTGCTAAGGGTGCGATAAACAAACTATTTCCAAGTAAGTTGTAACCAATTTAAGATTACAGAATAATGCAACGTACTTACCTAAATGTTAATCGAAATTTAAGGTTATGTTTACATTTGTTTCTAGTTCCTCGTGCCAGGCATCGATCGACGCTAATTCAAAATCCACACCGAATTAACACACCGACTGAAGCGGTTATTTTTCACCGCGAATAAAACATATAAATATAATAATATAATAAATAACAACCTTTCCTCTGTGTATGTTGTGTTGCCTAAAATGTCGCCGAGGACGGGAAAAATTCATGCGTCCGGCCATTCTATCACCGAGTTCCTACATTTTCCACGCCTTTAAAAAGTGAACAACATTACGCCTCCGTTTTCTCTAACCTTAGTGGCACTGGTGGCGAACTCCCCAATATGCATTATCGGACATACTCACTATCTAACGCATTAGAGGGTTCCAATTATCCTATGAATTAACGGCAATTTTACATTTTTATGTCACATATCACGTTGAAGTACTGCCAATCGAGGCAACTAAAATGTCACCACAAACAGTTTAATAATGAGCAAAAACTGTAAAATAAGAATCACATTATTAAACTATTTTTGATATAACAAATGGTCGATTATTAAACCAAAGTAGAAAAAAATAGTTAATTTTTAATTTAAATTGTATTTTAAATGTACATCGATTGTTTTTCAGGATGGGATGATACTGACGTTTGAAACGTTAAAATTATGATAGATTTAGAAAATGAGAAATTAGACTTCAAATTCTAATCACCTTTACCGACAGTTTTTTACCCAAAAACTAATGAGATTTCGAAAAAAACTTATTCTTTATAAGTTGTTCTTTCGACATTCTTTACAATTACTATTATATGAATTTGATATAAGTATTATCATTTAATATTTATTGACCAAAAATTTTCATTTCTTTCAGAATCAATTATTTTATAAAACATATTTTTGGCCAAAAGATGTTTTTGTTATACAGGGTTGGGAAGTAAATATCTTTAAATAAAAAAGGGTTAAATTTATGAAACTTTGCAGGCAAGTATAATGACACATCACGCATCTGATGCCATTTTTTTTACTACTGTACTTTCGGTTTCACCGGAAATACCGTCAACTTTTTTAATTTAAATGGGACACCCTTTATATTTTTATATTTTCGAATAGATACTTTTCAAACAATTGCAATGATGTATGGTTCGGTGGGTATGTAGTATGTGGACTTGTAGTTTTTTAAATATTAAATAAAATAATTCTACATCGAGTTGGCTTTTTACATCTTTTTACACTGTTTTCTGATAAAACAATTTCGTGTTTTTTACGTTTTCTGTAACTGACAGATAGTATCCATGTGAAATATTAACATTGCTGTTCAATTTTGAGTGAACTAACTGAACGTGAAAAAATTACTTTGTTAATGATGGTTAGTTTTGGAGATTGATAGAATCTCCACAAGATGCATGCAATATTTTTATACAACATTCCCTGAGAGCAATTCTAATATTTATAAATCAAAATTTTCAAGGGTTGAACAAAATTGTTATGAAATACACAAATTTCATTTTTTATTATTATATTTATTATTTAAAAAAACACAAGTCCAAACCCTATATCATTGTAATTGTTGAAAAGGTGTCTATTTAAAAATGTAAAAATATACAGGGTGTCCCATTTAAACTAAAAAAGTTGAGGGTATTCCCGGTGAAACCGGAAGTACAGTAGTAACAAAAAATATGGCGTTATGTGTCATTATACTTGCCTGCAAAGTTTCATAAATTTAGCCCTTTTTGTTTGAAAGATATTTACTTGGTTCCATACTTTATCCCAACCCTGTATGTAATATTTGTTTAAAAGTTTTTGTAACATTTTTCATATTTTGAAAATGTTATTTTCCAAAAATTGTCGCAATCGTCTCTAGGGACCTCAAAACGGATATTTTCGTTAAACAAATTCGTGGCCACAATACTTTCCCGTACCTTGTACGGAGAAAGGGATTAGTTTATCTTAGAGCTTGAATGAAAATGACTTATCCGAACCAATTTTCGCTTTGGCATAATTTGAAATTCAATTATTCCAGAATGTACTATAAAATGTAACTTGAAAGATAAAAATAAAATATTAACTATCATCTAAGATTGGATTTATCTGTACACATTGTTTATTCTAGTATAAAAACTGTGTTAAATATTAAATAAAATACCATAGTATCTCTTTCGAATTAATTCTATTAAACAATGTTTAATCTTAAAGACTAAACGAATGATCGATTAGACGCATTATCCGAATTACTCACTTATATAAATTTGAAACGTGGTCCCAATTAGTTAGATGGATCTAATAATTGAGGAGCATAACATACCAATCAGATATAATATCCATTTCCACCTTTATTAAAATAATGAAATGGATGACTTGAAATTAGTTCTGGAAAACAATCTTCAGTAAAATCCATCGTACCATTGTTTGTCCATGCTGGTGGAAAATTGATTATTGTATTATGTGTTTATGTGTTATAATTAGCCGCACTTATATGTACATAAATTTCGCACAAATTACATAACAAACACGCGTTATTAGCGAGTTTATTGTTCTGTCAATAAATACTGATGATGAATTAATACTCACTGTATACTCATTATCATTTAAAATGTTATTTAGTTGTTTGCAGTTATGTAATGATGGTGAACATTTGAAACGATTAATAATGATGGTGCTAAAATTTTGAGAAAGAGAAAGGTGAATATTATAAAACTTTCTATTTTTTTCTATCACTTGCGACTCAGTGTTGTAACAATATTTGTAAATAAAATCAACTGACGCGTGAAATATCGTATGTTCATTAAAAAAAACCTCAAGTGTGCCATGACTTTTTCGTTTTAAAAATTTCAGTTGCCACACTTGACACTTGGGAATTGACATATAAACGTCAGATCTTTCTAGAAGTCACAATTATTCCGTGCTCACAATGGTTTACAGCAACCAGTGAAAAACGTTTCTAATTGAAAGTTATTTCCGAAATGGGATTAAAGTGGACGGAAATTGGGTGTATTCATTCGACGCATCTTTAGCAGAGTTTCAGGAAGAATTTCCTAACGTGCCCATTATTTAAAAATACCTTATCACGATCTGTTGTATTATTTCGTGAAACGGGTAGTATTCTCCGTAAACCAGGAAGTGGTAGACCAGTTAAACGAACTCAAGACGCTATTAACACAGACCAAGAAATTTTGGAAGATGAACCTACGACTTCTCTGCGTCATTTGTCACAGCAAATGAATTTATCGGTAGGAACATGCCACAAGCTTCTACGAAAAGATTTGCAAGTATACCCTTATCGCATAACATCGGTGCAAGAGTTATTACCTGTTGATTACCCCAGACGACTGGAATTTTGTCAGTGGTTTTTACAAAATGTAAACGAGGATGTTTTACAAATTACTTTTTTTACCGATGAAGCTTGGTTTAACAAGGATGGGTACATTAATTCCCAAACTATGAGAATTTGGTCGGATGAAAATCCTCGTAATATCGAGAGAAACCACTACATACAGAGAAAGTTGGCGTTTGGGCAGCGATTAGTTGGACAGATATTCTTTGAAGGTAAAATCCTATTTTTATTATTAATAATAAAAATTTAATAAACGTGCATTCATTTTAGGTACGATAACTGCAAACCGTTATCGTACAAAAATTGTATTGCCTTTTATAAATGAATTAAAGGATGACGAACTGCAAAGTGGATATTTTCATCAAGACGGGGCAACTCCTCATTGCACAGTGGACAATTTGGCCTCTTTGGAGGAATTTTTTGAGGACCGAATAATAAGTCGAAATGCCGCCCCGTTCATGCGATTTAACACCATGCGATTTTTTCTTGTGGCCATACCTGAAAAATTGTATTTATGCACAACCAGTACACAATCTAGAAGACATGCGGCAACGAATTCGAGATAAATTTATAGAAATTAACAATAATCCAGTGTTGTTGCGGAGCGTAATGGAGGGTCTACGAAGAAGAGTTCAGGCTTGTGTTCAAGAAGAAGGAAAGTACATACAACATTTAATATAATTTCATAGTGAAAAATTTAACGTATCTATAAATTGACTACAGTTTAGTGTTTAATTTTGAGAAGTAACATAACCTCAATATGTGTTACCAACTTAAATTTTTTAAATTAAAAAATCATGACACACTTGAGGTTTTTTTTTAATAACCATACTTTAAATTTCACCCTCGTTTTCTGACAATATAATTTACAATAATAACGGGTATTTCTTCATCTGCTCGTTGTGACAGATATTAATTATAGAATAATGTGAAATCATATTTTTAAGGATTATTACAAAATAGTTAATATTATTCATTATAATCCAGTAATAAGAGCAGCAAGCTCTTATTAAAAAAATATATTTCACACTGTACTTCATATGTAAGTGGGTGTATTCGATTATTTATAAATATTGGTACGGTATATATGCTTCATTTCAACGCCACTAATTGAATCCTGCTATTACCATAAATTATGTTTTGCATAAATCTTTCTACGTTTCTGTAAACAAGTTCATACATACATTTAGTATGGGCAAATGTTGTTTGGTTGAGGAAACATATCTTTGCATAAATAAATAATAACTTTAATGCATATCGCAGAAGCATTTAACGAGAATGTAACTCAAAGATCACGTGAGCTTATACGTACCAATCAAAATACAAAAAATGACTAACGAGCCAATTATTTTAATAATACCACATATTACGTATTAAACGAGAACCAAAAAAATTATACACATATTATCCTGAGAATTGTTACTATGGTTACGCTCAACAATGTCATAATAAAATTAAATATGTCACAGCTGCTACTGTCAAAATAATTATGTTTACAAAACCTTACTATTTGGCAAACGGGGGCCTGCCCAAAGTGCCGAATGTCCAAAGTGTCGTCTCGGTATTTCGCCCAAAGTGCCGAATTTCATACTACCCTACCGACCATGCCCAAAATGCCGAACGACGCCAAGCGACGTCGTATCATTCGTAAACAAAGCGTCGGAGCCGAATGCTAATCGGCACTTTGGTCATTCGGCAGAATGTCTTCGCACACACCTACCAGTAACGCCTAAAATGCCAAATGTACACCCTCATGTATGTTCCTAATAAAAAAATAATTTTTGATAATACACGTTTATCAATGGAAGGTAGACAGTTTTGTTTTAAACGTATTATAACATAAATATTCGGCATTTTGGGCCTTACTCGTAGGTGCGTGCGACCAAAGTGCCGAAACGGCATGCATTCAGCAGTTTGGTCCTTACTGAGAGGTCGGCGCGAGGACAAAGTGCCGAATATCCTAACTGCCGATTCGCATTCGGCTCCGACGCTTTGTTTACGAACAATGCGACGTCGCGCATGGTGGGTACTAAGAAATTCGGCACTTTATTAATATTTGTCCCCTGCCCTCAAGGATTCTCAAAAAGATTTTTTCCAATTGGTAAATTTTCATGATAACAATATTCTTCCGTAACCATGCTTAGGAAACGGTTTATTTAGACAGTTTATTTAATCTATCAATTACTGGTTGAAAAATATTTTTGTTCACGAAAATGTTATAATGTTCACATTATTTAATTTTATGGGCAGCATTAATGGGGTACATTTAACACTCAATTTCTTAATCACGCATTTGCGTGTTTAATATGCTTATTAAACACGCACACGCATTTGCGTGTTTAATCTGGTTATTAAACATGCCTATTCGCGATTTATGATAATATTTCGTTTACCCTGTTTAATACTGATTTGATTTTTTTTTCAATTGTAATTGTAATTACAACTTTAATTTCGATTTTAATTTTGATTTTGATTTTGTTTTTATTTTTTTTTTTTGATTTTGATTTTAATTTTTATTTTGATTTTAATTTTCGTGAACAAAATATAGTGTACAACTCGTATATAATGGCTATTAATCACTCAAACGATTTGCTCCACTCGCCTACGGCTCGTTCCGCAAACGTCGTTCTCGTGATTAATAGCCATCATTATATGCTCGTTGTACAATATACTATTGAATCACTTTTCCGGAATTAAATTGCTAATTAGTATAAACAATTGTTTCAATTTTGTATTATCTAATGCACTTGAACAATACACCGTCAAAGTCAATGTCTCGCGAACAATGTGCGAATAACAAATAGCAAATACACATTTCCTTGTTAAAAGGAAAATAATCTGCAAACATGTTATTTCACTTCAAGCTGTAAATATAATCCATGGCCGAATTTTTGTTTTCGCCTCACGTACTTCGTTGTTATTCTTCAAACGCATTAAATTCCGTACACAACATACAAATTGAACAACAAAAGCAAATAATATATATTATCATATCTAATGCGCCAAATAGCTGTTACCATTATTATTCACGATTAGCATTCCGGCATCTGTTTTAATACTAGAGACTGCGTGGGTTGACATGATATATTTATAATGGTGTGAAGTTAGCAATAGATTTTAAAAAATCAATATCTCAAAGAGTAGGAAAAGCAAACAAAAAAGAATAAGGTAAACCATACATTTAGAAAGAGTATAAATAATTACCACAAACATATTCAACTCTTAATTTTAATCCCCTTAAAAAATAGATTTATAGTTCTCTATAAAGTCATTTATTATTTCATACTCCTAGTATTCTCCATCCTACGACCCCTCAAAATCAGAAGTCAAAGATCATGACCGAATAGAAATAATAATAAATAGAATAAATAAAAAATACGTTTTGGGCATCCCTTCAACCCCAAATAATTTCTCTCGTCACTCACAGAAATCTAAAGGAATTAGTTAATTTTTTGGGTGTTGAAGGGGTGCTAAAAATTTTCTTTGAATTATTATAAGTACACAAATTACTGATGTTCATAAGAATTTTTATTTATTTATTGCAAAGTTTGTCCAAAATTGCCATTTAAAAAAGGGTGTTTCAAATTGCGCGTTTTTTTAAGAATAAATAATATATAGATGGCGCACTGAATTCGTCTGTTTATTTTGATATTCAAGAAGTGTGATGTATGACATTTATAAAAATGGCTTCGTACACGATACAACAACGCGTTCAAATTGTTGAATTATTTTATGAAAATCAGCGTTCTGTGAAAAGTGTTTTTAGAAAATTACGTAAATTTTATGGTTTACATAATCGTCCATCTGAAAGCAATATTGGTCGAATTATTAAAACATTTCAAGAGGCAGGTTTGGTGGAAGATCAAAAAACTAAAAAATACAGTCGTTGCGGTCGTTCACAAGAAAATATTGATGTGGTTCGTGGAAGTGTTGCTGAAGACCCTGAAGTGTTCGTTAGACGACGTTCACATCAATTTGGACTTAGTGTATCAACAACATGGCGGATTTTACATAAGGATTTAGGGTATATAAGGCTCAAATAACACGGGAACTAAAGAAATTAGTTCATTTAAAACGCCGTTCATTTGTCAATTTCATTAATGAAAAACCAGCTGATTTTTCTTAAAAAATCATGTTTTCCGATGAGGCACATTTTGAACTTGGTGGCTATGTTAATAAACAAAATTGCCGTATCTGGGATGAGAAAAATCCACGAATTATTCATGAGAAACCTTTGCATCCTAAACGAGTCACTGTTTGGTGTGCATTATGGTCAGGTGGTTTAATTCTTCCTTCTTTCAAAATACTGCTGGTGAAGCTGTAACTGTCAATGGTGATAATCGAATTTTTGTGGCCTGAAATAATGAATATTGATGTAGAGGACATTTGGTTTCAACAGGATGGAGCTACACCTTATTGTGAATGAAACCATAACTTTATTAAGTACCAAATTTCCTAGGCGTGTTATCAGCAGAAGTGGTGATGTTAATTGGCCAGCAAGATCATGCGATTTATCACCTTTGGATTATTTTCTTTGGGGTTACGTGAAAAGCCAGGTTTATAAAAATAATCCACAGCCGTTTTCTGAACTTACGGATGAAATTATTTGTGTCATTGCTGAGATAGAGCCTCAATTATGTCAAAATGTCATTGAAAATTTTGTCAAAAGATAGAAACGCCAAAGTGGTGGAATCTATTGCAGGCAATAGATTCCGCCATTTTGGCGTTTCTACCTATAACGGTGTTTGGAATACTTATATTCCAATAGTAATTTCCGTTTCCCCATCAGCAACTAACTACACTGATGAGACCTGAAAGGTCGAAACCGGTCTGTAGGTGTTCTGATGGGGGAACAATATTTAATGTTTAACAAAAGAGTGGACATCTGCGGAGCTGCAAGAGGAGGTAATTTGGCAGATATTGTTTTTCGTATATAAATGTCATAACTAATACTTCAATTACCAATACAAAGTTTTTGAAAATGAATAGAAGTTATGTGTTTTATTTATTCTTAAAATAAATTTGAAACAGTTATATCGCCAGGTATGGATTTCTGTTACTGACGGGAGAAATTAATTTTTTAGGGAATTGAGTAATGCCCAAAACTTTCTTTTTTTTTGATTATTAAAGAATAAGGACTTTTATTGAGCTGTGGTTAACTGTAAAATTTGTCAAAAATCGCTATTTATTTCGCCAGGCAGTGGCGGCTCGTGGAACATGTTGATGGTAGAGCCACTTATACAGTCCCCCCCCCCCTCCGTTTTTTAGGGAAGAAAGAACGATTTATCTTCCTAGACCAAAGTAACTGGCGAAAAAGTGTTTTAAGGATTAATTAAAAATTCTTGCTGAGTTTGAAACTATAGGTAGTGCCATGGCTCCTTGGCTCTACGTGACGAGCCGCCCCTGTCGCCAGGTATGGATTTCTGCGAATGACGGGAGAAATTATTTTTTTTAGGGAATTGATTAATGCCCAAAACTTTCTTTTGACTTTACATTATTAAAGTACATTCATTAGTGATAAGAGTAAGGACTTTTATTTAGCTATGTCTGACTGCAAAATTTGTCAAAAATCTCAATTTATATCGTCAGGTATGTATTTCTGTGATTGACGGAAGAATGTTTTCTGCGGATTAAATAGTACTCAAAACTTTCTTTTGACTTTTGATTATTAAAATACACATATTGGTGATAAGAATAAGAATTTTTATTTAGCTATGGCTGATTGTAAACTTTGTCAAAAATCGCCATTTATATCATTAGGTATAGATTTCTGTAAGAATTTTTTTGCGGATGAAGTAGTACCCAAAACTTTCTTTTGATATTTTATTATTAAATAACACATATTTTTTTTAGCTGCGGCTATGGCTGTGGCTGATGTCAAAAATCGCCATTTATATCGTCAGGTATGGATTTCTCCAAGTGACGGTATAATTTTTTTTTTTTTAATTGTGTAGTACCCCATTTTTCTTCAATCCTCGATTATTAAAGTACACATATTATTGACGAGAATCAGAATTTTTATTTAGCTATAGCTGATCAAAAAAATCGCCATTTATATCGCCAGATATGGATTTCTTTTTTTTTTCGAGTGTGTAGTGCGCAAAACTTTTTAAACACACATTAGTGATAGAATATCAATTTATATTTAGCTACGACTGACTGCAAACTTAGTCAAAAATCGCTATTTATATTACCAGATATGGATTTCTGCGAGTGACGGGAGGATTTTTTTTTTGTATTGAGAAGTGCCAAAAACTTTTTTTGACTTTTTTTTATTAAATTGTGCTAATACACGTGTATTAGCAAACTTTGTCAAAAATCGGCATTTATATCGCCAGGTATGGATTTCTGCGACTGACAGGAGAAATGATTTTTTTCGGTATTGGGTAGTGCCCAAATTAGTGCACATATACTAATGAAAATAATAATTTTTATTTGACTGCAACTTTATCAAAAATAGACATTTATATTGCCAGGTATGGATTTTTACGAGTGAGGGGAGAAATTAATTTTATAGGTGTTGAAGCCTAAGCCGTTTTTTTTTACTATTGCTAAAGTATACATATTAGTAATGAGAATAAAATCAAATAGTTAGCTACGTCTGATTGCAAATCTTGGCAAAAAATCGAAGTTTGTATCGCCAGGGATGGATTTCTGCGAGGTACGGGAGAAAATAAGTTTTTGAGGGTTAAAGAAGTACCCAAAACGTTTTTTTGACTATTTGTTCTTAATGTACGTTAGTGAACGATAAACATTGGCAATTTTATTCAACTACGAAAGATTGCAAACTTTATCAAAAATGGCTGCATAATGATAGTTTATTATTACGTATTTAAAGCTAGTTTGACTAAATAATAATTTTAACCTGGTTTTATCAATTTGTTGATTGAGGTCTCGGGGTAAAATAATATTTTAAGTTGTTTATGCTGGAGGCTTCTACTTTACTATACATTTTGAATAATATAATAGAATATTTTTACTTTCTCCGTTACGAAGTACGTGATCGTATTGTGATCGTGATTTTTTTTTTTTAATTTTTTTTACGGAAATATCCGTTTTGGGGTCCCTAGATGCCATTTCAACAATTTCTGGAAAAAAAAATTGTGTTGGTGTGTGTGTATGTGTGTCTGTCTGCTGTGCGCGCTGTATCTCAAAAACTAATAGAGCAATTGATACGAAACTTTGAACAAAAGTCTTATTTGATAATCTGAAGAACTGAAAAGCTTTTGATAAAATTTCGTACACCGGAAGTGGGCGTTTACCTTAACTGTTTTTTGTTTTTGCCAATATTTTCTTTAACATGAAAAATATCACAAAAACATTTGAACAAACTTTGAAGACAACAAAGAAATGAACATCTTTTGCTTGAAAACATTTTTCATAAAATCATTTTTATTCGAGAAAATAAATTATTATTATTTTTTTAATTTTTAGTTTATAATTATAAAACGATAATAATTACAGTAAATTTATGTTAATAATTATTGTAGAGAATACTAAAAGAATAAGTTTTTTTCGAAATCCCTTTAGTTTTTGAGTAAACTGAGTTTTTGATTTTGAATTATAATTTTTCCATCTTTCATAATTTTGACGTTTTAAACGTCAGTTTCATCCGAGTTTACACAACGCTCGATGTACATTTAATAGATATTTATGCATCAAGGGAGATATGGAATGTTTTTTTTCCCAAGGTTGACAGGGTTACAAACTGAGGGCCTCTGGCCCGAGGTTTGTAAGTCAACCGAGGGCGAAGAACATGAATATCTCCCGCGGTGTATACAATATTTTATTTTTTAGTAATTCGTAAAAATATTCAGTATATCGATCTGCAATATGTATTTGCATGGTTGCTATGAGTTTGTTTTAAATCAAATCGCCCGCATTTCATGAACTGACGTTTATTTATTTTGATTTGATTTGACGTTAATGCTTTAACAACAAACGTACAGTTGTGAATGAAATAGTGAACAAACCTGGGAGAAAAGTTTAATTCCTGTCTCGCTATAAAGTTGGTCGTGAGCAGACACAAGATTGTCTATCTTCAACCATCATCTTGAGCGGAGAATTTGGAAATTGTACATAGTATTTGTCAGGTAAACAGGAGCAGACCTCATATCTCCCAAGGGAGATATAACTCATATCTCCCGTGGGAGTTATGAGTATGCTTTCATGCCTTGTATCCACGACGATAATAGTAAATATCATACTACTAAAAAATAAAATATGATTTCAATTGACAATAAACCATGAAAGCGTAAATATAAATGATACCATCAAGTCGGAGAAAGTAACATTATGGCCACATCACCATTTTTTACTTTGTTTTGTATAACTTGCATATTTATTTTTGCGACTTAAGTTTCTGTAACTACACTTAACAATTCCAAACAAGTAGTAATTAATTTACGAACCGATTAATAGAGGTATATGCAGAGTATTGAATTGCAAAGCGAGCCATAGGGATTTACATGTAAAATTTGAAATGTGTTAATATTGGCTCCCCTAATTATTTTGATAGTATCGGTTTTCTTAAGCTTGAATTACATTATACCTTTTCCGTCTTTTTTCGTCTAGATTCTCGTTAGATTTTGCTTCGAGACAATCTAGTATCAATGTAATTCAGAAAATTCCATCCAATTTCCGTTCAAGTTTCTTGAATAGAAAATATGCAGCCGGTCCTATTTTCCGTTCGATATTGGTCCAAGTTTGGTACTGCCAACGACGAAAAAAAAACAACAAGCATGAGTTGTTTGTGCAAGCAACATAACCTATATAACCTGGTGACCGCGTTGATGTTTTCAATTTTATTCATTTTTACAATCTCAACTCTTAACTTCACTTGGACTTGGACACGCGAACACAAACACTTTTTATTTAGTAGGTTGGTAATTACGTCGTCCGCTAGCGGCGCCCTCTATATCGAATGCAATGAACTATAAATCGAACGGAAATCGAAAGCAAAACTTGAACGAGAATCTAGACAAGAAAAGACGGAAAAAGTATAATGTAATTCAAGCTTTACATTGTTTTTAAAACTTTTTAAGCTGAATCATTCGGTACCTTACTCAATAGTTTTTGCAGAGTATTTACCGAGATATAGTGAGCGTTCTGAGATTTGCTGGTTCATAACCATTTTATTAACGAATATACTTGATACTAGAGGTATTCACTTCGTGATGCATCTTGAAATATAAATAAAACTCGTTTTTTATTTATTTTGGCTAAAGTTTCGATTAAATGCTGATCATTTTCAAACTAAAATACTTTTAGTTCAAAAATGATCAAAGCAAGCCCTTGCTGACTATTTAAATGCTAGTTACTGTGCAGGATCCAATCGAAGGTAGGATGCAGCATTGATCTCAAGGGTAACTTTTCAATAAGCAAAGAATTACGAAGATAACATTCAATACTTGGGTAAGTGGTTCAGCCAGATGACGGCAGTGTCCTTCATGAGAAATTCTACATTCATCAGAACAGATAAAGTTCCTGAATTTCTCATGAAGAATGTTATCTTACGAACTGGTCTTTCCTTCATGCTGTAAGATTGTAAAAGTTATCCGTGTTTTTAAGAAAGGTAATAAATCCGATGTAAACAATTACCGACCAATTTCATTATTATGTAATCTTTACATAAAGCACAAACTTTTATAAAGAATTAAGAAAATGGGAAATCACGAAAAAAAGTTATCTATATGTTGGACACGTTGTATAGTATTAAAACCAAATATAAATAATTTATATTTATAAAAATTATAAGGTACAATCTTAATTATGGGTCAATTTTTTTTGTTTGTATAATACCAGGAAAATATTTTGAAAGTGCAGCTTTAAGTCCCGCATGTACGGGATTGTCCTAGCTTTTTGGATCAAGTACTCTAGTTGCTGAAACCCTGAACTAATTAATATACAGACAATCATCAAATTTGAATATATGGGTTGTTTACTATAAACAGGAATGGCACGATTGTATTATGCTATTGACGACGAATATTGAATTAATAGCGGAATTAATTTAAGCAAATAAGGTGTGTGTTATAAATATATCAAAGTTATCAAAATAACACAAGGTTGAATATATTTATTATTAGACACTAAAATTTGAATATGTACCTTAATTTTAATGAATTTAGTTAATATTGTTTATGGAGGAGGCTTCTACTTCGTTATACATGTTGTAAATATAATAAGACACTTTTACTTTGTTGGTATAACACAAATTTTATTGAACTTTATGTTTTGTTAATGGCAAGTTGAGTTGCCGAAACTATAGTCAACAATAAATAAAATTTGTGTTATACCAACAAAGTAATAGTGTCTTATTATATAATTTAGTTAAATTCAAAATTAAGTCATTGGCCCATTTGTATAGATAGACCTTTCGAAACTTGAATCACATCAGTTTAGCTTGATTCTTATTGTTAGATAACACTGGGCAACAAAATGTTTGTTGCATTATTAAAATAATTTGGGTGTGCTGCATCCATATATGACGTTATTTTTTCTCCTTAACCTACCACTTTTATGCAATTCAACAATTAACATTTTTCGAAATTTGCATATTTATTATACATATTACATGCATAACAAGTCATAAATCATATATGAGCGTAGAAATATTGTCATATTATGACCCCAGAATGAAGATTGATACCTTACAGTTCAGCTATGTTCTATTCCGGCAAAAACTTGCGCTTGTAGCTCTTGCGTTTGTGCACTTGCTCAGGGCAATCTCGTTTTATAGTCTCGCAGTAGTCTGCCATTATATTCCTGCCCCATCACCCTTGATAGAGCTCTTCCATGATCATCAGGTCCTGGTGGAAGCGTACACCTTGTTCGTCACTTAGACGGACCTTACACGGTCAATCTGGCATCAGTTCAGTCCAATTTTGTGATCCAGATTGATGAAGATTGATCGTGTAATGGCAATATATTGACAGATTGAAGGATTGATGGAGTGGATCGCAGATTATTCGAATAAATGAATAATTTCTATCAATCTGGATTGAACTGAAGACAGATTGAGAGTGTAATGTTTTTTTCATCAATTTTTCGTCAGTCAGTGCCGAGATAGCGATGGAGCAACATCGAGGGCACGAGTCGCCACCATCCTCCGAGACCGATCCAGAAAAAGAATTTATTCTTTTATTTCAAACATTACCAGAGTTATGGGACAAAACCCATAAGGACATAAGTTAGTACTTCACATGTGTATAATATTGCCCCACTAATAGCAGCTGGAGACAATATTACTGAAAACTTTAAGTCTTCAAAGTTCCTTCCAGTGGCTAGGTACCTTAACGTTGCAGCTAGTTTTTCTTCAACGGATATGGATTTCCTCATGCAAGTATCTTGCTTAGTTAAATATGGCTTAACCATCTCTAACAGCTAGTCAAAACAGGCTTCCTTCATTCTATAATAATTTTCATAGTCTTCTTCCACCGTACATCTTATTTCATTTAATAAATTCAAATGACTATTCTCTTGTTTCATCAGCCAATCCTTAACCCACTTTTTTCTTTTAATCTTTTTTTTAATAGACAATGCCATTATTACACCTTTTTGAAAATTATGAGTTTCCACTTGTATGTACCTCACGGCTTCAACATGCAGACTGATGCCAGATTGATGGTTTTGGATTGAACGTCTAATAGCTCGTAAAGTTGCATCAGTCTGCCATCAATCATGTCAGGATCACAAAATTGGATTGAACTGATGCCAGATTGACCGTGTAAGGTCCGTCTTACAACCCCAAAGTTTTATGGGAATTTATCAAGGCTACTGTTCAAGAAATGGACCTTCATACTCATGTTGCACCCCAGTGAGCGGAAAGACAACAACTTCCAGTAAACAAAATCTCAAAATTTACACACAAGTCACACGTCTAATGTTTGTTTTCCTTTCAGCGCGTTTGAGAAGAAATGTGTGTTTTCGGGGCGAAGAAGGTGACTAATTTCGAGATATTTACGCGGCAACTAATTATGCACCCGTGCACGCTAGCTCGACACCTATTCAAAATAATTATCAATAAAAGGAAAACACTAGGTTATTCATGAGGTTTCTTGCTACAAAAGTATGCTGAACCTGAACTAAATTTAAATAAAACAGAAAAACGAGGCGAAAATTTTAGATGTCGAAATTGGAGGAATGCGTGCGTTTGGACAGCTATTCCTCGGCACCTGGGTAAAATATTCAAAAACGGAAAACGGGAGGTCGTTCGTGAGGTTTCCTGGCTACAAAAGTATAGTGAACTAAATTTTAAGAAAACAGAAAAATGAGGCAAAAATTTTAGATGTCGAAATTGGCCGAACTTGCGTGATTGGGCAGCTATTCCTCGGCACCTGTGCAAAATAAAAAAAAAAACGAAAAACAGGAGGTTATTTGTGAAACATTTGGCAACAAAAGTAGGCCAACCTCATCGCTCTAACGTTTTTCTTTCGCCAGCAATTAAATAAATTCAACCAAACTACAGAAATAATGAAAAATCAAAATGTCAAATTGCATGATAACCGTATCATGCAGAAGAAAATTAATTTCAGATTTGAAATCAGCATCATCAAAATACCCAGAATCAGTTGAAACATCTCATGCAACAGGAAATATATAATTTTTTATTGCCCAGTGTAATTATTAGAAAACGAGGGGAAGAACTTATACACAATTACATTGTCGCAAAGTCTGAAAGTCTGCAGAACTACCAATTGAATTTTGACCATTCATATACAAGAGAGATTCATTATACAGGTCGAAATAATTACGTTTGTTGTTTGCGGTTATGTACCTGGTTACAACAACTATACAAATAAATTAATAGAAAGCATGAGTTTTGCAAGGACTACAATTAAAAAAATGGTGATGTGGGCATCATGTTACTTTCTCCGACTTTATATTTACGTGTTCATGGGTTTATTTTCAATTGAAATCATGTTTTAAATGTACATCGAGCGTTTTGTAAACTCGGATGAAACTGACGTTTAAAACGTCAAAATCATGAAAGATGGAAAAATTATACTTCAAATTAAAAAACTAGGTTTACTCATTCTTTAGAAGTTGTTCATTTTGGCATTCTCTACAATTATTATTCATATAAATTTGCTGTAACTATTATAGTTTCATAATTATAAACCAAAAATTAAAAAAAATATTAATAAATTTTTTTTTCGAATAGCAATGATTTTATGAAAAATATTTTCAAGCAAAAGATGTTCATTTCTTTGTCGTCTTCAAAGTTTGTTTAAATGTTTTTGTGATATTTTTCATATTTCAGAAAATATTGGCAAAAAACAAAAAACAGTTAAGGTAAACGCCCACTTCCGGTGTACGAAATTTTACCAAAAGCTTTTCAGTTCTTCAGATTATCAAATAAGACGTATGTTCAAAGTTTCGTATCAATCGCTCTATTAGTTTTTGAGATACAGCGCACACAGACAGATAATTGTAGAGAAGGCGAAAATTAACCATTTATTAAGAAAAAGATTTTTCAAAGTTGTACTAATTGAAAAAAAAATCAGAAAACATTAATAATATCACTAAAAACCCTATTATCATAAAATAAGAGAAAGTAACATGTAACGTGAATAAAACAGTGGAATTTTTCTCTAAAAAGTAAACGTATAATCTATACCGAAGATCAATAAAGTTTCTTGGTAATGTAAAATTATTTCCTATACATACACATTTTAATTAATTATACAAACAAGTAAACATAATTCTAAAGAAAATGAGTTTAGTATGCAAAAATGTCCGTAGTTTATTTATGTAAATGAACGTGTTAAAATGTTAAGGTCTGTCTGTATGATTCCACTGAAATAATAAATATTGATATAAGCAACAACTGAGTTTGTAACAGTATAAAACTGGAAATTACGTACGGATATATATTTATATCTATATTCAGCAAATGCAGAATTATTAATTGAGCGAAATTACTACCGCAGAGTTCTAATACCGTATATCAAGTAGTTTATTACATGTCTACATGTGGTTTATAGCATTATTGATTATATAATCCCGACAATACTACCAACAGGTTTTACTTGCATTAGTTAACGTATGATAATCTCAAATTAAAAGAAACGTTTTCTTTGTAAAAGAATTATTTTTCAGCATGTATATTTGCATTCTTTTTATTTATTTATTTATTTATTTATTTATTTTATTCCCAACAGATAACACATCCAATTACAGGGAAAACTTAATACTAATTAACAAGTGTACTTAACATAACATACTAACAAAATTAACTTAACTTATAATTATCATTTATAATCATCATTGTTGAAGAATAAAAAGATTTTATCCTTGACTTTTGAATAAAACATTTATTATTATTTCATTAAATTATGGTGTATCTAACGCAAAATACATTGAAACATTATTAACTTTAGAGTATTAAAACATTATTAATTTGATTTGTCGCTGACATGAATCATTTTTACCTAGATAACTAAGGCAACAAAACAATTATTTCGCATTTGCAGCTCGTATTGTAAACTTCATCTCGTAAAAACGGCCTGCTAGAGATTCCTGTGAATATTATTTTATTTAGTATGGAACATTGACCATACAAAAAGACTAAAAAAGTCATTAAACTAAACTTTACAACCGTGTATATCTTAATTATGTGTAACTTACTTTTTCAGTTATCTGTATTCTTTGTATTAATATTTTTTTGGACGAGATTTGTATAGCAATTCTTGTAATGGCACAATACCAATAAACTTATTATTATTATGTATATGATTGTTAACTAGTATCATCCTTAATTAAAAATGAGGTCATGTTGCAGGTTTAGCTAAAGGTAACAAGGTAACGTTGTCGCTGACATGGCTAAGAGACGATTAATCTTTGTTTGGGTTAATATTAGAAACGTAAGAAGATGTGTTTTTCTCCGGGAAAAAATACAAACTTTTTGTAGAAAACGTTTTTTTAACGCTTTTTTAAGAGTTTTTTCACGAATTTTGTCCGTCATATTGTTTGAAATCTCAGATGAATCCAGGCATTTTCGTTTTTCAAAATTTGTTAAGAAATGTTACTTTCTCTACATTTTATATTTATCGATTTTTTTCCAGAATTTTGTGGGATTTCGAAAAATATTTCTTGGTCAATATGAAAATAATTAACGTAATCCGCCGGGAAACAAAATGTCATCACTCTGAACTTGAATTTGATAGTGTAATGTGCACCTCGTGATTAAACAATTTTTCAAATGCACTCAGAAATTTCATATTTTTGACATCAGAAAATATAATTGATGCACCTTGTTTGGGCACAAGTCGGCAGCACTCTAAACTTGAATTTGAGTGAATAAAATTGGTAATTTTTTTATCGAATATGTTTTTCTTACTCCAATATTTTTAAAGTTTGAGAAAAGCACTGGTGTAGTAAGCTAACGGGAGTTCGACCAAATAATTTATAAACTCAAGCTTGTAAATCATAAAGTTTTCCAAGAAATTACTATCAAACCCAAGGATCGCATTTTCAGCTACAAAATGTTGCAAAAGAGCCGAATTTCCAAAATGCAAAAAAGTGCAGACTTCTAACGTGCACAAAATTGTTGGAATATTTTTTCGTTATTACTCCAATATTTTTAAAGTTTGAGAAAAGCTCTGGTGTAGTAAGCTAACGAGAGTTCGACCAAACAATTTATAAACTCAAGCATGTAAATCATAAAGTTTTCCAAGAAATTACTATCAAACCCAAGGATCCCATTTTCAGCTACAAAATGTTGCAAAAGAGCCGACTTTTCAAAATGCAAAAAGAATTTCAGACAGACTTCTAACCTACACAAAATTGTTATTATAACATTATTTTTTAGATAAACCCAAGCATGGCGACTACAAAGTTTTCGAAATAATTGCTGTCAAATCCAATAACAGCTATTTTCATCGTTCAAATAATTTAAAAAAAAAACGCCGATTTACGAAATCCAAAACAATGCATATTTTTAATATACTCAAAATTGTTCAGGAATTATTTGACTTCAATTTCAGAAATACCCAAATGCGACTAGTTATGGAAATAGTTACTGTTAAACTCTAAATCGGCTATTTTCAATGCTCAAATATTAAAAAGGAGTGGATTTTTTAAAACTTTTAACATACATACATTTGTTCAAAAATTAAGGTTTTAATATCCCAAAAAACTCAATCATAATATTTTGATTATTTTCGAAATAATTTCTGTCAAATGCAAGAAATTTCAAGTATTGAAAAAGCGCCGATTGTCCAAAATTCGAAATAGTGCAGACTCCTAACATACACTAAATTGTTCAGAAATTCCAGGAAAACTCAAGCGCGTTAATCATAAAGTTTTCCAAATAATTACTATCAAATCCAAGAATTCCATTTCAAAGGTCAAATAGCGAATTGGTCTATTTATCAAAATTCTAGGAAAAGTACCGATTTCTTTTTACAAAATTATTCGGAATGTAGAAAATTACTTGGCTTTAAGAGGTAAGGCCACTTCAGAAATTGTTTTCCTTTTTTACTTTCTCCGTTACGAAGTACGAGAAAGTATTGTGATCGTGATTTTTTTTTCAAAATTTTTTTTACAGAAATATCCGTTTTGCGGTCCCTAGATGCCATTTCAACAATTTCTGGAAAAAAAAATTGTGTCTGTGTGTGTATGTGTGTGTGTTGGTGAAATATCGTACACCGGAAGTGGGTGTTTACCTTAACTGTTTTTTTTGTTTTTTGCCAATATTTTCTTAAATATGAAAAATATCACAAAAATATTTAAACAAACACCGAAGACAACAAAGAAATGAACATCTTTTGCTTGAAAATATTTTTCTTAAAGTAATTGCTATTCGAGAAAAAAAATTATTATTTTTTTTTTATTTTTGGTTTATAATTATGAAACGATAATAGTTACAGCAAACGTATGTGAATAATAATTGTAGAGAATGCCAAAATGAACAACTTCTAAAGAATAAGTTTTTTCGAAATCTCGTTAGTTTTTGAGTAAACCGAGTTTTTGAATTTGAAGTATAATTTTTCCATATTTCATGATTTTGACGTTTTAAACGTCAGTTTCATCCGAGTTTACGCAACGCTCCATGTACATTTAAAATATGATTTCAATTGAAAATAAACCCATGAAAACGTAAATATAAAGTCGGAGAAAGTAACATGATGGCCCCATCAGCATTTTTTATACTAAATTCCCGAAATTAGCCACCCCTTAACCATAAATTATTGTTTTCCATCAATGACAACTGCACTCTCATATGTGTTTGGCACTAGGGATAACTAGATGGCGCAGCAAACTATTATACGATTTGGCTCTAATTTCTCAGAAAAACCAAAGCACGGTATTTACTTAGTTTTCGACAAAATCACTGTCCAGCTCAATCAAGACTATTTTCAACACTCAAATATTGAAAGTGCCAATTTTTACTTTCTCCGTTACGAAGTACGAGAAAGTATTGTGATCGTGATTTTTTTTTCAAAAATTTTTTTTACGGAAATATCCGTTTTGGGGTCCCTAGATGCCATTTCAACAATTTCTGGAAAAAAAAAATTTGTGTCTGTGTGTGTGTGTGTGTGTCTGTGTGTGTGTCTGTGTGTGTGTGTGTGTGTGTGTGTGTCTGTCTGTGTGCGCTGTATCTCAAAAACTAATAGAGCAATTGATATGAAACTTTGAACATACGTCTTATTTGATAATCTGAAGAACTGAAAAGCTTTTGGTAAAATTTTGTACACCGGAAGTGGGTGTTTACCTTAACTGTTTTTTGTTTTTTGCCGATATTTTCTTAAATATGAGAAATATCACAAAAACATTTAAACAAATATTGAAGACAACAAAGAAATGAACATCTTTTGCTTAAAAACATTTTTCATAAAATCATTGCTATTCGAGAAAAAAATTTATTATTATTTTTTAATTTTTGGTTTATAATTATGAAACGATAATAGTTACAGCAAATTTATGTGAATAATAATTGTAGAGAATACCAAAATGAACAACTTCTAAAGAATAGGTTTTTTTCGAAATCTCGTTAGTTTTTGAGTAAACCGAGTTTTTGAATTTGAAGTATAATTTTTCCATCTTTCATGATTTTGACGTTTTAAACGTCAGTTTCATCCGAATTTACGCAACGCTCGATGTACATTTAAAATATGATTTCAATTGAAAATAAACCCATGAAAACGTAAATATAAAGTCGGAGAAAGTAACATGATGGCCACATCACCATTTTTTAAAGTCGGAAATGGTGAGGATTTCAAACGTGCACAGAATTTTCCAAAAATGACTTTCATATTCCTAAAAATCTAAGCATGTCAATCATAAAGTTTTCCAAATATTTACTATCAAACCCAAGAATTCCATTTGTAGCGCTCAACTTCCAACTTTTACAAGATTATTTTAAAATGATTAGACTTGATGTAAATCACCTTGTTACGGTTGTTTTAATATTGATGCATTGAATAATTTAAAATTAACCATAGCGAATTCAGTTAAAGTTACCATGGTTATCTTTGTAAAGTACCTTAAATATTACATTGATAATTTATCTCATGTATAAAAAGGTGCATTTAATATGGCGGACAAACAAATTTGCAAATGGATAAAAATTTGTTTACCTTCACCATAACAACGATCTTTTTATTAACAATTTTAGTAAACAGCAAACTTCGATTGAACAGTGGCCGTTCGTGTCAGTACCTAATACCTCTGCGGTAAAATATATTTGAAATTCGTTTCGGACACGCTTCCGCGTGAAACATTGTTCAGGATTGTCATTCCGATCCATGTGTCAGTGAGGTAAATATTGTCTTTTCACCAATTATACATTTAGTTTCGTACATTTGATATTAAAGCCGGTGACAGTGACAGAACTGCATTTTGTAGTTCGGCCGCGAGATATCGCAAGCGTGCGGTTAGCGCTGCTACGATGCGTGAATTGCCGAATTGCATTGCATTTAATATCCATCTTGTTCTATCATGTTCTAATAGTATGAAATAAACATTTATATATTAGTGTATTTGGCGTCTTCTCTTTTATGTGTGTCCGCAAAAAGTGCACCGGTGATTAAACGATCAGCTGTTATTAGTCTCTTAACTTCATGCCGCTTGTAGCGTGTGTGTATTTATCTAGCCAAATTCTAACCTCTTGTGGTATTACCCCCGAATAATTTAAAACCTATCGCAGCCAAAAAAATAGGACACCTTGTTTTGTCTAGTGTGAATCAGTCTCTATTTACTCTATTGATATTAACATTTAATGACTGTGCATTAAAGCCCAAATTACATGAATACATTTTAGAAAAAACGCGCACCAGATTACAATTGTGCCTTACTTTTTTGCCCGCGATTCTACATGGGAAAAATGGTAAAGGGCTTTAATTTATTAAATAGTATCATCTGAACATCTGAATGTTTTCCTCTGTAGAATACATTTTAATTTCAATGGTTTATTAATTTAAATCAAACTAAAAGAAACATAAATTGACATTTTAAAGTAAACGTGGATTCTACGAAAAGGTGATTTTATTATGTTCGGCCTTTTTCTTGTTGATTTTGTTTAATGTTTAATGAGGACTTTGTTTGTTTTTAAGATTCAGACTGCCTACATATTTTATTTTGTTTTTAGTACGAGAAAGTATTGTGATCGTGATTTTTTTTTCAAAAATTTTTTTTACGGAAATATCCGTTTTGGGGTCCCTAGATGCCATTTCAACAATTTCTGGAATTTTTTTTTTGTGGCTGGTGTGTGTGTGTGTCTATGTGTGTGTCTGTGTGTGGGTGTGTGTGTGTCTGTCTGTGCGCGCTGTATCTCAAAAACTAATAAAGCAATTGATATGAAACTTTGAACATCCGTCTTATTTGATAATCTGAAGAACTGAAAAAATTTCGTACACCGGAAGTGGGCGTTTACCTTAACAGTTTTTTTGATTTTTGTCAATATTTTCTTAAATATGAAAAAATATCACAAAAACATTTAAACAAACTTTGAAGACAACAAATAAATGAACATCTTTTGCTTGAAAATATTTTTCATAAAATCATTTTTATTGGAGAAAAAAATTTATTATTATTTTTTTTTTAATTTTTGGTTTATAATTATAAAACGATAATAGTTACAGCAAATTTATGTTAATAATAATTGTAGAGAATGCTAAAATGAACAACTTGTAAGGAATAAGTTTTTTTCGAAATTCCTTTAGTTCATCAGTAAACTGATGAATTTGAAGTATAATTTTTCCATCTTTCATAATTTTGACGTTTTAAACGTCAGTTTCATCCGAGTCTACGAAACGTTCGATGCACATTTAAAATATAATTTAAATTGAAAATAAACCATGAAAGCGTAAATATAAATGATACCATCAAGTTGGAGAAAGTAACATGATGGGCACATCACCATTTTTTACTGTTATGTATGATAATTGTTTTTTTTTGTGTAACAAGAAGGTTTTTTTTCTACAAATATTTAAATATTTACAAAAGCCTTCACTCAGTCTCAAACATTATATTTTAATAATTAAAAAGGGCGACCAACAAATTTTTGCCCAGAGCGGCGAAGACCTAGATTGGACATTGAGTAATACGAAACAATCGTGTTTTTTTTTTCAATTGTGAAAAATTATGTTCATCCATCTATTTATTATTATTATTTTTAAAAAATATATCAATTTCATTGGTATGCTTGTAACTTTGGTTGCCTATGTCAACTCAGTGATCGTGTATTTTCTTTATTATTTATAATGAACATTTTACTGCGTGCTGGAATTATTTTACTATCAAATGACATTATTTTATTTGGGATCATATTTTGTGTACAATTAAAAAATTATTATGTCAAAATTAGTATTAATTGACGCTGAGTGGATCAAACCAAAGACCAAATCAAAAATGATAATCGATATTACGTAAGCAAAACGTTGAATTTAACGTCTGAAGTTCATGTTAAAATAAGTTAATACATTAACGTATCTGCTGTTGGTAAGACAAGATTGACGAATTTTAACATGGCGTTGAATTTAAAGTTTTGCTTACGAAATAGGGCTGAATATCAATGACGGCTTCGCGGGGTGGCTTATGGTCCGGGCGAGGTAGCAGAGGTGGTAATAAATATAGGTGCGGTCAGGCAGCCAGCCGTCTCTGCAACCGACCCTACCTATCTGTATTACCACCTCTGCTACCTCGGCCGAACCATGAGCCGTCACTACAGTGAATATCGTCACATCTCAAAGGCAGAATTGTTTTTTTTTGGGGGGGGGGGGGGGGGTTGTGCTATAACAATTTCTTAAATTTATACTGTTATAACCTAATTATAAACTGTGTTCTAGAATTAGTTAAGAAAAGTCATGCTCTTTTTCTACAAAAAAAATACAACTTGTAATTTCTCTAAATGTAACTTTAGTTTTAAACACTACTATTCCACATCATAGTATCATACCATATCACAACCTGCAGACCAGTTTCAGATTATAGTCCCCATCCTGTAATTATAATAGGAGAGGACAAATAGAAACTTCAAGAAGTTCAAGCAAAATTTACAACTAAGTAATGAGTAGATAAAAAGAAGTGTAATCTTAGATGTGAGGTATTTATATCTAATGATGGGTAGTGCACCGATGAAAAACTATTAAAAACAATTATAAACCATGAAATTGGAATACCACTTTTTTATAATTTCTGACTATAGTTTCGCTAATCATTCTCAAACTTAAAGTATTTTAAATAGAAAGTATTACAAAATAAGTGCTTAATACAAATCAAAAATAACCTCAGACAATCTTTAATGATACAGCCTCGCTCATATTTTTTTTTTCATTAATCTAATCGCACACACCAATACAGAATATTTATTATCAATACAATATCCGGACATTAGATTCAAATTACAAACAGATACAATAATCTAGTCAATATGAATTCACGCGCGCGCACGTACACAAACCTTGTGGCTTTGGCACTTCCTTCCGATAACAACAAAATTCTGCTTTCTCATTAGTTACTGTTCATGAATCAAATTAGTTCACCATGAGTTTACTGCCGTATACGTTAATCATTACATTATCAATAAAAGTGTTCGGCAAAGAACTCTGTCCAGAGAGTCAGAGCGTAGATTTGGGCGCAGGAACTTTCATCGCCGAAACGAAATCCTTCGTACTCGAAAACATCACCTACCCCCCAGACACGTACTACAGGGATGGCGATATTGTAAGGGGGTGCGTTTGTTTGATAAAGACCTGCGTCAACAATTGCTGTCCGAATGGAGAGGCTAAAATTCACAATTCGAAATGCAATGCGACGGATTGGGAGTTGAAGCTTGATGTGTACAAGGATGATGTTTTTGAAAGAAGTGGTGATCTTTACAGTCTCCAATTGCCACACAATTGCTCTGGGATTATCTTTAGTCCGCACGAGAATGCTGGGGATACCTTTTATCTTCAGGGTGATGGTAGGCTATTTTTGGAAGGGAGTTATTTTGACCTTGAGAGTTACTGTGTGTCCAGTTTTACCAACGCAACTGACATTCCGCAGGCGCACGTTTGCCTTGAAGAGTTTGAGGAAGAGGCGGTTGAAATGATAAATATTTATGGTAAGTTTAATTTTTAAATATCAGCGGTAAAGGCATCTCTTACATTACGGTTTTTTTTTAATCCAACAATAAAATTTATTTTACTCCACCCTTGAGTGCCTAAAATTACTGCAGTGTCAAATGTATTTTTGATACCAAGAATGAATGCAATGAACTCTGCCTTTTCCCCGTGTGATCAGAATTTTAGTTGATTTTTTTTGTATAATAATGATTTGCCATGTATGTTAAGTACGAGGAATAAACAATAGATACATACATACATACATACAATGGCGAACGATGACCTTCGAGGCACTATGAATATTAGTGCCAAAGGTGGCAAGCGGGAGGAAAGGATCAAATATGATATTTAGGTATAGAAGTAATAGCAGTTCTTTTTTTTTTGGTGTCAGAAGCTGGTCCATTCTGCCAGAGCTATTATTTAACTATTTTGTATTGATTTCTGAATATTTATTTATATACCGTGTGGTTGGTCATACATCTGAACATAGGAAAATAACATGGGAAATCACGTTTTTGGAAATTCCTGCTTACCAAATTTATGTAGGATCATATAAGTGGTATCAATCAAAAGATCCTATTTGTGGAAATTTGTTGATGCCAATACTTGCAAGTTGATGCCTTTTTTACTTTCTCCGTTACGAAGTACGAGAAAGTATTGTGATCGTGAAAAATTTTTCAAATTTTTTTTTACGAAAATATTCGTTTTGGGGCCCCTAGATGCCATTTCAACAATTTCTGGAAAAAAAAAATGTTTGCCAATATATTTTTTTAAATGAAATATATCACAAAAACATTAAAACAAATATTGAAGAAAACAAAGAAATGAACATCTTTAATTTGAAAATATTTTTTATAAAATCATTGTTATTCGCGAAAAAAATTATGATTTTTTTCTTTTTTACTTTCTTCGTTACGAAGTACGAGAAAGTGTTATGATCGTGATTTTTTTTCTATTTTTTTTTTGCGGAAATATCCGTTTTATGGTCCCTAGATGTCATTTCAACAATTTCTGAAAAAGAAATTTTGTGTCTGTGTGTGTGTCTGTGCGCGCTGAATCTCAAAAACTAATAGAGCAATTGATATAAAACTTAAAATATATGTCTTATTTGATAGTCCGAAGAACTGAAATTTGTTTTGTAAAATTTTGTAAGCCGGAAGTGGGTGTTTACCTTAACTGTTTTTTGTTTTTGCCAATATTTAAACAAATATTGAAGACAACAAAAAAATAAACATCTTTTATTTGAAAATATTTTTAAAATGTTATTCGAGAAAAAAAAAATATTTTTTTCTTTTTTTAGGTTTTTAATTATGAAACGATAATAGTTACACTAAATTTACGGGAAAAATAATTGTGGGGAATGCCCAAATGAACAACTTATAAATAATAAGTTTTTTTCGAAATCGCTTTAGTACTGAGTTTTTGAATTTGAAATATAATTTTTCCATCTTTCATAATTTTGACGTTTTAAACGTCAGTTTCATCCGTGTTTTAAACGTCAGTTTCATCCGTGACTACAAAACGCTGGATGTACATTTAAAATATGATTTAAATTAAAAATAAACCATGAAAGCGTAAATATAAATGATACCATCAAGTCGGAGAAAGTAGCATAATGGCCACATCACCATTTTTTCCCTACATAACTGTCTGTCCGCTCTGTATCTCAAAAACTAATACAGAAATGACCATGAAACTTTGAACATAAGTGTTATTTCAGAATCCGAAGAACTGGAAAGCTTTTGCTAAAATTCCGTATTTCCAAATATTTACCTTAACAGTTTTTTGTTCTTTTAGCCTTTTTGGAACTTCAGGACAATGTTTTCAAAACTTTTTTTAGGTCTTTTTTTTTCTTTGAGGATTCTTTTTCAGGACTTTTCAAGACTCTTATTTTGGACTTTATTTTTAGGTTATCTTTTCAAAAACAGGATTTTTTTCAGGATTTTTTTCTCCAGACGTTTTCGGGACTTTCTTAAGAACCTTTTGTTCAGAATTAATTTTTGGGATTTTTTTCAGAAAAAAATTTTCAAAATTTTCTTCATGATTATGATTATGATTATTTTATTTTTAGCTTTTTTTCAGAACTATTTTCAAAACTTTTTATTTCAGGATTTTTGGTAAGGATTTATTTTAGGCCTTTTTGCAGGACTTTTTCATCACTCTGGGATTTCTTTTACAGGACAATTTCCTCAGATCTTATTAAGGACTTTTTACAATGCTTTTTTCAGAATTTCTTTTTTGTTTATTTTGTTTATTTGAGGGTAATTTTTCAAGACTGTTTTACAGGACAATTTTTTGTGATATTTTATCAGGACTCTTTGTCTGAACTTTCTTCAGGACTTTTTAGGTCTCTTTTTCGAAACATTTATTTCTGGTATTTTGTATGAAGACTATTTCTCAGGACTTTATTTCACAGCTTTTGTCAAGACTCTTTCTCACGATTTTATTTCCAGGACTGTTCCTCCAGGACATTTGTTCTGGACTTTTTCGAGAACGTTTTGTTCGGGACTTCCTTTTATGATTCTTTTCAGAACTTTCTTCATTGCTTTTTCAGAATTATTTTTTCGGGATTTTTTTTCCTTTTCCTTCTTTTCCTACTTTTTTCAGTACCATATTTCAGGACATTTTTGAAAGTAATAATATTTTTAAGGACAATTTCTTCAGAGGTTTTTCAGGTCTTACTTAATGATCCTTTTACAGGGTTTTTTTCGGAATTTTTTTTTGTAGAATTTTTTTACGATGTTATTCGCATTTTTTTCAAAACTGTTATTATAGGATATTTTATCAGCACTCTCTTTCGGGGTTGTTTCAAGACTTTCTTGAGGAGTTTTTTCAGGACTTATTTTAAGACTCTCCTTTGAGACTCTTTTAAAACTTCTTTCGGGTTTTTTTTAAGGACATTTATTTCTGGTGTTTTATATGAAGACTTAATTTTTCAGGACTCTTTTTGCAGTACTTTTTTCAAGACTTTGCTCAAAACTCTTCTTCACAACTTTTTAACAGTACTATTTGTCAAGACTTTATTTCCAAAACTGTTAAAACATTTATTTCTGGTATTTTGTATGAAGACCATTTTTCAGGACTTTTTTTCACAGCTTTTGTCAATACTCTTTCTCACGATTTTATTTCCAGTACTGTTTCTCCAGGACATTTTCGGGACTTTTTCGAGACTTTCTTAGGAACCTCTCGTTCGGGTGTTCTTTTCAGAATGTTCTTCATTGCTTTTTTCAGAATTAATTTTTCGGGAATTCTTTTTTTTTCTTTTCCTACTTTTTCAGTACTATATTTCAGGGCAATTTTGAAAGTAATAATATTTTTAAGGACAATTTCTTTAGAAGTTTTTCAGGTTTTATTTAATGATCCTTTTACAGGTTTTTTTTTCAGAAATGTTTTTTTTAGGATTTTTTTGTTATTCTCATAACTTTTCAAGACTGTTATTACATGATATTTTATCAGCACTCTCTTTCAGGGCTTTTTTCAAGACTTTCTTAAGGAGTTTTTTCAGGACTTATTTTAGGACTCTCCCTTGGGACTCTTTTTTGGACTTCTTTCGGAATTTTTAAGGACAATTATTTCTGGTGTTTTATATGAAGACCTTATTTTTCAGAACTCTTTTTGCAGTACTTTTTTCAGGACTTTTTTGACAACACCTTTTCACAACTTTTTACCAGTACTCTTTTTCAAGACTTTGTTTCCAAAACTTTTTAACAGTATTCTTTTTCAAGACTTTCTTTTCAAAACTGTTTCCTCAGGACTTTATGTGTCAGAACTCTTTTTTCGGGTCTTTCTTTTAGGACTTTATTTCTGGTCTTTTTGAAGGACCTGTTTTTAAGACTTTTTTTGTCAGGACTTTTTTATCTGGTCTTTTTTCAAGACTTGTTCAGGACTTTTATTAGGTTTTTTATGACTTTCTAATCAGGGCTATCTTTGGATTTTAAGACTTTCTTGTTCAGGATTTTTATTAGATTTTTTTAGGACTATTAATCAGCACTATTTTTATAAATCTTTTTCAGGACTTTTTTTAGCATCTTTTTTTTAGTTTTTCAGTAAAATTACGGTAAGGATTATTAGAATATGAAAAATAATTTGTCATTTTTACCTTTCATAATTTTAAGGTTTCAAACGTTATTACCATTCATGTGAAACTCTCGATTTAAAATATGATTTAAATTGAAAATAATGAATGAATCTATAAATATAAATAACTATTGTACCATCAAATAATCGGAGGAAGTAACATGATGGCCACATCACCATTTTTTGAGGATAAAATAGTATTTAAATTGCCTACATTTATTTTTACGAGTACAAATTTGATCAATTGTAATACTATTTTATCCCCATGCTATTTCCCTATGTTCAGATGTATTACCAACCACACGGTATAATCATTATTAATTATACTATAATTAATGGGGGGGGGGCATACACTGAACATCCATGGACCCGAACGGCTATTTCTTATTTCCAAAAAAGTGACCGGATGGGATTCGAACCCACGACCACGAGGCCCGTGAGCAGGGGCTCTGCTCACTAGAGATTCCAATAGTTTCCTTTTAATGGGAGGAAAGTAATTTGACAGATTGTAAGTTTTTGACAATAAAAACATTGTCAATTTTCTTACTTTGACCGGACCAGCCATTGTGAGAGTCAAGTAACGTTGGCCTGGGTCTGATTTGTTTGTAATTAAAATCAATAATCAATGACCTAGCAAATTGCTGTTCGGATTTTTACATTTTTTTAACATTATCGTTTTTTCAAATTTGGAGAAATATTGAGATGCTTTTGATACTTGATGGTTTTGATTCCTTTAACACAGCTGCTCCGATTTTTACAGTTTTTAGCTTTTGCGAATTTTCTTTAAAAAGCAAACTGCATGGGCTTGAAATTTAGGTTTTTGAAACTTGTTCTAAAACAAGGTAAGAAATTTTCATATGGAATTAATGTGAAATATTATAATTTCGCAGTCGAAAACCTCGTAAATGGCGATTTTGATGTTTGCAAACAGTTAAACGCCCTTCTTCTCGCTTCTCGAAAACCATAAAATATTTTCAAATGAAACTTTTAACATAATCCTTATTTGACAATCCAAAGAACTTAACCGTTTTTGGTGAAATTTCGTACTTCGGAACTTGGACTTCACCTACATTGTATTTTTCCAATATTTTCTTAAATATAAAAAAATATTTAAAGAAACTTTGATTATACCATCAATTCAAAGAAAGTTATAAGATGATCACATCATAATTTTTTTGTATAGTTAAAACAATTGTTACTTTACTTTTATTCCTTTCAATCTTCTCTGGTTTATGTCTTACCAACACCAAACCAAACTTAACCTAATTTATTTTACCGATTTACCATTTAAGCTGTTAAAAATTAAAGGAGGCGAATTAAGAATCGGGCCTAACAACGTGGGCGTTGGTTCCAGACCTACATTTTTTATTTAATTGTTTAAATTTTCGATTTTTTGTCGGAATTTTTGATTTTTTGGGCCACATTTTTAATTTTTAGATGTTTTGCCTGTATTTTCGATTTTTTTTAATCGACATTTTTGATCATTTGGCCAAAATATTCTTTATTTTGACCTAAATTTACGATTTAATTGTTAAAATTTTCGGCCTCTTTTTTGGACCGAATTTTTAATTTCAGTTCCAAATTTTTAATTTCTTAGATTATTGAATTTCTGAATTATTGATGCGAGATTTTTTTCGAGTTTTGTTTGTTGAAATTTTCGATTTTTAGTCCGCATTTATTATTATTATTTTATTTTTTTTTTGTTTGCTTGTTAAATTTTTTGTCCTCTTAATCCACCAATTTTAATTTTAGTCCCGAATTTTAGGTTTTTCGTGTACTTTTTTTTATTTTTTGTCCTTTATTTTAGATTTTTTAACTTGAATGATTGACTTTATTTTGCGAATTTCTTGTATTATTCGGCTATTATTTTCAAATTTTTGGTCAGAAACTTATTTTTGAGGTCTGAAAGTGGTAAAATCATTTTTACTTCTAACTAAATATTCGATTTTTTTGTCTGCGTTTTTATTTTTAGATCAGGATTCTTGATTCTTTGGCCCATACTTTTGATTTTTGTATTTTCCATTTTTTTTAATTCTTGGCCTAAATATTCTTTATTTCGATCAAAATTTGCATTTTTTATCTTTACGCCCGAGTTCTCGATGTTTTGTCTAAATTTTCACCTTTTTAGGCCATATTGTACATTTTTACTTTTTTAGCCTATATTTTGTATTTTCGATTTTTTTTGTTGAAATTTTGGATTTGTTTGTTGAAAGTTTTAATTTTTTGGTCCACCACTTTGATTTTAAGGTGCGAATTTTAGATTTTCGGTCTTTATTTTTTATCCCATATTTCAGATTTTCTTAACTTGAATTATTGATTTTATTATGCGATTTTTTAATTTTTTTTTTTTTCTATTATTTTCGAATTTCTAGTCGGAATTTATTTTACGCTAAAAAGAGTTATTTTTGGAACTAAAGAAGGCGAATTATGTTTATTTTGCTTGTATTTCCAATTTTTTGTTCTGCATTTTTAAATTTAAACCAGGGTTTTAATTTTTTTTGTCCCATATTTTTAATTTTTTGGCCAAAATAAAAAGGAGAGGGAGATATATTGTGGCTCTACCATCAACATGTTCCACGAGCCGCCACTGACTGCGTGTCCCGCGCTCCCGCGTAGCCAGTGGCGGATTTACGAACAGACGCAAGAGGCGCGCCCCTCGGGCCCATAAATTCAGGGCACCTAAAAAATTACCTTTGTACATAAAAAAAGAAAAATTCTATTTTGAGTCTCCAAAATTGCTACTATATTTTACAGCTCTACACACCGAGCACATTTTCGAAAAATCCAGTAACGTTATGAATGTTGAAATTTTAAGTAATCAATTTCGAATGAATTTTGAGTAATTTTGGAAAGTTTCAAGTCGATAGCAATTGTTTTTATATTTAATTTGAGTCTCCAAAATTTGTTTAATTGTTTTTTTCAATTTTACCCTGCGACCACATCAACATTTCCAAAAAATCTAGAAATGGCGCGAATATAGTTTTTTAACTAAGAAATCAATTTGGAATGAATTTTGAGTTATTTTGGAAAGTTTCAAGTCGATAGCAATTGTTTTTATATTCATTTTGGGTCTCCAGCATTGGTTCTATTTTTTACAATGTTACACACCGAGCACATCAAAATTTAGAAAAATCTAGTAAAGCTATAAATATGGCATTTTAAGATACCAATTTTGAATTGATTTTGAGTAATTTTGGAAGGTTTCGAGTCGATAGCAATTGTTTTTATATTTATTTTAGGTCTTCATTGGTTCATTTTCTTTTCAATATTACACTCCGACCACATCAAAATTTCCAAAAATCTAGAAACACAGTACACAGAACACAGTTTTTTTAATAAATCAATTTCGAATGAATTTTGAGTGATTTTGGAAAGTTTCATGTCGATGGCAATTGTTTGTATATTTATTTATTTTATTTTTATCTCTAAAATTGGTTCTATTTTTTTTTCAATTCAACACTCCGACCACATCAAAATTTCAAGAAATCTAGAAATAGTGTGTGAATACAGTTTTTTTTTTTAAGAAATCAATTTCGAATGAATTTTGAGTATTTTTTCAGTTTCAAGTCGATTGCAATTTTTTTAAATTTATTTTGTCTGCAAAATTGGTTCAATGCAAATAGATTCTTTTTGCGACTATTTAGTAACTAAAACAGCTTATTTCTTGCAGAAATACTGAAAAAATAAAAGTTATGAATTTTTCAAAGTTTAAAATTTTAGTCAGAATTAAAAAGTTGTAAATACTTTTGTATCTACTGTGTAACTAAAATAGTTCACTAACAAAAACAGTTTAGCTTTTCTAAAAAATATTCAATACGACAAAAGTTATGAATTTTTGAATTTATCCCTGCTGTAAGATTGATATTTTAGCTGGAATTAAGAAGTTGTAAAAAAATTTAAACCGTTGCGCTACAACTTTACAAATGCTAAACGTTTGCATCTATTTGCAAACCAAAACAGTTTAGTTTTTTAAAGAAAAGTTAACACGACAAAAGTTATGAATTTTCAAAGTTGTCCCTGCGGTAAGGTTAATATTTTAGCTAGAATTAAGAAATTGTAAAAAAATTGAAACAGTTCGCTATTGCGTCGCAAATGCTAACAGAGACGTTTGCATATATTTATAGTTAATACAGTTTAGTTTTTCAACAAAAGTTAACACGCCAAAAGTTATGAATTTTCAAAGTTATCCCTGCGGTAAGTTTAATATTTTGGCTGTAAAAAAATTAAACCGTTGCGCAAATGCTAACAGAGACTTTTGCTTTTATTTACAAAACAGAACCGTTTAGTTTTTTTTTTAAGTTAACACGGCAAAAGTTATGAATTTTCAAATTTGTCCCTACCGTGAGGTTAATATTTTAGCTAGAATTAAGAAGTTGAAAAAAAAACTGTTGGCTATTTTGAAAAAAAGATGACATGACCAAAGTTATGAATTTTTCAAATTTGTCTAGCAGAATTCAGTTACACCCGATATATTACAAAACTCTTTGTATAAAAAATTAAGATAACAAAGACCTGCACATCTTTTGTTAATAATTGTATTTAATAAAATCTTCAAAAAAATTAAAAAATGAAACTTCTGCTTTTTTGATCTATAATTATGATATAGTAGTTACCTCAATATTATATTGACAGGAATTGTAGAAAATGCCAGTTTATTAAAAATACGTTATTTACGAAATCCTTCTACTTTTTGAATAAAATTGATGCAAAATATCATCCTCTTTTCTACTTTGGTTTAATAATGGCAATGGACCAGCTTGTTAAACTTATATCGTGTGAGCCACAAAATTTTGGTTCAGAGTTGGCTGTCAGCCACGGCCAACTCAGCAACAAAATTCAGTGGCTCACACCTTATACAATAAATTCTGAAAAAGTTCCATAACATTAAATTATCTATCTAATTTTAAATAAAAAAGAATGCGTTTGTGAAAACATAAGTGGGTAAATTACCACATCCGTGGCATAAGTTTTCCCCATGTGGATTATGTGATTCATTGTTCACAAATGATGTTTCCTACGGATAGTCATCTTTAAAATATGATTCCAACGGAAATATTGACAAAGTGGAAATCACAATAACCACAATATCCGAATCCATCTGTTGAGGAAAATATGAATCAATACTTATCCACGATTCTAAACATTATTTAGAGATTCGCTTCCTTATGACTAATAAAATATTCAAATGCCGTATGAAAAATTATAATTATTATGCCACACTCTTATACAGGGCAACCGAAACCACATATTTATAGTATATGACATTTTCAGCGCTTATATAATCGAGTGTGTTCTTTTCAATGAAAATATTTTCAAGAAGGGCGTTGGTGTAGTGGGTACAGGCTGCACCGCGGCCGTGTAGGTTCGATTCCCAGCCCGGACGAAAGATTTTTCGGTTTCGAGAAGTATTCGTTCAGGTCCGTGGTTGTTTGTATACGTCTTTCATTATTCATTTGTTCATTTATTCATTTAATGTATAATATAATATTTATATAAATTGATGATGATGGCTAATGGTCATAGCACCAAGGCCAGGCATAACGCCCAAACCGAAAAAAAAATGTTTTCAAGAATATACGACTTCCGATTATACCGGAAGGTAACACCAACTTCCTTATTTTAAACGAATTGCAAATTTAAATGTTACATAAAATTCTGTGACAAAAATCATTAAATAACATAACATCCAAACTTAAGCGTTTTCGAGACATTTAACATTTTATAAATTTAGTGCTTTTTCATAATTCACTTTAAAAATACGTATCTCCGAACAAAAGAAAATCGAAGGGTTATAATGTTGGCTATAAAAATCCCAGTGGTGATGTATTTTTAGAATTATAAAATATAGAGTGTTCAAAATTTCAGACCATATTTGATCAACTTTAAACCATTAAATCTCGATCATTTTAAATAGAACAAACCTGTATATTTTTACATATTCTGACGTAGAATTCAATTCTGCATTGATCTATAGCATTCCCTACTCCTATCTTCTTTAGTTTCCAAGATATTAACATATTTGTAAAAATACAGCAATATCCTGTGCAACACACGCGGCGTCAAAAAAAAAAAGCGCCACTCGAAAAATCGCGAAGAAACCCGATTTTTCAAAACGTCGTAACTTGGTTCAATTTGGTAGAACATCGATTAATCTTTCAGTTTGGGAAAGATTCAAGTTTTTTCTTTAAGAATGTGTAGTTGATTTTGACCCCAAGTCCAGCCCCCCCCCCCCCCCCGTAACAACGCGATGGAAAAAAAATTATGTAAAAAATTATGTAAAAACTTTGACAAATAGTACCGTGCGCAAAAAAAATCGGCGGGAAATTTCACCACAATGGCAGAAAAATTTAATCAATTTCCTTCAAATGGCTTAAAAATTCGAGTCGTGTCGATGATTTGGAGCAAAGTTATGAATTTTTGAAAACAAGATGACATTTTTCACTTTTTTGGCTATAACTTGAGTAATTTTGCACCAAAATTGCAGTCCGAACAGTTTCAAATTTTCTCTTCAACGTCATGTGAATTGGTTTGTTTCTAAAACGATTCCACCCCCTAAAGGAAAAAAAAATGTTTTTGAAGTTTAACTGTGCAAATTTGGTTTCTTGTACCGTGTGCAAAAAAAAAATCGTGGACTCAATCGGTCAGCATGGCAATAAAGTTCAATCAATTTTCTCCAAAATCAAGTCGATGCGATGATTTGGCGCGAAGTTATGCAGTTTTGAAAAAAAAATACATTTTGCGTCTTTTTGGCCATAACGAGGCAAATTTCGCACGAAACTCGATGGAATTTTGCGATCTAAGAAGTTTTCGACTTTCGTGATCCCCTGTGACCCCTACAAGAAGTGTTTTGGATAGACAAAAAATGTTAAATTTTTATAACTTGTAAAAATTCCATTTCGGTCATAACTCGGTCAATTTTGCTCAGAAGCCGATGATTCTTTGCGATCTGAAAACCATAAGTTTCATTCCACCCTCTGTTACCCCTAGTGCAAAAAAAGGTTTTCGACAGGGTTGATGAAATTTGTTCATTTTAATTGAAATTTCAAACAAAAGACAAGTGAAAAGTGATTTTTTTTTCAAAAGTTCATAACTTTACTCCAAATCATCGAACGACTCGAATTTTTAAGGCATTTGAAGGAAATTGATTAATTTTTTCTGCCATTGTGGTAAAATTTCCCGCCGATTTTTTTTGCGCACGGTACAGCTTGTCAAAGTTGGACAATTATTTACATAAAAAATATTTTTTTTTATCGAGTTGCTACGGAGGGTGGGTTGGACTTGGGGTCAAAATCAACTATACATTCTTAAAGATAAAACTTGAATCTTTCCCAAACTGAAAGATTCGTCGATTTTCGACCAAATTTAACCAAGTTACGACGGTTTGAAAAATCGAGTTTTTTCGCGATTTTTTACGCTTTTTTTTACGCCGAGTGTAGAAAAACAATAGGAATGCGAATTATCAAGCGGGCCTAGAAAACACTTTTTTTTCTGATTGAAACAATATTGAGTGGCCTTAGTTACGATATGTCATAACGCACTTATATTTCCCTAGGGAAATATGAAGCGCTCATATTTCCCTAATAACAAAATCTCGCCAACAAATATGGTTTCAACAATGTGGTTTCAACGTAATGGCGCACCAGCTCACTTCAAAGACTGCATGCACATTTTCGCAAACTATAGATTGGTCGCGGGGGTTACAAGGGGTAACACTACCCCTGGGGGGCTTAAATCATACCTAAGTTTGAGAATTTTTTCAAATCAAATAAATAAGTTTATTTAAATAATCCGAAAAGCACTTTATTGTGTATGTATTTATGTACAGAAAAATATTTTTTGTTGTTTATAATTGTTGCAAATGGCGGCGTACCAGCATACTTCCGGAATCGACTTTTCTTCGGGATGCCATTTTTCGTACACGATATCTACGAGATGGTTTAGGCTAGAGCATATAACGACTTTTTTTTATGTTCAACGTTAATTAAAGTTACAAAGTAGGTACGTAACGGATTTAAAAAATATTAATTTGTTTGCAAATTGACAGTTATTTTTATAAAAAGTACCATTTTTTTGACAAAAATCTGATTGCAGAAAGAGTTATCAATATTTCGCAAAAATCCTACGTACTTTCTTGCATGATATATAGGAGAAGATTTCAAGTTAATCGGTTAAAAATTGTAAGAATAGCGTAGTACGCAAATTTGAAAAAGCGTGTTTTGCGAAAAACGCGTTTAAAGTTTTGGTCACTGATATCTTGCATATAACATTGAGTTAAGTTAATTTACTTATCGTTATTCATCGTTTATAGCTTCGAAAACTTTAGTATGCATTGCTGGCTAATGCTTATAATTAGAAAAATGTGAGGTCTTTGATTTTTTGTTTTTTTTTTTTGGTTTCGGCGTTACGCCTGGCCTTGACCATTAGCCATCATCAAATGTTTAATATATACGATATAAATTAAGTGAATAAATGAACAAATTAATAATGAAAGACGTATACAACAACCACGGACCCGAATGAATACTTCTCGAAACCGAAAAGTCTTTCGTCCGGGCTGGGAATCGAACCCACGCGGCCGCGGTGCAGCCGGCACAAGCGCTCGCCTGTACCCACTACACCAACGGACCGCCCCTTTTTTGTCTATGTATATTATAATACTCGCGTAAAAGGACGCTTCATTCAATCGGCTCTAGCACCATGATGCCGTTTTAATTTGGTTGTAAAACCTTTTTTATTCTATATTTTTATAAACAAATAGTGTTCAGAATGACTTGTTAGACTTGAAAAAAATTTAAACAAAATTTTGAAAAAAAAAAATAAATAAATAAATAGGCGTTTCCAGTCGACTATGCATTATTTTCAACAAAAGTCATACACAAGTCTAGACAAATAGTGTTCAGAATGTGTTGTTAGACTTAAGAAAAAAATTTAAAAAATAAAAAAAAAATTATCGTTATTAACTGAGTTTTAATTTTATAGAATTAATATCTATTTCTTATTGTCATCCTTAATAACTTGAACTACCATTATGCAGGGGCGGCTCGTTATATAGAGCCACGGAGCCATGGCACTACTTGTAGACTCAAGCTCAGCAAAAAATTTTAACTGATTCTTAAAAAAACTTTTTAAATGTTAAACAACACCTGTAACACCGCGTGGAAGTTCCACATTAATTTCAACAGATTATTAAAATTTTGAGAGATTATTTCTGAATAATGTGTTTTTACAAATTTCCAAAGAAAGCAATCGCAAGTTTACCACAAGAAAAATGGTTGCACTAAAAAGAAAATTTTGATGACCAAAAAGGCGCATTTTTCAAAATACAAGTAGGGATTGCACATTTATTTTAACAAATGGTTTAAACTTTGACTGACTAATTCTGAATCATGCGTCTTTACAAATTTTCAAAGAAAATCATCGTATGTTCACCACAAAAAAAAGGTTTCACTAATGATCATCAAAAAGGCAAATTTTTCAGAAATTCACTTGAGAATTCCACATTTCTTTCGACAGACGCTTGAAATTTTGACAGACCCATAATGTCCCTTTATAAATTTCTTCAAAAAATAATCACAAGTTTACCACAACAAAAATAGTGGCACTAGAAAAGCAAATTTTGATAACAAAAAAAGCGGATTTTTTAGAAATTTATGTGGCAATAAATTTATTGCAACAGATGGTTGAAATTTTGACAGACTAATTTTGAATAATGTGTCTTTACAAATTTCCAAAGAAAGCAATCGCAAGTTTACCACAACAAAAATGGTTGCACTAAAAAGAAAATTTTGATGACCAAAAAGGCCCATTTTTCAAAATACAAGTAGGGATTGCACATTTATTTTAACAGATGGTTTAAACTTTGACTGACTAATTCTGAATAATGCATCTTTACAAATTTTCAAAGAAAATTATCGTATGTTCACCACAACAAAAATAGTTTCACTAAAAGGAAAATTTTGATCACCAAAAAGGCAAATTTTTCAGAAATTCACTTGAGAATTCCACATTTCTTTCGACAGATGGTTGAAATTTTGACAGACCTATTTTGAATAATGTCCCTTTATAAATTTTTTCAAAAAATAATCACAACAAAAATGGTTGCACTAGAAAAGCAAATTTTGATAACAAAAAAAGTGGATTTTTTAGAAATTCACATGGCAATTCTACATTTATTGCAACAGATGGTTGAAATTTTGACAGACTAATTTTGAATAATGTGTCTTTACAGGTTTCCAAAGAAAATAATTTTCTTCTAAATTTTCGATTTTTTTGTTAAAATATTCGAATTTTTGGTCCAGAATTTTAATTTTTAGGATCGAATTTTTGGTCAAAGTTTTTAATTTTTTATCCAATATTTTAGATTTTTTTAACCTAAATGATTGCTTTTTATTTTTTGCCGATATTTTCAAGTACAGTTTCTGATTTCTAGCCCTTCATTTTAGATTTTCTAACTTGAATTATTATTTTTTAAGGGCGATTTTTTTTACTTTTTGGCTACTTTGGTTACTGCCGTTTTCGAGTTTCTGGTCGGCAACTAATTTTGAGCTAATTTTTATTTTAGGAGCTGAAAATTGCAAATTAATTTTGTTTTTCTTGATTTTTCATTTTTTTTGGTTTGCATTTTTTATTTTTAGACCAGCATTTTTTATTTTTTTGGCCTATATTGTAGATATTTGACCTGTATTTTTCATTTCTTCGTTCCAAATTTCAGAGTTTTTGCCCGAAATATTCTTTATTTTGGTTAAACTTTTTGATTTTTTTTTTGTTAAAATTTTCGGACTTTTGGCCTGCATTTTTTTAACCGCGAATTTTTGATATTTGTCTACATTTTAGATTTTTTGTGCGTATATTTTAGTTTCTTACCTTAATTAAGAACTAATTCTGCAAGTGATTATTTTTTGTTACAATTTTTCAAAACATTTCATTTTTTCAATTTTCGTTCCTTCCAGTGCAGTTTTGAGGCAATTCCTGTTGTTTTCAGTAGCAATACTGCAAATATTTTTACAAGTAATGAAAAGTACACTCTTTCTGCATAGTTTTAGTAATTTTGGAGCTAATACTACTCTAAGTGATTATTTTGTTGCAATTTTTCAAAACATTGAGTGCAAATTTCCTTCACCACAGAACATATTTTGAGTTTATTCCCTTGTTTTCTGCAGGGGCTTGTCGTTGTTTTCAGGAAATTAAAAGTAGACTATTTTTGAATAATTGAAGTTTATTTGAAGCGAAACCTTCAAGTAATAAATTTTTAAAAAATTTCAAATCGTCGAGTTTTTTCCTATTTTTTCTGGGGCTAATCACCCCGAGTGCTGAAAATGGCAATTTTCGTACTTGAATTTTCAATCTTCTTGTTTTCATTTGTTATCGTTAAGCCCGGATTTTAATATTTTGGCCTAAATTTTTAATCTTTTAGCCTTATTTTTTTCTAATTTTTCCATTTGTTTGTTAAAATTTTCGATTTTTAGGATCGAAGTTTTGGTCGATGTTTTGAATTTTGTATCCCATATTTTAGATTTTAAAGGTATTATAAAAGCATTGTAGTGTTATGTAGATTCATATTAATATTACGTGTTGACGATAATTACACACATTTATGAGCCAATGGAGAATTTCTAAATATCCCCAGTTGAACTTGGTCATTACAAGGTCGTCAGTCAAAAACCAATAACTCATATTTACGTCTCGGTTATTATACCGAGCATGTATCAACTGCTGTGGATAATAATATTGTTTGTATAAACTGAAGTATTTGCGAGTTTCTAAATTTATAAATGCGGCATTTGTGCGTTCTTAGAGAACCGTTAAGATTTCCCGCTACTGTAACGATAATTGTTCTAATGGTATGTATATGTCGTTTCTAAATTGCAAAACCTTGAATCGGAAAATACCAATTGGTTTAAATGCACTAGTAATAGGAAGGGATTTAAATTAGCATAACGATTAGGTCTTATTATATTTAACAGCTGACATTAAGTTTGTTAAATTAATTTTTAGTTCTCTTATTGGGTATCGTTTACTTTCTTGTTATATATCATAAGATACACTGATGCAATCAATATAAAAATAACTCTTAAAGTATATTTTAAATACAGTGTGTATCAGCCAAATGGAATAAATTCGATAATAAATAAATGGGGGCGTGTTCGACAAAACGCTCGGATACTTCGATCAGTGGCGGCTCGTGGAACATGTTGATAGTAGAGCCCCCCCCCCATGAAGAAATAAAGAACCATTTATCTTCCTAGACAAATCGAATATTTTGGCTGAAGATCTAAAATATTGGCCAAAAAATCAAAAATCCTGGTTTAAAAATAAAAATGCAGACCAAAAAAATTGAAAATACAAGCAAAATAAAAATAATTTGCTATTTTCGGCCCCAAAAAGAACTCTCTTTAGCTTAAAATAAGTTCCAGCGAGAAATTTGAAAATAATATCAAATATAAAAATTAAAAAAATTCGCACAATAAAATCAATAATTCGAGTTAGAAAATCCAAAATATGAGACAAAAATAAAAAATTAAGACCAAAAATCTAAAATTCGTACCCAAAAATCAAAGTGGTAGACCAAAAAATCAAAATTTTCAACAAACGAATAGGAAATTTAAGTCGAAATAAAGAAAAAGACCAAACATTGAAACCAAAGTAATCGAAAATACAAAATATACGCCAAAAAAGTAAAAGTTCTACAATAGGGCCTAAAACGGTGAAAATTTGGACGAAACATCGAAAACGAGCGTAAAGTTAAAAATCGTAGACAAAAAAAAATCGAAAATTTCTACAAACCAATCAAATATTTGGGTCAAAATAAAGAAAAATAATTTTAAAAAATGGAACAAAAAAATCGAATAGAAATCTAAAATATCGGCCAAATATCTAAAGATAAAAACGCAGACAAAAAATCGAAAACTTAGGTAGGGGCAAAATAATTTGCCACTTTCAGTCGCCAAAAATAAGTTTCTAACCAGAAATTCGAAAATAATGAAAATTCACGCAATAAAATCAATAATCCAAATTAAAAAATCTAAAATATGGGATAAAAAATAAACTAAAAATCTAAAATATACGACCAAAATCTAAAATTCTGGCCTAAAATAAAAATAGTGGACCAAGGAAAGATAATTTAAAAAAAAACAGACAAATAAAAAAAAATAAAGAAACATTTAGGGCAAAATATTAAAGAAAATCCACAATGTTGGTCAAAAAGTCGAAAATTTTAACAATAAAATCGAAAAGTTAGGTCAAAATAAACAAAAAATTAGGTCAAAGGATTTAAAAAAATAATAAAAATCTGTAATGTTGGCCAGAAAATTGAAAATTTAGAGAGTACATCGAAAACTCGGGCCTAAAGATAATAAATGCAGACTAAACAAAAAATCAAAAATGGGGGCCAAAAAATCGAAAATTTTAACAATAAAATCGAAAAGTTAGGTCAACATAAAGAAAAATTTAGGCGAAAGATTACAAAAAATAATAAAAAAACCTGCAATGTTGGCCAGAAAGTCGAAATTTTAGAGAATACATCGAAAACTTGGGCCTAAAGATAATAAATGCAGACTAAAAAATCGAAAATAACGGAAAAAATTTAAAAAAATCTCTCATATTAATGAATAATTTAGGTTATAAACCAAAATCGAATCAAAAATTTGGAACTATAATTAAAAATTCGGCCCGAAAAATAAAAAACGCGGACCGAATAATCAAAAATTTTATCAATTAAATCAAAAATTTAGGTCAAAATAAAGAATATTTAGAGCAAATGATCAAAAATTTGGACAAAAAAAATCGAAAATAAAGGTAAAAAAAATCTAAAAATTCGGCTCGAAAAATCAAAATACGGACCAAAAAAACACGAAAATTTTAACACTTAAATTTAAAAAAAAAAAACACAAATAAAAAAAAGAAAAATTTAGGGCAAAAGATTAAACAAAACATCGAAAACTTGGCCCTAAAGATAATAAATGCAGACTAAACAAAACATCAAAAATGGGGGCCTAAAAAACGAAAATTTTAACAATAAAATCGAAAAGTTAGGTCAAAATAAAAAAAAAATAGGTCAAAAGATTACAAAAAATAATAAAAACCTGTAATGTTGGCCAGAAAGTCGAAATTTTAGAGAGTACATCAAAAACTCGGGCCTAAAGATAATAAATGCAGACTAAAAAATCGAAAATAACTTAAAGATTGTAAAAAAATCTCTCATATAAATGAATCATTCAGATTATGAACCAAAATCGAATCAAAAATTTGGAACTATAATTAAAAATTCGGCCTGAAAAATAAAAAACGCGGACCGAAAAATCAAAAATGTTATCAATTATATCAAAAATTTAGGTCAAAATAAAGAATATTTAAAGTAAATGATCAAAAATTTGGACAAAAGAATCGAAAATACAAGTCAAAAATCTAAAAATTAAAAGTTCGGCGGGAAAATAAAAAATGCGGGCCAAAAAGTCGAAGATTTAAATCGCAAATTTAGGTCAAAATAAAGGATATTTAGGCCAAAAGTTAAAATATTTGTCCAAAAATATCGAAAATGCAGGCCAAAAATTAAAAAACTAAAAATTCGTCGGGAAAAATAAAAAAATGCGGGCCAAAAAGTCGAAGATTTAAATCGCAAATTTAGCTCAAAATAAAGGATATTTAGGCCAAAAGTTAAAATATTTTGTCCAAAAATATCGAAAATACAGGCCAAAAATTTAAAAACTAAAAATTCGTCGGGAAAAATAAAAAAATGCGGGCCAAAAAGTCCAAGATTTAAATCGCAAATTTAGGTAAAAATAAAGGATATTTAGGCCAAAAGTTAAAATATTTTGGCCAAAAATATCTAAAATACAGGCCAAAAACTTAAAAACTAAAAATTCGTCGGGAAAAAAAATGCGGACCAGATTTAAATCGCAAATTAAGGTCAAAATAAAGGATATTTAGGCCAAAAGTTAAAATATTTTGGCCAGAAATATCGAAAATACAGGCCAAAAATTTAAAAACTAAAAATTCGTCGGGAAAAATAAAAAAAATGCGGGCCAAAAAATCGAAGATTTAAATCGCAAATTTAGGTCAAAATAAAGGATATTTAAGCCAAAAGTTAAAATATTTTGGCCAAAAATATCGAAAATACAGGCCAAAAACTTAAAAACTAAAAATTTGTCGGGAAAAAAAATGCGGGCCAAAAAGTCGAAGATTTAAATCGCAAATTTAGGTCAAAATAAAGGATATTTAGGCTAAAAGTTAAAATATTTTGGCCAAAAATATCGAAAATACAGGCCAAAAATTTAAAAACTAAAAATTCGTCGGGAAAAATAAAAAAATGCCGGCCAAAAAGTCGAAGATTTAAATCGCAAATTTAGGTCAAAATAAAGGATATTTAAGCCAAAAGTTAAAATATTTTGGCCAAAAATATCGAAAATACAGGCCAAAAATTTAAAAACTAAAAATTCGTCGGGAAAAATAAAAAATGCGGACCTAATAGTCGAAAATGTTTACAATGAAATCGAAAATTTAGGTCTAAATAAAAGATATTTAGGCCAAATGATCAGAAATTTAGACAAAAATAATCTAAAGTACAGTCTTAACAATAAAAAATGCAGAATATTCTAGTAATAAAATGGTTTAATTTAGTTTTATAAATCACTTTATTGTTCAAAATAATTTTTCAATTTTTTTTTATAGGAAATTTTTTTTTTAATTGTCAAAAAAAGTGAAACTAATTTGTAAAAGAATGAATTTGGGATCACCTTATTGTTTCACCTTTTGAGCCGGCAGTTTCGACAACTTTAGATTTAGTGGATACATTTTGAATAATTCAAATAAAACAATTCACTTGGTTAGTATGACTCTCAGTAGCGGCTCGTGGAACATGTTGATGGTACTTTTACAATATGGGGAGGCCCTCGTCTGCCTTTTTTGAAAAAAGAAAGAACAATTAATGTTCATAGTCCAAGGTTATTTTGAGTTGTAAAGTAAAGGTTTATAATTTTCAAACAGCTTAATTCAAACAATTTTTCAGTATAGGACATGGTACATGAAATATGTCTAGAATTTTCTGAACAATCCAAAAATTGAATAATATACAAGGTGTTGTATTTAAAATAAGAAAGTTGGTATTGGCCTCTGTTACATGACACACCCTGTATAAAAAGTTTTTGCTGGAAAAAATGCGCAACTAAAAATACTAATCGACGTATCCGAGCGTTTTTTCGAACACGTCCCCATTTATTTATTATCAAATGTATTCCATTTGGCTGATACACACTGTATATGAAATTGGAAATCTGTTAAATAAATAAGAAAGACACAGTGGTGTGAAGATGAGACGTGAAACATACTGTATATCCCCATTTTATGTAAATTTTAACTGTTTATAACCTCTGTAATCGTTGTTTTAATTCACTATCCATTCAATATTGTCAAGTTAAAATTGCGGAAACTTTAGTCAGAAAAATAAAATGTTATACTATACAAAATAATGTAATTGTTTTGTTTATTTTATGTTTTTATTGTAAGCCAGTCTTTGGGCCGGTTTTAAAGTTAGGAATAACTATTTTTGGAATAAATTAATTTCATCATTTATTCGACGCATGCCTTGGCTTATGCGTCGAATAAAGATGAAATAAATTGATCCTGGAATAGTTATTCCTAGCTTTATTCCGTGCATGTAAAACCGAGCCTCGTGCATTTGTTTTTGCGTGCGTGGAAAAGATGCCGGGCCCCATGGTATTTAGGTGACATTGGTAACATATAATAAATTTTTTTTAAATAATTGAGATAATTGTGTAATCACACATTCACAATTCATTGACGATTCACTGCAAACAGTTGCATCATAGTAATTTCCTAATATTATTTTTTTAATTTAATTTTAACAAATCATAAAATATATTACATTAATATACAGGGTCTTTTTTTAACTCAGACCATCTGATTGTTAATGTCTATGTTCTATGTCATAATAATCACCTCAACGCATTGCAATGTAGGCAACCATACTTACACTCAGTTTTGTTTAATTGTCAAAATTGTGTTATTAATAAAAATGTATTACACCATCGAAGAAAGAATACAGATAATTCATTAGTACAAGAGTGGGAACAGCATTCGACGTGTTAGAAATTTGTTTTCGGTTGAGTATCCGAGCAGACAAGTTCCATCCATCTCAACAATTTGTAATATTGTCCATCATTTTGACAATACTGGCTGCGTGAGTAATTTTCACATTAAAAGGGCTAAAGGAAATCACATTTTAACGAAAGAGATGAAACTCAACATTTTATGTTACGTAGAGCAGAACCCCATATCATCGTTAAGAGTTATCGCAGCACAGTTTCAAATAAGTTCAGCTTCCGTTTACAAGACATTAAAAGAATTTAAATACAATGCTTACAAGTTTTTAAATCATCAGCAACTATCAAATGAGGACAAAGGCAAACGAACAGAATTCTGTGAAACCGTATTCAATTTAATTAATAATGATCAAGAAATTTTACACAGAATAATATTTACTGATGAGGCATCATTTTCCTTAAATGGTGAAGTTAATCCACAAAATTATAGGTTAGTATTCTTCATTCCCTATCGATACCCATTCCTTACACCCATTCCTTCACCTTTTAGATTTTGGGCGTGCAATAATCCTCGCTTACAAAATTTGACGCACACACAATACAATGCGAGAGTTAATGTGTGGGCTGGACTAATTAATGATACCCTTCTTGGTCCTTTTTTTATTAATGGAAATCTAAACAGTAATGTTTACTTAGATCTTCTGCGAACTCGTATAATGCCAGAAATTCATACACTAAACATTGCTGCTCCTTATTATCAGATGGATGGAGCGCCTCCACATTCTACAGCTGCCATTAATAATTATTTAAGTGAATTACTTCCAGATCGCTGGATAGGTAGATTTGGTCCAATACCTTGGCCACCCCGGTCGCCTGATTTGTCTCCAAACGACTTTTTTTGTGGGGATATCTAAAAAGCAATGTTTATAATAACATTATTATAAACAATACTTCAGAATTCAAAGATCGTATAATTGCTGTTTGCGATGAATTAAGAAGAAATCCCCAACACATTCGAAATGCTATTCAAGGATTTTATAATCGACTTGGCTACTGCTTAGAACGTGAAGGTGGTCATTTTGAATATTTATTATAATTACTTACGATTTATCATTGTTTGTCTCATTAACGTCACTTTATTCGTAATAATTTTAAGCTTTCACTGTACTGTGGCAGGTCGACCGGGCCGAGAGAAGAAGAAGAGGAAGCATTTACTGGCACCTTTGTGTACTTGGTTGCCTACATTGTCAATACATTGCGATGCGTTGATGTGATTATTATAACATAGAACATAGACATTAACAATCATATGTTCTGAGTTAAAAGATAGACCCTGTATATTAGTATAACGCACGCATACCAACTAGACTGTAATTAAAAGCTGTTTAGCCACTTCGCTGCTGCATATGATTTTGAAACGTTTAACTGGTATGTTGCAGAATTAGTTAGTACTTGCGTATAGACGCATACCGCTGCCTACGTATATATCCGGGTTCCGCATATAGGAATGCGATATTTTTAAATAATTATCCGGTTCCCGCAGAGAAAACTCTTCCAATACAGTTTTTAAAAGGAGGCACTTGGTTGGTTTCACAATTTTATACTATTTATTCCAACTAGTTTCGATTTTTACATCATTATTTAGGAATGGTACAGAAGAAAAAATTGAATTTTAACAACCCTTAGTATTAAAAATGTTTCACCACGTGATAAACCAGAACCAAATTCAAGAAATATTAATAAATAACAACAAATACTATTAAATAATTAACAAGGCTTGAAAGACCCCAGAGCGATAGGCAAGAAGAACTTCAAATTTCAATAAACCTATGCAGAATTAATTTCGTAAAATTACTCTTTTATATACACATAACAACTTAAAACTAAAAGAAATCAACCAAGACATACTGGGTGTCTCGTTTCGAGTGTGCCAAACGAAAACAGGAAGTAGATAGTGTTATTCTGAACAGAAAAGTTCAAATAAACAACTGTCCGATTTCTTACCTTTATCGAGATAAATAAATTTAAAGATGTTTTGATCGCAAAAAAACTCTCACAAATTTTCAGTATAAATTTATTAGGTTGCTGTGAAAACTTATTTGCTTTGCCAATCTGTTAATTACGTCTCATTTAGGTAATTCCGCATATGCTGATCTAGTGTATGTTTATGCCTTAGAGCAAAATGAAATGAAGGAATTTTAGATGATTTGCCGCTTACACAACGGCTTATGATGCAGTTCCAACCAGATGGAGCACCTCTCCATCATGCAAGAAATATCAGAAATAGCGCAGTTTGAACATTTATTGTAATGCTGTTTTTTCTTTCTTTTTAAATTAATTTTGTTCATGACCTAATAAAATTCTGAGTTTTTTTACGATTAAAAAATCTTTAAGATCATTTACCTTGATAACGGTAAGAAATCGGACATACGATTATTTGAACTTTTCTCTTCAGAATAATATTATCTACTTCCTGTTTTCGTTTGGCATACTCGAAATGAGACACCCTGTATTTATTAGAGCGCGTTTACAAATTTTAAATATCATAAAACACATTTTATATAAAAAATGTGGAGCTTACACTCTTCATCAATTTTTATAAGTACTACAAACATTTCCGCTCACCGATTCATGTACGCACATCTGGCTTTCGCTTTCGAAACTATTTATCTAAACAATTATTGTTTTAACATTCCCTCGGCGTAAATATAAATTTTTAAAGCTATTACATGGTCGTATGGGTAAAACATATTTTGGTGTATTTTGCACATATTTTTATTTGCGTCTTCTAATCAAATATTTAGAACATTTTAAGTGTTTGTTAACTTACTTATTAATATGTGTCAAAGAAGTCTTGTTGGTAATCACGTCTGTAATATAGCTACAAATAGTTAATTGTTTAACAAGGCAATAAAGTGCAGATTTACTGACACGTCTGGAGTTTTACCGCCGTGGCTGTGAATCGAGCCAAGTCAGGAAATCTGCTTTATTGCCGTGTTAAACACATTATTTTTCCGTGGATTGTTTAGAAGAAATTAATAATAACTTGCAATTCGATGATTTTCAATATATTTAATTTTATTAACAAGTAGCTTTGTAAAAATTTCGTAGGTACCTAAGAAAAACAAAAATTGGCATTTATAATAGACATTGTGGTATCCGCAATTTGCCATAATTATCATGATTTCCTAAGGGATATGAATAATAATGAATGAATATGAATAATATTAAATTCAAATGAAACTTCCAAATCCATTCCGATCATTTTTCCAATTGCTTTTCGGTTTTAATTACGTGAGAAAGTTATGTAAACAGACGGTGCTCCGAGAAAACTTAGGCGAAATTGCTAAAACTTCCAGGTACATGTTTCTGGCCTTTTTCACACGAGAAATTCGAAGGCAACTCTCAATTAAGCGAAGATACATTGAAACATCCAATAACCGGGCGCCTTCTATTGGCTCATTACTTTTACTGCCTATGCATTATTAAGCATTTTGAAAGTCTAATCAGTAAAAGTGATACTTCACGGCCTACCAGCAGTCACTAAAATCTTACATTTCACATCAATCCGCGAAAAACCGTATTGTTTTGGCTCATTGCTTTTACGAAAGCATTTAGTGGTAGCATTTGTGCAATTTGTTATTCAAAGTTGATGGTATTGTAAGTTTAAATGCATCAGAAACGTTTAAAAAATAACTTTTTTATCGTACACTGTGTGAAAGTTCGAGTTTACTCGTACCGCCTCATACTTTCGCATCCCAATAGAACCGGTAAAATCGACTGGAAACACCAGAAAAAGGCTAGCCTGGAAAACAAGTTCGGTGGTTGACGACACCAGGTGGCACATTCGGCGCATTGCGGCTGTAATTTTAATATATAATTTAAATTAAAAATAAAATACCTTTTTTTATTCTACTCTATGCGAAAGCTCGATTTTGCCAATTGGGACACGCCTATCCCGGCAAAAGAAAAAAAAAGAAATTCACGCGGTTGGCACCAGAGGACGCATTCCTATTTCTGTCATTGCGGCTGTTGTATTTTCGATTGTAATGTGATAATTTACTAGGGCTCGTTAATACAAGGATACATGTGTACACGGATAAGCGTGTTCTTAGTTAGCAAGCGGTTTTTAAACGTTTAAACGGATATTCGCGTTTAAACGGATATTCACGTTTACACGTGTACACGTTTAAATGGATTTTTGCGTTTAAACGTGTTTTCTTCATTTAAACGTGTTGACGAAAATCGTTTAATATAGAAACGTACAACCCGCCCTGCAAATATCTGTTTAGCGGAAAAAAAAATGAATAAATAATTATTATTTGGGACACCTTCATTTATTTTCTGTGAAAACCGTCTGAAACGTCGACCTCCGAAGTTTGAAGGGTCCAACCCCCTATAGACCAGTTGGTTCTTGCTTGAATCGAATGTGTAAAAATATTGGGAATCTTACGAAACGCCGAGATATGACTTTTGGACCCCCAAATAGAGTATAAAAATATTAGAAATCATTTCTAGCTAACGGGTTGTAAACGTTTATTAAGCTAAACATGTTGTAAACGTTTATTAGGCTAAACGTGTTGTAAACGTTTATTAAGCTAAACGTGTAAACGTTTATTCGGATTAAACGTGTTGTAAACCTTTATTAAGCTAAACGTGTTTTATTCGTTACAAATAAACGGTAAACGTTTACACGTTTAAACGTTTAAACGAAAAACGGAGTAAACGTCGAACCCTATAATTAACTGGAAATTAACATGAACAAAAGTGGCGAATCTACGTTCGTGTAACGTGGGAGTTGACGTACCTGGCGGCGGAAATTAGGTGATACGATCAAAGAGATAGTAGCTCCACTGAAACACAACCCCTACTGATAATTTAAATCAAGATGTTAGTAGAGAAACTTCATCCATTAACAAATGCTGCTGCATATACCGTGACATCAAAACGTCGAAAATAGTTGGCAACCCTTAGGGGAGCATATACGTTTGGAGCCCCGAAAAAAAGGCATTCTTAATGTTTTTTTTTTTTCAGAGCAAGGTGACAAATTATAAAAAAAAGGTATTTTTTGCATTATAAAACACACCTTTTGTGCTTCGTATTCACTACTTATTAGAAAGGTTAAGTTAATAAAATCCCCCTATTTCGACGTAGTAAAGTCGGCCCCGCAAGATACGCTTGATTCCGCGGTTACAATGATTTCTCTTTGCACGTTAATTTGAAACGCAAAATTTAAACGGCATCCTCAAGAAGAGTATATTTCCTTGTTGTTGACGGATCCGATTTTTCGAGTTTTCAACAAAATGGCGATTTTCGCTAAAAAAAAACACCTTTTTCGCGGATTGATATGAAATAAAAATTGCTTTTAGGCCGTGAAATATCACTTTTGCGGACTAGGCTTTAAAAATGCTTATTTATGCCTAGGCTGTAAAAGTAATGAGCCAATCAGATGAGACTTCACGGCCTACGTCATGTTATTTTGCCAATCAGATGAGACGCCGCGTCGACCAATAGAAGCCGCCCGGAAATTTGTTTGACATTACTATGTATTTTTCGCTTAATTGAGAGTTTGGCTGGATTCAAACTCCAGCCGCATCCGCAAATCTACCACTTTATTGCCTTGTTAGGGCAATAGAAGGAATTGAAATTTTTAAAATCGGATCGATCAACGACAAGAGAATAATATAAGCTTTCAATAAAAAAAAGAAGTCAGATCGGTTAATCCGACTTGAAAAACACTGTTTTGAGAAAAACACGTTTAAAGTTTTAAAACACTTTTACTCTGTTGTGAAACAAAATTTATTCAACTTCACGTCATCGTCAATTCCTGGAGGAATACAAGAAGCTCTCCTGATCTAGATTTTCGTCCATTTGTTGGTTGTTAGCAAGGCGGAGGCAAGGGCGTTTCCAGCCAACTAGTCTAGGGGGGTAATTTAAAAAAAGATAAATAAACTCGTGCTTCCGCTCTCATACACCTGTTCCATGAAATCTCCTTATCCTTTTCCAACGTTTTAAAGCGTTGGTTATATTATTTGTTTGGAATATGGAATATCGGTAATTTTTAACAATCAAAATTGATAAGCGAAAAATTCTTAGGGGGGTAATTACCCGATTACCCCCCCTTTGAAACCGCCACTGGGAGGAGGCTTATACGGGCCTCAGAGACGCATATGTTTGTGCTCAAATTCCCGCTTGTGTATACCGGTATAGCTACGCGCACACTTGTCGGAATCGGACGGACGGCACGCATCGGCAAAAATTGCTTAACTCAATTGTAAATGAGTCAACGCACATTTATCTGTACGGCATGAAACGGATAAATGTGCGTTAACTCGTTTACAACTGTATTAAGCAATTTTTGCCGATGCGTGCCATCCATCCGATTCCGACAAGTGGGCGCTTATTTATTTATTTATTTATTCAGAAAAGAAGGACAAGTCCCAAATATAGTATCTACAGTACAAAATCAAAGATAATAATAATAATATTATGGCAAACTTACTAAATATATACATATATACATACATACATGCTCACTCACATAGATATTTACATTCACACAAATATATGTACATACGTACATACATACACACACGCGCGCGCGCTCATACAGGCACACATACACGCAGGCAGTCGCACACAGGCCCATACAAACAGACACAAAGACACACATATACAAACAAAATATATAATAGAAATAAAAAGTAAACACAAAAATATAAAATAAAATAAAATAAAAACAAGCCTATAAGCTTAGCTTAAGAATCGTTGTTTGCTGCGAATTGGGCCGCGTTTTATCCAATCGTCACTCCGATAGTCTTCATTATTTGCAATAAAGATATCGTCCTCCGTTAAACAAACAAATAGTAATATAAGTCACGATTTGAACGACTTCAGTGCTGCTGTTTATTATCTTTGGTGCTATTCTCCCAATTATATTGTTAAAACTATCTTCCACATTTTGGAAGAATTCACTAAGGCAACATTCCAGTAAAATAACATTGAATAGATCTTTATATCGGGTGTGAATAAATTTGCGGATAATCTACACGTGGCGACATTATTCCTAAAATTCTGAACAGAAAATGTTGTATCATGCCTCGTAGGCATCAGGAACCATTTAAAAGAAATGTATATTTGGCAACATAACATTCACGAGCTGTCCTGCTGTTTCAATAATCTCATGATTAATCATATGGGTTGGGTCAGAGTAGAAGAGTAATAATGATAGAGCGGGGTTTATTTACAGATGTACCGGGTGACCCAGGGTTCTGTAAAAACCCCATAACGTATTTGCTATTTGAGATATCGACTTCTATTTTTCATAAACTGGTACCCACACAAGGGCGTTTCCAACCATCTAGTCTAGGGGGGGGTAATAAAAAAAAGATAAATAAACTGGTGCTTTCGCTCTCATACACCCAGTGGCTAAAAACTATTTTTTACTCGTTTTTTAGGCGTTCCCAGTCGATCTAAGCACTATTTACGACTAAAGTTATTTAGCATATCTTCGTTCCTGGAAGTCCCACAAAAAAATGTTATATGCAAAATAAACCTCTTGAACGCATCACCAGATTTTGAAAATTCTTGGTGCAATGTGTTGTTCACTCGTCGAATAGATGCAGATAAAAATAAAAAATAAATTCGTCGTTCAATTGTTTGAAAGGATGGCCACATTTTGAAAATTCATCCGGCAAAGTGTTACCCGTCGTTCTTTTTTTGAGGATAACTCGTGTAAAGGATAATCTGATTTTGAAAATTCTTCCGGCAAAGTATTGTGCTCACTGAATTGATGCAGATAAGATAAAACATTAAATTCGTCGTCAATTTTTTTGCGCTTTTGAAAGCATAACTCTTGAACAAAACGGCAGATATTAAAAATTATTTCAGAAAAGTCTCATTTTTGACAGTTGGAAATTGTGGTTTTTGGCAGTTGAAAATTGCCATTTTTAGCAGTTGAAAATATAAGTTTTTGGTTGTTGAAAATGATTTTTGTGTCTGTGTGTGTCTGTGCGTGCTGTATCTCAAAAACTGATAGAGCAATTGATATGAAACTTTGAGCATAAGTCTTATTTGATAATCCGAAGAACTAAAAAGCTTATGGTAAAATTTCGTACACCATTGTGTATCTTAACTGTTTTTCTGTTTTTTTTTTCAATATTTTTGTAAATATGAAAAATATCACAAAAGCATTTAATAATTGTAGAGAATGCCAAAATGAACAACTTATTAGGAATAAGTTTTTTTCGAAATCCCTTTAGTTTTTAAGTAAAGTGAGTTTTTGAATTTGAAGTATAATTTTTCCATCTTTCATAATTTTGACGTTTTAAACGTCAGTTTTATCCGAGTCTACAAAACGCTCGATGTACATTTAAAATATGATTTAAAATGAAAATAAACCATGAAAGCATAAATATATATGATACTATTAAGTCGGAGAAAGTAACATGATGGCCACATCACCATTTTTTTAAATTGCACTACTGCCGCACGCATTGTTCAATTGTGATAATTTAAACTTCAAAATCTGGCAAATTTTATGTAATTTTATTACGGGTTACGAAATTTTCTCTTGACATTAACACAAAATGCAAAAATTACATTTTTTTAATTTTCAACATTTTTACTTTTGAACCGAAAAATTCTTTCTTCAAAGTCTTATATTCATCCGGAAGATGTAGAAAAAATGTCTCGACTGATGGAAAAAGAATATTACTTAGTAGAGGATTATATCAATTGCAAATGATTTTGTTCTTGTTTTCTGTGACGTATTCAATTAGCTGTAGAATTTGATTTTGTTGTGATGTACTTTGTTATAATTTGTCATGTACTATATCTAAATTTGAATAAAATTAAAAAAAGAGCCAAAAAATTAAATTTGTTCAATTGTTTTCCGGGTTTTACAGGATAACTCTTCAACGTATGACCAAATTTGGCAAATTCTTCCAGCAAAGTTGAATGGATGCAGATAAGACCAAAAAATTAAATTTGACGTATGATTATTTTCTGGTCTTTAAGGACAACTCTTGAACGGATAAACATATATTGAAAAATCTTTCAGCAAAGTATGTGTATATAAAAAAAAATAATAATTGCTCAATAGTTCTGCGGTTTTGAGTAGATAGCTATTGAACAAAATGGTCGATTTTAAAAATTCCTCCTGAAAAGTATTTCTACTCATCGAATAAATGTACAGGACCAAAAAAAATCATTTATTTAAGATAACTTGTGAACGGATGACCAAATTTGGCAAATTCTTTCAGCAAAGTGTTGTACTCGCCGAATAGATGCAGATAAGACAGAAAAAAATAAATTTGTAGTTTTTTGAGGATAATTCTTGAACGAAAGGAAAGATTTTGCAAATTCTTTAAGATAAGATAAGAGTTGGTCTTTTGGTCTTTTGCATTGTATATATGCGAGACACGTCAAAATAAAGAGTAACTTAGGTCAACTAACAAACCATTACACACAATAAACTCAAATAAAATAACTTAAAAACAACTTACCACAACTAAGATAAGATAAAAAATAATTTTCCGTTTTTTAACCAAAAATAAGGGCGGTCCGTTGGTGTAGTGGGTAGAGGCGAGCGCTTGTGCCGGCTGCACCGGGGCCGTGTGGGTTCGATTCCCATCCCAGGCGGAAGATTTTTCGGCGACCGAGAAGTATCCGCTTGGGTCCGTGGTTGTTGTATACGTCTTTCATTATTCATTTATTCATTTATTTCATAACTTATACAATTATAACATTGATGATGGCTAATGGTCACAGAACCAAGGCCAGGCGTAACGCCAAAAAAAAAAAAAAAAAAAAAACCAAAAATAAGTTTTAAATTCTTGAAGTATTACACTATGCGCCACTATAATGGCTTTCGCGGATGCGATTTTCAAATTGAACTCTGCCGTACAGAGAAACAGCCCCGTGCAAAATTCAGCCGTGCCTAAGAGGTTAAGGAGGTGTTGATAAGGTTACAAAATACAATTCGTCGTTTGATTGATTTCCGTAGACGAAGAACGTCATTACAGATTTAATGCGGGCTATTTTTCGTCTTTTTTTTTATAAAAAAAAATGGATGGTTGATGGGATTTCGGGTTAAGGAGAGTGAATGATATTAGGGAAATTGGCGTAAGCTACTTGGCTATTCTGCCACAACCGATTCTTTGTAATAAATTCATTTGATAATGAATGGGACATACACTAGACATCCATGGACCCGCACGGCCACTTCTTCACTCCGAAAAATTGACCGCACGGATGGGATTTGAACCCACGACCACGAGGCCCAGAAGCAGGAACGCTACCCACTAGGCCACCGCGGCCCTTATTTTTCGTCTTTATTTTATTTTTTTTGTGCTTCTTCTGATCGATTTTTCTTTCCTAAAAAATGAGACGGTGAGATATATTGCGTGTGCTAAGTGGCTCTACCATCAAAATTTTCCTAGAGCCGCCACTGCTCCGGGCACAAGTTTAAGTATTATTTTTTTAGAGCAAAAGTACTTCATCTTATCTGTAAAAATTAGGCTTTTCACCGTTGTACTAATTATTTTAAAATACTAATAGCTCACGAAGATATAACAGTACAAAACTATTTGTACCGTTTTTTTTTTATACCCATTATTATATTATATGTTAAGTGGCTCTACCATCCAAATGTTCTACGAGCCGCCACTGCATACACCTGTTCCATGAAATCTCCCTATCCTTTTTCTATCCGTTTTAAAACGTTGGAAAAATTTACCGGTTATATTATTTGTTTGGAATATGGAATATCGGTAATTTTTAACAATAAAAATTGTTACGCGAAAATTTCTTAGGGGGGGTAATTACCCGATTACCCCCCCTTTGAAACCGCCACTGTACCCACACCCATTCTACATATTTTAAAAATATACATGGTTTTATACAGGGTGTCCCAGTGTATAAATCAGAACAAAGTTATGTTTTTTTTTTAATAAAACCCCATATTTTATACTTTATTTTTAACCCTTTTGAGAAGCTAATAAAAATAGTATAAGCTACTATGGGTCTATTATAGATGGTTGGTTAGTTATGGGCAATTTTGTGGCAAAAACGTTTACACATTGAAAAAATTGCAGAAGCGTTCTTAGCAAAGATAGAGTATTTTTTTATAAACTAGAGAATTTTCCACATCATGAAGAATAATACACATCAGTTTTCGTCCTTTTTGTTCATACTGCTGTACAGGATGTCAACATACGCAAAACAATGGATAACTATTTTTTTTTCAAATGGAACACCCTATATATGTTGCCACCAATGCATGACATTTTTGATAATCTTTCCAGTGATATTCAGTTTGTATAATTGTAGGACTTTTGAGAATTATCCATAAAAACATTTTTCTTTTGTCACCTTCTGCTGATTTTTTGGATTTTCAGTCAAAACTATGCATTATCTGGAAAAATTATAAGAGACCAAAGTTGTAGAGTGTAAAATTTCCGATCGATATAGCTCTTTAGACTTTTCAAATAATGCGTGCATTGCCCACCAGAATACGCAAAATCGTGACCGTATATGCATTTTAGGGTTTTTTTCAATTTTTTATTAATAAATTGCACTATACTTTATTTTTCACGCCCTCCATCGGAAAAACGGGAAATTATGGCGAAATTTAAATGACCTATACCGATGGAAAATGTTCCTCTCTACAACTCTTAATAGAAGCAATTTTTGCCCAAAATGCATAGTTTTCACTAAAAATGCAAATTGAAAATGTTTGTATCAATTTTCGCGTATTTTAATGGTTTTTTGCATTGTCAGCGAAAACTATGCATTTTGTTGAATGTTTAAAACAAGTAACCTTAAAAAGTCACAAGATGTCAAAATTAACAAAATGTACACTGTACTGCATTGGCGAACTCCAGACAGCCAATATAATTTTATTGAATTATTGTAGGGATTTTCAGAAAATGTGCTGCCAACTATTTTCGACTTTCTGATCTCACTGTACACACTTTTACACTACACCTGTATTGTAAATAGTTTCTTCGCTTGTTCCTGGTCGCACACTATTTGAATCGAACGGATTTTCTAATCGTTCAAGTCGACATGGATTAATTTCAATAACCATGTCATCTATTTTAATTATGGCTTTCACGAATGTACCACTACCGGTTTTGTACATTTCAACCTTATAAAATAAATTAACAATTTTAATAATCATTTCATTTTATTAATTTGAACAGAGTGGGAGCAGTTTTAAAACCATTATCATCAAAAATGAATATGATTTTAAAGTATTTACCTTGTCATCTGATAAATTCTTTCTCACTTTCCTTTTTATCTCATCATATAGTGCGGTTAATTGTGCTACTGTTCTGCTGTCTGTTAAAGGAATTAGCAATATGTTCCCAGGCACATTTTTTTCATAATAAATATGGTATTATTTTCCACAATTGATTTAAACCTACTAATTATTTCAATTAGATGACCTTTTTCTTCTTCGGTGTAATTTTTGGATCGTTTTCGTTTTCCACAAGAGGTCATGATTGTAAAATTAGAGGATTTTCCAATTTATTTTCTGCTTTTATCAATACAGTTATAAATTGTTTCAAATTACATTACCTGTTATCAAATTAAAACTATCAAAAACATAATGAGTAAAGGCTTAAAATACTTACCTACCCCAAACAATGTCAATAAGCATAAACATACAAGCAGCAATACACATACATATAAACGAAAAAAACATAACAAAAAAATCAGCCCCATCTTAACAAAACAATAAAACACGCAAAAATATAACAAAAAAAAGCTACTGCTGTAAGATAAAACATCGTATATCATCACACGTGTGCGCAATCCATTATAAGCTCGTTGGGAACTCATAACACGTTTAATGAAAACGTGAAATTTGGAGGTTGTCATCATTAGGTAGCATCGGTAGGCACAGTCAATGATGCGATAAACTTTGAATATAACTCTAATATATCTCAGACGTTTTTTAAGGGGCGGTCTCGATTATTATGAATAGCATGATATTTATTTTACTTATCTTAACGTACTAGTAATATTATTGCAAAAAGATGTATAGATAATCTAATCTTTTTAAGATTCTCGCTTTTGAACGAACTGATAAGTGCCTATTCAATACTTGCATAGCGTTCATTTCGAACGGAACAGCGTGTGCTTAACATTACCGATGTATTTACAAACCCGTCACGAACGTGCAAGAGAATCCATTCATTCAATAATTAAACCGTGAATGGCGCGCGCACATATTCTCAAGTTCCTACCCAGTTTTTCTACTTAGTCCGCCAGCGAACTTCGTGGAAATAGGCCATGAAGTTCTTGCTACTGCTGTGGTGCTACGTCGTGTTAGTGGTTGGGCAAAACTGTCCCCGGCGCCTTTCAATTGATATCAGTTCCGGAGTGACTGATAAAGCCAAAAATACCATCACCCATAAGGGAGTGACATATCCCGAGGATAAGTATTACAAAGATGGAAAAATTATAAGAGGCTGTATATGCCAGGTAAAAACTTGTATAAAAAAGTGTTGTGAGGAAGGTGAAGCGAAATTGAATGATGTGTGCCAAAAACATGATTGGAAACTTCGACTTGACCTCTACAACGGTACGAAGCTCGTGGAGAAAAATTCGAATTTTTACGTGATTTCCCACAAGCACGATTGCAAGGGATTCCCCTTGGAACCTCACAACGGAGATGAGTTCTTTATTCAGAAGGATGGCAGGATGTTTGAAACAGTTGAGAACTCTTACATTAGTTTTGAACATTATTGTTTGACAACTTTTACGGATACAACGGATCAAGCTCAAGCGTACATCTGCGTAGACGAGATTCGAGTCGAAGAATTGTTTTATGCAAATTCCTTCGGTAAGATTTTTAACTCTTAACTTAATAGATATTTAAGTTTAAATTTGTTTCTGTTAGTGTCTGCGAAATTAATTTAAACATATACAGGGTGTAACTGAATTCTGGTAGACCCTAAATATCATTTGCATGTTTATATCATGTGAGCCACAAAATTTTGATTTAGAGTTGGCTGCGAGATAAATGAAGTATGTCGCATATTATTATGATTAGTTCAATTGATTAGGTTTAAAAAAATGAATTAATCTCAGACATGACTGCTATATTTCTGTCTCAGACATGGCCAACTCAGCAGCAAAATTCAGTGGCTCACACCTTATATATCTTTACGAAATTTAATATAGCCTTTTTGCGAATAAAATGTGTCAATAAGTGGACTATTAATAAAAAAAATATTTCCTTAACTTTTCTATTTCAAGTGGAACACGCTGTATATTTTTAGATAATTTAATTCGTCTCTAAATTCTGAGTTTATAGATGTCATAAGCGACCCTTTGTTTATTAGTTTTTTTGTTTAAATTTAATTTCATTTTTTTTTTGTAATATAAATTTGTTTTTTTTTTAATTTAAACAAAAAACTAACAACCAAAAGGTAACTCATGATACATCTAAAAACTCAGAATTTAGAGACGAATAAAAATATGTAAAAATATTTAGGGATTTCCATTTGCAATAGAAGAGTTAAGGTAATTTCCGGTTAAACCGGAAGTGAAATTTTTATTAAAAGTCCACAAGTCAACTCACTTTATTCCCTAAAAACACCATACTAAATTTCATAAAGATATATGTAAAAATGTCTACCAGAATTCAGTTACAACCGGTATATTAGAATAGTGTTTATTTTACGACTTTTAATTTTTTTTTCGGAACACTTGATGAATTATGCAAAATCCCAAGCGGATCAGATAAACACTTGAAAATCTCGAAATGTCGATTTAGTTTTAAGTTTGCTGTATTGGGCGAAAAATGCATTTAGATACTTTAAAAAAGCATTAATTTTGTTGAAATGAAATACTTTTCACGAGTCTTAGAAAGACTTCAAAAACGAATTATTTATTGAAATAACTACTCTCCTGGCTAATGCCACGATGAATATTGAATTATACAGCAAACAATTTGTGCGTTAAAATAATTGCACTAGGTTGAATTTATTTATTGCTGCACATTAGGGTTTTTTTTTGAGAGCATACCGTATATTATTACTATTAGTATCACATGATAAGAAAATAATTCATGTAAAACCCCACTTCATTCAAATGGAAGAAACGTGTGCCGCAGAATTGTTGAAATTTGGAAAATAAAAATGAAATTAAATAAATGTCCTTTAAATAAAACAGTTTTATGGTCTTTTTTTCGGCGTTACGCCTGGCCTTGGTTCTATGACCATTAGCCATCATCATAGATATATATGTATAAGTTATAAATCAAATGGTTAAATTAATAAATGAACAATGAAAGACGTATACAACAACCATGGACCCGAACGAATACTTCTCGAAACCGAAAAATCATTCGCCCGGGCTGGGAATCGAACCCACACGGCCGCGGTGTAACCGGCACAAGCGCTCGCCTGTACCCACCACACCAACGGACCGCCCAGTTTTATGGATATATCACATTTTATTTTTTAGATCGAAACTCGAGTCACTAAAAAAATTAGTGTGATATTAACAAAGAAACTGTTTTATTTAAACTTCCAAAATGTATCACGAAGTTAACGCCTCAACCATCAATCAATTAAATGTACTTTATTTAAAAATCCCATACAATTGGGCACTAGGTTTTACAGTTGTATAAAATAAGAATAAAATTACCAACTTTAAAAATCTTTTGATAATAAAGTATTTCATTTAAAGTCTGGATATTTACATCGGCAGTCTGGTACTACTTGAAAAACAAACTGCTTTTGAGTTTAATTTTTTGTAAATAAATTGTTCAAATCCTCCATTAATTTAACCCCCCTCTCTCTGCAGCATCGTTGAGGACTCTGTCCTTGTTCAGAAAATGTATGTCGATGTTGAATCTCTTTAAAAAAATTATTTGACGAGGATTAAATGAACTGCTTGAGTCCTGTATTTACGTATTTTTAACGTTTCTTGGTAGGATTGCTTTTTAAATATTAGAAAAACAGAATCGCGTTGAATTGGAAGAACGAAAAATGCATTTAGTGATTAGAAAACTTTTAAAAAATTCAAGAACAAGCTCAAGATCCATAAAAAATCAAAGCATGAATGATTTCCCATTAAAATAATCCCCATATCCTAACCGGATACAAAACGGCAACAAGCCAGCCTTGAATTGGAAAAACGGAAATTGCATTTTGTAATTAGAAAACTTTTAAAAGAATGGTGATGTAGCCATCATGTAACTTTCTCCGAAAATATTTTTCCTATATTTTTTGTATTTATCGATGTTTCCATACTTCGTACGAAATAAGTAAAATTACATTTTGCAGAGATGAAATAATTTTTATAAGAGAAATCAAGTTATGAAGAAACAACTGAGAAGGTTATATTTTTGTTTTCAAAAATACACGAATTCTTAGGTGAGTTATAAATGTTAAGCAATTTTTTTTTGTGTTGTGAAATAGATCGAAAAAATATGAAAAGCTGACATAAAACAACTAAGAAGCTTTAATTAATTTGTTTCTGAAAATACAACAATTGTTAAGTGAGTTACGAATGTTCAAGTAAAATTGTGAAAGAGTTGATAAGAAAAATCATATTTTTGTTTTCAAAAATACACGAATTCTTAGGTGTTATAAATGTTAAAAAAACTTTCGTGTTGTGAAATAGATCGAAAAAATATGAAAAGCTTACATAAAACAACTTTAATTAATTCGTTTCTGAAAATACAACAATTGTTAAGTGAGTTACGAATGTTCAAGAAAAAATGTGAAAGAGTTGATAAAAAAAATCGAAAAAATATATGGAAGCCTGAAATAAAATTGTGCAAACATTAGAAAGTTGAAATCATTATGTTTTTTGAAAAAGAGAGTTATAATCATTTAAAATGAATTGATTTATATCTATTATGGAAATATTGAGTAAAAAAATTGAAATAAATCGCCAACATTCAACAATACAAAAATTAAAAACAATAAATTCTTCTTTATTCTTTAAGAATCATTATATTTAAAAAGTTACCTAATTGTGGCTAATTGTTTTTATATTTTTTGTCCTTAAAAAAAATTCAAATTATAATACGCTCGGATTTTGAGCAATTGTCTCTAATTGTAGAGTCGGGAAATTTTTTATTTTGTCAAAATTATAAAGTACAGTACATTTTAAGTGTACTTAAAAAGTTACCCCATTGTGGCAATTTTTTTACATTTTTTCTGGCCAATGGAAAAAAATACTTTAAATTATAATACGCTCAGGCTTCGAGAAATTATCTCTAATTCTAGTGTCGGGAATTTTTTTAATTTTGACAAAATTATAAAGTGCAATCAATTTTGAGTGTACTTAAAAAGTTACCTCGTTGTGGCAATTGTTTTTATTTTTTTTTGCCTATGAAAAAAAAATAACTTCAAATTATAATACGCTCTGGTTTCGAGAAATTATCTCTAATTCTAGTGTCGGGACTTTTTTTAATTTTGACAAAATTATGAAGTACAATCAATTTTGAGTGTACTTAAAAAGTTACCTTGTTGTGGCAATTGTTTTTATATTTTTTTGGGGCCAGGGAATAAAATCACTTCAAATTATAATACGCTCGGGTCTCTAGCAATTATCGCTAATTTTAGAGTCGGGAAATTTTTTAATTTTGACAAAATTATAAAGTACAATCAATTTTGAGTATATTCAAAAAGTTACCTTATTGTGGCAATTGTTTTTATATTTTTTTTGGGCCATGGAATAAAATCACTTCAAATTATAATAAGCTCGGGTTTCGAGCAATTATCGCTAGTTCTAGAGTCGGGAAATTTTTTAATTTTGTCAAAATTATATTTAGAAAGTTACCTAATTGTGGCTAATATTTTTTTGCCCTTGGAAAGGGAAATCAAACCATAATTTCAGCAAGAATGTACTTTCAATAATCCATCTCACCGAGAAAGGTAGAAGAATGGATTTACTGGAAGCTCTTGAAATTCACAAGGCAAAAATTAGTCCGGGAATTTCCATCCTCAACGACCAGGTTGACCTGAGGTACACCCCTCTTTTCGAAGCGTTCTAGTTTTAGTATATATACTTTTGTATTTCGTATTTTAAGTACTTAGTTTTAGAATACCGTGTAATTGAAACTAGTCACGTAAAGTTAAATAAAAGTGGTATAAAAAGTTTTCTTTATACCGTAATGAATTGTGTGAGGATGTACGGTTGTATAAAATTATCGTGTAAACATTCAACTTTTCAGGCCATTGTGTGTGAGTTTGATAGAAAATATGTTTTTTTAGCCCACACTTAACAAAATTATCTAAATCGTTTCAAAGCTGTTGTTATAAATGGAATAAAAGTTTAAGAGCTACAAATTACGTAAATTCTACTAGAAAGAGATTATTTACCGTTAACGGAATTTGGGAATGTTGGAAACTTAATACTTCTACATTTTTATTGAGAAGAACCATTTATACTGAACGGCAATTCAAGTATACAGAATCTAGGGATAGAGAGAAGCCATATATTTTACATTAAACACAATGACCTAAAACGTTGAATGTTTGCGCGAGAATTTTAGGCAACCATTACTTTTTTTTTATAAAAACTATTCGAAGTTGTTCAGGAAGGTAAACTTGAAGCCTGCCAAAAATTATGCTGAAATTCGCAAGAGAAAAACTATCAATTTTAACATGTAAATCCCTAGGGTGAATTTATAAAAACATGCATAGTATTTCCGACTGCAAGAATTGTTCAACTTTTTTTCGGAATAAACCAAACGATGAAATAAATTCAAAGTTAATTTTGTTCTGCATGCTGAAGTTTTGTATGTTTCTTTATCCTCCAATGTGTTATACCGTGTGATTTTTTACCGCGCAACATAGGAAATATGCATGCGAAGCCCGATTTTTTTAAATTCATACTCTATGTATACATAAATGAATAGCACCATTGGATGGATTATTCTTTTGCTCTTTTTATGATACCAAACAATTCGTTATTTGACTTACCTAATAACACAAACAAGAGTTATAAATTATAATGAAGAGTTGTACATAGTAATTTTAAAGTGAAACAACATGAAAATTATTTATGTCATAATTCTGAATCCAATTAATATTTTTTTTAATTCCTCAACCATAAATGCTTGTTTTGGAGGTAAGAATATATGGGCAAAACACAGAGAACTTGGTGAAGTAGTTTTCTAGAAAAATATACCTGAAATTCACGTTTTTTAATGGAAAACGGCTGAGGAAATGACCCCCTAAAAGCTTAATACCGATGGTAAAAAAAATGTTAAAACATAATTGTATGGTATCGTACGAAGGGTAGTAAACTAATCTATCCAATGGGGGTATTAGATTCGTCTTAGCTTACATAGGGGCCAGCAATCTGAAAAGAACCGTTTTCCCATGTTAATTTGCTATGTTGCGTGGTAAATCGATTACAGGGTATATTACATAACATTCTTTCCATATGTCTGGAAATGAAGCAGGTTTCCTGAAAAAAACATTTTTTTTTCACTGAGGTGCTATGCTAGAGGGGGCGGAAGGGGTTACACTTAAGTTCGCATGCGTGACTTTAAAGAAGACACTTCAAAGTTTTATCCCCTCAGAGATTCATCAAAATCGATTGAAAATACACCGAGGTATGGCGGTTTGAAAATGGTCGAAATTTCTCGAATTTCAAGTGTTTAATTGTTTTTCCTTCAGTATATATTTAAATAGGTTTTAATTTTGGAAATTTCAATTTTCACTCTGAAGCACCATTAATTCTGTAGAACCCATCAAGATTTTTTTCTCCTTAAAAACAAGAATTTAACTGATATTTTTGGCGTTTTCTAATTTGAAGTTTAAAAATAAAGTGTGTTCTTGAAATGAAAAGATTCAATAATTCAAAACCTCGGCATAAATTATTCTTAATTAATTTATTCATTTAAATGGAGAATCATTTTAATAAAATACATTCCAAAAATAATATTAGATTTTATCAGTTTGAATAAATGAGTGGGATCTTGAAAAGATCAGATTATTTAATAATATTTCTAGTTATATGTGCGTAAAGATAAGAACAAATCTGTCGAAAATTTCTGTTAATGGGATGCTCGAAGAAATATTACAACGCATGCTCATGTCTGAGTAGAAAAACATCCGATGATGAAATATGCCAGGGAATCTTGTGTTATAAATTGTGTAGCCGTCCCAAAATGTCGTGACACCTGGGGGGAAAGTATCCGGAGAACGCGGTAACAAATCTACGCATGGCCGCATCACCGAATTGAAGATGAATCATCACTTCGCGACCGATTCTGTGTCTATATAGTATATAGTTTATCAAGGGCCGAAAATAGGCTTTAGCAACCCGCCGCTTCGCTCGCTTGTGTTGCTAAAAGTGAAAGGTTGCTAAAGCATTTTGGCATGAGTTACACTCGATATTTTTTCGCCTGCCTTAAGTAAGAACAGTGTTTCAGGAAATTTTTCATCGAGCACCATTGAAATAGCCTACTCATATTCCGCGGAATGTTGTCTAGATTATGCATATTATTTTTTTGGCCCTAGATACGCTAAATCGTAGTTTCGGCCCGATTTTTATGGCCGAAATATATGGTTTCGGTAGAAAAATTACATTAAGTTCACTCGGCGGCGCTTGCTGAATAATTATAAGTTTCCGGCGTACCCTCTCTTGTTCACTGCGCAATGTGTCTCGACATTTTGGGCAGACTATACAATTTATACCACAAGATTTCCAGGCGTATTTCATCATCAGATGACTTATACCTTTGAATGCGTTTTAATATTTCTTCGAACATTTTGGACAGATTTTTTCTTATCGCACTTATAACTGAAATATTATTACATAATCTAATCTTTTTCAAGGTCCTACTCATTTATTCAAACTGATAAGTTCTTATTCGATACTTGCACAGTGCTAAATTAAAATATCTATCATTAACGAATAGAAATAGATGCAATGAAGACGGGGAACGCGCGCGCGCACATTACCAAAAGTTCGGTTTTTCTACTTACAATTAGTCCACTATCGAACTTCGCAGGAATACGCCATGAAGTTCTTGTTACTATTGTGCTACACGGTGCTAGTGATAAACGTGAATGGGCAAAACTGTTCGCGGCATCTTTCAGTTGATATCAGTTCAGGTGTGATTGATAAAACCAAAAATACCATCACCCATAAAGGAGTGACGTACCACAAGGATATTTATTACAGGGATGGTGGTATTATAAGGGGCTGCATATGCGAGGTGAAAACTTGTGTAAAAAAGTGTTGTAAGGAAGGTGAAGCCAAATTGAATCATGTGTGCCAAAAACATGATTGGAAACTGCATATTGATGTACACAACAGGTCAGAGCTCGTGGAGAGAAATTCGGATTATCACGTAATTTCCTACGAACATGATTGTGAAGGCTTCGTCATGGAACCTCACCATGGGGATCTCTTTTATATACAGAAGGATGGAAGGCTGTTTGAACCAACTGAAAATATTTATATCAATTTTGAAAGATATTGTTTATCAACTTTTACGGATAAAACGGATCAAGCTCAAGCGTACGTGTGCTTAGATGAAATTCCAGTTGAAAATATGGTTTATTTAAATTCCTTTGGTAAGAATTACAATTTTAAATCGTAATTTATTATTAAAATTGAGAGCTAAATGTTGTCGAATTTGCGCGTTTTTCGAGCGATTTAAAATATGTACGAGGAATTACTCCAACTTGAAACTTTACTCAAAATCCACGTTACGAATAATTAGTGAAATCCTTTAATATAATAGCTTTTTATCTAACAAGTCCACAATATAGCACTTTCTTGGACGAGATATAGGCGAGTCCATGAAGTGCTATTGTGGACGAGTTACATATACATATACAGACAGCTTTTAGGTGTTTTGGAATACTTTTTAAATAAAAACTGAAGCAATTTATTTATATATATATTTTAATCGTAGTGTGCATTTGCTGCTACACTAATGTCATTCATTGTAAATTTCATACAAAATGGATGATCACGATCCTTTTAAGATAAGCAATGTATCACACAATAAATATCCAAACCTTATATATTATACAGTATGTTTTTTTTTTATCGGGGGCCATAGGATTTTACATGCTAAAAATTATACCTTGTGTTAATGTATATTTTATCATAAAATTTTGAAGGAAATTTTAGTTAGTAATAAATCAATTATTTTTCTCCATGATGCGCTTAGTCAGAATAATTTAAATATGTTTTATTCCATTAAAAAATGAAATTAATTCACTAATCAATCTGACATTTCAGAAATTCAAGGCACTTTGATTATTTTTGCTCAGTTATTTATTTTAAATAATTTCATTTTTAAGTGTAGAAAAATAATTGATTTATTACTAACTAAAATTTCCTTTAAAATTTTATGATAAAATATACATTAACACAAGGTATAATTTTTAACATGTAAAATCCTATGGCCCACGATAAAAAAATACCCTGTATAATGAATAACATAAGTACTATCGCTATAAACCACTATCATAGTTGATCTCTCTTTTTCATTAGAAATTTGTATTGTATTTATTGGGTATTCTAACCAAAATTAAAATCTGACACATAAGAGTCCAATTTACTTTATCACCATGGACTAGTACGAAATGTACGCCATTTTGGCCAAAAAAGAAAGCCCCTAAGTTATTATGTTCGTACAGTCGAACATAAAATAAGATTCGTAAAAAGTCTGAAATTTTCTCAAAATCGATTTTCCTTTATAATAAAAATACGAAAATATCGACAGAGATTCCATACTAAATTACAAGAAATTGGCCTAAAGCAAGCAAAACTTTCGACATTTTATACCTTTGATACTTTCTTTCAAATACCATTTGTTAGAAAATTTTGACACATCCACAAATGGTACTAAAGCTTTGCACACTTATGCATTTCGATGCACTTGGCCGCGAAACTCGTCACTTGTTCTCGAAGAGGAGAGAAAAATCACGTCAGGTGTAAAAGTTTTTTTTTATTATCTTAACAACGTGTAACCCCCTGTAACATACAAAATACAATTAATAAATATAAATAATTACTAATGCAATGCGTAACATAAAATAACGAGTCAGCGCAGAATAAGGAACATGAATGATTTATAAGCAAACTAGTTAGAATATTAAATATTTTCTCCCCATCAGAACACATACGACCGGTTGCGACCTTTCAGGTCTCATCAGTGTAGTTATTTGCTGATGGGGAAATAGAAATTAATTCTATATCTGTCAGGGTTCAGTACAACATTCAGGCAATAGAATAAGCGTTTCTATCTAAAGTTAGAATACTTTAATAAACAATATTTGAATCTATTGAAGTTTGTTAAACGAAGAGAAGTGAACTAACATGCCTCATTGTATATTATGGAAATGTGGAAATGAATAATTAGTATAACATGTCTGAAGCCTAAACAATGGTTCAACGCGCAACCTACGACTAGAGCTACTTAAATAGAAGTTTAATCATCCCAATAATGCCTCACAATCAATACCACCATTAATTAACTTATGAATAAAACAAACATCCTAATTTACCCGACGAGACTCCAACGACTGGATTGACATGCAAGACATTACAAATTTGCATTCTCCTTGTACAAGTGTTTTGCCCATTTTAAATTCAACGCAACGCAAACATTTATTTTGAATTCGTTCAATTCTTTCACAAATAGACATGGTGCAAGGCGACAACACCTCTGAAACGTATTCCAAATGGCATCTAACGAATTCATAATACACTACATTAAAGTTTTTTGCGATGTTCCAAATAAATCGCCAATACCGAATCGCTTTCTGGTTAATATTTGTAATATACGAATCAAATGTTAAACGATTGTGGAAGGTAACACCAAGGTCCTTGACTTCATCCATAATGAAAAGATCATTCAGATTTTATATTGTAAGTATAATTTATAACTGATTTTTATCTAGAGAATCTAATCGAAAAACATTTCTTGACATTAAATTGCAATTTATTGATATCACACTAGACACAAATACGATTTAGATTAGATTTAGATTAGATTAGACGGGGTCGATTGGCTGTGGTGAGCCTTACAGCACTGCGACCTGTTTAGATCTTTTGTACTAATACCCTACTGCTATTTGATTCCCAGAAATTCAACTTCCCTGACAAGGTCAATTAATTTCCTGGGAGGTAATGACCTGATCCGTTCTGGCGTTACCGCCATACCTCCGGTTAGGGCCTGCCTGGTGGTAGCTAGAGCTACACACTCGCATAATATGTGTTCGGCCGTTTTTTCTGCCGATTCACATAATCTGCATGTGGTGTTATCCACTTCGCCCATATTGTGGAGATGGTACTTCACTGGGCAGTGTCCTGTTAGGAGACCGGTGATTAGTCTTATCTCGGTTTTGGTGAGTAAGTTGCTATGCTTTACAACATTATAAATATCATTAATAAAAAGAATAAATAAAATAGGACCACAATGAGAACCCTAGGGAACACCGGAGGTAACAACACTTTCAGACACGAAATGACCCAATCGCATCTGCTAAGTATGATTCTCTAAAAATGACTTTATCCAACTAAGATGTTCCAATTTAAATAGAAATGTAGAATGCTGAACTTTGTCAAACGCTTTATGGAAATCAGTGTAAATACTGTCAACTTGCATCCTTTTATATAAAGCGTTTGATAACGATTGATGATTTTTCAATAGGACCTTTTGGAGACAAATCCATGTTGACTTGCAGAAACAATATTACGAGACACGCTAGTTGATTAGCTACTATTTTATCTAACAGTTTAGGAATAATAAATTGATAGCACACATCATGAAAATTCTCTACATTATCAAGTGATTCAGATTTATAAATTGGTGTAGATTGTTTCCAAATGTATGGAAAATCGCGCAATAAAATAAACACATCTCCTTAAAAAAATGCCATCAGGTCCGCACTTATCACTTTTCTTTAGGTTCACAATATTTTCGAAGACTTCGTATAGTGTTAGGGATAGCGAAGTGTCATTCACGCTTGTTACGCTGGAATCATTTCTCAACTGTTGAGATACCGCAATGTCATCTACACAAACTGAAGAGAAGAAGAGAATATCTGCACTATTTTCTTAACATTTGCAGCTTGCTGAAATTCATTTTTGATTATTTTAGGAATGCTATCGTTTGATTTTTAAGTCCCTCACATGGTTCCAAAACATTTTAGGGTTAACTTTTACGCTGCATTGCACTCGATCGATACATTTGGTATGCAGTTTCTTACAAAGGAACCTTACCGTTGAAATCCTTGTTTATCCATTTAGGATATGTTGAGCCGATTGAGACCTCCAAACTGATAGAATTTATAGTTCAATGGCTTCATATAATATTTAATGAAATTTAAGCACAGCTTTATTAATGTCCGAATAAGTTGCAAATAAGGCATCCCAGTTAACTAGATTTAAATGGTAATTTAGAGAATGTTAATCTCCTTTTTAGAAAAATATATACCTTTTCGTTGGTAATAGGAGATTTCGAGTTTTCCTTGGGACTAGAGAAACTGTACGCATGATAGTGTTCGCATTCTGCTAATAGTACATCATCTGACAAAGAAACTATGATATTTGTCTCAGTACTAAACACTAAGAAAACGCCTTAGTATTTACAAGACAGTTTTCGATAACAAAAGAAGCCCGATTAATTTTTTGGAAGCAATTTACGACAAAAAAAACTTTAAGGTATATTTGCCAATATCTGTCTCGCATTTAAATAGTTTTGTACAATAGCAGTTACTGTTTATTCAATTGAAAGATCGTTCAGCAGACTGACAAATTCGTTGAAAACATGACAAAGAAGCACAACTAGCCAAAAGCAACCTAATCATCTAGCAATTTTGTTAATCGAAAATGAATTAGGCATATTGATTTTAGCCACTGCCTTCTTTGATGTGATTTGTGGGTTTTCATTCATTCATAAAACTGGGCAACAAAAAAAAATATTACCTGTTGCATGAGATGTTTCAACTGATTCTGGGTATTTTGATAACGCTGATTTTAAATCTGAAATCAGTTTTCTTCTGCATGCTACAGTTATCATGCAATTTGACATTTAGATTTTTCATTATTTCTGTAGTTTAGTGTTGAATCTATTTAATTGCTGGCGAATGAAAAACGTTAGAGCGATGAGGTTGGCCTACTTTTGTATCCAAATGTTTCACAAATAACCTCCCGTTTTTCGTTTTTTCTTTAATATTTTGCACAGACCGAGGCCAAGTTCGACCAATTTGGACATTTAAAATTTTTACCTCATTTTTCTGTTTTTTTTTTAATTTAGTTCACTATACTTTTATAGCCAGAAACCTCACGAACAAACTCCCGTTTTCCGTTTTTGAATATTTTATCCAGGTGCCGAGGAATAGTTGTCTAAGCGGCATCTCAAATTTTCGCCTTATTTTTCTGTTTTATTTAAATTTAGTTCAGCATACTTTTGTAGCAAGAAACCTCATGAATAACCTAGTGTTCTCCTTTTGTTGATATTTTGAATAGGTGTCGAGCTAGCGTGTACGGGTGCATCATTAGTTGCCGCGTAAATATCTCGAAATTAGTCACCTTCTTCTCCCCGACAACACACATTTCTTCTCAAACGCGCTGAAAGGAAAACAATCATTGGACGTGTGACTTGTGTAAACTATGAGATTTTGTTTACTGGAAGTTGTTGTCTTTCCACTAACTGGGATGCAACATGAATATCAATGTCCATTTCTTGAACACTAGCCTTGACAAATTCCCATAAAACTTGTGACTGTAAGTGACGAACAAGGTGAATGCTTCCACTAGGACCTGATGATCATCAAGAGCTCTATCAAGGGTAAAGGGCCAGGAATATAATGGCGGACTACTGCTGGACTATAAACCGTAATTGCCCTGAGCAAGTGCACAAACGCAAGAGCTACAAGCGCAAATTTTTGCCGGAAAAGAACATAGCTGAACTGAACTGAACTGAACTTCTACTCTCATATGTGATTTATGATTTGTTATACATGTAATATGTATAATAAATATGCAAATTTCGAAAAATTTTAAATTTTAATTTTAAATTGCATTAAAACGGTAGCTTAGGGAGAAAAAATAATGTCATATATGGATTGAGCATACCCAAATTATGTTAGAACAGGTTCTTTTATCAATGCAACAAAAATTTTGTTGCCCAGCAACAAAGATACAATTGTGAGTATTTACCATTGCATTATGCTGAAACGACCCAAAATGGCGGCGTCATGTTGGTACAAATCCTAGATTAGAACTGCATTCGTTTCTCAAAATCAGGTACTTTTATTTGGTGAATTTACTTGGAACTGCTTCGAAATAGGTTGAAATATATATATATATATATATATATATATATATATATATATATATATTTGCTTTGTTGCCACAATTTCTGCTTTCTTCAATGATCCATTCACATTCGTACAATTCTCACTTTTCCGAAAGCAAAATCTGTTGGTATCAAATGTTGGCGGCGTTTACTTCGTGGTAAATCTTGATTGTAGATTGGAAAAACACTTTAACTTTTTTATACCACTATAATACCACTGTTGGCATTATGTTTTTTTTAATGAACCAATCCTATTGAACTTGCGAATCTATTGTAAGATTATTCGGTTTGCACAATGTTAAATGTTCTTGTCTTCTCTTACTTTTTTTCTTCCATATTAGGACGTTACGTGATGCTCTATTGCTTTTAACTGAAAGTTTTAACCAGAACGAGTTTATTAGCTTGTTTGTGTGGACCTCTTTAGTAGAATAGATATATGTATATTTCATCTTAAAATATAAATTTATTAATTTGGATTCGCCATTTTGTTTTTAAATATCAATTTCAGATTCTTAATCAGCGACCTCGAAAAGCCCTATATCCGAAATTTTATGGAAATATGACAATTTTCATAATTTTTGTCCGCCATTATGTTTTTAAAATGATTTCAGACTCTTAATCAATTCGGATAACGTTCATATTCTGGTCACATTTTCGGCATTTGGAACCACTGTGCGCCGTACAGATATTTACAATGATAGCGGTACGAATTTTATGGAAGCAAATAGACTTCTGTGTTCGCTAGCAAAAGCTTCTAGTGGACCACTGGGTATAAGATTACATTTTAATCCCCTATTGTCCAAAAATAACACTAACGTCACAGTTTAGTGCGATGTTAATATGATTGGGCAGTACTTTTTCGAACTTAAGGTAGTTACAGTTAATGGCGAGCGCGTTTGCAACATTATTAGCAACTTTAAATAGTCCAAATTGCACATAAGTAACTTAGAAAAGGAAACTTACAACTGAGAAAGAATCGAAAGGATCGCACTGTCGTGAGTCTATAACTAAATTTTTCAGATTTGAAATCATAATTGATGATTCTAAGATCATGGTTATAATAATTAAAACATTAAGGTCTAAACAGAAAATCAGTATCAAATGGATTCACGAACATAAAAATCAGCCGAAAAAGAAACTCTATGAAGAACAGATCGTAAGTCTCCACTTGCGATCTGAGAGATGACTCGATTATGGAAGAACATGGTGCTTCAGTTGTAGACCCAACCAAAACCTCGCTAGAAGTTGGAACAAAACAATCTCAAATAACTAGTGTAGTATCTATCAGCTTTTAAGATTTCCGAAAGATTTTGCGAAGAGATCTTAATGGCAGAGAATTGCAAGTTTCTTTGCTCTATAAAAAAACGAGAGATGAAAGAACAAGAGAACAATTTCCTCAAGAATGGTTGACAAGAAGAAAATCTTTACTATCTACCATATCCTCTCTGTGTTGCGACAAAAACTTGCCTAGAATATTGCCTAGAATTTAACATTGGAAAAAGTTGTACGATATCTTGTCTTCTCGCGAAAACAGTAGTGAACACGGGAAACAATATCTGGCTTGGAAATTTCTTTTGAGGTCATTAAAAGTTCACGAATTCAGTAAACACCTATAACTCCAAACTAAATGTGAAATCTTTACTATCTACCATGTCCTCTTTGTTGCGAAAAACCACTTTAGCAGTTTAACACAAGGAAGAATATTGCCTAGAATTTGATCTTGGAAAAAGTCGTACGATATTTTGTCTTCTCACGAAAATAGTAGTGAAAATAGGAAACAATATTTGCCATGGGATTTTTTAAGTCATTAAAAGGTCACGAGGTCAATAAACCTATAACTCAAAACTAAATGTGAAATCTTTAAAATCTACAATGTCCACGGTGCACCAAGGCAGTTTAAAATAGCAGTTTAACCCAAGAAGGAATATTAACCCTAACCTAGTACAATTTGGACGATATTTTGTCTTCTCGCGAAAATAGTAGTAAACATAGGAACAATATTTGGCTTGGAAATGGCTTTTATAGTCATTAAAAGGTCTTGAAATTAAGAAACGCATACAACTCCAAATTAAATGTGACAACTAAGTGGAAAGCAATTATGCAACATTTCCATTTGCAAGGCTTTGATAATACGTGAAATGATTTCCTCATTTACGAAGTAAATAAATTCAATTAAATGAATATTATTTGTAAATAAATAATGGAGGAAATTCCCCGTACACAGGGTGTTTTCTAACTGGAGGCGAAAAATGAAACGTTGTATACATTTTTTTAATTTCAAACAGAAATAACTTTTTATCTTATTTCGTTTCCGAGATAATCGAAAAACACTAATTATTTAGCAAAACTTGGAATTTAGCGAAAATGAAGTGAAAAATCACTTGAAAAAAAGATTGAAAAAACAATTATTAACAAAATAAGATTACTGTAACAAGTTCTCGATATGGCTATCATGAGACACATTGCTTACGTCACTAAACGAAAATTAAGTGACTAAGTTTTGGCAGTTGTCAAGTTTTGCTAAATAATGTGTGTTTTTCGATTATCTCGGAACGAAATGAGGTAGGCAAAACAAATATTTAGATTTTCTGTTTGAAATTAAAAAAACCTTTTATTTTTCGCCTTCATTCAGGAAACACTCTGTATACCAAGAATTTCTCCATTATTTGTTTACAAATAATATTCATTTAATTGTATATACAGGGCTTTAATTTTAACACTGAACATACTAATAATATATAATAGTAAGTAAGTATATTTCAGTAAGATTACTACAATAAAGTACATAATTATTACAGTAATAAAATGAAAAATTGTCATGAAAGAAAGATAACAAAATGTATACTTATTGTTTACAAAATTTCACAAATTAGTCCATATTATAGGGTTCACATGCTAAAATATAGTTATGAATTTTTCTTTTAAATAGCTTCAAATTAGTGATATTTTTAATGTCAGTTGGCAATACATTGAATAATCGCAATGAACTATAAAGTGGGGAACATTTTGTTATGTTTAGTCTATGATGAGGATATATGTAAATATTTGATCTTATGTTGTAAATAGCGCTCTTCCCAAAGGGAATGAATTTATGTTTAAAATTAAAAATTAGAATTTCATATACTGGGTGTAGTCGAACAAAACGGAACATAGGATTTTCAATGTAAATTTCTCTATATTGGAATATTATCTTCCGTAATCATTTTAGAGTAAATGATACTTTTCACGAAAATAATAGTTGCCATGAAATTAAAAAAAAAAATGGTGCGTAGTTGATCTGTTTGGTTTCAATGAATGAAAATAGAAATAATGGCACTCATTAATGCAGAACATTAAATGGCAAAAATATCCCGCACTTCACGAAAACTGCCACCACTTCACAATTTGCACTTTTTTTTTAATACAATAGACTTTTACAGTTATGAAGTATTCAATCAATTTGACAGAAGCCAACAGATCAACAGCGCATCTTTTTTTTTAATTTCATGGCAACGTGAAAATGATCATTTTTATTTTATTACATACATCAACATCTTTATTCAGACACTTATACAGGGTGTCAATTTGAAAACTTTCAATGCAAATATCTGTGAAAATAAAAGAGTTAGAAAAACGCAATTTGGTACAAATGTTATACAGGTAGGGGGAACTAGAACCACCATATTTTGGTTATGGGGTGAGTGACCCCTTGGGCCCCATTCACCCTAACCCCAAAATTTTAAATGGCATCACCCCTTTTGTGATCCCTTAAATTAAACGTTTTTTCGAATAGTATTCACCAGTACAAGAATTTTTTTTTTAATTTAATACAGGGCCGAACAAAAAAGTATAATTAAAATAAAATAAATTCTATAAATTGCTATTTTATTTAATTGGATTCTTATAATTCATTCCATTTTGGGCTACAAAAAAGAATAATTTGTTTTTTCTGCAAATACTCGAACCAGTGGGTCAGGTTTCAACAAATAACAATCACCTATTACAGTCAGGTGTGTTAGATTGTTCGTCAAATACAAAAACGATCGAAGTGAAATAATTTCAGACGAATTCACTATTTAATTTTCTTTTTTATCTGGTATTAGACATGGTTTACAGTATGGCTGAAAGAAATGCGATTTAGACACCTGACTGAAATAGGTGATTGTTATTTGTTGAAACCTGACCCACTGCTTCGAGTATTTGGAGCAAAATATTTTATCATCCTTTTTTGTAGCCCAAAATGGAATGAATTATAAGAATCCAATTAAATTGTGGTGACCGCCTGGGTCATGGAACGGAGAAATGGAAACGAGGATCACGGGTAGCCCGGAAAAACGCGGTTACCAGGGAGGCGAGAAAAACAATTAATAAAAAAAAGAAGAATTTTGCTGGAATACAGAAAACACACTCATTTTTGTAATTCCTACCAAAAATAAAGTAATCACCTTATTCGTCGACCTGCCTCTCTTCTTGAAGTTAAATTATATTGTATCAAGTCGATAACGACTGATCTACAAGTGTTGAATTGTTGGACCAACGAGAATCATCAACCACAACAGCTAGTTCACATGACGTGATCCTTCAATTACAACAAAATAAAATAGCAATTCATAGAATTTATTTTATTTTAATCATACTTTTTTGTTTGGCCCTGTATTAAATTTAAAAAAAAATGCTTGTGCTGGTGAATACTACTCAAAAAAACGTTCAATTTAAGGAATCGAAAAAGGGTGATGTCATTTAAAATTTTGGGGTTAGGGTGAATGGGGCCCAAGGGGTCACTCACCCCATAACCAAAATATGGTGGTTCTAGTTCCCCCTACCTGTATAACATTTGTACCAAATTGCGTTTTTCTAACTCTTTTATTTTCACAGATATTCGCATTGAAAGTTTTCAAATTGACACCCTGTATATATAGTATACACAGTAACGTTTTATTTATATACAAGTTTGTTAGTATGTCTCTGTCTGGGCTATCGACCTTAGGTCTTTCTGCCCTGTCAAGTGAATACTGAAATTGAGGAAAGGTGGATATTTATTGCGTTGAACTGTCCAGATGATGCGAACTAATGAATTGATGTAGTGTGATTAAGGGATGTTTATATTTAGCGGGGATATTAGGGTTACGAGGGATACTTATTTTATTATTTTTTCGAGTTTTTATAAATGCAAAAAAGTAAATAGCAGCATGACTGCATGCAGAAATTTTATTTACATGTTTACTCTAAAATGATCAGGGAAGATAATCAGAGTTAAAATTTTATTTTGCTTAAATTTTCCACGGCACGATTGATTGAGTGTAAGATGTAATACCGTTCTAACTGCAGCCTTTTGAAGTACATATATTTTACTGACATAACTTGATTGGCCCCAAAAGATGATACCAAATTTTAGTAGTGATTGAAAGCAAGAGTAGTAAACTGTTTTTAAGACATTATAGTGTAGGAAATTTTTAAGACTCGCAAACTATATAAAGCATGTTGTAATTTCGACGACAGAAAATCAATATGATTTTTCCAACTTAAAACGTCATCCAAGACAAGTCCTAAACATTTTACATGATTTTTGATTTCAATATTTTGACTGTTTAAGCTTATATGTAAAGGTGTTTTAAAAATTATACAATTTTTTTTACTTAAATTTAATAATAATTTATTAGAAGCTAGCCATTTTTGAATTCGTTCGAATAATAAACCACCTTCGATTTCAATACTTGGGCGATTTGTAGCGTTTATCAAGATATTGGTATCATCTGCGTAGTTAGTTAGCAGATGATTTTGATTGTTTAATAAATCTGATAGTTCATTTATATAAATAAGGAATAAGAGGTCCCAAAATACTCCCTTGCGGAAGACCCTTATTTATATTTTTAGGTTAAAATTTAACAGATTTTGTTTTAGCTGTACTAATTGCATTCGGTTTGCTGGATAACTTTGTAACCACTCAAAGACCTTGCCCCTTTTGCCCTATTTATACAATTTATTCAGAAGTATTTCGTGATCAAGGCAGTCAAATGCCTTGGATAGGTCTAGAAACAGTCCACAGGAGACTTCACCTACTTCCAATGCATCTGTGATTTTCTAAATATAATTATAAAGGGCAGTGTCAACACTGCGCCCCTTCATAAATCCGTGTTGATTTCCACTAAGTATATCGAATTTGATTAAAAAATCATATAAACGATTGAATATGATTTTCTCATATATTTTGGAGAATGAGTTATTATTAACGCCTATGTTCAGTCGTAAAATAATGCCATCAATGCATTGCATTTAATTGAAATTAAATGCAACCAAGTACACAAAGGTGACAATGACACAGCTTAACGCATTATGAATAAAGTTAAGTTAATGAAACTTGTTTGTGAACAATGATAAATCATAAGTAATTATAATTAATATTCAAAATTACCACTTTCAAGTTCCAGGCAGTAGCCAAGTCGATTATTATTTAAATTCTTTTAATGTCTTATAAACGTAACCTTTTAATGACTTCAAACGAAATTTCCAAGGGGTTGTCCACTCCATACGATTTTTTGGTCCCATATCTCAGTACTACGATCAAACGTATGGTGGCGCTGTCTTTAGTTTTTTAGCAGTTTGCCTAAAAACCGTGCCTGCATTTTATGGTTTGCATATTGGCTTTGTTTTGTAAACATAACAACATACATTCAGTACACGTGTTTCGTTCATTCTACTGTTCTGTGCAGTTTTGTGTTTAATTAGAGACAACATTGATTACGTTGAATTAACTGATTTTATTATTTAATTGGTAAGTAAAAGTACATTTGTTCATTAAATTTAAATAAATTCTCATATCAACTTATTGTAGGTACATTACTGTCACTCATAAAATGGAATTGTTGTTGTGTGCCTGAATGTAACGATAGGATGTTGTGCAGAATAGAGTTTTGCTTCAAGATAAGGAAATATTTAAATTATGGGTCATTAATACTTTAAATCCAAAGTTAAAATTAAAACGTCACAAAGACATTTATAGAACACATCAAGTATAATATTTTAATGTTGTTTATATTGAAAGCTTCTACTTCGTTATACATTTTATATAATAAATAAAACTAGTTGTGGTTTGAACAAAGTTCATTTTTCATTACAGTTTAAATTAAATAATATTACTTTGTTAATAAAACTTAAAAAAATTATTTTCGTGACTATAGTTTGGGCAATTTTAAATTGCTTTTATCGAAGAAATAGTAAATTAAAATTACGAAGCTGCCGAAACTATAGTCATGAAAATGAAAAATAAAATTTCGAACTTACAAAATTGTGTATTATTAAACTATTTTTTTATTATTTTAGCGCCATTTTATCCCAACCAATAAAATCCACGATCAAATAGTAGGTGACGCTAAATTTGGTACTAACACTTTTCCTCAATTCTATTGCTTGAGTTGGCAATCTTAATTAATCGTTTATCTATGGATTAACCCCTTCAGCATTGAGTACAAGTTGATCTTATAAAGGTCTAGTAATGTCAGTGTTTTGGCACAAAATATTAGCAAGTACCAACAACAATAAGAACGTTGTCATATAAAGTGAACGAATAATACTAGATGATGAAACAACACTTATAACAATAGACCTAGTTCTATAGATGCAGCACTTACGCTACACGTGGGAAAGTATTATTGAAGAGGCTGAAGCAGTTGCTAAATTTCCAAATAACCGAAAAATTTCTATAGAACCAGAATAATATTTCAGGATTTCTTTTTAGTTTGCCAAGTATTGGATTTTATTCTCAACGATTTTAAGCAGCATATTTTATATGAATTATTCTCGCCTATTTTGAATTTACAAAATTTGGACGATCATCAACTTACCGCAGAAGCAGCAAACTTGTAAATACGTATGAAGAAAAAAGTTACCTCACGAAATCTTACAATTTGAAAGAATTTACAAGACAGTTTTCGATAATGAAAGAAGTCCTATTAAACTTTTGGAAACACAAAGGAAATAAAAAAACTTTAAGGCATATTTGCCAACATCTGTCTCGCATTTAAATTGTTTTGTATAATAGCAGTTACTGTTACTGTTAATAGCAGTTACTGTTCAGCTGACTAACAAATTATGTTGAAAACGTGACAAAGTACCACAACTAGTCAAGAGCGACTTAATCATATAACAATATTGTCTATCGAAAATTAACTTATTGATTTTAGCCATTGAAAAATTTTATGAATAGAGGTTGGCTAGTTACATCCCGAGGGCGAAGCCCAAGGGATGTATAGACAACCAATGGAAATGTATTCATATTTCTCGTGTTGTAATCAATAGTTTTTTCTGATTGACAGAATATTGTTCTGTAAATGGGAAAATATTGGATTGTAATTTTTTTAATTTATCGGATTGGTAACGTTGCTAAGGGCCTTCTTTGTAAATATCATGGTTGACTTGTTTTGGTAGTTGTGTTGTTTCATAAATTGGTGAAATGTCAAACTATGTGTTAACGCAAGCGACGAAAGACCGTGAATGTTTGGTTCCCGTAAAATCCAAAGCTGTAAAATCCATAAAGGATATCTTCCTAAGAAATCGGAGGTGTTGTCCCGAGAGCAATTAAAACAATTCTTGCGAGAAGCTCCTAATGACAATTGTTTGATGTCTATATTTCCCTAGGGAAATATAAGTGTGTTATGACATATCGTAACTAAGGCAATATCACTCAATATTGTTTCCATCAGAAAAAAAGTTCTTATTATCATTAAACATTCAATAATGTACTTCTTATGTGTCTTTTCATCACATAAACTAACTAATGTTATTCTGAATCCCACAGATTGTCACACCGCTTAATCCTTGTTGACGAGGGGGTATCCGTGAGATATCATATGCTGGGGGGGGAGCGTCATAATACACCACATATTTGCACATGGACTTCCCATGCCCTTCTCTGATGCGATTTGTGGGTTTTCATTCATCCATAGATACAATTATGACTATTTACCATTGCATTATGCTGAAACTTTGCTTCATATGAGGCGACCCAAAATGGCCGCATCGTGTTGGTCCAAACTCATCCCAAGATTAGAGAACTGCATTCGTTTTTCAAAATCAAGTTCTTTTATTTGGTAAATTTTCTTAAGACACTGATCTGCTTCGAAATAGGTTTTTATCAACATCATGAAATATGTGTTTGTCTGCTTGCCACAATTTGTGCTTTGTTCAATGATCGCACAATTATCACTTTTCCGAAAGCAAAATCTGTCTGTATTATTTTTTAATGAAGCAATTCAACGAACTTGCGAATCTATGGTAAAATTATTTGGTTTGAACGATCCTGCTGGTCATTGGCTTCTTTTACTTTTACTTCTTCCATATTAGGTATGGTATCACCGACGTTACGTCTTTGCTTTTAATTGATAATTTTAACCAGGACGTATTTATTAACTTTTTTGCATAGACCTCTTTGGTAGAATATATAGGATTCATACTTCAGATCTTTCTTGAACACCTTTATACTTTCTAATATGATAGTACAAGTTGGTAGCATTGCTATTAAACTGGGCCGTGTAGCTTGTTATAATGTAATGATTTAAAACAACGTCTTCTCTAGGTTTTACAACGGCGTAATTGCTAGTTACATCAGTATGTAATTCGGGTTTAATAATAGTTGTTTATTAAATTAATGCAAAATACGGTGTAATACCATATTACGAGTCTTATGTTGCTGTCGAAAGTTTTTAAGTTGTACTAAAAAAATATCTAAATTTCTAAATTTTCAAGAATACTTTGCGTATTACTTCCTAGACAAAGATACATAAATATTATCAAAACCATTCCGTCATTGTGCGAAAAATTTTATTGCGTGCGTAAGCCACAAAATTAGCAATAATCTCGAAAAATATTATATTACGTAAGAGCGCGTATGGTAGAACCGCAGATCGCGCACGCAACACGAGCACTATCAACAATTTACAAACCGAAGTTCCCGTCAATTTTTTTATGCAGTCGGTTATCAACGTTTACAGAAGTAAGCCATGAAGTCCTTGCTGCTGTTGTGCTACACCGTGCTACTTTCAGAAGCAATTGGGCTAAATTGCCCCACGCATCTATCAATCGACATCGGTTCAGGAGTTCTTAATGAGACCGACAATACCATCACCCACGATGGAGTGGTATATACCAAGAATTTGTACTACGAGCATGATGGATCTATCAGGGGGTGCATATGCAAGATAAAAACTTGTATAAAATCATGTTGCCCCGAGGGCCAGGCTAAGTTCAGTGGCAAGTGCCAGGAACACGATTGGAAGCTGCGAGTTGATATTCATGACGGAACGAAGCTCAAAGAGGAAAACGCCGATTTTCATGTGATTTCCTACAAGCATAATTGCTCGGGGGCAGTTCTCGAGCCCCACCGGGGTGACCTGTTTTATATACAGAAGGATGGGAGATTGCTGGTACCATCCTCGGATATTTCCTTCGGTTTGGAAGACTACTGTTTAACAACTTTTACGAATAAGACGGATCAGGCTCAAGCCCACTTCTGCTTAGATGCTATGGGAGTTAAGGAAGTGGTACCAAGTGGGACCAATACTTATGGTGAGAATTGAAAGCTTTTCATGAATGGTTTACCCTAGTGTAGTGTTGCTTTTACATTAAACAAATTGTTCACGTTTGGTTGATTAGATTTATCACATGCATTCGTTAGGCATTTTGCTTAATTGGCCGTACATTTATGCATTTGTATGTGTCTGACCTTATTACCCTTTGAGTCCATTTGTTGGATTAAACACGAATTTTATTTTATGTATTTTGGTTTGTTTGTAATTTCCCCGTCCAGGGGGGAAATGGGGCGCAATATTATAATTATGGATAGTTCCCAAGTTAACCCTATCCCTAAAAGCATCGGGGTTCTACTATATACATCTCGAGACATTTATAAGATACACTAAATCAAACCCGCAGACGATAATGGCCCTTACACCAAATCTTACTATAGATTAATATTTCACGTTAATAAAAATTTTACTAATCTGTTAATAATATTATATTTGCAGACGAGATTTTGCAATTGTTTATTTTTTCGAAAATCAAGCAGTCTGTGATAAGGTTTTCTGGGTCAATCCTGATCCCATTTACAATTTAAAACTTTTACCTTGCCATGCAATTTCCTTCAAATAAGTATTTTTTTCTAATATTTAGTAATTTGAAAAAGGGCCAGTTGTTCAGCTTATTAAATATTTTAATAAACTACCATTTGGCGCTAAGAGTATCGTTAAATCATTTTTGAACAGCACCGGAGGTACTCTGAGCCCAGTTTGAGGTTAATCCGCTTGAAAAACCGGTTCTAAGGATTATGCTATAAATTAGGAAATGGTTTTAAAAATAATTTCTGTACGTAGTTTGGTTTTTAATTGTGATTTTACTTCTGCGTTGAGAAACCGCGATTAAATTATCAGCGTTGAGTCATAAGCTTGAAATTCCGAATGAGGAAAAGGCAGAAAGTTGATAAGGTAGCAGGATGTTTGTGCAGATATTGTTTCTAATCAATGAACATAGTGTACAATCGGCAGGTAATTTATAAAGTTGATCGGGAATGTGTTCCACGTATCGCATCCTACATTGAAATTGTTTAGCCCTGGAATGGGTGACAAGGCAATAAACACTAAAGTTCGACTTATAATTTTTTTTAACTTTAAATTGTATTTAATTCATATACAACTTGAACTGTAATAATAATAATAATTAAGATAAAGTGTTTTTAAATACTATCATGTATCTATGTTAAAATACCAAATTTAGTACTAGAATACTTCTAATAAATACTTTAGTTTACATGAAGGAAGTGCTGCAAGCGTTTTGTTTATTGTATATCTAAATTTAGCGGATTATAAAAAGAACGTTTATTTTATAATTAGATCAAAAACATTAAAGTTTATTTATAAAATAAGCTATGGTACATGTCAATACGTTGAATACAATAAATAGCGTGTTTTGAGAAATATATGTAGGATAATATAGTTGATGTAAATGTTTATTTTTATTTCTGAATATACGAAAATATTGCATTTAGTAATAAAATATTATATTTACTTCATAATTCAAAAGCAAAATGTCTTAAAGTTACAATATCGCGTCACTACTGGTTTTGAAATAAATGAGACGACAAACCACAGACCGGTTTCGGTACAGTATTAGTCGGGAAACGGAAAATCGGAATTACTAAAAGTGTAATAACCCATTCAGGTGCGAACGATGACGGTAAAATGCTTAATCAACCAGTTTTTGAATTGTGAAAACATAATGTTAAGATACAAATTGGATATAAAACTATAATATACTTTGCAAATGATTACAATTAATAAAGTATTTCGAGTAAATAAAATGAGATAACTGTAATGTCCTTGCACATCGAAAAAATTATCGATCTTAACCCTTTGGGTCCCAGGGGTCGTTGGACGCACATGGTCGTAAAACGCAATAGCGCTTGTCTTTGTCGCTTGTGAAGAGGCCCGACAAAAAAAATCGCGCTGGTTCGAGAAAACTCGATGATAGTACTTTTAATAACATGTATTCCTCAATATTCGGCGTAGAATTCGCCAATTTAAAAAAAAAATATTTCACTTTCGGTGAAAAGGAAAGTACAACTAAAGTTTTTGGATGATCCATAAACTTTTATTAGAAATTATTATCTGAAATAATAAAAAAAAACTGTTCTGGTAAGCCTGTTTCGTAACACCCAGTATATTCAAGGTACTTTTCATCTTTATTTAATTTCCGACTTCAAGATTGGCAATAAATTATATTTGTTATGTAGGAAGCTTCTACTTCGTTATACATGCTTTTTATATAGAATAAAACACTTTTTTACTTTGTTTGTATAACACTTATTTATTAAATATTAAATATTATTTATTAAATAAATAAGTGTTATACAAACAAAGTAAAAAAGTGTTTTATTCTAAATAAATTATATGTTCAGTTATTTTGAAAAAATGGTACAGATATGTAAAACGTTTCCAGCTAGAGAAGTAAGAATATTACTAAATAAAGAAGATGGTTGCGACCGTTACTACGTGGTAATCCATAACCTATTTTAAAAATGTACGATGTTTTAACACATTTTCCAACAGAACTGCAATTTATCAATAAATCTTCTAGACAATCAAACTGACCTATGAGGGTAATTTTTAAAGTAATAACCATTCTAGTTTAAATATAAATATAACCATTTTTTTATTTCCACAATAACTATAATCTTTTGGCTACTTTTCGACAAAATGCTCGAGCCGATAAAAGTATTTTTCCGAACAGAAGATAAGTTTGATGAGGGTCCGACTTGGCCCCCCACTTTCGATTTTTTGGAACAAACGTGTTGCTCCAGAAAGCCCTTAGGTGATTTCTCCAGTTTGAATGAATGTTTATCAATTTGTAATACTTAATATACTTATAGATCTCCTAAAATTCTAAAGCGATTATTTATATTTTGTTAGTTTTTAATTAATATACAGGGTCCTGCATCTCACCTCCCGTCTTCTATAGCTCGGTAGAATAATTGATAATGGATTTATTGTTATATGAAAAACAGTAAAACAGTTAAATTCTTATTTTACAATTTTTGCTCATTATTTAACTATTTTGGTGAAATTCTTGGTTGTCGCGATAAGAGATCGATTTCGGACTAGTTTATCTCTTCGCTGCAGATAATGGAGTAAATCGACTTACCAATTTACTGTTTCACCCTCATTCAGTTTCTTTCCGGATTATAAATAGTATGTGTTCTAAGTTTAGTTGAATTTGACAATATTTTCGCATGTCAACCCTAGCCCACCCCACCCCCTGAGATGCTAGGGCTATTTTTCCGTCACATTATTTTTTCCAGGTTATAAATAGTACGTGTACCAAGTTTTCTTGAATTTGACAACAGTTTCGCATGCCACCCCTAGCACACAGCACCCCTAAGATTCTAGGGTTATTTTACCCTCACATTATTTTTTTCCAAGTTATAAATTGTACGTGTACCAAGTTTCGTTGAATTTGACAATATTTTCGCATGCTACCCCTAGCCCACTCCACCCCCCGCTATGCTAGGTCTAGTTTTCCCTCACATTGTTTTTTTCAGGTTATAAATAGTATGTGTTCTAAGTTTCGTTGAAATTGTCAATATTTTCACATGCCTCAATTAATCACTCACTACGCAACTGTCTTATTAATTTACAATATTTGCTATCCTTTTGATTCAACACACACATTTGACTAAATTTTAATTTTCAATATATATTTCAAATAATTTAACAAATATACGAATTGTTTATAAGTTGAATATTTATTTCAAGGACGGCCCTAAGGCCTAAATGATGGTAATGCAATATTTAAGGAACCCTTATTACCGTATATAATAATGTAATTGGTAATTGGCACCAACTCCGTTGGATTTAACCGGAAATTCGCATTTAACGTTAAAATATGATCACACAATTGGGTATGCGCATACAAGATTCAGGAAAGTTCACGTCTTATAATTAAATCCCTTATATCTTTTTATCCGTATTCTTTTTTCCAAAAAATTTTATATATTCGGCTGGAGCTAGCTTTAAGCTATAAAATCATTTAAAATTAAGTAAAAAATATTGGGGGGCTAGGGTGAAAACTGTTTTTGTAATTTTTTAGGGGTTGTGGGGTGGAGCTAGCTTTAGAATTGATGGAGCCTGCTGGAGCTAGGTCTGAGGAATCTAAATCTTAAAAAAAAGTTGAAAAATCAAAAGTGGGGGGCAAATGTCAACTTGGCCCCGCCAAATTTCAAACCCCCATAACTTTTTTACCTTTTTGGAGCCAGCTAAGGACTTTCTGGAGCAACACTTTTTTCCAAAAAATCGAAAGTGGGGGCCAAGTTGACGGACCCGTTTGATGATCGAGAGGATCCTAGAAATCGGCCGCCAGTCCATGCATTTCGTTTTGTGTTCCTGTGTAAGCATTCTTGGAATCCACCTGGCACAGATCTTTGCATTCTGTAAGTGTATACTGACAATGTCACAATATCATAGACAGCATATCGGGAAACACGTGGAAAATCTTATGCAGTTCATCAATAGTGAAGCGCCTGTTTTGCCGAATGTGTTCAACAACGTTGCTTTCAGTTTGTCCGTTATCACGACTAGACGGCTCATCATGGATGATTGTTCTGCAACCATTGTATAAACGAGACCACTTTTGGACTTTCCCATCATTCACCACATCTTACCAATACACTTCAAAGAGTTAGCAATGGATTTTGCCAGGACAAGTGTTTTCTTTTTTTGCATTTAAACTCAGACTCACAGCGAGTACTTTGCAATCGGCGGGATTAGTAATGGATATAACTAATCTTAAATTACCATAAAATATCGTCTACCCCATTTAAGGACTTGAGACTGACCAACAACAGTCGAATGTTTAGAGAAGCCATTTGTCAGTAAAAAAAACTTCGGTGAAATCTATGCGCGGATATGATCCACAAATGGTTCTTACTTCTAAAAATGACCCTCGTAACTTTTTCACCACCTTTCAATCTCACCCAATCCGTTTATTATAATTTATAATATAATCAGCTGTGTTCCAAAACATAACCTCACTTTGGTTTCGAGTTATCGACCCATCACACTCCTACCTGTTCTGGGGAAGCTATTTGAATATCTTCCGAGAGTCAAAATTTTCTCCTACGTTGATAAATGGATCCTTAAATACCAATTCGGCGTTCTACTAAACAGATCCACAAACCTATTCCTCGCCATACTTACTTCAAACTGTCAAACAGCATACCTCGAAGGCCAATACTCAGCGATACTATTCTTAGACGCGCAGAAAGCATTTGACTCGGTTTGGCATAAATATTCCATCATTATTTTTGATATATTTTCAATGGTTCGGTACTTAGCTAGAAGCTGGAAAGCAATTTCGACTCAAATTCGTTTATTATTCGCTGTCATCAAAAGAGTTTGAAGAGTAGAACAAAATGGTAAGCGAATTTTCTAAATTTCTTCAATTGTTCAATACTTATAACTGAAAAAGAGAAAACAATTGCGACTCGAATTGATTTTATTAGTAGCAATTAAAAAAGCTTGAAGAGTTGAGTAAGACGGTGAACGCATTTTTCATAATTCTTCAGAACTTATAGCAAAATACTGAAAAACTCTAATTAATTTTCTTGTTGTAATTACAAGGGCTTGAAGAGTAAAGTAACTTGGTGAAAATATTTTCAAAATTTGTTCAATTATTCAAAACTTATTGCTAAAAAACTGAAAAACAATTGCGACTAAAATTAGTTTTTTTGGTTGTAATCAAAAGAGCTCGAGTTAGAGTAGAGTTAAATTGTGAGCGAATTTTCTAAATTTCTCTAATACTATACTACTAATAATCTCTACAAAAGTTATAGCAAAAAAAACTGAGAAATTGCAACTCAAATTCGATTTTTCGCTCGAATGGCAGAGTAAAATCGCGAACGAATTTTCCAAATTCGTTTGAAACTTCTAGCTGAAAAATTGAAAAACAAGCGTAACTCAAATTCGCAATTTTCACTATAATTAAGTAAATTGAGTAAAATGGCGAGCAAATTTTCGAAAATTCTTCAATTATTCGAAACTTATAGCTGAAAAACTGAAAAACAATTGCGACTCGAATTCGTTTTTTTTTGTAAGTATTAAAAGAACTAAAAAAGTCAATGAAGATGGTGAACGAATTTTTCAAATTGCTTTATTTGTTCGGAACTTATAACAAAGAAACAAATAATAAAGACTAAAAATAGCCTGAATATATGAATATTCAGCCTATTTCTTTTGTATCATTCAATATCCGGCGTGGCACTAGTTGTTTCAATAAGTTATTTGTTTGTAGTCTTAGTAAGACTTAATGTTGCAGAGTCATGAACAGGCTTAATATTCATATATTGAGGGTATTTTTCGCTTTATTATTTGTATTTAATAAATCTGCAATAAGTGAGGTTATCTCAAGTTAACAGAGAAACAGTTGAAATGCGATTACGTTTTTTATTATATTAAATATTTTATTTTGAATTTTTTTGTAATTCATCTATCAAATCAATAGTTAACGTTCGAAAATATTTTTGAAGAGTTTTATTACTCTAAATTAAGTCGATCATTTAGAGTAATAAAACTCTTCAAAAATATTTTCAATTTTCTTAAGGGTCTTAGTAAGACGTATATTTTAGATCAAGAAATATGTCTTTATTTTTACTTTCACCATACAATGTACGAGAAAGTATTATTTTAACAATTTATTTCGAATATTCTTTCAAGGATCCCAAAATTGATATTTTCATTTTGAGATCCTCCGAGGCGATTGCTATCATTTTTGAAAACTGTGTATCTGTCTGCCTGACGCTGTCTCAGATTTTGAAATAAAACTTTAAATTTAATCTTTATTTGACAATCTGAATAACTGGAAAGCTTTTAGTAAAATTTTGGAAGTGAGTGTGTAACTTAACAGTTATTTTTGTTGTTTCTGTCCAATTTTTTTTTTAATTCCAAAAATTCTACAAAAATATTTAGGGGTATGTTGAAGATAACGAAGAATTACACACATTTATTGAAAAATGTATATCAAAAACTCATTGATTTTCGAGAAAGAACGATAAAGAATAATTTTCTGGGTTTAAAGTTTCCCAAAAGCTTAATAATTATTAAACTTTGCTCTGAAAACACCTTAATTTTTGAGTAGTTTAAAAAGAAATTGGTTTATAATTATGAAACGATCATACGGTGAGATCGAAAAAAAAATGTTTATTTACTGCCTTTTAGCCTAGTTCAGAAATTATATATTATATTATACTCCTCACTAATGTGTTTATGCTTTGTCTTATAAATAGATTCATTCATTCGTGTTCTCCGTTCTTGCTTTTGTTTCTATGTCTTAACATAATTTGGTATCATAGCTCTCTTAAAATCAATCGCAATCTTTCTACTTCTTTAACAGCGTAACCATTCCTATTAAAGTACCTTTCTCTGCTTTCTTAAATTTTCGATATTTTTTACCTGCCTTCTGGAATTTACCTATCTACTATTGTTATTATTATCCATCTACAGGATTTTGCTTTATATAGCCTAGAATATTTTTTTCTGATCTTTCCGCCCCCAAATTTCTGCTCCACACATCATCATGAAAAATCTTACGCGAAATTATGGTATAAAAAGTTAAACGAATAATAATAATAAAAATCATTGTACTCCATACTAAGCTATCAAACATCATGTCTTCCATTCTTATATCATCACCATATACGCGTTTCATTTTAAAACCCGTCCTTCAATATATCTCCCAATTTGTCTCTTGGGGCAGGCTCAGCCAGTTCAACTTGTTTTTCTTGGCAAAAACTTATAAATTGCCAGACCGAAGTTTTGAACCTTTCACTTATTCTCCACACTTGTACTATCTTATTTGGCTTTCGGTCTAAACTTAGGATATGTTAGTTCTTTCTGCTGTTCGAACAGCACACACCCCAGAAAATTAAAAACGTTAACTTCTATTTTTCGTTCTTTCTTTTGCTTCTGCCTTCCTAAACATCATATTTTTTATTTTTAGTACATTACTTCTAGCCCTTTCTTTCTAAAATATTTTTCCGAACACCTAATTATTTCTTTTATTCCCGTTTTCCCTTCCCCATGATCTCCATATCGTCAACTTAAAACTCTCTACGTCCATCACAATTCCACCTGCAGGCCCTCCTCTATATTTGTACTGTATGCCCCAAACAAAATTAGGCTTAGTGGACATTCTTGTCTCATCCCCAAAACGTTTCGCCACTTTTCCACTATCAAAGGCTCCACTTACCGTTTCTGCGTAATTTTCTTTTTAGAAGGTACTAAATGAACCCTTTCTCTTTCTCAGAAATTCCCACAATGTATCTCTATCCTCACTATCTAACACTGTTCCAGTTCTAAGAACAACTTATACAATTTCCCTTTCTTCTTGGATATTTAGAATACCATTTCATGGTACAAATTACGGCTTGGATAATCCAATTTCACGCTTTATGCGGATTTCTAATGCATCATCAATGAATCCAAACTTTGATTTATTCTCTAGGTCTCATGACATTTTTATATCGCATCTTAAACGTATTAATTTCTGTTAAATGTTTAGATAGTTTTAAGTTAGATTAGGTATTATATAATCTATTTTTATTTTTTGTATTTTGTATATTATTTCTTTCCCGTCGATATAATTCAGTTTATACACGTTTTGTTAAACTACGAGAAGCGACCCTAGAAGCAAGAAACTAATAAGAATAAAAACCGGGAACAAACGCATAGATAATAGATACGCAAAGGGAAAGAAAAGAAAAACAGATAGAGAAAAACATACAAAAATAAGAATAGGTACTGGCTGTGGACAAGCTTCTTATGCCAGGCTCACATGGGCAAAAATGCGTAAAAAAATAGGCACATGGAACATATGAAGCATTAAAGGAAAGGAAGAAGAGCTGGTAGAAGACATGATAAGATAGAAAATAGAAATACTGGAAATCACAAAAACAAAAACGGCAGGTAAAGGATTGAAAAAGATACATAAAGGATATTGGATGTACTGGTCACCTCTTCCTTTTTTAAAGCCAGCCTATCCATCTGGCAAAATTATTTTTATGTCAAGTTCCTCACTCAAGCTTTCTAAGATCATAGTATAGATTTTGTATGCCGTACCCAGTACGGTTATTCCTCTACAGCCTACTATGCGGTTCTTTCACCTTTATTTATGTATCGGATATATAAGACTCTCTCACCATTGTATAGAACCCTTTACCCCTCCACATTACATTTATAATATTTTTTTTTAATTTCCAGAACCCTTTACCCCTCCATATCACATTTATAATATTTTTTTTTAATTTCCCAATCAAATCTTCTGTTCCTTATATTGTTCGTATGTATCGGACATACAAAATCCTCTCGCCATTGCATATAAAGCCCTTTACTCCTCCATATTCCATTTATTATCTCTTCTAATCTCTCAATCAAGTTTTTGATTCCATACATCCAAATTTCATTTTTATATCTTTCATCACCGGCGTTGCCTCATTGTGGCTTCTCCCGTGGGAGTTCATTCATTGTTTTTCTTTCATTCTCACTCCCTTTAACCAGTGATTATAAAATTAAGTGAATATTATAATCAATGCTTTAACTTTACTTTACTCAACAAGTAAATAACATTTTATCTTATTAATCCTTGCAGCATATCATATTATTTTATTTATAAAAAAAAAGATAACCACAAGTTCCTTTTGGTTCTATCGACGGTTTCCGGTTTAATCATTGCCATTTTAAATATCTCGTCATTGAAATGCGGCCAGCAAAAATATTTATGATTCACATTCCGAGAGTTATCATTACTGTGGCCAAGCCCTTCGCGATGGCATGGAATTAGGTAATTACGTCGTGTAAGGGCATGCTGCAGTACAAACATGCCATTAGCTAATGATGAATATTTGTTCATATTAGAGTTTATTGGGTATTAACTAAATAATGCGATCAGACTAAATGTGCTTTATTACATGTTGTTTAGGATATTGGTTGTTATCTTTATTGAAATAAGATAAGTATTTAATTTGGGTTGGATTTATTGCAATGTATAATATTTTGATTAGTAAATTGTTAGTAGAAAATTATACAAGAACATTTAGGGAAAAAATAAATCTATTATATGCATTGTTATTTATTCCAATCATGTAAAAAAAACATGTCCAAAAATAAGCAGGAAAGTAACTTTCTTATTATTGATGATAGAGGTTCGGTTAAATAAGCAAAGTTCTGCAGTTTTATGTGCTTACTCGGATTCCGCCGATAAAAATGATAGATTTTGAATATTTTGATTATAGAGAAAATTGGAAAATTAAATAAAAAAATTAATTAAAGAATTTAAAAAGTAGGATAATATTTAACGCAGTGGAAACGACATTTTTAAGCAAAGGAGTTTAATGAAAACAAAAACCGAAAAACACAAAAAAATAGTCAGACCAACGATAACTTGAAAAATTAAAAATACAGATCAAGAATAAATGCTATAAAGATAGGATTTCTCGCAAAGATCAAAGGTAAAACAAGAAAAGACAAAATATAAACAACTTAGAATCTAATCAATTTACTACAAAATAGTAGTTAAGATGGTACAGAATGCCAAAAGAAAAACGCCCAAATTAACGTTAAGTTATCGAACAAGACAAAAAAGTCTAAATATCTGATATGATAGATCAAATACTCCTTAATTGACACAAAAATATCTGCGAAACACCGAGGGACAGACATAGAAAAATATGAGAGGAGGAAATGAGAGAAAACGCCAAAAAAGAAGAATTAAATGGTAAAAATAAGGGAAGAAACGAAAAACTGGAAACTGTGGTGGGAAAAATACACAAGAAAAATGCACTCAACCCAAATCGCGTAACGCCTTGGGAATGCATAATATTAAGAAGAAGATCCAAAAAATCTTTGCGCATTTAAGTTTATATTAAACAATTATTCGATTTCCCAAGATACCGCAAAAAACGTTAAAATCGAAATGCATTTTATATAGTCGTGATTTATACGAGAGAAACGTTTGAAAGCACGAGCGACGTAGGAGCGAGTGTTTTTAAATTCACTAGTGTTGTTATAAATTTCTTAACAACACTAGTGCTGTTATAGTTATTTACGTATTAAGGGCTGTTAGGATAGCTGTAACAACCAAGGGAGCCATTTGGGGCCTGGCGAAGGAGGCGACCGCGGTTGTTACGGCCCTAACTGCCCGTGGTACGTACAACGTTTTTCGTGGTACTGCTAATTTTATAGGAAATGAAACTTGAATGTGTCTAATTGACAATACTAAAATCGCCGATGACGTCAATTTAATTTTGGTTACCGTCAACATAAAATCGCACATGTCGTTGTTTCCTTAACAACCAATAACAAATAGAATTTTATTTGTCAAAGTGCAGAAAATGGAGAAAGAGGCTTTACTTCCAGCGAATATATTAGCCCGAGCTAAGCAAGCGAGTGGTAAATTAGTACCAGAAAAATCGAGGCATAGGTACCAAAACGAAGGAAATTTATTTAAAATTTAAATTTAAAATTGCGACAACATGTGACAAACAAAAACAAGTTAAAAGAATAATTACAAAGAAAAAATACAAAGTAAGGAGGATGCTTCTATATAAAACTAAAAAAATAAATAATACCTAAGTAACAGGTAATACGAAATGAACAAATAAAAAAAAAAACAGAAAAGACGACCGAATTCCAAAAATCATCTCCACGATATACGAATTCGTTGGCAAACGTCAATCTTCTTTGTTTACTGTTTTCTGAAAGAAAAACTTTTTTGGCTGCTTGAAATTTTTTTAGGCCAAAATGATCTTGTGAATATATTAAAGTTTTTGAGCAATTCTATCGTATAAGTATTCATTTTCTTAAGAGTTTTATGTTCAATGGTTCGACAACTTAACACATTAATTTTCAAAAATTCATAACTCACAGGGAAATGGACAGATTTTGAAAAATTAAAGTTAATTTCAAATATTTAAGGAATCATATCAGTATTTATTTTCTTTTCGAGTTTTGTTTTGTTTAAGTGTTCAATAACCTAAAACATAAATTTTTCAAAAAATCATAACTTACGCTTAAAGTGACACATTTTCAAAAAATAAATTATAGTAGGTAGATGTTTTGTGAATTTATTTAAAAAGAAATAGATTTTTTTGTTCGTCTTCAACAACATTAAATATTAATATAATTAATTGTTTTTCTATACTGGTGTAAAAAAAATTAAACACTTGAAATTAGTGAAATTTCGACCATTTCCAAACCGCCATAACTCGGTGTATTTTCAATCGATTGTGATGAATCTTTGAGGACGAAAAATTTTGAAGTGTCTTTAAAGTCTCGCATGCGAAATAAAGCGTAACCCCTTCCGCCCCCTCTAGCGCGCCTGTGAAAAAAAAATGTTTTTTTCAGGAAACCATGTCCTACTTTGACGATCTCTACGGAGTTGGAAAGATTTTATCGACTCAATCCACCATAAAGGCATTAAAATTTGATCAATTCTCTATGTAGGAGTCATAGAACGAAGTTCCTACGACGATTTGGCACTAAGTTATGGGTGTTTGAAAAAAACGTGCATTTTGAGGTTTTTCGCACATAACTTTTTTTTGCCCAAAAACGAGTTTTTCTTGTTCGGGGGTTGAGCGGTTCGAAAAGGGATCATTATAATCTGAGTTTACCTCCTTATTTTTCCTGAAATAATCATCAAATTTGGTTGAAAAGTCACCGAGTTATATGCGAAGAACCTCAAAATGCACTTTTTTTCAAACACCCATAACTTGGTGCCAAATCGTCGTACGGACTTCGTTCTTTGAGTCCTGCATAGGGAATTGATCAAATTTTATTGCCTTTATGGTGGATCGAGTCGACAAAATTTTTCTAACTCCGTATACATCGTCAGAGTTGGACATGATTTCCTGAAAAAAAACATATTTTTTTTACAGGGGAGCAAGAGAGGGGCGGAAGGGGTTACGCTTAATTTTGCATGCATGACTTTAAAGAAGACACTTCAAAGTTTTTCGCCCCCAAAGATTCATCACAATCGATTGAAAATACGCCGAGTTATGGCGGTTTGAAAATGATCGAAATTTCACGAATTTCAAGTGTTTCATTTTTTTACCTTTAGTATATTTACGTATTGGTAGTTATTTTAAAATTCTTTCGGGAATGCTCTACTAAGGCCAAACTAGTCGAGAATTTTGAACATTTAGAACTTAAACTGAATATGTGAATATAAGTAATAAAAATTTTAAGAAATTCTATCATATCAGTTTTTTTTAGATATTTTTGTCATGTTTGATAACTTAAAACGTGAATTTTCAAAAAATCATAACAGCCAAAAATGAACACATTTTCAAAAATCAAAGTAAATGTTAAAGGTATTTATTTTCTTTAGATTTTTTTGTACAATTATTCGACAACTTAATACGGTAATTTTCAAAAATTCATAACTCACGGAGAAATTGGCAGATTTGAAAAAATTGAAGTTAGTTTTAAAGATGTTCTGTGAAGATGTAAAATTTTCGAGGAGATCTATTACATCAGTATTAATTTTTTTAGTCTCCAACAACTATAAATTTAATTTTCAAAAATTCGAAACTCAAAACGTAAAAATTGAATGCATTCAAATATTTAAGAAATTGAATCAAATCTGCATTTATTTTTTCATTGTTCCACCTGATATTCAGCCCTAATTCCAGTTCCAATTAGTAAAACATGGGTCACGAATTATAACATGCTGTTAAATTAATGTTTTGCATACGAAATGGGAATATAGATATTCTTAAAAGATATTCAGTAGAGAGTATTTTAAAAATGGTAAAAACGATGTATGGGTGGTGATAGATTAACTTAATGATTTATTTCGTAATTTATTTATATTCTAATATTTTCTCGAGGAATTAGGTAGGCTATTTGGTGGTATCATTTGACCAGTTGGCAACGCTGATTTGTTGACATCAATTGCGATGTTTTGAGTTTCGAACAGATTTGTTTAGACATTCGTATTGTTGCATGTTGCAAGTCAAAACGCTTAATACCTTTTGCCCAATTGTTTTCTCTCTGGAAATAAATGCTGTAGTCTATTTTTTCACACAAACGATTGCGGGAAATTTTAAGTATTAGTTAAGTTTTTAAAAATCAATTACATTTCTTCTTGTATCTGACACATGCATTGTCACTTTAATCGCCACCAATTTGAAATTGATTAATTGATGCTCTTTTGTGATCAGTTCTAAATAAGTATTCTTTATTTGATTCGCGTTGTTCAGCCAAATTCGTTTTGTTTGTTTGCAATTCAACAAAATTTTGTCAGTCAAGCTAGAACCAATGGAAAAAATAGACTATATATTGAACTATCGCAAATATACGAAATTTGCGAACATTTAATTTCAGCCCGCTGCAATTTTTTTTTTTATTTGGCCCCTCATTGAAAGAGTTAGCCCATCCCTGCTCCCTCCAAGAAGATGATAAACATACATACGCCACATGAGAAATGAGCTGCTTAGGGTGACCCCAATAAACACTACAAAAGTAACACGGAAAAAGCATCCCTAATGTAATAATTTAACAGGTTTTTACAAATGCAATATCATGCTTTTAATTAAGGTGAAATACAAATGTATAAATTATGTTAAAATGTTTATTAAAGCCATACATCACAAGCATGAAGATAACATATGCAAAAGAATTCTTTTAAAATTCAAATTTATTCACTAATCTTAATTAATGTTCAGTGTACAGCTACATTACATGAAAACAAAATTGAAGTACCTCGTCACATTTGCAACAATATTAGTGATGAGCTACACGTCTTACAACAATTAGTTATTATTTTGAACTGCAAAAATATTAATACTAGTTAATAGCCCAATTGACACTAATTTTAAACAATAATGTAAAATTATAAATATTATTAATAAGCAGATAAAAGGATTAATAAATTGATTGAAGACTCAAATATAGAAGAAATCTGCAACAAGTGTGATTATCTTATTGTCTTAATTAGAAGATATCAAATCAAAAAACAATATGGCCCGTTACACCGCCGACCGCTTCACTATGTATACTCCAATTACAGCAATGGCATCCAATCCGCGCGCGGGCCTAAATGTTTTTCTTAGGAAAATTGTTGGGAGCAAAATTCTCGTCTGTAAGTTATTTAAAGCTGTTAACAAGAACGAGTTCTAATGAGGTTTATTAAAAGAAAACAAAACTTAACGTTGCTTCATTATGAATATTTCCACCGTCACATCTCTAAACATCGACCGTATTAATGAGATCTTACAGACAGAAACCAGTTTGGTTTTGTGGAATAATAATTAATTTATTGAAACTGTTTGATGCTAACTTTCTACGCTAGATGTTAATATAGAAAGCTGATCAATTTGAATAAAGTATTATTAAAAGGATAAATATATTATTTCCTAATCTGTTTCATTCCTATTTCCTTTATCTTTGTAAACACTTGTTATTATTCATAAAACCAATTTTCTAATAGTATTTATTCCTTTATTTCAGGAATGATAATCTCCATTCCATTTTTGATAATCACACTAATAGTTTATGGTCTACTACCAGCTAATAAAAGGAACGTTGGTACACGATGTCAGATGGCGTATGTGTTATCGCTCACATGTGCCTATCTATTCCTGGTGATCATACAGATGAACTCCTTCGAGAGCGGAGCATGTAAAACATTAGGTAAGTGTGTAGCTACTTGAATGTAAACCTAAAATTTGTCATAATATAAGATACAAACTCTGTTCCATTTTTATTTTTAACTAAATTGGCAGTGGGCAATGTTGCCATCAACACACTTGAATGATTGAAGCAATAATTTGATTAATTTAATATACAGGGTTGGGCATATGTGTCAGAATACCTGAACAGTAAATTTTCGATCGATTTTTGAAGTGCAAAACAACTCTTTTTGTTCCTAGTCTCCTGTTACACATAGTAAAAAATTTTCAAAATTAATTTTAGGTAACCATTCTGTACAGCAAATTTTCGATCGATTTTTAAAGTGTAAAATAACTCTTTTCGTTCCGGGTCACAAATCGTGAAAATTTCTCGAAATTAAATTTGGATACACATTCTGAACAGTAAATTTTCGATCGATTTTTGAAGTGTAAAACAACTCTTTTCGTTCCTGGTCTCTTGTTACAAATCATGAACATTTTTCGAAATTAATTTTGGATAGACATTCTGAACAGTAAATCTTCGATCGATTTTTAAAGTGCAAAACAACTCTTTTTGTTCCTGGTCTCCTGTTAGAAATCGTGTAAATTTTTCGAAATTAATTTAAGGTAGACTTTCTGAACAGTTAATTTTCGATCGATTTTTGAAGAGCAAAACAACTCTTCTCGTTCCTTGTCTCCTGTTATAAATCGTGAAAAATTTTCAAAATTAATTTAGAGTAGACATTCTGAACAGTAAATTTTCGATCGATTTTTGAAGTGCAAAATAACTCTTTTCGTTCCTGGTCTCCTGTTACAAATCGTGAAAATTTTTCAAAATTAATTTAGGATAGACATTCTGAACAGTAAACTTTCGATCGATTTTTGAAGTGCAAAACAAGTCTTTTCGTTCCTGGTCCCCTGTTACATATCGTGAAAAATTTTTCGAAATTAATTTAGAATAGACATTCTGAATCACAAAGTTTCGATCGATTTTTGAAGTGAAAAACAACTCTTTTCGTTCCTAGTCTCCTGTTACAAATCGTGAAAATTTTTCGAAATTAATTTAGGGTAGACATTCTGAACAGCAAATTTTCGATCGAATTTTTTTAAATCTTTCTGAGATCAAACATTTTTACTTTTTCCCGAGTAATACCATGGAAAAAAATACAAAATCGTAAAATGTTGAAAAAAATTATTCTTAATAAATTGTTTATTTTGGCATGCTCTACAATTATTATTAATATAAATTTGATGTAACTATTACCATTTTCTAATTAGAAACCAAAAATCACACAAAATTAGAAAACTTTTTTTTTAAATACAAACTTTTTATAAAAAATATTTTCAAATGAAACTAATTTTTTTATTATCTTCAAGATGTGTTTAAAATGTTTGTAAAATTTTTCATATTTAAAAAATTATCTGAGAAAAACAACAAACGGTTAAGGTAAACAGCCACTTTCAGTGTATGAAATTTGACCAAAAGCTTTTCAGTTTTTCGGATTGCCAAAGAAGACTTATGTTTTACAGCGTGCACAGACACAACCACACACATACACAGAGACACAATGTTTTTTAGAAATCTTTGGAAACACCTCAAACGGATATTTCCGTGAAAAAAAATTGAAAACATTTTCTCGATCACAATACTTGTACTTCGTAACGGAGAAAGTAAAAAGTAGCATAGCATTGCAAACAATATTTTTATACATATAAACTTAAACATTAAACTATTAATTGTAATTTATTACAGCGACTTTATGTCTATACTCATTTATGAGTTCCTTCTGCTGGATGAATATTTCATGTATTGACATATACTGGACATTTAGGTAAGTTTATTACTTCATCAATAATATGAAATCTTATGGCAATTTTTAACAAAATTAATAACAACATTTCTTCATAGAAAGTTATAAGCTTTTAAAAAATCAAACAAATCACATTCGTAATTAATGCCGCGCCATCTACCGGACGACAACTAAACTGACAATTAAGGATTAAAAGTTTGGCAGTGATTTAAGGTTTCAGTTATTACCTCAGAATTACGAGTTTATTTATTTTATTTATTCTCAACAGGCATTATGCCTAATTACAGAGAAAATTACAGTATAACTTTATCTATAACATAGAAGTAAGACTAGACAATGAAAATGAAACAAAAAAGAAAACCTAAATTAAATGCGAAACATCCGATACCTACAGCAAAGCAATCGAGCAGTGACGGTTCGTGGGTTTTTTTCTGGTACGGCCGAGGAACAAGAGGTGGTAATACAGATAGGTGCGGCCACGCAGCCAACCGTCTCTGCAACTAACCCTACCTATCTGTATTACCACCTCTTGTTCCTCGGCCGTACCAGAAAAAAACCTGCGAACCATCACTGCAATCGAGTTATAAGTTTTTAAAAATTCAAACAAATCACATTCTTAATTTCTGCCGCCTCCGTGCCCTCCGCCGGACGATAGTCGAACTGTCAAGTGATGATTGCGCTTAGCGCCAAAACGCTCGAACTTTATACTTATGTAACTAAAATGTAAATGTCTAATAATGAGCTATACATCAACTATAAACTATTTCATTCTGAATCGAATGATGTATAAAATAGCTGAGGAAATTTGGCGATTTTCCAGTAATTTACAAATTCCATCTCAATTAATTCTCGAAATTTGTGTCGATTCAATGGCTCGTGTAAACAAATAAAATTTATCTAACCTCTTGTGGTATCACCCCCGAATAAGTATTCAACGTTTTATCTTATTGATGCATTATAGTATGGAAAATCCTTATCTCCATATAGCCGTACCATCTGTTATCGTGTGGATAAACTAGTGAATTGTATAAACGCCTAATTACAGGTGACCCGATATACACATAACTGCTATTAATTTAATATCAAAAAAGCTTTTGATTTTAACTATAACAGGAATTAAAATATACTATAATATCTAAAATCAATAATTTAAACAGGAATTTAATAAGCACAACTTATTTGAAGAACTAACATAAATAGTATCTTTGAAAACCCTCCAAAATTTGGCGTTATTAACCTTCAATCTTTGACTATATAAACTCTAGAATCATATGTTATAGACACAAAATGGCTACCAATTTAGTAACATACTTTAAGCACTTCCAGTCTTCCCGCGCCACAGTCACTTTAAGACACGCATGAAGTTGGCGTTAGCAGTCCTTCAACATTAGAGATTGAAATTAGTTTGCGAAGTTTAAAGTAATATTTATAACATGTATATTTCATCGTATATTTATTTTTCCTAAATGTAAAATATTGCTTAATTTATGTCTGCGGGTATATTAGGTTGCTTGGCTATCAGGCGTGCATTTTAAAGCACTTTACTTGCAAAATTAAAATAATAACAAGTCAATTTGTTTTAGGACAGCATTCTTATCATGTTTGTAAATGATCTCTAATTATTGAGATAATGTTGAAGTATCTATAAAATCGAAATAATTCACTAATTTATCCTTACGATCCCAGAGGGTGCTGGTGCGTACAAATTGAGATTGTTTATAATGTAATGCATTACACAAGATAAAAAGTTAGCAGAGGTTTTTTGGTACGGCTGAGGTAGCAGAGGTAGTAATACAGATAGGTGCGGTCACGCAGCCAGACGTCTCTGCAACTGACCCTTACCTATCTGTATCACCACCTCTGCTACCTCGGCCGTACCAAAAAAACCTCGAACCGACACTGAAAGTTGGATAATTAAAAAGTAATTATTTTGACTCGTATTTGGATGAAAAGCATTACAAAATGCTCTATATTTAAATAAGCTTTACAGTAAACTGAATTACCACCAATTGATCGAGCTAAATTTTAATTTGGGAATTTTCTCATTTTGATTGTAGTAAAAAGTTCGAGCGTTTTGGCGCTAGTTGCAATCATCACTCGACAGTTCAGCTATCGTCCGGCGGAGGGCGCTGATATTACAAATGTGATATGTTTGAATTTTTTAAAAGCTTATAACTCGTAACTCTGAGGTATAATTTCAATAATTGAAACCTTAAATCACTGCCAAACTTGTAATCCTTAAACCAGCTTAAATAAATCACGGAATAATAAATATTGCCGGCGTAATTATTTTTCGCATTTTGCACTGCTTTTGCGGTACTATCAGTAAAAGACGAGATAATTTTTTTGAACCTTTCATTTTTGTTAATTTTCGAACGAAAATGAATCCTAATTTTAAATTTTTCGTGAGGTTTTAATAAGGAAGGTTTCACACTTTGGTTTTAAAGAATTTTAAAGCAGATTACACACTGAGACCGTGTCTCATATTCAGTGACGGTTCGCGGGGTTTTTTCTGGTACGACCGAGGAAGAGATGGTAATAGGTGAGATAGGTGCTGTCACGCAGCCAGCCGTCTCTGCAAGTGACCCTACCTCTCTGTATTACCACCTCTTGTTCCTTGGCCGTACCAGAAAAAAACCCGTGAACCGTCACTGCTCATATTGTTTACATCTGTAACTGTAAATCCAATATTAATGTACCCGGGATCATATTTCTTTCGCGTTTTTAATGAATTTTCTCGTGTTGACTTTACGCATATTTTAATTCTGAAGCAGATGATTTTTGGTCTGTTGTTTCTTTAATAAACATTATCCATTTTGATATTAATACACCAACAAATAAAGAATAATATTCTTGAATACTTGATTAACTGCTTAAGACACTACACAGAATACGAAACCTAATAACTGTTAGAAGTGTTTAGGGGTGAATCTAAGAACTTTACAATTTCTTTTGTCGTTTTGAACAACACACTTTCGTAATTTTGAAAAACCATATTTACAAAACGATATATTTTGAAGCAAACATGTAACTAATACAATTTTCAGTGGAAAAGGTGGATACAGCCGAGGGTTCAACAATGGGAGATCGAGGCAATTCTATTTTTACTGCCTGTATGCTTACGGATTTCCATTGGCATTAGTGTCAGTAATATTCGGAATTAACACCTTGGACGATATGAATCTGTGGTTCCATCCTAATTTTGGTGAAAATCAGTGCTGGCTAAAAGGTAAGAAACAAAATAATTAGTTTATAGTTTTTTGTATTAAAAGATAAACAGCAGAAAGCAGTAAATGTATTAATAATGCTTATTATAATTATATATTTATTAAAAAAAAGTATAATGCAATAGCTATAAAATTGTAATACTCAATCAACAGAATTAAAGTACCTATTTCTATCACTTCCAATTTTTATGTTTGGGTTAATAAAACATAGGATTTAAGATATAATAATCATAAATAATCTTGCAGAGATCATGCAAATAAATTTCCGGAAAAAACAATTTTTGAAATGCTTAGTGCACGAGAGAGTAGAAACAAGTCTCACTAAATGTGATATCCCAGTTAGCACACTTGGATCAGTAACATATCTGAGCAAGCTCAAACGCCAGCTAACTTGTTCTTTAATTGTAACATATTTTGCACAATATTATATAATTATCCGATATTTTACAATATGCGCAACAATACACGTATATTATATGCACATCACAGAAAATAGTAGTACACTGGGTATGTTATTTATACTAAAAATGTATGATACCCAGGGAACCACTATTTTCTGCGATGTGAATATGTGTGTTGTTGCGCATATTGTAAAATATCAGATAATTATATAATGTTTTACCTCATATGCTACAATTAAAAAACAAGTAAGCTGCCGTTGGTACAAGTGTGTGCTTTTGTTGTAACTGGCATATTACACATCTTCTGTACATAATATATATAAAAAAAAGGTATCAAAGATGTAATAATTGAAGGCCAAGTTGGTACAAGTTTGAGATCTTCTGTGTAACATTACGTATAAACAATGACATGTTGCTGAGAGGTCTATATTATGGTACTGTGTTAGCTGGGAGCTTAAAATCCCATGTAATATAATTTATATACATTAATAACATAATTAATTAAAGAATAATCTAACTAACAACAAATGTAGCTAGTATTAATAGGCTGAAAGACTTCGGTCGATGGCCATTTGTAGCTCTTATGTATTGGAGTTTCAACTGTATTTTTTATTACTATTCTTATGAATCATAAATATTACTGTTAACTTAATTGATATATGTTTGTAGTATATTTAATATGATATAGAATTAAAATTTTTATTTATATACCTTTGTTTGTTTGTTAAATTTCAGAGGGTTACCCACTCCTATTATATTTCTACGGACCAATGGGCATTCTCCTAGTGTGTAATGTTACGCTATTCCTGTTGACTGCTTTCAAAATTCGCAAATTAGACAGAGAATCATCGATGGTGAGGAAAGACGACAACAAGAGGCATTACGAAAATGATAAACAAAGGTAATTACTGATAAAATCACCAATCCAACAAAATTGTCAACTTATCTATTAGGATGGCAATATATCTAAGATAATTCACTATCTTGTTACAAGCTTAAGCTCAGAGCAATTGGCCTTGTGGTCCATTTTTGTGCACGTGTGTAATCGAGTCATAGGAATCCCATTAAATGGTAGACGATAAATTCTTATTAAGCAATGAGAGTCCCCTAAAGTAAGCTCTTAGTTTTTCCATTCCCATCTGCTGCGTAATATAAAAAATTCAAGCGCGTTCTCGTTTTTTCTTTACCTTAAATAATTATAATTTCTATTACAGATTTAATGTATATTTCAAATTGCTGATTGCACTTGGCATCAACTGGACTCTTGAATTCATCTCTTGGCTAGTGGACTGGTGGCTGGGATCCAACAAAGTCCCACAGATTTGGTACGTGACAGACCTATGCAATGCACTCTATGGCGTCTTCATTTTCTACCTATTCGTATGTAAGAGGTCCATCTGGATTATACTGAAGAAAAGGTACATACATTTTTCATATTCTTTTTAATAATTATAACCCTTGATCATTGTAATTTTCCTCATAAGCAATTTCGATCTGTACGTACAAAACATTAACGCTTTGCAGTAGCGAGATCGAGTGAAAATTTTCCAAAGAAGAAACAGGTCCGGCTTGCAGTGAAAAAATGCTTTCTTGCAATTAACCGTGGGGTAACTAGATAAATATATTAAAAACGTAGACAATCCTTAATCATAATTTAACTTTTAAAACTTGTAGTACTTGAATAACCATCTCAATCAGTTTTTTTCTTTATTTAGAGGAAGCAGAAGTCAGGACTATTTATTTATTAACCCTTTAACTACGGGCAAAATTATTTGCAACTACAATGCCAACGTTTTCCAAAATTAAACTTACTAAAATATTTTAACCCCCATTTTGTCCACATAATTGTTATATTTGCAAATTGGTGAAATATGTAATGATTTTTACTCTTTGAATTAAAACTCTAAATAATCTATTGATGACTGCCGGAATACAAGACAAAATTTCCAAGTCGTTTATTGACGACACCTGTAGTGAAAGGGTTAAAATTAACACTTGATCAAACCAAAATCATAATTGTGGTTGTCGGAAATAAAACTCTTATTTGGTTTCATGTTATAATATTCAGTTTGCCGACACATGTTTCGGTTAATTATTATTGGAATAAACCGAAACACACGTCGGTCTTCAATCAGTTTTCCGATCTTCCATCGCCTGCTTTACCTCCCATCATGCTGTCTCCATTATCTTATTTCATACTCTTAAAAACCATTACCTTTATTAATACTAACTATTATAATAATAATTAATAATAATCCTTTAGGACTTGTTACAGGTATTACATATGTATGGGACAACCTCAGAAAGCAAGAACGTTTACAACTCAATCCAACAACTACCATACGAGCGACACGGAGAAAACGAATATTGATGAGACGACTGTTACAACAAAAGTTTGAATGGATCGATGGATTTGCACGAATTAACGTTTCTCTCGGTGTGCTTTGAAGTATTGATGTCTTGAATATGTCAGATATTTTAAACACGAATTATTTTTATACTTGATGTAAGCTAAATGGTTAGTGCCTTTTTATCATAATTAAGATCGCATCGCTTATACAAACAATAAACTGAGTTTATTGATGCCGTGCCATAAATACCAAAGATTCTAATCATGTAAATAACTGAAGTGGTGTCACTAACATGGGTTTCACCCAAAACAGAATTAAAAAGAAAAACGTGCTTACGTATGTTGTAAGTTAAGTTCTGGATTTGACATCAGCATGAATTTTTGGAATAGATATTATTTGCTCGTAATACACAGTGTTTGTATCGTCATTGATTTGTGAACTAAATGAACATGGTTAACGTGATCTAGGTGTGTGCAGTTGGTCTACTCTCCTCACTCATGGCTACTTAGAATAAAGAATACACCTGGCCTGATACGTTTCTCTTAAATGCATATAAATTGTTAACCAATAGAATTAGGTGATCAATTCTATCTACAAAAAGCCAAACAAACAAAACAATTTCTGTAGTTATACAAATTAAAATTATACCTGAAGTTGTATTTGACAGATTACCATGACAACAATTAGGCTAATGCCTATCCAACTGCTTTTATTAACATTGTATGTCAATTTTACACTTAACATGTTGACTACCACAAATTAAATAACTTATCATGATTCAGGCTCGTAACCTATAACACCATGGTATATTTGCTCCTGAAGCAATAAAAAGTAATATGTCCCAGGGTCCCTTTTTCCGAGGCAGTTCTAAATTTTGAACTTCCTAGAAGACCATGTAATGAAATTACATATTCCCATGCAGTTAAATGCGTTCAATATGGCATCAGAACCATGATCGAAGATTACACTAAAATAGTTACTTTGCTAAATCCTAATTATTATTGTAACTGCCACTTATATAAGTCTCCAGAATCATCGTGTTGAAATGTCAAGTCATAATTTTACAGGACACCCATCATATCTCACAAAACCATTTACTTAGTCGCTTCACCGTTAAATAACCTATGTACAAAAATATATAAGTCTGTAATAGTATTACTTTCACAACATGAACATCATTTTTATACTCATGATGTACTTATATTGTTTTAGTTTTAAGTTCACAAACTGTATTTTTAATGTTTATTTAATATAAAGTATATATACAAGAAATTAATGACTAAAAATAGTTTCCCTCCTAACCTAAGCAAAAGCATCCTCTCTGTCAGCACCCGCACCGTCTCCATCTTCCAGTGATGAAAAGTTGAGGAAATGCGCCGGCCGATGGACTTCGTGGTAAAATTCTTTTGGATTTGCCAGTTGTAACTCGTATTTCATGTTTGGATCGTGACGAACACCTGGAAATGACAGTAAAAATAATAATGCACAAAAAAACAAAATTAGATTTTTTCCAACTGGAAAACTTTAGGTTAGGTTAAAATTCATGAATAGAAATGTTCCATTGCTAAACAGCACTTTATAAATCATTGTGTTGTTAGTAATAAAAAACTAAATACGTACCCATGAAATTATAATTCCAACTTCCCTGTGCAGGCACCATGAAAAATCCAAGGAACCTATCCGACAGCAGCATCTGCACCTTTTCATAATGGCTGGGCAAATAACCTTTGGGATTATTTCCCTTATCAGTATTCTGCCTTCCCCACTCAAAACCAGACGGTGTCAACTTATAAGCTGTCAAAGAACAGGAACCCGGGGTAAACGATGATGTTATGATAATGGTCTTCTCTCCATCCCAGCTCGGATTGTCCGCCATTAATCTGGAGTGTGTGCCAATGTCCTGAGGAGATAATTGTGGTAATTCATTGGGTTGCGTGTGGATCCAGCCCAATGGTTCCATATCCTTGAGGAATGGATGATTCGGTGGCGTAGTCGGTACGTGCACAGTTTGATGGGTGCCCCATTGAGGAGGTAGAACTAAACAACGTAATTCTTTCACCTGAGGATTGTCTGGAGGACTAACACCATATAAAAATGCACAAATCTGCAAAATAGAAAATAGGTCAATAATTATAATATTTGTGGGCCGAAGAGGTTATTCAACCAATTATTCATTAAGATTTAAACATTTTTTTTTTAATTTGGATATTGTGATCCTGGCATTGCACAGCCATATCTCATTGCATTTGTTAGATTTATAATTTGGTTTGAAATAAAAAATCAAACAAAATTTAAATACCAAATCAAAATTTACTGAATCCTTATTGTCCACCGTAGAGCTCTACTGTATTTAAGAAAAACATGCCATTACTAATTACAAAATTGCAGTTTTTTGCCTTGAAATATTCCTTTAGAATCAAATTATTCAATTACATCTGCTTCAGTGCTTGTAAAAGAAAATAGATGAAATATTTTATTTGACAGTTACTAATTCATCATTTCAGAAGCAAGAGTTATATACAAATTTGGAAATATATGAAAGTAGTATAATTTTGAATCAGAAAAAACATATTTTCATTATTGATTGAAATAATTACCTGTGCTCGTAAATCCGAAATAGTAATAAACTTCTTGAGAACATTCTTCGGCAAAATGTAAGTATACCCCGTTTCTTTGATATCATCAGAACTAACATAAATATGATTCGTTCTCAAATGAAGGTTAGTAGCAGAAATGGCTCGCACTCTCCATTCTGTTTTGGAGCTGAAGGTCTGCGTCTCATAGTTACTAGTCGTGCTCGTAATGATTTCATCTCCGTGCTTATTAACTGTCCTCGTTGTTGTCGCAGTGAGTTGGGATTGTTCCTTGGTTTGCTTCTCAATTTCAGCAATCTGTTGTCTTTGGGCAGAAGGCGCACTGATTTCCATACCCAAAATAATGTCACGAATTTCTGATTGGGTTAAGGATGCTACATTTACATTGTTCTTTTTGCCATAATCAGCAAGAATTAAATCCTTGAGTTGTACTTCAACCTGAAAAGAGTCAAAAATGGTTAACAGAAAATTTAAGAAACCACAAGGATTTTACTAAAATTGTAGAAAGACCCAAACCCAAACGGGTTTGATTCCTTTAAGTCTTTTAAAACTAGTCAATATACCTTAAAATCAAAGTACTGTAAAAAAGTAACAACTGATACAGGTTATGTAAGGTTACGTGTGGGTGCCCGCCTAACGTACGTCGTAGGCTTGCTTGCTCGCTCGCTTCGTGATCGTGAGAGAGATATCGTGCTAGGAACTAATGTACAATAGAACGACGAGAGTAGAAAACGGCACGTTGTACATGTTTGCTTCATAGGTGTATTAGGACACGTATGTCTATATTGGTATCTACTTCTACAAAATCACTGAATACAGTGCATTGTTCATTTTGTTAATTTTGACATTTTAAGGTTACTTGTTTAATCATTTAAACATTAGCAGTTATTTCTAGAACTGATCATCACTATTAATAATACATTTAGGATACATAATCTAGCTTTTTTTTATTAAAATTTCAGGATTTTCCATGCCAAAATTCCCATTCTTAATGACACTGAACTTCTGTTAGTTAGGTTATGTTTTAAGGGCTGCCAACTATTTTTGATGTCACAGTATGACTAGATCACAATTGGTTTATTAAGTTAAATAATAAATAACTCACCTTAATCCATTCATCATCAGACAAAGTGGGCCAAATATGATGAGGCTCTGTAATAGTAGTCTTATCTGGTTTCAAAATAACCTTCGTCCTCTCAGTGTTAACATGCAACGCACGTAGTATTAAGATCAATCTTGAGAAAGCCGTGTACGAAGAAATCGTCTTCAACCAATCATCGTACAAATTAAACAGCACCATCTGTGGTTCAGTAGCCTTCAAAATTAAATCGCCAAACTTCTCAATTTTCAAACAGGCCTGGAAAGGCAACTGCAACTCGGACCCTTTGATGACGATATTCGGGAAATCGAGTAGATGGACCTCCAAAGGATCCAGCATACCCTTTCTTGTTACGATGATTTGCTTCGGTTGTTCCTCAACTGGCAAGGAACGGATAAGAGCTGCCACTTCTTCTGCGGTTTTCCATTTTGCGAGCTGACCCAAACGTTTTTGACCCGCCCATACTGAGGTGTGGATGATTTTAAGGAAGAGCTGTCCGGTTCGCGGGTTAAAGATGAAGATGGCGCCGTTGATCGGCTTTGTGGTTAGGTTACCCTCAAAGGTTTTGTGGATGGTTACACGATACACGTTGGTGTCATCTACAAACCAGATGATTTGATTGGAAAATAGTTCTCCGTAGTTTTGACTGGACAAGTAAGGTTCGGTCGGTTCACTAGAATACAGTTGTAGAGCTTTCCTGATACGTTCCCTTAATACATAAAGAGCCGGATTAGCCTTCATAATTTTAGCCATCGCTTGTTGTATCAAAGGTTTACAACCAGGGAACCAATTTCCATACGCGCTGTGTAAATTATAAGCCAAGTCAATCGCTATAAGCACTCCAGTAGGTGATGGATATATAGACATATTGTCCGTTGTGTAATCCAAGAATTTAGCTCGAGCGTATCTTTCAACATCATGCGAATCATAATCTCCCCATCTCAATTGGACATCAATCCAATACTTCTGTGTTGTAGTGTTATCCATAGTATCTTTCGTATCCGCCAGTAAAGAAGGTCTAGATACATTCCACTTGTATGCAGAAAAGAGCAAAATATCGGCACATGATGAATTCATCTTGTAGGACTTCCTAGGATGTATAGTTTCCTTCTGTACGGTCTCAATTTCCAAAGCATCCAATTCTTGATCAAAAACTTGGCACAAATCCATGACGATGGACTCGTGCACTTTCTGCCACAAGTGAGCTCTGAATATCTGGATAAGGGAGATTTTTAGGGTGGGAATTTTTCCATGCATGAAGATTCCTGTTAAATCAAGCTGGACTTGGAAACCAACGTATACGTTGGCTCTGTTGATGGTAGGTGACCACCATAGAGTAAAGCGACGGTTGGGGATTTGGTTCAGACCAGATCTTTGCGCGTTGGTCAGTTTTTTGTATTTCATTGACTCTTCAAAACCAGATGCTTTCTCCCTATAAAATAATAATTTGTATCATAGTATGAAACCATCAATATTAGGGAAAAATGTAAGTCACTATTAAATAAAAACTGGTTTTCTATAAAAAAATTACTATATTTTGACCTCAGTTAGATTTTTAGTCTTGTAAACTGATATGGGTTGTATTAAATATGGTTTGAGTCTCATTACTAATCAGTTTTAAGTCTCTATTCTGACAAGCCATGAATAGATTGCAAAAACATTTTTAGTTAATTAGTTTGAATATTGTATTTTGAGTTCCTATTGCATCTAACGAGATATTAGGTCAAATTGCAATGAGAAATAAGAGTTTGTTACCAATTATTATTGTAACATTGTGTGCAATTCTAGTTTCACATTTTTAAAAGAATCAATAATATTCTCACTGTTTCTTCATATTTACTTACCAGAACAACCCTTCCCATGTGGGGAAATATGTACCCTTGAAGAGTGTGTGCTCCAAAATTCCTTCCACTCCTCCCAGTGCTTGAATCATATCAGTTCGATAGTTGTTCAAATTCCAAAGTTTACCATCATGTCGTTGATGCGTCCACCAGAAGGGATTTTGTTTCAATACCTAAAATCATGTACAATAAAATTATTTCTAACGATGTTGATTAACTGAAATTGTTTCATTCTTAATATTTATACCTGCAAAATCAAAGTAAATAACTGGAAAAAAATATTTTTAAGTTATGTAATCTGTGCCTACTATCCGTTCCAAAAAGGGAGTCTCCTGTGTTTCAGCAAGTATATTTCAAAAACTAGTGCACTCTAAAATTACAAAAAAAATTGGTCACCATTCTTTGTAGTATTATCTACAATTTGCTATAGAATTAAGTGTTTACGTTCGTTATTTGTCGAGATAATACTGAAAAAGTGTAAAAAAGTACCCGAAATTAAGCAAATTTTAAGATGTATGACATTCAACAGCTTGTAGAAAGTAAGCTACTGCTTATAAAAATCTAAAAAAATTACATGAGATCAATTGTACCTTTACCTATTATGTGGGGTAATGTGAATATTGTTTTTTAAATAAGTTTTGTTGTAATTTGGTAAAATGCGGGGCATTGTTTTTTCAGTTATGAATGAATAAATGTACAAGCATTTTTCAGATTACGTACTTCATATAAATCTGATGCAAAATATATCATTTAATCGTAAATAAATATAGTTTTGTTAATTACATAAATTAAAAACCTTTTAATGAAATAGAGAATATTTACGCTCACAGCAGAGGCGCGGGGCGAAGCGGGCGGAATATCGTGTCAGTATATTTACGATGTGTTCACGCCGCTTCTAATGACTGTACTTGATTTTCTGCCGGGATCTGTTGCTTACCGTCAAACTGAACCGTACTAACGTCGAACGAACGCCTGAGTCACATATTTGCATCTCTCTCGCCGATCTAAAATAATCATCGACGGGAAAATTACTCAATTTAGACAAAAGTTCTATTCTGTTCTTGAAATTTCTTTGCAATTGTTTCCTAAATAATATTAAGCCATCTATAAGCGAAAGCCGCATTTCAATTCGTTGAAATTATCGAGATAGCAGATATTTCGATTCTAGGCCTGAACTCTTCAAATAAAAACAATACAAAAATGTTCTTTCGTTCTACGCGTTCAGAATAGAACAGCGTTAGATATATATTTTTTTCATAATATTCAAGTGATTAATAACAATGTTATATGCACACAAAGATGAGAGTTTCGAAAATTGTCGTTCAAAACAGTACATTTTCAAACAAATACATCGGAAAAAGGCGAATTTATCAAAATATTTCCATAAAAATTAATATACATATAGAAAAACGATGCATCTTTATATGGTATAAATTTTAGAATATTCGTGTCCTCTAAATCATAAATATGAGGTTTTGAAGTGAGGAGACTCCCTTTTTGGAACGGATAGTAAGGTACTGAATAATATGAAATATGAGATGAAGAAGTTAATTTGATTTATGAAAAACTAATGCCCAATTTCCACCACCTTGTTAAAATTCACGGTTACTAAAACAGTAGTAAAGTTAATTGTGCCTCTTCGTTCGCAAAGCTTATTTTTTCATTGTAGCTATTTTATTAAACAGAAGAAATGCTGGAAACTAATTGTAACCGACATCGTAGCTCCCATAATAAAGAAATTATCAATAGTGCAGACTTAACTTGGTAACACCATGTTTAATTAACAAGTTTTGCAACAGGATTTATATTATATTGATTTATTTGATGTCTGGAAACAGGAATGTTCCTGCAATAATAAAACATTTTACTTGAACATTAAAAGTGTGAGAAGAAATCTCAAAGGCCTATAAAAAATTTCAAGGTTAATAATACATCTTGAATCAATGATTAAATTGTAGTGTAAACAGATTAATGAAGAAACTGGGATTCAAATTATAACCAATAGTGGTGCAAGGGCATAAGTTCCATAAACAATTTCTTGAAAAATATAATAATGTAAGGATCTATGGAGCCTCGCAAAAAAGAGCACCTTCTGCTAATTATAAAATTTCTCATCAATTGACCGGTAAAACCAAATTAAGGGAGCCAGATATGGCAAACAGTAGAAAAGGGCAGTACCATTAGTTTCATAACAAACAAAATTACCTGGTATTGTTTAAATTCAGTCCTTATCCTCCATCCTTTATCATAGGCTAAGGTATGTCTGTCCTTTTGGAACAATGTGTTTATCCTAGGTATACCTCTATCCCAAGAATCTTCCAAATCTTCAAGTGTGAGTCGCCTGAAAGAAAATAATATGAAGTACAATTCCATTTCAAATATTATTTCCGGTAAATAGGTCATAATTAATAATCAGACAGGCATAAGGGATTTGGTTACCAACGATTTATGCGCGGAAATTTCTAAACTGGGAACTCATTTCTAACAATGTGGTATAAAGCTGTAGGAAATATCTGTGTGCTAACGAATTGTTTTTTATAATATATGTACTGAAATAAGAATTCATCTTTTATTTAAATTTCACCCAAGTTATTAAGCACGAAGCAGTGATGGGTCGCTATTAGCCCACCGAGCGTAAATAGGTCAATTTTCAGCTACCCCAAAACCAGCAGCGACTCGTGGATCTTCGTAGAGGAGGCTAAGGCAGAGATGCAGCTCATGCTGCACTACTTACTCCTATAGTGGAAGCAAATATTCCGCTGCTGTTTTAGTCAAATTTTCTTACGTAGCCTCCTTTCCATGAGCCTCTTTCCCTATAAGGGTGCTACATATATTGCATGTAGTTTTACCTGTTTTGAGCATTAGCTTCTTGTCTCTTCAGAGCATATTCTGCCCACACTCTTTGAGAGTCAATGAATTCAGATTCCCATGGCTGCACATATCGATACAAGTTTGGAATCAATTGATCTTCATCGTGACTCATACCGGATCGGAAATGAGTGATGCCAACATCTGTTTGTTTTGACCATCTTAGATCAGACTGAAAACAAAATAAAAATACGTTTTTAAGACGTATATATTTATCCCGTAACTTTATAATAAAACACAAATGTTAGAATTTCGCATTTATTTCACCACACAATGAATTCACTGCCTGATGAAGCCACTGGTAGTGAAACAACTGATTTAAAAGCAACTCCTGCAAGTGCCAGAAGTGAAAACAATGTTAGCAGCATTGTATACGTTACCAAAGAGACTACTTTAAAGGAGATCATGTAATTATAGCTTAGCAAATTTTTATGAAGTAACTCCTGGTACTATTTGATCAAACCTCGTATATATTATACATATTTTTTAACTTTTACATGGCTTGCTGTATATTTTAATTTTGAATAAAATTTAGAAATACATACCTGAGGAATAAGTACGTGTCCCATGGAAAGCATACCCAGTCCTCCCAATTCCTTAGGTGTATAGAAGACAACAGGTGGGAAACGACTAGGCATTTTTGAGTTCAAGCCAATTTTGATGCGAGTTTGGATTTTGTTTTCACACTTCACCAACAAATCTAATAGTTCTTGGGTGTTAACAACAGCTTCTCTGAAGTAAGTCATCAAACCAATTAGAGCAGTATTCCACTTGTTGACAATCTGTAAAATACAATGTTATTAGAAAAAAATTAATAAATATACACAGTATAAATAAAAAGTATTAACCCAGATATGCCCACAGTTCTATATGTAGGATGACTATTTTAACACGTTCGCTGCCACCGACGTGCTAGTGTGTCCGACTTTATACTTGCGTAAATGCAATCCCAATTGCGGTGGCAGCGAACGTATTAAAGTTCTTAAAATTATATCTAGAATATCGTCAGCACCATCAATCATTTTTTTTATTACAATAAGTACGTTCAGTGATTATTCATCGACATTTGACAGGAAGCGGAAAATAACCTCTCTGTGTTTTTAAATTCTAATTACTCGACTTCGAGAATCATATCGTTTACTTTCCTTTAATCTAAATCTTGGGCAAATGTGGGTTAATATGGTTGATGGTGGAAGTCATTACTTTGTGGTACATTTAAGATTCAGGAACTTACCTTTGTAAAAGTTGTGGAACCGGATGCCATTAAAATCTGCCTAACTCTGTTATGGAATCGGCCCATGGACTCGTCATCAACCCGAAGGAAACACTGAGCTGTCCTTTCCTTGCTACCTTCATGTTGTAAATTCCATACACCATCACGATGTGTAAATTCCTCATGCTGCGTCCGGCTCTAAAATTTTTGTCATATATAAAATAGACTAGTTTTAAGTAGTAAACACAGCTAAAAATTGAAATATGAATTTGTAATAACCACACATAAGAAACAAAATCAATCATCATTATAATAAATATTAGTGGTGTATACTAAATTAACTGTTTTCGCAAACAAAACATCAATTCTATTATTAAATGTATGCATGAATGGATTACTTAAAAAAAACATTTCTTACTTCAATATACCGGGTGTGGCACTTAAGACGCCTCGGACCATAGCTCCTTTACGATAAAAGCTATCGAAAAAAATCTAAGAACAAAGTGGTGCATAGTTACCGTCGCTATGTTTTAAAAATATTTCTAATCATCAGTGGCGTGCCGTACTCCAGTGGCGTACCAAACTTATGTTTTTTTTAATGGAATGCCCTATTTTTTATTGCAGATTTGGAAAGTGCTCGACGAGTACTTATTTTCTTATCTAACATGTTATACCCTTCACTTTAGCGGTTTCGCTGTTATAACCCCTTCTTTGAAAATTGCGCCCCATTTTTGAGATTTTTTTGTAGAGAAACTAATTGACGCCGGCGCCTAAATTTTGAATTGAGGTACAGGTTAAGACCTCGTATACCTTCACATAATTTTTTTTCGGGTAATTTATTGAAAAAAAATAATTTTTGATTGATCTTCGTATGTTGTCATTTTTTCCGAAAATTTCAAATGGCACCCCCCTAAAAAAATTACGGCGTTGTACAGCCAAAACTCTAAATTTTTCATTGGTGTAAAAAAAATTACACATTGCATAACAAAATTTCGGAGAAAAAAGGAATTTCATCGCAAATGTCGGGAAACGTTTTCCGTTCCCAAGTGTGCCATGAGAAAACAAAAGATTGGTAATTGTCAAAGTACCAAAACAAATACACAAATACGGTCAACATAATAGTATGTACCTATTTATTCAACATGATATGAAAAATGCAGAAAATTTAACAACTTAAACTAAATGTTCGAAATGACGACCTTCCTGCTGGAGGCATAACCGCAACTTCTGGTGATATACCGCAGTTCATTATTTTCGGTAATAACTGCCTTCTTTCTAACTCTCCTTGGCCGTTTCACACTTCCCGTAGTAGTAAATCTCTCCAACACTTTTTGAAACGCACGTTCATTTGGATGTGCCCTGTGCGGATATCTCGCAGCGTACACTCGTGATGCCAAGAAACAATTCTTGTTACATTCTCCAAGAATAAATATCATGTCAACCATTTCCTCTTGAGTTCGGAACATTTTTAGAACGTTTATCAAAAATGACTTATGGCTGCTACTGACGTCTAATAATTTACTTTGACAATTACCAATCTTTTGTTTTCTCATGGCACACTTGGGAACGGAAAACGTTTCCCGACATTTGCGATGAAATTCCTTTTTTCTCCGAAATTTTGTTATGCAATGTGTATTTTTTTTTACACCAATGAAAAATTTAGAGTTTTGGCTGTACAACGCCGTAATTTTTTTAGGGGGGTGCCATTTGAAATTTTCGGAAAAAATGACAACATGCGAAGATCAATCAAAAATTATTTTTTTGCCATAAATTACCCGAAAAAAAATTATGTGAAGGTATACGAGGTCTTAACCTGTACCTCAATTCAAAATTTAGGCGCCGGCGTCAATTAGTTTCTCTATAAAAAAATCTCAAAAATGGGGCGCAATTTTGAAAGAAGGGGTTATAACAGCGAAACCGCTAAAGTGAAGGGTATAACATGTTAGATAAAAAAATAAGTACTCGTCGAGCACTTTCCAAATATGCAATAAAAAATAGGGCATTCCATTTAAAAAAACATAAGTTTGGTACGCCACTGGAGTACGGCACGCCACTGATGATTAGAAATATTTTTAAAACATAGCGACGGTAACTATGCACCACTTTGTTCTTAGATTTTTTTCGATAGCTTTTATCGTAAAGGAGCTATGGTCCGAGGCGTCTTAAGTGCCACACCCGGTATATCAGCAAGAAATTGTGATCAAATTCATACACCACCCAACACTTGAGTTTTACTGAAACCGCTTCCATTCAGTTCAGAGATGCTATAATTAGTCTAAATATACAGGGTGGGGCAGAGTACAGAGCGATTTTGAAAAGGCTGTAAAAATATTGCCAACAATTTTTCCAAATAATATTTTTACCATCTTAAATTACATAAAAAGCTAACTTCAGTAAGAAGATGTCCATTCACACATTCTTCCAGGCAAGCTTTGAAGTTATTAATCACATTCCACAGCATTGCCAGTCAGATCATTTCTTTCAGTGCTTCCAGTTTGTGGTGGGCTATCCTCATACTTTACTTTTTAGGTAACCCCACAAGAAAAATTCGCATGTTGTTAGGTTCGGCGAAGGGAGACAACATATATCGCGATATCCCCATTTCGAGAAATCACGTGATTTAGAAATTGAGCATTAACACCATTCATGCTTACACTCACAGTGTAGGCGGTTGCTCCGTCTTGTTGAAAAAATGTCTCCTCGATTACTTTGTACTGAGGAAGTTGTGGAGAAAAATCCCTGATAAAGGCATAACGCACCACAATAACTTTAAAGGAATAAAGAGGTTGCTGATGTAGTTGTCTAGGATTCACATCACTCTGAAGCCTAAAGTTTTGCTTAGGGCGGTCCGTTGATGTAGTGGGTACAGGCGAGCGCTTGTGCCGGTTACATCGCGGCCATGTAGGTTCGATTCCCAGCCCGGGAGAAAGACTTTTCGGTTTTCAAGAAGTATTCGTTCGGGTCCGTGGTTGTTGTATACGTCTTTTATTATTCATTTGTTCATTTATTCATTTAATTTATAACTTATATATCTATTAAACATTGATGATGGCTAATGGTCATAGAACCAAGGCCAGGCGTAACGCCGAAACAAAAAAAACAAAAGTTTTGCTTGTTGACGTAATGGAAATAGGCCTCGTCACTCACACATAAATTATTTACAATGTCTTTGTCTTATACTGAGTACCCACGAGGCTGAGATGTCAACCGCTCCATTGCTACTGAAGCTAAAGTGTCAGAAACATGGCCGACTGCATCCCCACCACCTACTATCAGCTGCGCAGAATTCCCGGGTTTTTTTTTAAATCGGTCTTTACTCTGCCCCGGCCTGTATATGAGGCTCGGTTTCAAATTTATATTTTTGAGATAAATACAATAATTAGGCAATGCCTTCACATTTTTTCTGGTAAGTTGCATTCTTCAAAACAAATAAGTTGCATTTTGACAAAACAATATTGAAATCGTAAGCCTAGTACAAGTAAGGCTATCTCTTATTCAAAATTTTAATAAAAACATACTGTGTTTTCAAAAGACTTCCTCGTATGGCAAAATTTATAAGGTGTATCATACCTTGGGCAGAATTCGGCACTCAAATCCACTCATGTTGAACAAAAGATTTGGATTATCCTTTGAATACACACTGACAAAACTGTTCTCCCATTGTATGGTTGTCACAGATCTTGGTAATCTGTTCTTGATATCCCAAAAAACTGCTCTCCCCCTGTAAAAAAACATAATAAGTATTTCAACATAAATATATAAACTTTTACCATTCATAACCCTACAGAGAATACGTTGGGCCTGAGAGGCCCACAAGACGTATTCACTGGTGTTATGCTATTCTCTGTAGAGTTAATATGTTCGATGAAAAAAGATAAAACTCTTACAAGTTAACATCATGTTTCATTAACCGCATTCTAGCATCACGAGGCCAGCACTTCTTATTGTTGTAACCAACAATATTTTCATTGTTGGGATCTGGATGTTCCGTCAAATATCGTTGAATAAGTTCCCTTGCATCATCGGCAGAAAATCTAGAAAGCATAATAAAATAAGGTAACTTAAACCAAATAATAAATAGATGAATAACTGTTAAAATATCTTTACTGATAATATTTCTAGGTTTTATAATTAAATATAAAAATATACATGCTTTAATCATTGATGTCAAAATTGTAATGGTTTTGATATTAATTCGTCAGGATATACAGGATGGCAAATGTAAGTTGGCCAGACGCGCAGAGAGGAAGTGAAAGCCCTCTCTCTACCGAGGGCCGAGTACAGTCTCTGTAATAAGCAGTCACATATTCTTCGCGTGCGCTATTCATTTAAAACTCAATCGGGCGCTCTCCTCCACATTGAAAATGAATGTACCAGGCGCGCGAACTGTTCACGAAATCTATCGAGAGCGCCCTTCGAAGGTAACGCCCACAATTTTGCTACTGCACAACGGCAAGTTATGTTTGCCGACCTGTATGTCTGACCTCACAATTCTTGTGATACAGAATTCCCAAGCCGGATGGGAGATGTAGTAGGGTTTCTCATGTACAGTACTACATTTTTCTCCGCATGAGCACGGTTCACGATGCGCAGTAATGAATAATTCATGCGTTGATTTCATAAACTGCAATTGTCCAAAAATGACGTTTTGAGAAAATTAAAAAAAACTATTTCTGTTGGTAACCATTACAACTTCTGAACTGACCACCCACTGCTGTTATCTTCGTTCTCTACTTCTGGCTGTCCATATCCATTGCTGCAGCTATTCTTCTTTTTGCTATTTAAAAAATATTGATGTCCCGAACAAGTGCTTTTATCAGAAATGATGTGGACTTAAACTGTTTTTACCGAAACGAGGCAATGTAATGTAACTTTGTACATGTTTGGTTTTTAAATGAACTACATCCACCGTCGGATAGCTTACAAAATACTTTACCAGATGCCGCAAAAATGTCGATTTCTACAATTATGAACATATGCTGTTTATGAAATCAACGCCTCAATTCTAAAGTTATAGTGGTAGTATAATATTTACTTGTACAGGTATTCTTTTAATACAATTAAAATTTCAAGCTTATGATTTCATCAAAACTATTTCTATTAAATTCAATTTCCAATTATTGTCATCTGAATACCACTACTCAGCAACACTAGGCAGGTGCCCAGAGGCCCAACTTCAAAAGAACTCTTTTTCATTACTGATTTACTAACTGGCTGTTTACAAAACTGCAGCAGGCAACACTTTGCCCCAGGGCTTATAATGCTGTTAAGATCACGCTGCCCCTAATGAGGCTTAAACTAATCTGCAGATGAAAACCAGTTAAAAAATCAATGGAAATCCTTAGTATGGCTATTTCTACATTAATTGGTCAAATATAATCTATTCTTACCTAAAGAAGATATGTATCCTATCAACATATCTACAATACAGCCTAATTGGATGAGCGGTCTCCGTTGAAATATCTTGGAAAGTGAGGAAATCATTCGGCATTTGTGGCGGTCCAGCCATTTCACTCGCTCTCTGTAAACCCAACACCAACAAATCTAATACAAGGCCGTAGTATTGTGTGATGAAGGAGGCAAATTGGAGGCCTCTAATAATGCCGTAGCTGTTGGTGTGATTCATGTCTTTATAGTTTATCACCACATTATTCTTAGCTGTCATGTAATCAGCTATATTGTGGTCGACAATTAACCGCAACAATCTGTTAAGTAACGTCAAATCAATCTTTTCGTATAATTTCTCAAATTTGGATTCGAGGAGGACGTTGCATTCTCCCTCTGATACATCCCAGACATCTTCCAGATTATTAATGCCTATAAAAATAAATAATAACATACATTAATACATAACAAGAAAAATATAAAACAGGTATGTATAATCCATTCACAATCAGTTTTTGGTAAGGAAGCCGGTGTTAGGGTGGCATTTTTGTTAGCAGGATTTAGTTACATACCAAATCATTTTGTTTTGAAGTAATTTATGAAGGTCACTTTACCATGAATATTTTTCACACGTAATAGTAATTTTTACATTACGTCGCTCGTGCTTTTAAATTCTTGAGTAATTCAAAAACAAATAACATTACATGTGTCGTAACACGGTTTATTTTATCCTCTTTTAATTTTTTTTCATTAAAAAAATGTTTAATGAAAACGGTCAAAAAGCGAAATAATGTTTGTATGCCAATATCTCCATAGCAACAAGTAGCATTAAGATACATATATAACAACACTAGTGTTGTTTAAGGTACCTTAACGTAACTCGTTGCTAAGGAGTTATTGGCATGATAACATTATGCTGCTTTGATTGGGGTATAGCATAATTCCAGGTTTATTGAAAAATTACTTTTTCACTAAATATTATTCCACTGTCACAAACAAGAAATATTAAAAAAATATTATTAATAGCTAAAAGGATATTTTTTTTTGTAAAATGTTTTTGTTTTCTTTTTTTCCTCGTTGACACCTGTGGCAACCTGAGTGTGAAAAGATTAAGCTTTTTAACCAGAAAAATTAAATACCCACCCCTGCCAGTCTAACCATAAAATCAAGTGATTCATCTGTTCCTTGCTCAAGAGTGATTACAATGACAAAAGAATGATGCAGAGATGATTATGTTGATCCTGTTCTGTTCTGTTGATCAATGGCTACGTAAAGTTACTGTAATTTTTTGTTGTTACGATATGTTTTTGTTTCTTCTTTTTTTAATAGTCTGACAATACATGGCAAGTTCACCATGCAGAATATTTTAATACAACAAAATTAATAGTATATTGTACAACGAGCATATAATGATAGCTATTAATCACGAGAACGATGTTTGCGGAACGAGCCGTAAGCGAGTGGAGCAAATCGTTTGAGTGATTAATAGCCATTATATGCGAGTTGTACACTATACTTTGTTCACAAAAAATTAAAATCAAAATCAAAATAAAAAAAAAACAAAATCAAAATCAAAATTAAAATTAAAATCGAAATTAAAGCTGTAATTACAATTACAAATGAAAAAAAAATTAAAATCAGTATTAAACAGGGTAAACAAAATATTATCATAAATCGCGTTCTGTGAATTAAAGCGCGAATTAATGTGTTTAATAATTATTAAACACGCAAATGCGTGTGCGTGTTTAATAAGCGCAAATGCGTGTTTAAGAAATTGAGTGTTAAATGTACCCCATTAATGCTGCCCATAGAATTAAATAATGCGCACATTATAACATTTTCGTGAACAAAAATTATTATTATCTTACCTTGACACCACTTGTATACCAATAATGGAGGTGGTTCTGTATCTGCTGGTTTGACCCATGGTGGGAATAGTCTGCGTTTATCTGCTTCGTACCACAAATATTGGTCCAAATAAGCATCCGTTATCTTTTCCAGTGGTTCAACATCATAGACTGGTATGAGATGACTGTATAAGTCCATGAATTCAATACCAACCTATTAATTTTTGTTTTAATCAAAGGTTTATATTTTTGGCTAAGCAAATTTAAAGAACTTACCTCTTTAAAAGCCCTTTGAGTAAGCAAGTGACGTTTGATTCTTGACAAGGCTTCATGAGGATTGTCATAAGCTTGTTCTATCAGACCCAACTCTTCTCTCTGGCTCTGGTTGAGTCGAGATTTGACACTAAAAAAATGATTTTATTTTTAAATTTAGAAATATACTATTTGTTATGTAGGAAGCTTCTACTTCGTTATACATGCTTTTATAATGAATAAAACACTTTTTACTTTGAATAACACTTTGATTTATTCATTTGACTGCAGTTTCGGCAACTCAGCTAAACTTTAGTCTTGATAAATACAAGAAAACGAAATGTAGCCTGAATATATGAATATTCAACCTGTTCGTTAATCTGCAAGCAAAAAATTAAGTCTTACTAAGACTATAAACAAATAACTTGTTGAAACAACTACTTCCCTGGCTAGTGCCACGCCGGATTTTGTATCATTCAATATCCGGCGTGGCACTAGCCAGGGAAGTAGTTGTTTCAATAAGTTATTTGTTTATAGTCTTAGTAAGACTTAATTTTTTGCTTGCAGATTAACGAACAGGTTGAATATTCATATATTCAGGCTACATTTCGTTTTCTTGTATTTATCTAATGCTTTCTGCAACAAGTAAAGTTGTTTCTAATTTGTTTAGTCTTGATAATAGCAAACGAATAAATCCAAGTGTTATTCAAAGTAAAAAGTGTTTTATTCCATATTAGAAATATATTCTACACTGTTTAATAGATTTTGAATTTGGATTGGTAAATATAAACACCGGCAATAATTTTATAACCTCAAATAAAAAAAATAACTTTCCTTTAGTTGCTAAGGCCATTGATTACTAATTGTTTTCCGAAGACTGCTCTGATGCTTTTAAAAAATTGAAACAAATTAACAGTTTTTTGTTTTAATTGAAATGATTACCTGTAGGCTTCTTTCAAACGTTCCAACGCCAAAATTAAGAGTTTCGTGTCATGTTTGTAAGACAATGGGGGAAAAGGTATCGGAGCGAATCTTCTAGATTCCAACCAATGCACCGTTGTTGTGTAAATAGCTACAGCTTCTTCAGGTGATATGTATGGGCCGTCCTGTAACATTTTTTACTATGAAGACCATAAATAGTATGCAAAACGGTAACAAAAACTGACAGTACGATATTTTAAGTCATAATTTATAACTGAAACCTTTTACGGCTTTACCCACCTTCAAATAATTATGTTGCCTTTCTTGTTCAGCCTTCAAGAACAACCTAGTTAACCTTCCCAAGTTTTTCTTACAAACGGTCTTATCAACTGTCGCTCCTCTCCTGATACGCTCCCTGTTGTAATGAGCAGTATTTGTCCACCAATCTGCCTTCATCTTCACATACCTCAATATCATATTTTCAATTGGAATTGGTAAACCAGGAACCTAAATTAATTTTAACGATATTAAAATCTATTTCCAAATAATTCTCAATATTCGTTACATACATGATTACTCATTGGTATACATAAAAATAAATAAATTATCTAAATTGATTAAAGGCATAAATCAGAGTTTATACAGTGAGATCAGAAAGTCGAAAATTGTTGGCAGCACATTTTCTGAAAATCCCTATAATAATTTAAGTAATCTGATATTGGCTACCTGAATTATTTCACTGCACTGAATTTTATTTATTTTGATGTCTTGTCATTTTTGTTTTAAAAACTATCTTTAACACAAGTAACCTGAAGAAAACCACAAGACGTCAAAATTAATAAAATTCTTATGTACTACACTGATCCAGGCGGCCAACATTATATTAAGTGAATTATTATCCCCATTTTCAGAAATTGTGCTGCCAACTATTTTTGACGTTATGATCTCACTGTATATAAACTCACCAACTTAGATGAGTGATCAGTGATGTTTAAACTGTGCTTTTTTCAGGGGTTTCAGAAGTCAAACTTCTAAAGAATTTTCTGAAAAAAACCCACATAATTGCATACAATATCGATCATTCCTCAATCATTTTTTATCAGATAATAGGTATCCGCAAAAAATATAGCCTTATGACTTCCATAAGCCGATAAAATTTGAAGACCACTGACCTAAATGGAGATTATACAAAGTATTGTATCATATTTGTAGCTTTCAGAAAGGACAAAACATAAAATGAAATCATAATTCTATTTACCAACGTAATAAAAATATGTATGCTTAAATAACTTACCTTCCATGGAATGTTCGCTTTCCAGCACCGCCAGGCTTCAGACAAATGCTGAAGGATTGTCCTCGCCTTATTCTGCTTGATACCTTCTGGCATCATATCGACAATATCGTGCATAACAGAAGCCCTCAATTCAAGATCGAAATGTGACTCTACCCTCTGTTTGGTAACCGTTTTAGCGACACCCTTTGAATGTCTTCCTTCGAATTGACGCGACAACAAGTTTCCTAGCCATCTTTCCAACAGAGGTGTGATTCCTCTCATGAAGAACAACCACACTCGCCAACCTGGTGCCCAGAAACCGCATCCAGGACCTTTACCAACAGGACCCTAAAAAAGTTATACACTTATTGAAAAAAGTGACTTTATTTTATAATCCTGATAAAACTTTTTATGAAACATTTTGTTTACTTTATAATTATTTATTTTGTATTTGTTTTATATTATTTAAATTTTATGTTATTTCGATTTGCAGATTCATTTACGAAGTAATACTTCTTTAACTTATTTTATAAAATGTATAATGAAGTAGAAGCCTCCGACATAATAAACATTATTTATTTCATATTTTATATCTTTGATATTTTGATTAGAAAAATTGTGTTTTATCTCCTTAGTAGATTAAAATAAAATGTTATGTTATTAGATCTAGTGAAATGTTTAGAAGATACTTGTTATTAACTAAAAATTGTGTCCAGATAATGTACACGTAGATGTATTGTAAAGGCACAATATTTCTTGAAATTTCAAGCCAATAGATCTGATTCAAGGTTAATAGTGAAATGATGCTTCACTATGAACCTTGAACCAGATCTATTGGCTTGAAATTTCAAGAAATATTAATATTAAACATTACAATAATTTATCAATAGGACAACTCACTGTATTAAACCTGTAGTAAATAAGATGCTTCAAATCCTTGCACATACGAATCTGTCTCATCAGCTTATACTTGTATCTATACATTCCAGTCAATTGTCCGACGTGCGCGAAAATATACTGTAACCCATCGGCCAGTTGAAACGCATCCACGTTATTCAACCTGTACTGAACATGTGAATCGATTATAAGCTTAGTCAATCTTAAAATTTCCCTGCACAAATGGAAAGCATTTCCGAAACGCGACTTCTTCCTTTCTTTTGTAGTCAACGTCTTCACAGGTTTCAAGTTGAAATTATAATCCAAGTGGAGGTAGTTCAAATTTTTACGATGGATCAGCAGATTCAACATGTTGTAACCTTGCCGGCAGACTTGCAGGCCAGCTTCAACCCAATCCAAAGTGGTGGTTTGGAAGAATTTCGTTGATTTGAACGACCTGAAGAGGTACCGTTTTTTCTGGGCTTTTGGTGGTCGATGCTTGAGGGCGTTCAGGACAAAGTATTTCAGCAGTTTTTGGTAGCTGACTCGGACTTTTACAGGTTGTCCGGGTGGACAGTGCTCTTTGTACCAAGTTTTTACCAAGGGTACGTCAATTGCTCTTCTGCAACGGCCTAAAACAGAATTGCAATATTAATAACAAGCTTTTTGCCAGCAACGAAAAGAATATTGGTGTATTTGGCATTTATGGTTATTATTTAAAAATCCTAGATGTTGAATATTTGAGAGGTGGGAATTATCTAATATTATACTATTTCCTTTTTTGACATTTCTAAACTAGTAATTTCATTGGAATGATTTTTTTTGTTTATAAGCTTTTTGTGAAAAAACTTTAATGATTCAATTTATTACTACCAATATGATCACTTACCTGATCTCATATTGAAAGGTCTAGGTGCCCAAAGAAGAGAAATACCATTGGCTGTGTTATCTGTATACAGCGGGGTTTCCTGCAAAAACGGTTGCACGCATTCTGGTAGAGTATATTCTTCGTCGTCATCAGGTAATGGTTCTAAACTTTTTACAGCATGTCTGTGTGATATTGGATTTATAAGAGGATCAAAGTAAAACGCCGGTAAATCTGGATCTTCTGTTTTTATGTAAACCACATTGGGTGTATGATACCTATAAAAAAAAAATAGTGGCCACATTAGAACCATATTGTTTGATAATTTTTTGATAAAATTGAGTTTAAAAATAGTCTCTGGGGAGACATTCAATAAATCATATAAATATTAAGGATTTCAGTGAAGCCACACAACATGTGTAAAATAGAATATATCAGGTCGTCAAGTATGAAACTTATACCTGAAAATATTGCCAACTTGAACAGCTGATTATTTGACATTGGCTTAATATCTTACTGATCTGTTTTTTTGCCAGAAAGTTGGACATCTGGCTTGTTTAAATAAGTCATTTAAATCTCAAAAAATATTAAACACGTGTTCTACAAATGAATTTTGTTGAAAATGGAACGGTCCTAAATTTGCAGTATTATGAAATATGAGTTATTGCGTGGAGCGAAACATTAATCATGTACTTGTGTACTACGCAGCAAACAGTGTCAAGTTGGTTTGCAAAATTTCGTACGGGAAACTTTGACCTTACAAATGAACCACGCGGTCGTCCAGAATCAAAGCTAATGTCGAACTAAAGGTCACTGTTGAGTCTGACCCATCTCAGAGTGTCTCTGAATTATCGTTAAAGTTTGGTGTTAGCAAACAAACAATATTAAGACATTTAGCTCAAAAGTTGAAAAAGTTGGATAAGTGGGTTCCACATGAGCTGACAGAAAAACAGAAACAAAAGCATTTGGAAGCCTGCTTAATGTTGTTGTCACGTCACAAATCTGATCCATTTTTTAATCGAATTGTCACTTGTGATGAAAATGTATCCTATATGACAATAGTAAACATTCAGCACATTGATAAATCATCAAAACAAACTGCAATATTCATCAAAAGAAGTTGATAGTAAGTGTTTGGTGATCTAGCGTAGGTGTGATCCATTATGATTTTATGAAACCTGGCTCATCGATCACGGCAGGCAATCAACTGGATGAAATGATGCAAAACTTATTGCAAGATAATGCTAGACCACACACTGCACAAATGACCGTGGCAAAACTGCAGGAACTGGAGTTGAAACTTCTTCATCATCCTCCCATACTCACCAAACTTAGCACCCACTGACTACCAATTTGAACTACTTTTGGAAAACAATTAAATTCCAGCAACCTGTCGCTTAAATGGCAAAAGTGTATAGACAGTATGAGTGCACACTTTGATGAATAAAATAATTCATTGTATTTGAAAATATGAAAGAACTTTGCATTTTTTTCTACAAATTTCATACTTGAAGACCTGATATACAGGGTGCCCGAATTTCGTAGGAACAACATGGGCAACTTCTGCATTTGAAGAGATCGAGAGATGGTCAAATTAGTAAAAAGGTACAGGTTTGAGAGTTTATTAAGAATCCACCCCCAAATCTCACTTGTCATGGCCCACTTGTTTTGAGCTATGACAAGTGGGCAAAAACCCATTTGTTTTTATTTTGATTTGATTTTGTTTTTATTTTTATTAGGCCATTAAAAGTGGATTCTTAATGAGCTCTTGAACCTGCACCTTTTTGCTAATTTGACCATCTCTCTATCTCTTCAAATGCAGAAGTTGCCTTTGTTGTCCCTTGGAAATCCGAGCACCTTGTATAGTTAATAGGAGAATGATTTTTAACACCAGCTTGCCATAGGGGTGGCAAGTACCACATATAGATAGTAAAGCTTGTTCCCATCGATGATGTTGGCCAGTAGCCAGAAACCGGTCTACAGTTGCCATAGATGATCTCATCTATGGCATATATGGGAAAAAAATTTGTAGGATAATGTGGCTCAAGAAGACGTGTACACATTATCACTTTCATGGTGCACACTATAATCTGTTTATTCTACAGATAGAGTTGTAAAAACGCCTTCAATCGCCGTATGTTCTTCGCAAAAGTTCTGATTTACACTGTAAATTTATTATTATTTTCCTAAAATTCCACTATAAATTTATTATTATTTTCCTAAAATTCCTTGGCGACACTGAAAAATGCTTAGCACGGCGTCATTTTGACGGAGGTATGGAAATTTCAGTCAAACAAGCAGAACAGACATTAACATCTGACACACTGTAATGACTAGCTGACGAGCGCGTCAACCGTTTGCGTTTGTTTTGAATTTGTACCGTTTTATTTGGATTTTTAGAATCGGCCAGTAAGAATGACGCATTGACGATTGTGGGCGTTTTTACAACTCTATCAGTAGAATGAACAGACTATAAGCACCAATTTTGCATACCACCTTTAAATAACTAGTCAAAAGGGATAAAGCATTTATTGTTGTTAAAGAGTATGCAAACGAAGATATACATACATGAATCTTGGCACGTATTGCTCATTAATTACTTCATTGTATGTACATTTAATCATGGGTTTGTAAAAACATCAATTATTGCATCCTAACCATCCAGAAGTAAAAAAAAAGTTACAAATTGCATTTATAACAGTCACTCAATGAAGATTACCCAGAAGGCATTTCGTTTTCAAATGACACCAATTGTTTTGCTGTTTTTGTTCCCTGGAAGTCCACATTCATTTCAGGAAAAGTATGGAACAGAAAAGTAATTCTGTTATACTCCATCTACTCATAGATTAGACTTTTTTGGCATCTTGAGTTACAGAAATCCCAGTAGGTTACGAACAACTCTCGCCACAAAAAGTAGTACTTAAGAAACTTAATTTATTACAAAAATCACACTCAAGAATCTTAACGCGTAGGTATGTAGTTGGTTCGTCACATCATTTCTCCATGGCGGAAATCGAGAAAAATAACAAACAATAATGTGTCTATTGGCAACATCGCGTATGAATATATTGGAAGTATACAGGTACCAACCTAACTTGCTGCAAAATTACATTTTTCTCATAGCCATGTTGGTACTTTTCATTTTCTAGTGTTTGTCACTAAAGATGTCAAAAAGTCTAATCTAAGAGTAGATGGAGTATATGTGGTGAGGCTAGTGGAAACACAGACGCATATGCCTTTCTTCTTTGACAGAATGAACTCAAGAGGAATGTATCTGCAGATGTTCGACAACGAAGTGTATACAAACCTACTGAAGCCTGAGGAGACACGTCAGCAACCAGTATGATGCCACAATGTATTCAGGACATGAATAATTGCACAATTACTAGGGCGACATGACCCTATGATTAGGGCTTAACATAATAAGTCCAACCTTACTACTGAATTCAATACATCTTATGATTCCATTTCTGGCATCTGTACAAACTGCAGTTCCATCAGTATTTAGCATGTCAACTCGCATGCGACATTTAAGTTGTGTCCCACAACTTTGGTCTGCCAGGCCAAAATAAATAAAATGTGTCTACAGATGGCCACCGGCACGAATAGTATAGAACCGAGAAAGTAGTCGTTGCCAATGATAATTTACATAATAGTCTCTAACTAAGACTTTTATGTAAATCACAGATTTGCGAATATATTTAGTTTTACAATATATCATTGATGTATTTAACTTTTGACCCAGTTGGTCGGTTTTTGAAGATTACCCATTGCAATGTTATGGGTAATTTCCTCAATATTAGGTTTCATGCAAAGCATCCATCAGATGGCCTCACTCGAGCCCAGATTTTACTTTTATTGATATTTATATCAATTGAGAGGTTCTACCAATTATTAAAAGCTTGAATCAATCTAAAGAATTGTTAATTCATCAATACATTAGGTAAATTATAAAATTTATTATACATCAATTTTGTAGGTGGTATCAGCCGTTCCATTTAAATCTTCAAAATGGAACAAATAAAACCCACCAATTTAATGTACCACATTGCTAGTAAAAACGCACCAATATTCTTGCAGTGCCTTTTAAAACTAATGTGAATTGTGAAAATTAATACTTTTTATGTCATACTTGTTTACTATTGAAATCATAATGGCATGGAAATAACGTATAGTAAATGACAAATAACACTCTAGGGCTTTATTTCCATAACACCCGCTTATAATAATTATGTATGTATCTATCTACTATCTACTTTAATTTGTGGAAAATTAATCTGAAAGTTGCATGTTTGCATGTTTCGACCAAACCAGTGCAACATCACAATGCGCATATCCGAACGCTATCTTTGTTCCAACGCGGAAAACCAGACCAGCAACAGATCGACTGTCAACAATTCGCCAAACGCAAATCAAGCGTGCGAACGCCGTAGACATTTGCGCGATGCGGCTTTCGACGCGGCAATCTGTCAGAAAATAATATAAGAAAATCTTCAATAAATTTAAACTACAAATATGACATAAAACGTTGAAGGCACCACGGGCGTTATGAGCAAAACGCCCACGGTCAACGTACATACCTCGGGACGGGGGCTCTCGGGCTGTACACCGTCGACCTAGGGCATTATTGTACTCACAACACCCTAGATACCTTAATTACTATTATAAAATGCAAACTTAATTAACCATTACAATCTTTTATTGAACTGAATTGAAGATTTATCCAAACAGTTGAATATTAATTTCTGTGATTAAATCAAGTATTAGGTTGTCCCATAAGTTTCTTTCGCGAATATGCACAAACACTTTATGCAGTGTTTACGTAACCTACAACCTTTTAAATTCAGATATCATCGCATTCAGTAGCCTTCTAGCTATCAAAGAGCATATTTCGTTGACTTAAATTTATTATTATGAAGCTCTATTTAATGATAGAAAATCAAACGAAACTTTTGAAACATGTAATGCTGCATTGTTTTAAAAAGGTAATAAAAAAAAGAACCTTTATTGGCATAAACATCAAAATAACATCTCCTTATCTTATTACACTATTACCCCCTCCCTCCTGTGCTCTTTCTCCCATCCCAATCTCTCCAGAATCATTACCCCGACTCCATCCTCTCTCTCATCCATTCCATTACTCTTGTATACCTTTTTCCTCAAACCCACACACCCCCTCACATTCCTCTGCCAGATAACTAGTATCCCTCCCCCAAGCTCACATTACACATCTCCCATATTACTCCCCCACCCATTTCTTTCTTCCTCTCTCTCCTGACCCAAACCTAGCCCTTGCCAGTATCATCCTTTCATCCCTACCCCACTCACTCTCGCTCAAATAACTTGGCAGTCTTCTATACACCTGCCACCTCCCATACATGTCATTATACTCACTCCTCCTGATGCATTCCTGTCTCTCCTGTGCTTCTACTTCCCTCTCCTTCACCCACGCTGCCACATTCACACCTCTCTCCAATCACTTCCGACGGCCCTACTCTCTTATACATTTTCCTTCGCTCCATCCTCCATTTACTCTCTCCTATATTCACACATGTCCACCACATCGCTTTCACCAACCACTCCTCCCCTAGCTCACATAACCTCATCCAATCCAATACGTGTATTATCAACATTAAGAAGGTAATGAGAGCAAATGAGATTTGTATGGTTTATGGGAATGATGCTACAAGTGTTCTGGGAGTTTGCAGTTGGTTTAGAAAATTCAGAGCCGGTAATTTTAATCTGGAAGACGAAGAACGTTGAGGCCGTCCATCCACTACAAACACAAACCTTATCAAAGCCATGGTTAAAGAAATCCCGCGATATACTGTTCAGGAAGTAGCTGATGCTCTAGAAATTTCAGTCCACAATCATCTGATAAAGTTGGGTAACAGCAATCGTTCAGATGTGTGGCTTCTTCATCAATGACAGATCGAAATAAACTTGAACGTGTTTCAACACGTGATCTGCTTCTCCAGTGACATAACCTTTCTTTTATTAATTCCAGGAAATACTGTTGCTAATTAGACAATCTAAAGGATTCAATTGCCAGAAGACGGCCAGAATTGATAACGCCATATTCCATGGTTCTTTACTCATTAGAAATAAATTATTCTCATTTGACTGAGAAGTTTTTACCTCATCCTTCATACTCTCTGGACTTTGCCCCTTCCGATTATTATTTATTTCTTTCATTGAAAAATTCTCTCCGTGGTAAAAGATTTAATTCAATAAATGATGTAAAAATGTACCTTGATCAATATTTTGCTAAAAAATCTTGGAAGTTTTGGGAAGCTGGCAGTATGAGGCTTTTGGAGAGGTGAAACGTAATTGATCAGAATGGATCATATACAGGGTGTTTCAAAATTCATGCACCAAGTTTTCTGCGTACTCCTCGTAGATAAAAAGAAAAAAAACCCTTATAACAATAAATACTTTCGTTCGCGTGTAGAAAGAGGCGAGAACACCACGTACATGTTCGCGCTCGCCTGGTCTGGGGTCGTCTCTCGAGCTTGTACTGTCAGCATTAGATAAACAAACGGTGTCGATTTCATTGACGCAGCACACAAATTAGATCAATGTACCATCAAGTATGGAATTGGAATTTTTAAAACCGATTTGTGTCTTCCTGGAAACACAATGTTTTTACGTATTTTCTAAAAATATGTTATTCCAAATTAGGTCTTGGCCTTGGGTAACAAAGGGATATCATTTTACAGCCCCTACCCCCCGTGATTTTAAGTAATAGGACTGCAGGGGATACAATTGTGCAGCAATAAAAATGCACAAGTGTAGGAAGCCGCCAGAAACAATAAAAAAAGCATAATAAATAAGGTGAACTTGAAATTTGTGCGTTGGTTTTATCAACCCGCACCGGACTATTTATGTTTAGATAAAATTATTTCAACTGCGCGCTCGAAATTAGGTCACCATTCATTCATGTGTCAACACTTAAAATCGACACCGTTTGTTTTTATACAAGCGAACGAAAGTATTCATTGATAGGGAACTGTGGCGTCTCTTTAATATTTCTGCGAAGGGGTTAAATCCATTTTATTTTGTAGAAAATCGAGATTTGTCATAAAGGTTTTTTTCTTTCTATCTACGAGGAGTACGCAGAAAATTTTTGGTGCATGAATTTTGAATGACCTTGTATAATTCAAGAAATTTTTATGTCACACAAATTATTGTTTCTTTTTTTTTTATTATTAAAATGAAAGAAACTTATGGGACAACCTAATAGTACGTACTCCTAATGGTTACATATTGATTTATGAATATTGAAGAAACTTACCATGATAAGTGGACATAATGCGGCATATTGTTGTACAAATAAGGGAAAGCTATCCTATATTCAGTCCTCACTGGTTGTCTAATGATAATCTTGTTTATATCATTGAATTCATTCCAATCTTCATCCCTAAAAAGTTGAATCTAATGTAATTACATAAACATAAAATCAAGTAATTGGGATTGAAGATGTAAAATATTTTACCGGTGACCATTATTAATAATAACTAAACACTTACGCAGGATTACTGTCTTTAATTAGAGGTTCAAATTTCGGTCCACCAGGAATAGCCATGTTGAGAGCCTTTGCTGTGAAGAAGCTCTTGGTATCAAATAGATAAAAGAAGTTGTCATCTACTAGATCAGTTAAGAGTTGGTTTGCTAATCTGTATAAGGTAGCCATTTGTGGTAATGAAAGATTCCATTTTCTATATGTAGAACCATTTACAAATCTACAAAAACATAAATAAACAGTGTTATAAAGGTAAAACATGTAATAAATTATAGATTATAGCTGGATTGTTGATTCGTGGCAACATATAGAGCCACTGCACCAACAATAGAGGAGGTCATACTACTACTACATGTTGCAATCAGATTTTCAGAAGGTATTCAGTTTTGTTTTATGTGCTACTAGGTTTGTTAATAATTTTAATCAAGAACACTACAGCAGAGTTTGCATGGCGCTTTATAGAGATTCTGATTAGCCCATTTCTCCCACCATAGCACCAATTTTTTGGTCGTTGTCTTGTATGGAAATGATTTATAATGAAATGAATATAAATAAAATATATCTTGAACATAAAATTGGTTTACCATTTTAATCACGTATGTATGGTGTACCTACCACGTAAATAGTTATAATGGTTCGCCACCAGAGGATTTTTAAATTTAGCGGCAGTACGACGCCCAAGTCTCATCTTAAAACGCCCGGCCTGTACCAATAAGCATAAACTTTTTTTTTAATAAAAAATAGCACATGTAATACTTGAGCATATTAAAATTTGCTATATTTCACATCAGAACAGTGCACGACAACAAAAAAAAATTAAGTAGTACAAATATAACTTACTTTGTACCAACTAAAGGTTTGTGGTCATAAAACCATTTTGCTACAGCAGCATCTTCTTCAGTGTCCAAATCGATTTGAATTGCTTCTAGGGGCTCGACATCGAGCACGTTATCAGCATAATCGAGAGGAGGTTCTTCGTCATCAAAAGGAGGGAACCTCATACGTTTAAAATGACGACGATCCCTCTTCTCACGCCGCATCATAATCCACATAGTACTGTAAATATAGTTTCAATTGTAGCAAATTCATCTACATCCAATTTTGTTATTTAACAATTTATTTTTTTTAATTAAAGCCTTGTCCCGTTTATCGCTTCATATAAAATAAAAACAAATTGATTTTTAATTAACTTACCCCCATTGCGCAATGTAAATAGGTTCTGCAACCCAAGGAATTTCATTCACAAATGTGATGGCTCCTGTGATATGGTACAGTACTTTAACATCGCGTATCTGTTCCCATGGCATGGGCATATTTTCCAGCAACTTCATCACAGCATGTGGCATATATTTCAATGCTCTAAAGATCAAAATAACATATTTCTATAAACAGAAAAAACAAATAACATTATTTTAACATACCCCAAGTAAACTCTCTTATCATGCCTATATTTTCGGCTGCTCATATCACCGTGATCACGGATGATTTTCCTGATATGTTCAGCGGGCATATCCTCCTTTTGTGCATCGACAAAACCTAACTTCCTCTTGTCGGAAAATCGTTTTGACTGTAGCTGCTGCCATTTTTGGGCTGGAATTTGTGACCAAATATGTGCAAAAAGTTCAGCGGCTGTAGAACAACTCACCTTTTTCTTGCAGCTTGTCTTCAGTCATGACATCTGACTTTGGATAGGGTGGTGGGATTTGCTGCTGCAGCGCATGTGCATGTGCCTGAGCTGCAGCAACTTGCGCCTGGGCGTGAGCTGCAGCCAGCTGTTGTTGGGCCATCATGGTGGCCCAGGGGTTTGGTCCCAATAAATAGGGGGGTATAGACATCTGCAAAAATCAAGTTATTAAGCAATTGCTGTTGTATTGAAATTTAAGAAAATTGCACTCGACAGCAAAAACAATTTCGTATCTGCAATTCTTTTTGATTAAGTTCGCTATTTAAGGAAAGTAAATACAGTAGATGCTGGTTATAATAGTACATCTTCTATAATATGCATTTGGATACAGTGGTTCATTTTTGCCCTTTTTGTTTGAAGGTGTTCAGCGTTAAATATCGGGTTTGTATAAATTGGCATATAAGTTTGAGCATCCAGTCGTTAAATATGCGTTATTATTCGTTATTAATTTACAGAAAACCTTGCAATTTCGATAGTATGACTAGTTTGAAAATTATTTGTCAGTGTGTGCTATCTTTCTATCTCAAACTTGTATTTTTAACACTTCTTAATTAGCTTATTTTTATAAAAAATACGTTCGGCAACGTACGACACCCGCTTATGTCACTTTGACACACACAATTCATTCAAACTTGCTAGTTCCATGTTCGTGCCAATTCTGCTTTTCTCATTATTATCAGTTTGTATTAGTGCCCGCGTTTCAGTGTATTTGTGTTTTTGTGTTATTTTCGTATTGTTTTGTTATATTACAATGTATTTTACTATTTACTCATAATTTGTTTTACCTTGCATCTGTAAATAAACCCCGCTCTATCTGTCTAATACCTTCTACTCTGAACCATGAGATTATTGATAAACAGGGCAGCTTGTGAATGCTATGTTGCCAAATGTACATTTCTTTTAAATGGCTCCTGATGGCCTATGAGGCATGGTAGAACATTTTTTCATGAACATTTTCTATTCAGAATGTTAGGAAGATCATTGCCACGTGTAGATTATCCGCCAATTTATACACACCCGATATATACAGGCGCTCGATAAGTGAAAAAAGAGATTTCTACAATCTACAATATTCTGTTCTCACAATTTAGTTATGGACAATTTTCTCGAGCACCGATTTTCGTACAACAAGACATGTTTAGGCCCAATCCATATCTAGACAGGCACAGGGAATGGCAATACTGACTGATTTTCCTTAAATTATAATGATAGTTTCAGAAACTCGTATTCTTTTTTAATTTTTATTCAAGATAAAGCTGTATGCCAGTAAAGTTGACTGTATGCCAGAAATTTTGAAATGTCAAATATTTTAAATTGTAATATTAACCCTTTGCACTCGAGGCCTTTTTCGCTCGGGCGAACCAGCACCTCGAGATGATTTCGGCCATATTAGGGAAGTGTTTACAGGTACTTTAAAATCATTGGGTTAGGTTAGGTAGGGTTAGGTTAGGTAGGGTTGGGTTAGGTTGGGTTATGTTAGGTTAGGATGCATCACACCTCCTGGGCGCCGTAACCACGCCGCTCGAGTTGATGCATCAAACCGCCTGGGCGCCGTAGCGGCGCCCCTCGAGTGCAAAGAGTTAAATATTGTTTCCCCATCAGAACACCTATGGAACGGTTTCGACCTTTCAGGTCTCATCAGCGCAGTTAGTAGCTAATGGGGAAATGGAAATTATTATTGTAATATGAATATTCCAAACACTGTTAAAGGTAGAAAAACCAATAGTAATTTCTATTTCTCCGTCAGCTACTAACAGTGCTGATGAGACCTGAGAGGTCAAAATCGGTCCTTAATAAACAATATTTCATGTTTACATTAGTATTGTTATGCTATGCTGTTACGCTGTTATTGCTGAAGTTGGCATCTTCCCTACATGACAGTGGTTATGACACTCAGATTGGGTTTAGGCAATAGATTCCGCCATTTTGGTGTTTCTACCTCTAAATTGCAATAATTTCTCAACAAATAGGGATAAATGGATTAATCTGTTTTTGTTTAAAGTTTTTGTGTTGCTACATATTATAAACAAATAATATTTTTAAAACAAGCATTTAAGCAGCAATTAAAAAATAATCCAATTCTTTTTCTTCAACCATCAATCTAAAAACATTTAAAATATTATAGTTGTAGGGTCGAACTTATAGTCTGCAAAATGGCTGGTAGGTGTGTGAAGCTCTAAACCTAATAAGCAAATTTCAACAAAAATGAAAGAGAAAAGTCAGAAGTCAGAAAGAGAATTTGAGGAAGCTGGACAAAGGCTTTTTTAAATTTCTAAATCAGCTGGATTCGCGGTACTCGTCAAAGCTCTTTGATGAACTCGAATTTCTTTTTGGTAAGCAACCTGAAGGAAGCAAATTTAGAGAAATATAGTTCAGATTTAGCTCTTATATTTAAGATATTTCACTGTGATTTAAATTATGCTTTTCGAAGAAGTAAGTGCAAATCACGTACTTTAATCATTAAGTAAAAATATTGATAAAAAAAACATCAGATCTAGAGATGCAGCAGATAATTCATGATTTCGGTTTAGTTGTAAGCAATGCAAACATGAAGAGAGAGCATATAAATTTTTTTTAACAATTCCCGTAACCTCAGTTTCTGCAAGAGATTCTTCAGTAAATTGAGATTCCTAAAAAATTATTTACAATATTCCATGTGTCAGAAACGGCTAACAAATTTGGTGATAATTTCTATAGAAATATCATTAGCAAAAGCCTTGAATTATTGAGGAATAAATTAACCAATTTCCCGGATGCTTCGGTGCGACCCCATTCAAATGAGGAACACAGGCATAGCACGCTGTGTACGATATACTGCGCCAAGTCCTAGTATATAAATGTGTAACCAATGCAAACCGTAAATGCGATTTTTTTTTAATATCACTATATTGTGGGCTCATTGTCGGTTAGAATGGGTCCAGAATATTTGTGGCTAATAAATGTTATCCTAGCAAAGAATGATACAACAGAGCATTTATACCAAAGCATTTTGTCATTTTTATTAATTTCTATTATCTCTACAAAATCTGCAGAGGCTGCATCGGACATAATAATAAATACACACGGAAAAAACAAACATAACCCTAAATAAAACGTAAAATAAGCGAAACCAATATAAAATGACGATTAATTTATGGACTAACCGGATAATTAAACAAAACCTTACCTTCACACAATAAAGTTTGCAGTTTTACACGTTATTCATCGTAAAAACGTTTGCTAACGTACATCGCCGCTTCCAAACATTCACGAAAAAGACGCCATTACAAAATTGGGAAATGGTAATGCCAACCCCAGGTATATTAATTAAAAGAATTCTGTGAAATATAATTCAGAATTGTGGATCAAAATATGCCAAAGATTCCAAGCCAAACCCTGTCAGAAAAGTTTAGTTTGGAAATAACCATTATATACAAATAATTTCCAATTTGAAGTATCGACTCAAAAATGCTGCCAATATAAACAGAAATCACAGATAATACAATAAATGATTTTGTTCACGAAAATGTTATAATGTGCGTATTATTTAATTCTATGGGCAGCATTAATGGGGTACATTTAACACTCAATTTCTTAAACACGCATTTGCGTGTTTAATATGCTTATTAAACGCGCACACACATTTGCGTGTTTAATATGGTTATTAAACACGCTAATTCGCGCTTTAATTCACAGAACGCGATTTTTGATAATATTTTGTTTACCCTGTTTAATACTGATTTTATTTTTTTTCAATTGTAATTGTAATCACAACTTTAATTTCGATTTTAATTTTGATTCTGTTTTTGTTTTTTTTTATTTTGATTTTAATTTTCGTGAACAAAGTATAGTGTACAACTCGCATACAATGGCTATTAATCACGAGAACGATGTTTGCGGAACCAGCCGTAGGCAAAATCATTATATGCTCGTTGTACAATATACTATTAAACTTCCTTCATGGCAGATATACCGAGTAGCAAGTTTCTGCCAACGTTGTGCTATAATAGAAAGTAATTTAAAGGTATGTGTTCTGTGGTAACTTTATAAAATGCGAAATCAGAATTTTGTCCAACCCATGCCATTAAATTTATTCTAGAAGATATGTACAGACTAGTTTTACACATCTGAACATAGGCCATTTACATTGTATACTCCATCTACTCATAGATTAGACTTTTTTGACATCTTGAGTGATAGAAATCTCACTAACTCTCGCCACGAAAAGTAGTACTGCGAATCTTAATTTATTACGAAAATCGCACTCAAGAATCTTTCAGCGTATGTGTGTAGTTGGTTCGTCACATCATTTAGAACGTTCTTCATGACGGAAATCAAGAACAATAACTATAATAAACTGCTAATAATGTGTCTATTGGAGACATCGCGTATAAAAAAATTACATTATTTTTCTCATAGCCGTGTTGGTACTTTTCATTTTCTAGTGTTTGTCACTAAAGATGTCAAAAAAGTCTAATGTATAAGTAGATGGAGTATATATGATATTTATACAAATTCCTGCACCCCATATCAACGATAAAGAAAGGCAATAACATCAAATGAAAGAGGGAAATGTACAGCGGCGTTCCAAAAACTTCTATTCTTACTTTACAATGCGTGGATTGAAATGGTTTTGGGATTGTTTAATTATCGGTTATAGCTTTACTTTTGATTGATTTGCTATATTATAGTAAACGAACAGTGGTTTTTGAATTTAAAAAAAACTTTAAAGAGATATTTTACATTTACTACTTTTTATTTCGAGATAGAATATTTGGACTAGCAAATCCAATAATGTTTTACATTTGTAAAGTATGAACTGCTAAAAATGACAAGACATCAAAATAAATAAAATGCACATGCACTGCACTAAAATAATTCGGGCAGCCAATATCAGATTACTTAAATTATTATGGGGATTTTCAGAAAATGTGCTGCCAACTATTTTCGACCTTCTGATCTCATTGTACTTATAATCAAAATGTAAAAATTCAGCAAACAAAAAAATATCAATATTGAAACGAATAATATGTAAAATAGCTGAGAAAACCTAAGGGTTTTCCAGTAATTTGCAAATCAAAATTTATCAACAGCAATTGTCGGTAATTCAGTTTAAATACAAAGATATTCAATACAAAGCATTTCGCAATATTTTTTGAAATAAATAAGGGTCTTAATATTCATTACATTAGACTATTCAACTTTTTAATTCGTTAATGCATACAATATGGAAAAATAAATTTCAATTGTAATATTTACAGTGAATTGAATCACCAGCAGTTGCTCGTCCTAAATTTTCACTTGGAAATTATTAAGAAATCTTTGCTACTTTATACATGATTCTATTCAGTATGAAATATTTTATCCTTTGGTGCATAACTCGTTACTAAATTCTTTCATTTTGATTATCAGCTCTCATCTGACAGATGGTGCAACCCTGCTAAGAATTACAAAATTTGTTTGGATTTTAAAAAGTTCACAACTCGAGATGATTAATGACAAAGAAAAGATTATATTATTATAATTATATTTGCACTATACTAACATTTACAAATTTACTATGATTGCATTTTATTGACAATGTAATTTATTATCTTCCAAAGCATGTACAAATGTTAACTGTTCTGTGGTGAATCCTCGCTTGATTATGTGTGGGATCATCTTCGGTACCATGCTACAAAAATATCAAAAGAATTATATGCATTAATTACTATTCAGATTACCAAATTACCTGATACAATCAATGATAGGACATACGGATAAACACATAGTACAACCCGTACAATCATCAGTGACCGTTGGAATGTGAGTTTTGGCATCGAACTTGATTGCCTGGTAACCAGAATCGTTACAGGCCATGTAACATTTTCCACAGTTGATGCACATATCCTGGAAATAACAACTCAATTAAAGCAGGAGTGGGCAAAAGTATAAATCCATTGAAATATTTCTGAAGTGGCAATTGTGATTTAAATGAAATTTTGTGCACGCAGGTAAAACTACATAGCACATACAATCGACATATTTTTGTTTGAATTGGACTTTCGGTTTAACACGAAATGTCATCAACTTTTTAATATTTCACAACACCTCTTTTTTTCTGTTTCCATCCATCAATTTTTGTAACTTTCTTTCTGTGGGTTGAAAAGATAAACTAACCACCAAAGATGTACCACGAAGTAAACGCCGCCAACATTAAACATTTAAACTAACCCAGTTAGCACACTTGTATCAGTAATATATCTGAGTAAGCTCAAACTGAGAACAAGTGCTTGTTGTTTTGCAAGCTTCAACTGAGAACAAGTGCTTGTTCTCAGTTTGAGCTTGCTCAGATATATTACTGATACAAGTGTGCTAACTGTGACGCTGATAATAACTTGTACCTGCAATGGTAAATCTGGAGGAGGGGTGAAAGTAGATCCCATGCAAAATTACAACAGGCTAAGAAAAGCCGCCCCTCCCCCCTATAAAGATGGTTTTTCGATATGAAATGGTTTTTCTACATATGAAGAAGCTCCTGAGACTAGTAGAAGGACCCGAGTTATTTACATGAATGTAAAATACATGAATGGGGGAAATACAATAGGGAAAGAGGCCGCAGTGTTTAAGGGGCTCCTCGCCACAAACCCCATATTGTTAAAAGAAAACAACAATTTACAGCTACTATACTGTTACAATATGGCTGTAAGCTGCATGGCATACAACATATATGACAAATAAAAATTAGTTTGTTAATGAAAATACTTACATCATCAATTAAAGCAACAACTTGTTTCTTGTTGTCCAGAACTTTGTAAGCACCGACTCTTTTCAGAGATCTTCCAATAACATCTTTGATTTTTGGCACTTGAACTCTGTTAATCTCTGGATCTGATATTCCGCTCTCATTGACAGAAATAATTTCTCCATTTTCATTGATATGTAGTTTGCCCATCTGCTTTTTTCTCTCCTCTTGGTAAGGTCCAAAATGGGGAAGTTTCTAAAAGAAAAAATGTTTATTAACCTACTACTACAATGCCAACTTTTTCAAAATCAAACTTATTAAGATATTTTCCTAACCCCCGTTTCGCCCTCATAGAGGTTATATTTTGTAAATTGGTGAAATATTAAATGACTTTTTTCTCTTTGCATTGAAACTCTAAATCTTCGATAGACAATTGCCGGAATGCAAGGCACAATAACCAACTTGCTTATTGGCGACTCGCATAGTGAAAAGGTTAAAAATTTACTCTCAATACATCAACACTATTTGATATTTTACCTGGCCATCCTTATCAAACAGACTTTTAACAGGTTTTCCTAGTTGGTGTTTGTAAACTGGAGGACTCTGGCCATCCCATCCTGAGAGACGATTATCCAGATATAATAAAGCTTTCAATCCAGTGCAGTAATCATTAACCAATGTAAAGTCTTGATTCTGGACGGAACTGCAGATTTGCAAAACTGTAGCACCGCATTGTAGGAATTGCAAAGCTACCTCAGCCGAGTCAATACCTCCAATACCTAAAATTATAAATATGGACCTTTTGGATAATCCAATATTTCATTGTTTCTTTCTAGTCATATACTAGCCACATGATTACAATTTTTGCTGAAGAAAGATTCAGGCCTCTCCCACGAACTTAAATGTATAGTTCGTTGGAGGAGCCTAAATGTTTCTTGAGCAAAAATTAACTATTCGAGTTAACCGATTACCAAGATTGTATCATTGGTACAAGATACAAAACTATCATTTATAAATGAGGCGTTTATGTCATAAACAGCATTTGTCCAATAATGATGTTTTGAGAAAATCGAAAAACTGTTAACAACTTCTATTTTCACAATTATTTTCATTACTTATCATAGATAACTGATAGTTTTAAGTGACTAATCATTTAGTGATTTAGTCCATTTACTTGTATTAAGAAAAAACAAAGAAGAGCAATTGGACATGAACAATGTTGCAATAAAGACTAAAATAAATAGAATTATAAGCGTTGAAAATTTGTACATGTGTGGTTTTTAAATAAACTACGTCCAACGTCGGATATCTTGCACACAAAAATGTCGATTTCTACAATTTTGGACATATGCTGTTAATGAAATCAACGCCTCAAATGTATGAAAGATTCTGATTGTTCTAAAGCCAATAGTAAAATTATTTCTAAATAATAACTTATGTCCTATTTTGGTATAAATATATAATGTTTACTTTGCTAGAAGCAACTTACCTAAGATTGGAAATCCCGGAAGAGTATTGCCTATGCTGCTGACAGCTCGTAAGCCCATTGGTCTCGTGGCATTACCACTAACACCTCCGTAGGTTGTCTTCTTCTCGAGACCTACAGCTGGCCAAGGAATACCATCAGCTTTTAAATTCATTAAACCGGAAACGGTGTTAATTGCGGAAACTCCTGAAGCTCCACCTTCGTAAGCTGCTTTGGCTATGGTTACGATGTCCGTGATGTTTGGAGTGAGTTTGATAAAGAATGGAATCTTAATGGTTGCCCGTACCCATTCAGATATTCCTTTTACTAGTTCTGGTTTCTAAGCAGAAATTGAAAAAAATATTATGTTTTCCCTACATAAGGAAATTTCTCAGTTTTTAAAGGTCAAGGAGGTATATTGTTATTTATTTCCTCACAAACTCGAGTAACAGTATTGTAGAGGATTGATGTCTATAACCAATGCGATATAGGTTGTTCTCTGCTATCCAAAAGGTTCTGTTCTTTTTTTTTATTTGATAAAATCATTGGTAAATTTATTAAATTAATCAGCCATGAGTTAATTTTGTAGGGGCCCTTGTATACTAATAGCCACCTTTGAAATATATTTAACAGCACAGAGTACTCCACATCATCACATAATCGTCAATAAATAATCTCAAAAGAATTTCCGGATCTAGAAATTTTATCACCCGATGCAACATTAGTAATTGCCATACAAACAAAACATATTGGAAACTATGTGTTATTCACGTACATCGGTCGCGACACCCTCAATTCGGATCCAGTCATTGTCATTCAATTTTTTTACATCCTGTCGTAACTTAACGTTACACATAGAAAATAAGTAATTCCGGAGAAAAGGAATTGCACGGGTTGATAATAATTTAATAGGCACTGTTGCTTCACGTACGGTTTACTCAAGACTGATTTATTCTACGGAAAATATATCTCTACAATAAAAACTTGACCTCTACAATATTAATCATAAACCGCGAGAACGTTCCTATTTAAATTAATAAAAATATACATTATCACACATCCCACCCTTTCCTACCACACATAAATATTCAAGAAATGCTTGTCTTACCTGTCCACAAGCTAAGCCCATTCCAGATTCCCCCATACCGTGAGGACAAGATAAATTTAGTTCTAATGCATCAGCTCCAGCTTGTTCTGCCATAGTTGCCAACTCGATCCAATCTTCTTGAACATATTCGCACATTATGCTAGCGATGACTACCTAAGGATTTCATAATCTTTGGTGTTAATGTTGCTACGTTAAAGTTAGATAATGAATTGAATATAACTAGCACACAGAAAAGGTTACCTTTGTAGGGAAATCTTGTTTGAGTTCCCGAATACCCTGGCACCAATAATCAGCAGTCTTCTCGGAAATGAGTTCGATGTTCAAGAAGGAACCCTGCTGCGGCCCATAGTTGTGCCCAGATGTAACACCCCTGACAATTCTTGGCGAGACGTTGGTGACCATATTCTAAAAAACGACATTTAATATAATGGAAGCTTAAAACTTGTCCTCCGTTAATAACAGTAATGATTCTTAGTACCCCAATTTTAAGTGACCGATGGTTTACACTCCGGAATATGGACTTTTTACTTTGTACGGTTTATTTCTATCTTTTTCACGTGATTATCCATTGTCTATTTATTTAAATTTAGTTATTAACATGCACCTATTTCCCAAAAGGAATAAGATATATCGTGGTGACCAGAAAAAGCACAGATGAAAAAGGTCCACAGGAAAAAACCCATTAGAAAGAGCCCACAGAAAAAAGCCCATGATTAATCTAATTTGTTAACCGTAATTAATTATTTTCAAAATGATTATATAATGTCTGTATAACTGTCTACTCCTAGTTATACAGGCTGAGTAAAAGGCACCAATAATGTCTTGTTTAATGAGTATTACGAACCAACATTGGAATAGCTCCTGGTTTCACTTATTTAACATACACAGATATTTTTTATTTTACAATTTTTGAGTTTCTGTTGTTTTATTTATTTGATCTACCGCTAACACGTTCACAGCGGCTACAATTTTTGTGTGACTATAATATGCAGTATGGGTAATATAAACCTCGTACAGTTTTTTTCAAAATTGTGTTGCTGCAAACCGAATGGAGTTAATCAGTACCACAGATTAATATTAATGTGTGATCGGTACCAAAAAACTTTTAATTCCGTCAACAACCTCTGCCCTCTATTCCGGCAAATACGGAAGTCCACGACGGGACACATGTTAATAAATGTATTATTATTAAACATACTTTATTCAAGGCGAATGTTTTCGTTACAGCAAAGCCCCAACCTTGCTCAAACGACCTCCTTATCATGGCCGCATTTGTTGTTGGTGGAGCTGATGCCAAACCAAAAGGATTTTCGAACTTGATTCCGCACATTTCCACGGATAAGTCCACTTCATCTATATCGGTGTGGAAAAGCGGCAACTGGGGTTTCGTAATTGATGGCAAGCCCTATAATAAGATGATATATTATAAATTTAAAAGTAAAATATGTTCGTGTTGGTGAACTTGGTTTATCATTGCCACTTCGGTAAATTAAAATTTTGTTTTAGAAATTCGAAAAGTAATGGATAGGCGAATATGCACCACCCCTAATAACACATTATATGCTGGGATTAGGTATTGTTTATTCATCCATGGTATTTACAATAATATCGAATCATTATAATATGCAAAAGAATATGAAAATTTTGTTCATACATAGGAATGGATAGAGTTCATTTAATGAATGTTTTTTTACTTGTACCATCAGCTAGCTAGATCCAATGTGAATAATCTTGATTGAGTTTTCTAGAACGAAGCCCATTTTCTCTTTAGTTTTTTTTACAGCTTTCAATTTAATTGTAAAAAAAAACCAAAGAGAAAATGGGCTTCATTCTAGAAAACTCAATCAAGATTGACCTTGAAGATTAACCACCTTGGGTGTGACCTTGACCTTGATTATTCTGCAAGGTTATTTCTTGATTGAGTTTTCTAGAACTAAGCCTATTTTCTCTTTAGTTTTTTTTACAGCTTTCAATTTAATCGTAAAAAAACCAAAGAGAAAATCGGCTTAGTTCTAGAAAACTCAATCAAGATTGACCTTGAAGATTAATCACATTGGGTGTGATCTAGTATTGATAGAAATGCCATGGTATGTAACCTGGCATGGGTATCTTTTAAAGTAAATAAGTGCCAGATTTGTTCAGGGAACTAAATCAAACATTTATCTTATTTCCCTCCTTGATAAATTGATAATACATTGCCGAAAGTATTGGAAAGAAAATGATTCAGCGTTTCTAGCAATCTGTTAACATCAGTTAACTTAATCAGATTTCAAAATATAGATGGTGACTAAGGACACAACAATAGTGTGAATCGCTTGTGTGCAGACCTTAAGTTGGCGCACGGGCCAGAACAAATGGAATAGAAAATATATAACTACCTGTAAGTAGCAATGCATATGCCAAGCAGCGATCTTTCCATCATTTACGGCCTCAACTGTTGTTTCAGCGACACCGGCCAAGTCACCACCACAGAAGACACCTTTTTCAGAAGTCTGCATGGTGATTGGATCCACTATTGGAAGGTTGTCGTCATTCAATTTTATAGGTTGCATCGCATCAATTACTGGAAGCAAAGACAATTTTAATTTAACTTTCCAAATTCTACCTTAAGTTCTCGGGATTGCCAAAGAGCTTATGTTCAGAGTTTCATTTTAGTTGGTATATTAATTTTTGAGATACAGACTCAGAGACATGGACACAATTTCTCTTTCCAAAAATTGTCGAAAATGTCTATTGGGATCTCAGAATTGATCATTCCCATGTGACTTCCATTTTGAAGTAAAATTATTTTTGTAATATTTGCTTACGAAATTATTAGCTTACAAAATTTAAGAAAAAAGCAAAAACAATAGGAAATAAAAATTACAAATGGTGTAAGCAAACTTACTTTCTTTCTCAGTAAGCCCTGATCCAAAGGCGGATATCAAAAAGTCAGCTTTGAGCGTGGTGAGCTGCTCCTCGTCAGCCAGCCATTTTCCATTCTCTTGCTCCTCCATTCTGACGAAAGTAACCGATGATATTCTACCATTCTTGACATTGATTTTATGCGGAGATAGAAAACCTATCAATTCACATTTTTCTTCAATAGCCAGCGACACCTAAAATATTATATTTTTAAGAAAAAGAAACGAACTGAATTGAAAAATTCACTCGATTTTAAGCAATTATCCTGTAACTAATCTTATTGCAATCTGTTGGATAATATATATTATTATTATTATAATTATTAATACATGGTAAATTTTTCAACTATTTTAGACTTACACACTAATATAAATCATGACAAGTTTTCTATTAAATTGATATTTAGCAAACGGTAATAGAAAAAACAACCAGAAACATTCACATACATAATATACGTCATAGCACTTATGATTAAGAGAAATAATTTTAAAAAAATAGTCAAGATCGATCACACAGAATCTACTTTTTCGTATTTACCTCTTCAGGAACTGCTCTAATCTGACTGAATCCCCTGCGGAACACCACGTAAACTTTCTTCGCGCCACAGCGCAAGGCCGAGGTGGCGCAATCAAAAGCTGTATCGCCAGCACCCAATACGATGACATTTCCATACAGTCTCGGCATCGCACTGGCTAAAGCCTTACAAGCGCACATTCCAGGTTTACTAGCACTAGATACCAGCGGAAGGAAATCTTTGGAGGTATAGAAACCCATTTCTTGCGTAAGACCCTTGAATAGTGGATTTGGTTTGGGCTGCGGCAATCCTATGCCCATAAATACTGCCGCAGCTCCAGTCGACAATAGATTTTGAATGGTTACATCCTTCGTTGAAAGTGCTCTGCCAGTTTCAATCTTCACACCCAAATCGGTTACGAGGCGGATTTCAAAGTTGACCACAGACATTGGAAGACGGTATTGGGGAATTTCAGAAGCACTGTATGGATTAAAAACTATAGATTACGTTAAATAGTAAATCCCAGTCGATATCCCAGACAGACTAACAAACTAAATTTATTGCACACGCAAACAAATTACTGTTAAAATTGGTCTAAATAAAGATGTAGTATACAGGTTGTTACAAATTCGATGCATTAGCATTGCTATCTCAGTAACTATAAGAGACATAGTTGGTTAAATTAAGGCAAAGTTGCACATTTTAATGCTAAATAATTTGTTAAAAATAAATTGAAAATATTCCGACTACTTCCAGAGATATTAGATAAAAACTGAAAAAATAAATTGATGTTGGTATTTAAATAACGAAATGTCGTATTTCAAAAATAAAAATATTTTCTGTAGCTTACAAAAGTGTATTAAGAAAGTACTTTGGTTTTTCAAAATAAGTAATAAAGTCGTAAAAAATAAAAACCAAAATTGAGTTTTTCGTTTTTTATCAAATATCTCCGGAAGTACTCAGAATATTTTAAATTTGTTTCTAACAAATTATTCAGTATTAAAATATGCAACTTTGCCTCAATTTAAACAACTTTCTATTTATAGTTACCAAGATAGCAATGCTAATGCATCGAATTTGTAACACCCTGTATATAGTAGAATTTAAATTAAATAAATTTTAATTATGGGTTTCAATCCGACGTCACACCTGATATGTTTGTTATATGTTTCCAATATCTTGTACAGTTAGTTTTTGTCAATTTTATTAAGCTCTGTAAATTTAAAGTTCATTACCTGAGACCTCCTGTGTAAGTATTTTTCTCGTAAATATTGATGTTGGTGTATCCCAGTCTTCCCAAGAAAGTGGCACAAGACAATGAAGACGGTCCTCCTCCTATCATAACAATTTTTCTATCAGCACCTGCAGGTTTTGGTGTCTTAGGATCGATAGTTTGCCTGACGCCCATCTTGCTGAAGACTTCAGTTGCGTACTGTTGAAGTCCTCCAATGTTAATCGGGCCCTCTTCTGAAGCCTGCAAGTTGCAACCACCAACACATAGGTCGCTAGTCGGACATACCATGCCGCAGGTGATCCCAAGAGGGTTATCAGAGAAAATTGCTTTAGCTGCACCATAATAATTCTAGAAATAAAATGATATATTATTCTACATTATTCATGCTTTTTAAATTGTACTCTCTTGATAATTAGTCAAAGAAAATCAATCTATAGTATCAGTATATCTATATTAGAAGCAAATCCCGGGTCATAATTACATATAGTGGTTAGTTTCGATTGTTATGGATGCTGGGAGTTTAATAAAATGCACAATAAAAACTCAATAATTGCAGGATTCTGTACATACCAGATGGGTGACTCATGGTACGGCCGAGGTAGCAGAAGTGGTAATACAGATGGGTCTGGTCACGCCGCCAGTTGTCTCTGCAACCAACCCCGTATTCCCACATAGCACACTTCGTCCACTGTACGTACATTATTCGTCCAAATTACGTACATTCGTCCATGGGGGTAATATGAACGTACAGTGTACGTACATTATTGTACGTACATTGTACGTACAAACATATACGTCCATGATACGTACATCGCTGTACGTACATAAATATACGCCCATAGTACGTACATATCTGGACGAATATCCCCCACCACGCAGGACGGACCGCAAGCAAATCAAACAGAGGGCGCTCCAATAATAAACCGACGGAATAGTAGCGGTGGCCATTTAAAAAGGGCAACAGGTATGTCAACCGGCAGACTTCGGCTCATCGTCGTTAGGTAAACCTGACCGATAGCCGAAGCGACAAGCTCTCCATGGCCTGCCCGCGCCAGAGCCAACGGCACCCCCATAAAGAAGCACCTTTCTTTTTTATATATGTAAATAAATAAATCGGCTTTGAACCCCCCTTTTGTCTTTGATTGAAATGGGAAATTTCGATTGATTACTTGCACGTGTTAATATTAATCAATTTGGCAAAACATTTTTCTTTGTTATATTGGAACCAAACTGGGGGATGTCATAAACAAAATTCAATTTTTTTTAATGGCGCAATTCCTATGTACGTAAATTCGTGTGTCCAGATTTGGTACAATGCTGTACCAAATAGACGTACTACGTACGTACATGGGATGAAAAGTATACGTCCATAGTACGTACATAGGACGTACTTGTCCTACATACGTACATTTGAGTACGTCCTATGTACGTAAATTTGTGTACGTCCAGAATTGGTACAATGTTGTGCCAAATGGACGTACCACGTACGTACATGGGACGAAAGCGGACGAAGATGTACGTACATTGGACGTGTGCATTTCTAAAACAATACGTCCATAGTACGTACATAGGACGTATTTGTGCTATATGGGTTGCCACCTCTGCTACCTCGGCCGTACCATAAGTCACCCCGCGGGCCGTCACTGGTACATACATGATCCACTAAATAGCTATTAATCACAATGATCGTTATAATACCTTATTCGCAATGCTGGTAATGAAAGCTTTGACGTCGAGTTGCGTAGGGCAAGATTTTTGGCACGGAGCATCTGCACACTTCAGACATCTAGCTGCCTCCTTGAGGGCACCTCTTTCACTAAGAGTGGTTGGTTTGATGTCCGAAAAGTCGTTTTCGAGACTGGTGCAACTCTGAGAAATATACAAGTAGACTTTAATTATTACTCCGATTATTCATTAATGGACGTTAGATTGTACTGGAGTTAAAATTACCGTGCATGATTTATCAAAATTCCGCTTCCAATGCTTCTTGTTCTTCTTGGTGACAACAGATGGTACCAAATTAGTAAACTTCGGCACTTTTGGATTCAACAACAGAAGATTCTGTAAAAATAAAAAGTATGTTAGAATTAATCAAATTGATTCTGAAGTCTAACATTTAGTGGCGGGTTTAGAGCATATATGTATTAGTGTATATGGCATCTTCTGAACCTAAAGTGAAGATGATTTTGTCTCTTTCGTCACTGTGTCAGAATGTGTTGATTCTACAGCGGGAAACGGTCCTGTACGGTTGACAGTATTTAAACGATTAGCTGTTCTGTAACGAATTTTCTTATTGGTCGTTGCTCGGAATCAATACAAGCGCCAAGGAAGCGAGCACAGTGTCCAGTCTTTTTTTGGCATCACTAATACATTGTTTACATAGTATGCAGTATATGATTTAGAGACTATAGTATAAACATGTACCAGTTTACCTTAAGCATAAATTATTATTTCCCATCAATGACAACTGTAGACCGATTCCTGGCTACTGGTCGTCATCAGCAATAAACAATAATCATAAGAACATAATAATGTACCTATATTCCGTGCAATTCTTATGTATTCAGGATGTATTAATTGTGAAATTGTCTATTTAAGTTCATAAAGTTTAAGTAGGGCAGGATTAGTACAAGGCCAACATCTTATCACTTGCAAAAATAATTGAACTTTTAACCTGTTTATCTTATTATCTAATCCAAACATGAATTATGAATGTAATCCTTACCTTACGTAATAAGATATTCCCACTTAAAAATAACTGGAACATATGTTGTAACCATGGAACCAGTATCCAATAAAGCATTCACATCAAAAGGAATGCAACGAGTTATTCAAAATGAATTTGAACTGCCTAACTTGATAACTTATGGGTGATATTATTAATACTTTACCGGACTTTACTTTAGGTTCAGTAAACTTGCAAGTATAGTATTCAAACTAGATGTTTCCACATTGTGCGTTGGGGACTTTCTTTGTTAATTACACTGAAAAGGTGATGTTTCATGTAATGCAGGCAAAATTCCTAGACAGTAGCATGCATACCGTAAGCACCTTTAAAACCCCGTTAATTGCAAAGCTACTTTAAGTAAATCTACCTTTAACTGGTGTTAATGTATAATACTGGCCGTTAGTGTTCTTTTTAAATTAAAGAATAAAGTTGTTGATCTTTTAAAACGACTCTTTGTGGTGGTGTATTGATGATGCTAGTGTTCGAAACGTTTTCTGAGAGCTTTCTTGCTTGATTTAAAATTTCACAAGTGCAGTTTTTATTTATATTTGTTCCTGCACTAAGAACTTCGATCAAGAGAGGTTACCCCTTCCAATCAGCGGTTTTAGAGGACACTAGCATAAGATAAGATCTGTTACTATCTAGTCCTACGCACTTCGGGCAATGTAGATAGTAAGTTTGAGGCCTTAAAAATGCAACTTCAGAAATCACAAACGAGGACAGAGATGGGATTAGTTCAGTCAATCAAGTGTACACCAACCCCCCAGAGGATAATATTATTATGAATCCTTTTTATTGGCATATAATCTATTATTTACAATTCTTATATATTTACTCTTCTATTATATATTTACACTTTTTTTATATTTTATTTTTTCCCTTTCTGTCACGTGCATCTTTCTGATTTCTTCACTTCAGTTTCCTATATCACTTCTAGTGCCTCCTTTCCTCCCCTCAATAATTTCAACCACTCACCCTGCCCATAAAACTTGCCCCATATGCCTACAAGCACTTCACAATCCTGCCTCCAGTGGTCCCATCACTCTTCTTCTTTTCCACTTATCCCACATTTCCTCTCTTCTTCTGTCATCCAGTATCTGCTCCCTCTTTCTTCGCTACCACACCGATATCTTGCCAATAGTGTCTTCTGTTCCCACATCCTATTTTCGAGTAGGTAGCTTGGCTTACCCGCCATTTCTGCTATCTCTTCTGTAATTGTGATTATATCTGCTTTTATTGTGATTTAGCCACCTTTCCTGTCTGTCGACATCTCCCAGGGTTTTCTCCACTATAATCTCAATCAGAATCCCTCTGTCCACCATTGCCTTCATGTATTCGATTGACCATCCTAACTTTTAATACATCTCCCGCCTACTCCTCTCCCACTGAGACCCACCACTTTCCTTTTTATCTGCTTCTTTCAAAACTTTATTTACCAATTCTTGTACCCCTAAACTCCTTATTCTTCTCTCATATTTTGCCCATTTTTTTCCTACAGCCACCCACACACTACCAATATCCATTTCATGGTATACGATGTACCATGGTGTACTCCTTTCCAGACTTAACATTTTCTTCATGTACCAAGTCGGCAGCCCTTCCATTTTCTCCCTCATGCTAAACCCCCATACTTACGCTCCATACAATCAAATTGTTTTCAAGCATACCTTCCAAATTGTTTCTCTCGCTACCATCGAGACTCTCATTCTCCTCCCCCATTCTCTCCATAAGTTCTACTTTAACCTTCCTCGCCACATATTTCATATGCTCCCCCCCTTTCCTGTTTTGTTGAAATACTATCCCTAAATACTTAAATTCTTTCACTCTTCCAATCTCCACTCCCTTCCAGAAAAATCTTTCATCCATTCTTCTTCCCCTCTCATGCAGATCATTACTTTCGTTTTCTTGACAGTCACACTTAACTTTCTCCTCTCAAAGTATCTCCTCACTCTCTCTATCATACATTCAAAGTCTCCTTTTTTTTGCAATCATGGCTATATCATCCGTGTATGCAAGCATTCTTATTTTCTTCCCGCCTACTATTACCCCTCTATTCCTGGCCTTGTTTCAATATTTTTTTCTAAATCGGCTATGTAAAGATTAAAAGGCATTGGGCTCATTGGGCACCCCTATCTAAGACCTGTAGTTGTTCTGAACCACTCAGTCCTCTCGGCTGTTCCTTTCACTCTACGTTCAGTCTTCTCATCCAACCCATTCTCTAATTTTAGCTGATATCCCTCTTTCCCTCGTGCACTCATGCAGCTTATCCCTATCAACTGAATCATATGCCCCTTTCAGATCGATAAACAAGATGTACACCTTTCCTTTGGTCTCCCTGATTCCTTTCTCAATTACTTGGTTTAATGTAAGTATTTGGTCTGTTCCTCTTCCTTTTCTGAACCCTGCTTGGCTGTCCGGAATTATTTCCTTGACTTCCACCTCCCTTTCCAATCTCTTTGCCGCTATTTCCATGCATAACCTGTACGATGCACTTGTTACGCTAATTGGCATGTGGTTTGCCAAGTCCTCTTTTTCCCCTCCTTTGAAGACGGGAATAATCTCGGCCTGTGCCCAGCTTTCCGGGATTTCTCTCTCTCTGCTCCATATACTCTTCAGTTGCTCCATAAAAGCCCTTCACCCTTCTTCTTGCTCTTCTTTTAAAAATTTTTTAGCGCCCTCACTTCTACTTCTCCTGGGCCATGTACGCTTTTTGCCCTCATTCTGTCCATCGCTCTTTCAATTTCGTCTTCTTTCAAGTCACACCTTTGAAGCACAATAGGATTTTTGTTTGTGTTTTCCGTTGCAATGACTTCATTCATACTCTCGCTAAAGAAATTCCTCATCTGCTCAATATTCACTGTATCCTCCTCTTTCTTCCTTCTTCTTCTTCCAATGAACTTCCAGACTTCTCCTTCTGTTTTGAAGTTTCTCATTATCTGTGCTTGTTCTTCTTCCCATGCTACCTTCTTGTGCTCACAAATTACTTAGTATCCTTTTTTGGACCTGTTCCATCTTTTAAAGCCATACCGTTCCCTCTTGTTTGCTTCCCTACATTCATCGTCATGCCATTCTTTTTTCTTTTCCTCTCTTTTTTGCCGGATCTTTCCACCTGCGCTGCCCTTATGCTTTCTTCGATCTCTTCAATAGTCCTCCTCATCCCCCAGTTGATTTTCTTTCAAGTTGTCTTTACACTTCTCTACTGATTTAATTCCCTAATTGTATGTCCTTCCCTTTTGCCTATACCTGTCTTTTCTTTCCTTGCGTTAAAATCCCCTCCAATCATTATGACTTCATTTTTTTTTCCAGCCTCCGCTGTCAATATTTTCTATCAATTCTTCTATATTCCCTTTATTATTGTAGATTGTTATTATTCTGAATCGTTTATTTCCAACTATGGCCCTCCTCTCCTGCACCCTCTCGGTTTCTCTGCTTATTTTCTCTTCTTTTATCTATTTTTTTTTATTCCTGTTATAATTCCCCCACTTGGTCTACCCTTGATCCTCTCCTTCACTGCCGATTGATACTTCCACTGATATTCACCTGGTAGCCCCTCCCTTACCTCTTTCCATTCTTCCTACCACACCCATGTCTCTACTAGACCCACCCAATCATTTCCTCTGATAAATTCCTGTAATATTTTCCGCTCCTCCTCATCCTTCAGTTTCTTTTTTAATCCCCTTACATTCTAGAAACTTCCACTTACTCCTTGTGCGTACTTTACTTCCTCCTTGTTGTTTACCTTTGTCGCTCCTTTATCCTGTTGTGCCCTGCTCCTTTCGCCTATATTATGACCCTGTCTTCTTACATTTCCATCATCCTTTTTGGTGTTGTTCATCTCATTTTGGTTAATATTACCATTAGAAATTGGGTGTTCTTTTCCTAGTGCTCAAAGCGTCCGGCTACATACAACCTGTGTTCCTAGCTCTCAAAGCATTCGGAGATTGTGAAGAAAGTAGTATATTCAATAATGACAGGTTCAAGTTATTTGACATTAAACATGGGGTGCTTAAGTTACCCCAATGACACCACTCTTATAGCGGACGCCATGAAAAGGCCACTTATGGTCCATAATGTCTTTATTAGTTGTTACTTATAAGACATCAAAGATGGGCGCTCTAGGTACCCCAATGATACCACTATTTGAGCGGAGGCCATGAAAAGTTCATATGGTCCATAATGTCTGCTAACCTTTGACATTCTTTCTGATGGTAATTGGGGGCTCTTTTCCTAGCAATCAAAGCATCCGGCGTGACCTCTTTTCAACAAGTCGTACATTCAATAATGTCTGCTAACTTCGCATTTCGTAGCAGAGTGATTACTCAGATGCGGTCATTCATTAAATCCAGATCACTTTACGTATCAGGTAGATTACTCACCCTATATGTTGTCGATTTTTATACTTGAATGCCTTTAGATGATACGAGTTCTTTGTCTCACGGTTTTTTATTTTCCGGCGCGGATTCTATTTTTGTTTATTTTATAGGCACGCGTCGCGATGTTTTTCCAGCTGAGTGTACGCGTTATGTTTATTGTGATTATCTCGACTTCTTGCTCACATTATATTTTACGATTGATATTTATCATGCGGTGATATGATTATTTGTGTAAACTACATTTGTCAGATTATTAAAATCACGAATTATTTTAATAATAATAATAATAATAATAACTTTATTGACGGGTAATCCCATTTACATAAAGTATCATAAATTAATCGTTAATTAATTATATAAAATAATAAATAATAATACAATATAAAAAAAAAAAAAATAAACAATTTCCAGAATAAACAAATTGAATGAAACCAAAATCGATTTAAATAAATTTAAATTAAAACAATCTTCAGAACAAACAAATTAAATAAACTAAAACTGATTTAAATAAAATTAAAATTAAACACTCTTCAGAATAAACAAATTAAATAAAAGTAAAATTAACTTCAATAAAATTAAATAAAACTAAAATTGATTTAAATAAAATTAAAATTAAACACTCTTCAGAATAAACAAATTAAATAAAAATAAAAATAATTTAAATAAAATCAAAATTAATTACAATCTTAATTTTTATTTTGCCGAGGATGAAGGATTAAGTTATGCTGCTATGACGTTGTAGTTTTCTCCTAAATGTAGGCAAAGAATCAGCAAACAGGTCGAACCAATTGTTTTGGGAGTAGTCGTTGGCATATCTCATCATTCTAGTAATGGTGTTGTTGTGGGCAAAGTTGGTGTTGTTGGTTTTTATTCTAAATAGAGGGGTCCTTCTAAGCATCCGGTGGGAGCTAGATATATAAAAATCCAACCGAGCCAGTAAATCTGGGCAATCACTTATGCCGTTAGCTAGCCTATAAAGTGTGCACAAATCGGCGAAGATTCTTCGATCACTTAGGGAGTGCATATGTAATTGATTTTTGATGTTCGAATATGATCCAAATATATGCCGTTGACCTAACTTCCACTCCATAGAACGGAAAAACTTATTTTGTACTTGTTCTATTCTATGTACATCAACTTGGAAATGAGGAGACCAGATTGGAGACGCATATTCAAGATGGCAGCGAACAAGGGAACAATACAGAATTTTCAAACAATCACTGGAGAAATCTCTAGTTGTTATTGACACAAAACCCCACATTCTTCTTGCCTTATCACATGCAAAGGAAATATGATTTTTAAAATTTAATCTTTGCTGAGAAAAATATTGGATTAATTATTTTTATTACGGGACCCATGTACTCATTACAACGTCGAACCCACATCCTCAAATTAACCCCATCATCGCCACTGCTAATCACTGAATAAACAATCCAAATTTGATAGCAACCTAGTCAAATTTATTAATTTTTAAAACAAAATTTATGACATACTCGTAGTTAGTTTCCAAAATTTTGTTAAATTCAAAGCAATTGACTAAACTCTGTAGCCCTCGTGGAATATTATTTTAACATACTAATATATTGTTTAATAAATTGAATTGACTTGGGAATTAGCCATTCACAGTCTACCGGTATACCATATATTATATTTTTTAGAAATAGAAATGTTTAATTATTTAAACACTCATTAATTGAAGGAATATAATTTTCACGTCATTATCCAAATAACATTTTGTGTGAAAATAGTCAATTTTTATATTTACCTCAATATCAGGAATATCCACACTTATTTTTGCCATGGTAAAACACACTGGCTTTGAACCACGATTAATTAAACAAATAATAAAAAAAACTATAACTTTTGCAGGCGTGCTCAATCGACGAACGTTTGTTTATGAATGCGGCTGCTTTACAATTCCACATTTACAACGGATGAAGGTCAGCGTGAGTTATCGCTACTAGCACGCACCGAAATAAGCGTTAACATCTCTGACCGACTGTAATCCTAATTTTGTTAGATAATGTTTATATAATCGCAGTATGCAGGAATGACGACATTCAATATGCGTTACTTTAATGTTGTACTCAATGAACTGTGTAGATACGTAATTCAAACTGGACTAGTTCAATAGTTGTACAATTTGTGACGCGAAATTATGTTTCTGTAATTCCCTATTTGTCGTAGTGCAACCAGGATACTAATAAATGAAACCTTATGCGAATACATGCGAAAAGTTTCGCATATTTATCATTTAGTATCGCTAGCTACGAAATGAAAGTGAAATGTACAAGTGTTTTAATATTTTATTCATCTGCAAGAGTAATTCAGGGACGCCTCGTGAAAGTTCGGTGGAGAAGGCCTGGGGCGAACCCAGAGGGTTTCTACCAAGTTTCAAATCGTAATACTACGTTTCATACAATCATCAATTTTCTAACTTGTTACTTTTAAGATTAACTTCTCACGCGATAGTGAACTTTTTACAGATTGTTACCTCTAGTTTATTAATTTCTTAAGATTATTTTTCTGTATACAATGATTTCTAAAAGGTTGACGATGATGTTTTATTTACAAAAAAAATAGGATGTTTATTAATATTAAATTGATAAATGCCAGCATCCGAAGAGCGACTTCAAGAGTTAAGCAACGTTGGCCCGGGTATGATCTTAGGTCATTAATAGGATACAATTAATGACGCTTCTCAGTGACTTATCTAAAATAACATGTTCAGTTACACACAAAAATGCACATATTAACAGCTAACACGTGATAGATGGATAGTTAGGCAAAGCCTAACGTATACAATCACAACTTCTATTAAGTTGTTTTTGTTGTAAAACACTGTTTTTAAAAAGTGTGCCGTGACACATAGTATGCCGTGACACATAGTATGCCGCAAGATGTTCCACGAGTGCCGAGAAATCTTAAAAAAACAATACTAAAAAAAAAAAAAAAAAAAAAAAAAAAAAAAAAAAAAAAAAAGACCTTTATTGGCATACAAATTACATTAACTTCCTTTCCTTCTCCTCTCCTTTTCCCACCCCAACCTCGCCAGTGTCTTCACCCCGGTTCCGTCCTCTCTCATCCATTCGTTCACTCTTTTCCCCCCTCCCACCCATTCCTCACACACACCCTCGCACTCCTCTGCCAAATGCCTCCAAGTATCCCTCCCCCATTCACACAATACACATCTCCCATACTCTGTACCCATCCATACTTTCCTCCCTCTCTCTCCTGATCCACACCTGGCTCTTGCCAGCGTCACCATTTCCTCCCTGCCCAGCCCCTTCTCACCCAGGTATCTCGGTAACCTCCCATGCACCTGCCACCTTTCATACATATCATTATACTCACTCTCCCTGATACATCCCTGCCTCTCCTGAATTTCCACTTCCTTCTCCTTCTCTTTCACCCACGCTGCCGCATTCCTTCCACTCTTTATCCAATCCATCGCTTTGGCTTCCGACAACCCCACCCTCTCATACATTCTCTTTCGCTCCATTCTCCATTTGTACTCTCCTACACCCACACATGTTTCCCACACCTCTTTCACCAGTCTCTCCTCCTCTAATTCGCACAACCTCATCTCATATCTAACCACTCTCTCCATTGCCACACTCTGCATATTCCCTCTATTTGTTTCCTGAAGCAGTATGTACCCTGGCGTGGACTCTTCCACCCCCAACATACGCTTCAAGAACCACCGTTGCTCTCTCTCCACACATTCATACCCCTTCGTTCCCCATACTTCCACACCATACATTAAGATCGTTCTCACACATGCGTCCCACAATTTACATGCCATTCTAAAATTGTTTTCCATCCATTTCCCTCACTTCCCCCAAACCATACCCCACGCTTTCCTTGCCTTACCCTGCATCCATTTTAAGTGTTCCATGTACCCTCCCGTACCTTTAAAAACGAAACCCAGGTACTTGAACACCTTAACCCTCTCCACTCTCTCACCCTTCCACTCTATTTCTCTCACTCTTCCCTCCCTTCCTTTATTCCTAAATCTCATCCACTTCGTTTTCCCTACATTCACACACAGCCCTCTCTTATCCATATACCTCTCCGCTCTCTTCAACATATCCCTCATCCCTTCCCAGTCTCTCGCCATTAACACCATATCATCCGCATACGCCAACATCCATACCTTGCTTCTTCCAACCACCACCCCACCCGCTTGTCCTTTCCTCAACACTTCTTCAAACTCGCTTATATACAAGTTAAATAGCAAAGGACTCAGCGGGCAGCCCTGCCTCACCCCCATCCACGTTCTAAATTTCTCCGACACTTCCATTCCCACTTTCGCTACCGCCCACGTTTCTTCATACATTCCTCTTATCCACAAAACAATACTAAAAACTGTTTATTTAATAATTCTTACATTTTATTTTGGTTGTAAAAGTTTTTTGAATAACACAGATATAATATATGTGTAAATAAAAAATAGGTCACTTTAAATTTCTATGACTATGTAGGCGGGCCGAGAATTTTTTCTTTTCGGAAAATGTGTCACCAGAATAAAAAAATTGACAAACCCTGCGTGACGGAATTATTTATTGCAAGTTTGTCTGTAATTAAACCTTCCAATGAATCAAATTATCTCGAGTTGAGCTTTAAAAATTCAAACAAATCATTTTGTAATTCCCACCGCGCCCGCGCCATCTGTCAGAGGATATCTGAACTAATTAATGGTGATTGCAATTAGCGCCAAAACTCTCGGGCTTCATAACAGCCCGAGAATGGTATCAGGAACGAAAATATACCAAGCTCCTCGTTCCCGTTAACGGAAATTAAATATTAGTTGTGCATGTATATATCATTTAACTTTAGGTTCCCGTTCTAGTTATCGTTACCGGGTTGTTATAAAGCTACCTTTATAATCAAAATGTAAAAATTTAGCAATCAGCCGTACATCAAATGATAAAATACATCTGAATTGAATTATAAGTAAAATAGCTAAGGTAACTTATACCCTAGGCACACGGAGGGAGTTTATGATCATTAGCCCTAATGATCATTAAGAAAATTGGCAATTTACAAATATAGGTGACACACGGAAGAAATCACGCCTGCGCAGTATACCTAGCTAAATATAGGTGGTAATGTTTGGTTTCTTATAAAATATTCCATATTCATATAAAAGGTTGGATTTAATTGATGGGTTACATAAAACAGCGCCACTCAATACGTGCTCATTTTTATATCAACCAATTGTACTTGCCCAAATGTATGTGATTTCACAATTCAAAAGTTATAAAGGAAGAAAAAGTGTAAGAAAACTATGTGGAACTCACATGTACAATATACAGAAACAGCAAAGAAAAAGTTTGCACGTGCGTATATTTCTAAAAGTAAAGTAATAATACCAGCTGATCACTTGCCGTCATTCATGAAAGAGCACAGAGCATTTTTGAAAGAGGTATTTTTCAAATGACTGGCGATGTTACACGATTACCGGCGATGACCTGTTTTAAACGTCGTCGCCTTTGACTATATACTATTGGACTGCTAGTCCCCCTCCATTTCCCATATGATCACTGCTCCAAAAGTTGTCCACGAGCTGGAGCCCGATATAAGTCCCGCCCCGGAGCCGAAAATGGAGCGTAATTTAAAAACCGGAAAGCAAAAAAAAATTCTCTATGTATTCATCAGCAACGTGGAGAATGCAAATGCGAGCATATTTCGGCAACTCGGGTCCACTTTCCTGCCTGTTCTTTACAAGCGAAGCATCAACCCATAATTTGCGAAGTTCCGGATTTGATGGAAATCTAATACAGAATTTTAGGTTATAAGTCAAAAGTCAACTGACGTGTACATCAGCTGACGAGTATTATAACCGCGTTGGCATATATACGTGGACGTATTGCAGCCTTTCGCATAGCAATATTTTGATATAGTGTGAATATTTGACATTATAAATGTTTATATATTCAAAGGTATGAATAAATTGCAGGGTATCACAATATGCAATGCGAGTTCATAGAGTCGTATGTCATAGACGCAAAATAACTACCAATTTAGTAACATACCGCAACCATTTAGGGTCCCGCCGCGCCAGCGTTGCTTGGAGACACACATGAAACGGCGCTAGCAGTCCAATAGTATATAGTCAAAGGTCGTCGCCGATTCCTATGATCATAAGTTTATATGACGTTATTAATGATCATTAGTATTATGTCGATGTGACACACGGTGAAGTTAATGTAGCTTACTGTAAAGCAATTTACAATTGAAATTTGAAACAAACAGTAAATCCACAAATAATTCACTATACTCGGCGCGCCGACTAGGTGGTATGATCACGTTACGTTCACTCCGCGTCCTCGTGATAGTTCGTCGAGACGTTATAAAAAGCCTGATTCATACAGCCTTGCCACATTTTAGTTCTGTGCCGGAAATATAAATCTTACTACTTTAATCCACAAATACTAACTATTTACGACTTCCTATTTAATTGTAATTGAAAAAGGCTGATTTATGGATAAAACGTAATCACTACATTTAAATAAGACAGAAAAACGAGAGCACATGGCATACAATGGGACTGATTAAAAATTTAGGCTGCGTGACACACGCTTCACATGCGTTTGCGCTGACCAATCAGCGAACATCACGCGAAGACCTCGCAAACCCATTATACTACGGATTCGGTGCGCCGAGTATAGTTTATTTCTACGATAGCACAGAGTTCTCCAATCTGGAAATTTGAATTTCCCATATTGTAAAGCATTAACAAGTTAAAAAATCAAATAATCAATAAGTAGTCGTTATTTAGAGCCGTATTTAATTGAAAAACATGGAGAAATGCTTTTAATTGCAATGTCGATCTCTACAGTAAACTGAATTACCAATTTGCAAACAATGCATGAAGTTGTCCAATTTTAGGTACTTCATCAAGGGCGTTTCCAACCAATTAGTCTAGGGGGGGTAATTAAAAAAAAAAGATAAATAAACTGGTGCTTCCGCTCTCGTACACCTGTTCCGTGAAATCTCCCTATCCTTTTCCAATGTTTTAAAGCGTTGAAAAAATTTACCGGTTATATTATTTGTTTGGAATATCGGTAATTTTTAACAATAAAAATAGTTAAGCGAAAAATTCTTAGGGGGTAATTACCCGATTTACCCTCCCTTTGAACCCGCACTGGATTTCATTGAGGTTGTTTATATTAATTTTTTTGTTTCTAGATGATATTTTTTGATGTTATTAATATCCAATTGCCTTGTTAACATTTCATATCATATCATAAAGTTTGTTTCAAGGGATTAAACATTTCCATAATTGAAATAGAGACAGTTAATTCTTAGTGATGCGTATACGCATCTTTGGCCAAAAGGGAGTATACCCGCTATTAAAAAAACAATTATCGTAACTCTACTTTTATCAGATTATTGATTTCTGAAATCGAAATATTAACCCTTAATCTATGTAATCTTCTTAACAATATTTATATTTGCTTTTAAAAGATTAAATATTTCTTTAATTAAAACATTGACCTTTAATCCTTTATTATGTTTATTTACAATAAAGGTTATATTTGTATGTTATAAATATTATATAAAGACCAATAATTGTAAATATGATTCCTTATTATTTGTATCATTTCTGTGCAACGTAAGCAACAATTACTCGTGATACAGTATGGGAAAAAAGCATCTTCCAAATATCAGCTATTCTAAACTCATCGAAGTGAATGACGTCGAAAATCTGGTACGTAACATTGTTAGAAAAACACCTTGGGAAACGTTCTTCTCATTCTTGGATGAGGAATTATTGTTTGTTGTTAATGGTGTTGTTAAACTCTGGAAACACCCTCTGTGTGCTGTGCTGGTATCGGTAGGATTTTCCTTTGCGTTCCATCCATCCTGAAGGAAAAAGGGGACCTTCAATGCACATCTTTAGCAAATCTAGTAGTGAAGGTAGGTCCACTTTAATTAGTGACGCTTCGGTGAGTGACTTTCCTCTAGATATTTTGCGCATCGGGATCGGTTTATTTTCCAGGCTATCCCCTTCGGTGTAGCCGTTCTCTGTAGAAAAGGTGCCACCCGCTCATCCTATGGGGCTGTTACCTGATGGTAGAGCAAAATGGGTCGGACCTTATAAGGCCGTTTAGGTAGGGATTAAAGTTCCACTTTTGGTTTCAGGGCATCCTAACTTGGCACTTTCCCAGTGTCAATACGGTTTAATCTGCATCCATATTTTCCTTTCCACTCAATTTGAAAATGCAGCCACTACAATTTTAATCCTATACATAATTTAAAAAATAATTCAAATTGAAAAACCTCACTTAAAGTAGCCTGAATATATGAATACACAACCTGTTCATAACTCTGCACAATTAATTTTTATTAAGACCGTACACAAATACTTTTGTATCGTTCAATATCTGGTGTTGTATTAGCCAGGGAAGTAGTTGTTTGAAATGAAATAGAATGGACTGTATTTAACCTAATAATTTATTATTAATGCATTAAAACCCTAAAAAACAAAATTCACGAAACCATACATGATAGATCAACATTCAAATGATGGCAAAGTTCTGAATAATGGTAATAATAACTTACATAGTTTTAAAACTCTTTCATCCCATATGTACAATACATAGTTATATCTAAATGTTGTCTAAATGAATTCTCAAACTTGTCTTAAAAAGAAACAAACTCAATTTTCATAAATCACTCAAAATTAAATAAATGCATTTATTTCACACATAGTTCATTTGCTATACCTAAGAAGTAATCAATTATTAAAATCTTGCACAGAGTGAAATCAAGTTTAAGCATTTGTTTATTTATTCAATCAGAAACTAGTTTTCAGTGGTATCTACATTAAACAAAAAATTAAAGCTGATATTTTGGACAATTGACGTTGCAATAATATAAAACAAACATTTAAATTGACTTGAATATACTGCAATTTTAGGAAATTAACTTTTTTAGATTGAAAAAGACAAGTTTTAGAACTCAACCGCTTAATTTAATTTTAATTAATTCACCACTTCCTCTACTTTTTTATCCTTATCTTCCGTCAGAAACTTGTCCCAGTTATCCAACCGCTGGCTAATCTGGGAATCGGTCTCCGCAATCCTGTACTTCGTTCTACCGTCCCAAATATGAGCCTCAAGTTGCCGTTTACCGAACCAACGTCCATTCAATAAAACCACGCAGGCATCAGCAGCCTCAGGTTCCGCCATATTCACCTGTGCTACCCCGTCAGGATGCCTATCAAAAATTGTCACCTTACGAACCTCACCGCACTTGGAACACTCCTCAGTTAAGTCCTTTCTGAATTCCAAAATTAAGCCAACATCCTCGTCGAAGAGTTTAGGCTCAAACATGTTTTTGATGATGACAATTCGTTCGTGTTTGGAGCGTTCCCCTCTTTGTTTTTCGGGCCGCCAGTCGAATAGTTTCTCCTGCATTTTTTTAAGCTTGTCTTTGTCCTTCCTTCTCTTGCTTTTGGGTTTGAGTTTTGGGTCGTAATTGCCACGCATTTGGAACTTGGCTCTTTCGACGTGAATCTTTTTACCACGTATTTCAGAGCCATCCAACAATCTCAGAGCCAAATCAACCGATTCTATCCGGATATAAGTACATAAACCGTCACCCTTAAGTGTTTTTGATTCTGGATCAGCATATAGCTTAATTTTTAATTTGTTATTAGTTGGATCACGCATTATAATTCCAAACTTTTGCATTACATCTATAAACTCTTCCTCTGTAATGTCTAAAGGAAGATTACTCACATACACCTTGGTATTTTCTTTATCATCTGGTTCGAACCATGTAGGCTCAGAAGGTTTACGTTTCACACCTTTTTCAACTACCTTCGGTGCCGGTTTTTTAACTTCCGCAGGTTCCTCTGGTTCAGGCGGCTTGTTTTGCGATTCGGATGTAAATCCATAGTTTAGTTGATACTTGACCATAAAATCATCGTCAATTTTAGGAAACCATGCATTCCTTTCCTTGTCCCAGAATAATTTCGAACCATCACTGCTTGTGTAAACATGCGTATCATCTTCAAACGTGTAAGTTACATCTGTGTAAGTCACCCATTCATTTTTCTCGGCATCCCATTTGAATTTACATCCAGTTTTGGGATTCGTATAGATAGCAACGTCATCAATATATTCTACATCTTTAGGATCGTAATCATCGCTGGTCTCAGAATTTTGATTTAAATTGTTTACATCTTTAGATGTAGAATCGGAATGTACTTTTTCTTCAAGTACGCTTATGTCAGATTTTGGATTCAAATCATTTTTAGTATTACTCAATTCATTACTTTCATTTTGGGATGGTGTACAATCAGCATTAATATTCTGTTCAATAACTTTGCTTGATTTTGAGGTTTTATCTTTGAATGCTTCTACAGTTGATTTAGGTGTATTTATTTCTCCCGATTCTTTTGATTTTGTCAAATCTAACACACATGTATCATCAATTGACTCTTCACTACTGTCACTGTTTGTATTATCCGAAGTGTTTTCTGCTATTGTAGTTTTGGGATTTCCATCCAAACATAATGTATGATTTTCTTCATTTGACTTTTCCAATAGAGAGCCGTCATTACCTTTATTTTCAGTAGTTTCATCCATATCTGAAAATGAAGCAATTTTTAGGTTATAAATATTTCACCTTTTGTTCCTAAACATTTATAGAAGACGTGGTGTTTATCATTCTAAAGTGAAACATACCCTTTTTTGATTATGGTATAAACATTTACACAGATACGTTTATAAACAAACTGTTGATGGACAAGTTTGTAAATATACAGGTGCCATCTTTAATTATGATCGCTCCATAGATCATTTTATAGATGCAGTTTCCATCGGAATTACTTTTGGTATTGGCCACCCGGGATTGCAATCTAAGAACGAAAAATCGCTCCGTTCAGAACATAGCAACAAGCGTTAACACTTTGTGAAACAAAATTGTATTTTATTACAATTTCTAAATAAATTTTATAGATAGACGACTTTGTTGTAGAAAATGTTTTTGTAGCTATGCGTGGCTTAATTTCAAAAAAGGTTTTGAAAATGTCTTCCTTATCAAACACGGTTGAAGTCTATTAATATAAGCATGGACCACCTGCAAAACAGTTTGGAGACTAGAATTGTCTATATTCTCAGATTAATTACATCAAATTCCAAGAATACTGCTTTTCTGTTCCGAAAGTGCGAAATGACTTTGCCCACTTGCACCACAGCCGATTAACTTTAATCAATGGTTAGTACCGGTTAGTACTTCTTTAAAACACAACAATTTTATTTGCAAATTGTTTAGACAATAACATATTAATCAAAGAGACATATTTGGGATATCTTTCAAATTTATAACACTTTTATTTTCCCGAATTTTGACTTAATCAGAGGCTTAATCGTGATTAACTTTTTAACCACGATTAAGTACCTGCGGTGCAAGTGGCCCTTACTGCAACAACAGTGGACATTTTTCATTTCTAAGTTGCAATTCTGGATGACCTAAGCGTGATTCTACTCTATGGCCCGTGATTACATCTCTAATAATGCATATTCTCTGGAAATAACCTAAAAATGAAATTCTGTGATTGACAATAGTTTGAAAGTCACGTCGTGCTTTTAATGTTTTAGGTTACCACTGAAATGACGTGAATATTAATCTTGTATTCATCATTGACGACACAATGGACTTCTGGAGAGATACCCTTGGAGCCCCCACTAAAATAGTGGCCCCCATGGTGGATGCCAGCGAGCTACCATGGAGATTATTGAGCAGGAGATATGGTAAGTGTAAAAAATGTGTGCCATTCATACTGATAGTAAGTAGATAATAGCACACTTGTACTTGTAATTATTCTGACTCATTGAGAATACTATTGGATTTAGTCAGAACCTTGGCACGAGATATTTTTTAAAGGCCCATCCGGCACCAAAGTTGTAATATCAGGGCTTGGCTTGTGCACTGCTCTTGATTAGTTGTTAAAATATGTTATTTTTGGAATATCTATTTTTTTTTTAATATGTACCTAAATGTGTTGGAGGTTGGAGAATGGAAGACCAGTTGAAAATTGTGCTTAAAACTGAATCCCGCCTTACGATTTGTAGGCCGAGAATTGTGTATCTTATATTATTGTTCTTTATACTATATTTTGCGTTTCTTGATTTATTATTATTAAAATACTCCACAATAATATATTTCATCAAATGTATCTAGTTTTTATATTGACCCTATTTGGTAATAAAATGTTTTCCTCTGGATTGCTGTTCTTGCTTTTACAATCTTTGTAGAAGTCATACAAAAAAAAAAATGAAAGTGTATTCTATTCAGTTTTATAATTTGGGTGTAAAATCTTAAAATTTGTGTTTCTTCCCTTGCATTTCTTCCTGTTATTTCATTCTGTGCACTTTAAAAAACTATGCTCATATACTTGACTGCTGTTTAGTATTAATTAGTATCAGTTCACTATAGTTTGTATAAAACTAGCAAATTATTTTATTTTTTACTCCAGACTTATATCCTAAGTATGTATTAATATTTATTGCCTTAGAACTACCTCTATAACTCATTTTTACTGTTGAAGACTTTATTTAATGAATTATTAATATCCTTACAGGTGCTGAACTCTGCTATACTCCAATGCTGCATAGTGCAATTTTCTGCAAAGATGCTAAATACAGGAAGGAAGCCCTAGCTACGTGCAAAGAAGATAAGCCATTGATAGTTCAGGTATAGTTTCCATTCGATGTAAAAGATTTACCTGAAATATTGAAAAAAATTAATTTAAATCTTGTGTTTGATCAAAATTATGAAAGATGAAACTGATAAATTATACTCAAAAACTTATGAAATTTCGAAATATAAGTTGTTCATTACGGCAATCTCTACAATTATTATTAATATAAATTTGAGGTAGCTATTATCAATTAATAAATATAGGCCAAAAATGAAAACATATATTAGAGAGAAATGCGTGATTTTTCCTGAGGTGCAAATTTGTATCCCTAGGGCAAAGGCCTGAGGGATACAACGCACCGAGGGAAAATAGAATTCTCTCCCGAGGGGTATATACTATTTTTTTCACAAACGGGATATTTTAAAAGTAAAAAGTTCATTTCTGAAACCTAACCTAGAAAAAGACGCTGTCAGCAGTGACAGTTAAATAAATAATGGAACCTTGTAGGGAGAGAAATGTTATTTCTCTCACAATTTCGATTAGATGTTAATAGTATATTATTAAACGAGTGAGAAAGTTGGCCATTGCCACGAGGGTGAAGTTTGCAACACGAGCCGTAGGCGAGTGTTGCAATTCACCCGAGTGGCAATAGCCAACTTGTTCACGAGTTTAATACTATACTTTTCACATCATATTAAATAATTGCCTAAAGATTTTTCTGTTTGTATTAAATTATAACGAATAATTTTTCTATTTGGAAATTGCGGCAGTTCGCTGAAAAAAAACAAATCATAACCATAGTAACAACTTAACTGTTGGGCAATGAAACCGCAATCATTTGATTGGACGTCACCGGTTGGGCAATGAAATTGCTAGCATTTGATTGGACGCCACCTATGGAGAAAATGATTCGGCTGAATAATAGACAACTTTCTCAATCAAAAACAATTTAACAACGTTTATATTATTTAATAAGATGCGAAAAATCGAATTTCTCTCTTGTTTGTGAAAAAAATTACTTTATGAAAAATATCTTTCTTCAAAAAATGTTGATTTGTTATCTTCAATATTTGTTTCAATGTTTTTGTAATTATTTTCATATTTAAGAATTATCACAAAAAAAATATATATGGTCAAGGTAAATACCCACTTCTTGTGTACGAAATTTTACCAAAACTTTTCAACTCTTTGGATTGTCAAATAAGACTTATCAAAGTTTTATGGTAATTCCTGTGTTTTGAGATACAATGCGCACAGACCATGCACACAAACACAATCTTTTTTTAAGTTAACTAGTGAACATTGAATAGAGAAAGCATTTTACATCCATACAATGCAAAGCTCAAGAAATAGGTGTTATGCGGGAGAATTGTAAGTTATTTTACTTATTAGAAATGTATACCCAGGGCCGTTCCTGGGTTGTTGGCCGCCCAGGTGCAAAAATGATATAGTTATGATGGGATTAAATATTGAAAGTATAGTTGTTTATTGGAGAAGTTCGGATTAAGGTGGGACCAAACTGCGATTTTGTGCACATTTGTGTTTGAGATTTGGTTGCAAAGGTATTACAGCATTAATACGACTTGACCACCGAGTGTCACTTAGAGGTTTTAAAGTTTAATTTTGTGTATGTTCTTTCAGCACATTTTATCTAAAAGGAAGCTGATAAAAAATTATAAAATTCTTGAATTATGTTGAATAGTGTACTATCCGCACCCCATACCTTGGCGAGAAGCCGCGCAGCCCGAATAGTCCCGAGTGCGCCGTTTATAGCCGATCGACAAATTGAAAATGTTCCGCGCGGCGGTCAGAGGCATAACGCAGATTCTTTAGCCCTTTGAATTAAACATAAGTTTATTCACGAAAATATTGATGTTGTGAACATATCTTTGAGTGAATTAAAGTGTTATTATAGAAAATCACTCAAGTTTCACAATTTTGATGAAATAAACTGGTTGTCACGAAAACGATCAAAGTTTATGTCACTTGTGAAATCTAACAAACTTTTGTTTCAATAGGGAATAAAGGTATGTTTATTACGGTTGTTATGGAGTTAATAATGTACGTTTTAATAAACAAAATTGAATAAAATAACATAGGCGTATAATTTAAAAATATTAATAAAACACAAGATTTAAAAAAACAAATTGAAAATCGTAAATTAAATTAAATCACAATACTCGCTTAAATTGTCCTAATCGTCATTACAATCGTCGTCGTTATAGTCGCCATCGTCGTCGTCGCTCGAATCTTCATTTAATGTAATAACAAGCTCCTCGGTGCGGACATCAACCATGATTTCATTAGCCAGGTAATCATTTTAAATTTTGATGACATCGTCACACCTCTTTTTCCACTCCTCTGCGGTAATTGGTGGTGTTTCTTTTTGCTACATTTTGTTTGACTGTAGCCCAAATTAGTTCAATTGGATTCAGATCTGGATGGTAGGGTGGAAGTCTTAAAATTGAATGTCCATACTGTTCAAAGAATGCGTCAAATTTGTACTGAATATGTTGATGCTTATGCGACTTTATTATTGAATATAGTGCAGGTTTGAGCATTTTGTGCTCACACAATTTTTTTGTGTCAACCACGATATCATATCAGCTTTTTTTGAATTGCTGTTCGGTGCATGGTTAATTTGCACATTGTGATAAGGAGCATTATCTACAATTACAACTGACTGGCTCCAAATTTGGTATTAATTTTTCGCGAAGCCACCTTTCGTAATTTGTAGAATTCATCTCTGAATGATAATCCCCCGAGGACGTACTGGATTCAAAAATCTGTAAGCAGTTTGGAATAAGTCCACCAGCATTAATAATGATTAGCCGTGAACCTTTTGAAATTGGGCCAAATATTCCGTTATTGGTGTCGTCATTCCAACTTTTTGAAAGGGTGTGGCCACTGTGGATGTAATTTTCATCAAGAAAAACTATTGGGCATTGTTGTTCTCGAAAATATTGTACATTATTTAAATATTTAATACGACGTGCCCGAATATCATTTCTTTCAATCAACAATTGTCGATTATTCTTTGTTTTGCGAAATCTAAAACCAAGATCCTTGACAATTCTTCTTAATGTTGTTAACTTCCCCTGCCACCCAAAATCTTCTTGTAATTTTGCTCGTAATGCTCTGAGATGAACTCTGCAGCCTTCAGTTTTATGGAAATTATAAATAACATTCTGAAAGTCCACTTTTTCGAAGTGTTCCAACTCCCTCACTGAGCACTTGCGGACGCGTTTTTTATCCGGGCTCTTAAATATTAAACCATTTTCGGGTGCATTGTTTCCCTCACTCACTATTCGTTCTACAATTCTCACTGAAACACCCGTCGCCGTGGACACAATGTCTTTTATTTCCTTTAAGGTACAATCCACTTTAATAGTTTTAAAATAATTATACACATTAAAAATTACTTCGCGTGCCTGACTGTGAATCACCTTATTACTTAATGTGCTTGTCATTTTGATATAAAAATTGTAACGTTCACTATGGTTGTTTACTCTCAATTGACACATTTCGGAAAAGCGGCCGTAATGTAGGTGTGTTGAATGTAATTAGTAGGGGATTATCTCCCTTTTGGTATTTATTTACCTACCTGACAGGCAGGTAATTTGGCCTAAATAACCTTACTAGATTACAGACAATTACGTAAATTTTATTAAAAATACATGCCCAATACCACTGCTGTTCGTCGCTACTTCTATCGCATGTTATTCGCCGCCGCGGCGCCGCTGGAATTTTTAAAATGTAGGGGAAGTAAAATACCACTGCGCATCCGAGCCGCTCGCCAAGGCATGGGGCGCGGACTGTAACCATTTTATTATTAATTCTCACAGCATCATTAACCCTAGCTAACTAAACATCTAATAGACAACCGACTTCTGACAGTTTTGTGAAGGTAATTATGGAGAGCCCTCTTTTCCCATCTGCCTGGAGGGCAAATACTAAATTTTAGCACTTTTCTATATTTTCATTGAAGTATTATAATTTATCTCTTAAGTTAAGCTAATTTGTTCAAAATAAGTCAAGGACATTTAAATAATGTATATGATTTTAATTCGTAGTCTATGAGTCGAATAATTAGTTACAGAGTAATAATAATAATAATAATAACTTTATTTACGGATTCAACCTTTTTACAATAAAGTATAAAATAACAAACAGATAAATATAAATTAATAAACAACGAAATAAATAAAAGCATCAATGTGAAATATAAAAACTTTAAGATAATATTAACAATTACGATTACAGAAACTTAATAAATAAACTAAATCTCATTACTAGTAACTAAAACCTCTATATATTGGTAAGAGCACATAAGTCAATAAACTTGAGGTGATATTTAAATTTAATATACGATGCGCAATATAACATAAAATGAGGAGACGAAGAGACACGATTACACAGCCGGAGTATTCTACAAATTGCCGAATTTCTTGCAAAATTAGACTTATAAAAAATTTCGCGGAAAACATTGCCACTTCTTGTTTTGAAGGGAATAACAAAATTCAAACATGCAAGTAACTCACTGCAATTAATTTGCCCGTTGACTAACTTATATAGAATACATAAATCCGCATGTATTTGTCTTTCTCGTAAGGAAATTAGATTAAGAGATAATAGCATACTACTACGACTATAGTCAACTCTATTGATACCACTTTTAAAAGAAATAGTCATCAAAAATTTATTTTGAACTCGCTCAATTTGATTAATTTTATTATGATAAGACGGAGACCAAATACAAGAAGCATATTCAAGTTGAGGACGTACTAAAGAGGTAAATAAAGTTTTCTGTGTATCCAGTGAAAAATTTCTTGAAAATCTATTGACAAAACCAAGCGTTTGGAAAGCCTTACAACAAATGCTGTCAATATGTTTAGAGAAGGAGAAGGAACTGTCGAATAAAACACCAAGGTCTTTAACCTGTTTTACAGTTGGTAACATTTGACCATTTATTGAGTAATTGTTTTCAACAGCACGGCCCCTTCTAAAAGATATCGACAAGCATTTACTAATATTGAAATGCAAGTTATTGTCTAAGCACCAATTATATATATTATCTAAATCATCTTGTATGTGAGCTGCATCAGAAGGAGTATTAATCATTTGAAAGATTTTGAGATCGTCCGCAAAAAGTAAAAAATTACAGTGTTTAACATAAGCACCAAGATCGTTAATGAAAAGTAGGAACAATATTGGACCACAGTGAGACCCCTGCGGCACCCCTGATGTTACGGGGATAGGCTTAGAGACAAAATTATTAATTTTGACACACTGCTGTCTATCAGACAAATAGCTGAGAATCCACTTAGTTATAGAGTCCCCAAATCCCATAGAATGTAATTTATACACTAATTTCGAATGAGAAACACGATCGAATGCTTTTGAGAAATCGGTGTAGATTGCATCCACTTGACAATTTTTCTCTAATGCATTAATGATATAAGATTGATAAACTAGTAAGTTGGATACAGTCGATCTCCCATCACAAAAGCCGTGTTGCTCATTGCAGATAATATTTTTGCAGGCGAACATTAACTGACTGGCAATAAGTTTATCAAATATTTTAGGAAAAACAGATTGAATTGAAATCCCCCTATAATCTTCAATATTACTCCTACAGCCACTTTTGAATATCGGCTTGACAAAACTTTTCTTCCAAGTCGTAGGGAACAAACATGATTTGAGAGATAAATTAAAAATTAGGTATAACGGAGTAGTCAGAGAAAATATACATTGTTTCACGAAAAAATCAGGTATACCATCGGGACCTGGATTGCATGAATCAGACAAGGAGCATATTGCATCAAAAATGTCAGCAATGTTAATTTCAAAATTACACAAATTGACCAAGTTAGTATTAACCGCAAAATCTGAACCTACATTATTTGAATTATCATTACTAACATAAACATTAGAGAAGTGTTCTGCAAATAAGTTAGCACAGATATCACCAGAACAGCAAGATTTGTCTTTAAGGTGCATACACTTAGGAAAACCCGATGTTTTTCTGGTCTCATTCACATAACTCCAAAACGATCTGGTATTGGTAGAAATGTTTGATTCTATTTGAGCAATATAATTTAAATAGAGCTGGTCGCCAAGAGTATTACATTGAGCGCGAAGTAGTTTAAATTGTTCATAGAATTCATATTTACCACTACTTTTGTACTGAATATGTGCTTTTTTTTTAAGTTTAATTAAGTTTATCAATGACGAATTGAACCATTTAGGATAACTGGATGACTTCACGACTTTACGAGGAACATACTCCTGTATCGTATACATGCAAACAGCAAGCAATTTATCTGCGCAAACATTAACATCACTATCATTAAGATAATCCTTCCATGAGATACTGGATAAAAACAAAGTAATTTTCGAATAATCAGCCGCTTTAAAATCATATATAATGTCCCTATAATCAAGGGACTCGACCATATCCCTAGTATTAACATAAAAGTCATACGAAACATGATGTAAACTGTCATTAAATAAAGGGTCATCTGACAGCGATACGGAAAATCTGGAAAGATTAGAAAGCACTAAATCTAGAAACACGCCACGGTTATTAGGAATAACATTCATTTGACGTAAGTTGTGAAATTCCAGAGATTCAGTTACAATTTGAGCGTTAATACAATTATTACCGGTTGATAAAATGCTGTTAGAGTCCGAACTCCACGAGGCATGCGGCATATTAAAATCACCGCAGAAAAGGAATTTAAAATTAGGATATAAATTGCAAACATAATTAATAGAAGAACAATAATCTATATACAGTGACGAGCATGATTGAGGCGGAATATAAACAGAGGAGATAATTAGATTATTACTTACTATAACATATAATTCTTCAAGGTTAGAATGTACATTCACAATACTGCTGCTTAGATATGAGCGAACAGCTATCATGACACCTCCGCCCCGTGACTTGGTTTTATCAAAACGGTCGCACCTATATATAGTAAAATCACGAAGACCTAGCTCGCTATCAGATACAGTTGAATGTAACCACGTTTCAACAATTATTATAATATCATAATTAGTTAAATTAACATTTAGATTAAAATTATAAAGTTTAGAGCGAATGCCGCCAACGTTCTGAAAATAAATCTTCAGTTTTTTGAATTAGTATTTTTATTCGATGAAACTATTGACGGAAACCCTTTAAAATATTTGATGGTTAGGTCCCGTTCACCGTTGACTCTGCGTATATCTAATTCTTCTTTTAAAGATGCCAGGTGTTCTCGTTGCAGCTTTGTTCTATCACTAGAAAATCGAACTTTTCCTGTATCGACTGCTTTGGCTGCTTTAAAAATATTGATGGCAGACTCACGAGATTGAAATGAAAGCTTGATTGGTCTAGTTTTGCCGGTTGATTTTCCAACGCGAATCGCTTTTAACGGACGGAAATTATCGTTGCCTAAATTTAAGATGGATTTAATTTCAATTAGATCCTTCTCAATTCTCTCATCGGTTGATCCGGACGATTCAGGAATGTTATACACCATGATATTTGCAGCACGTTGCTGCCGATCTTCCATTTCGGCCACTAAATTAGCCTCCATCAAAATATTAGATGTTCCAACTGCAGATGTATTCTCGAGCTTAGAGATACGTTCTTTCATTTCACCGATTTCACTAAATATGCCCTGCATTGCTGCTTGAAATTCTACTTTAAAAAGTGTAGCCAGTTCCTTTTTAAGAACACTTTTAATAGTGTCAGTAATAGTCGAGGATGTGCCAAGCTCTCTTGGTTTTGCCGAAGGATCATTAGGTAAACAGACATGACAACTCCAATGGTCACCATCGCGTTTTTTACCTTCGTTAATATAGTATTCGATTAAATCAATAGTGTAATTTAAACAATTTGCATGAAACCATTTACCACATTTACCATGGCATTTAAGGGAGTCTGAACGAGGACTGATATTCAGTTTACAGATATTACAATTGATAGGCATTATAATTAGCAATAATAATTAACAGAGGAAAACAAGGGTCACACTCTTCACCTCACAGGGTCGATTGTGAGGAACTTAAAAAAACAAACAAGGTAGACCACGGAAAGGTAAGGGATAATATAGTGAGGGAGATGAATGAATATTAAAAATACAATTAATAGGTAAACACAAAATAAAAGAATAAGCAGTTCAATGGCCGTCGATAGAAAAAGATAATCGATACGACGAATGATTCGTTTTTTCGCGAACCCGGCCTTGCACCGCTCAAGCGGTGGAAATTTACCGCAATAAAATAAAATAAAATAACAAATGAACAGAGTAATCCTTAATCTAATGAGCTAAGATTTACTAACCGTGTTTATGATTAGTGAAGGAAACGGCACACCAATTTTCACAATTAACGACTAAGTATTAACCACTAATAATCACTAAAAATGCGGAGCACAATTGACTGCGATCTTTCAACATCGATGCACGATTTATTAACACTGATTTAAGTTTAGTTATCTTAGGTTAAGGACTAAATTGAAATTTCCACTTTTGGGTATTTTCAAAATAAGTTTTCAGTAATTCCAATATTGTCTTTCAAGTTTTAACTCTCTGGTCCCTGACTTATCTATGGAAAATATAGAGGCCAATTTCTGTGAACGCCTACAACAATGCGTCAACAAAAATGGGAATCGTCTAAAGATATTCCATCGGGATTGGGCTTGGGTCCCCTGGATGAAACAGGACTGTGCCAACCACTCAACCAAATTATACGAGGGAAATTCAGTAATTAGGTCACAAACTGATGTGAAAAAGCTGAAAATAGCAGTTATTTCCCTATGCGTCAATAGGTGGCAGCACAATCCAGCTTTATGATACTCAAGTGACAGTTGCCGTGCGCATGTAGGCAGTGTTAAAATGCTGATCGTGCTCGAAGAGTGTACTGTGGAAGAGTAGCGTGCTGTTGTGCGTTTTTTCTGGGCAAAAGGACTTCCTGCAAATCATATCCACAAGGAAATGTCTCCTGTTTACGGTAGACAGTGGTTGTCGCGTAAAGCTGTGTACAACTGGATCGAGAAATTCTCACAAAGGCGCTCAAAAATTGTTGACGAACATCGAACTGGCTGCCCCGTTCAGATTGCGACAGATGCAACAATTCGACGGGTGGACGAGATGGTTCGAACTGACAGGCGGGTAACAATAAGCAGCATATCAACTGCAATGGGGTGTTCTCGTGGTTTGATTGCTTCGGGATGCAAATTCCAAATTAGGATAATGCTAGGCCGCATGCGGCCCGATTGACCCAAGCGAGAATTGAAGAATTGGGGTGGCAACTTCTTGAACATCCGGCTTACATTCCCGACCTAGTCCCAAGCGACTATCATCTGTTTGGTCCACTCAAAAGGCATCTTGGCGGCAAACATTTCGAGGGTGATCATGATCGTACATACATTACAATTACGCTCCGTTCTTTCATAAATATGCATAATCATTATAGGAAGTGTTTGGGATAAGGGGCGAACATATAGTGGTTATCCATTTTGCCAAAAATAGATTTACTCGAGTCTTAGGGTAAGTCAATATATAAGTCGCAAATGTCAGTGTACCATACCATTTTGAATTACGAGTGCATGTTTTGCCAGCAGATGGCAGCATATGTATGCTTGCCTTATACGTTGCGTAACTTCTAGGGTGCCCCGTCAGTTGTCTGAAGAACATGAATGAACCGAATGGTTCTGTCCTTGCTGCACCTCACTCGGTATACTGAGGAGACAGAGGGCTTCAGGGCACAAATTGTTTCGGGGGACGAGTCTTGAATTCACCACTTTCAATCTACCATTGACGAGGAAGACGGGTCCATCAGCCCGAAAAGTTGAACTCTTTTTTTTTTTGGGAAGGTGGAAGATTCTTTTTTGGATTTGGGTAGAAAGTGGTGAACCCAAGACTCATTACCCGTAACAATTTGTGCCCTGAAGCTCTCTCCTTCCTCAGTATACCAAGTGAGGTGCAGCAAGGATAAACCCATTCGGTTTATTTTGTGTTCCTCAGACAACTGGCGGGGCACCCTAGATGTCACACAACCTATACGGCAAGCATTCATATGCTGCCATCTACTGGTAAAATTTGCACTCGTAATTTAAAACGGTATTAAGTACACTGACATTTGCGACATATATTGACTGACCATCGTAGTTCGGTATAAATTGGTAATTTAATTTACTTCTAATTCAAAAATCAGTTCTTGTTCGAATTTTAAGTCAATGTAAAATAAATATGTGCGATATTAACAAAGCAAGTGTTCTTTATTTCAATTATCTTGTAAATTTAAATGTAAATGTTTGGTTAACAAAAAATAAAAGGGCGTTAAGGTGTAAAATATTGGAGGCGCCGGGTATCGATCCCGGTACCTCTCGCATGCTAAGCGAGCGCTCTCCCATCTGAGCTACGCCCCCGTTGGTACCTTAAAAACCACTTTATAAATATCCACTCCAAAAACGAGTTTAACACATTGGAAAGTAGACCGCCGCGCCCAAAGATTTATATTCAAAGCAGTAAGTAACGCTCACGCGAAACCGTCTTATGCTACACTTCATTCTCTTTGTGCAAATCCTATCAACAGGTAAATGCGGATCTATAAATTAATTCTGCAAAATGTATATGCTGTTATGTACGCAAAGAAACAAAAACAAAAGGTTTGGAGGCGCCGGGTATCGATCCCGGTACCTCTCGCATGCTAAGCGAGCGCTCTCCCATCTGAGCTACGCCCCCATTGATACATTAACGACAACTCTATAAACCCAAATATCCATAAATCAGTTCAATATATTGGAAAGTAGAGCACTACGCCCAAATATTTTATACTTAAGGCAGTAAGTAATATACGCGCAAAACTGCCTTAAGTCACATGTAATTCTCTTTGAAAATTTATCAACGGGTAAATTTAAATAAACGCGCAATTAAAATAGTAAACTAGTATAGCAAATTTGAAAAGGTAATGTTGAATGAATAAAACAAGGGTTTTGGAGGCGCCGGGCATCGATCCCGGTACCTCTCGCATGCTAAGCGAGCGCTCTACCATCTGAGCTACGCCCGCTGATATTAACAAATTAGTGATGAAAAACCAGTGGTAGTACATAGCAAAAATTTATGTTATTAACAAAGCTCTTAAAGAACACATTAGAGCAAAAGGAAAGAAAATAAAAAAGTTTCACCGCGGAGCAAGTTTGCGACGCTGTGAATAAGTGCGCCGGTCGACGGCGTTTAAACGTCAATTGCCGGGCCAATAACAGCCGGTCACGGCGAGGAAATTTCGCCAGCGTTCCGCGGCTCGATTTTTGAACGTGGAAAAGTTAGGGGCTCGCATGGAGCTCGGTGATAACAGAGACGGTGTTATTAAAACTTCGGGGAACCTGTTTTTGGCCTTTTTTGACACTGGAAGTTCGAAAACAACGCTCAATTAAGCGACAATACATTGCAACATCAATCTTCCGGGTGGCTTCTATTGATCGACGCGGCGTCTTATCTAATTGGCGAAATAACATTACGTAGGCCGTGAAATTTCATCTGATTGGCTCATTACTTTATCTGCCTAGGCACTATTAAGCATTTTTGAAGCCTAATCCGTACAAGTGATACTTCACGGCCTACCAGCAGTCAGAAATCTTACATTTCATATCAATCCGCGAAAAAATATCTTGAATGTCTAATCCAAACCTAGTTCCTGCTAGACACCCCCCTTTCATTAAAGAAATCAAAAACTACCCATAAAGAGCAAAACAACTGGAGGCGCCGGGTATCGATCCCGGTACCTCTCGCATGCTAAGCGAGCGCTCTCCCATCTGAGCTACGCCCCCGTTGAATGCCCGAAAAGAACACTATAACAATCAACACGGCAAAAACGAGTTCAAGACATTGAGAAAGTGAAATACCACACCCAGCAGATAGGTAGCTAATGCATATGCGTAACTGACTTAAGCTGAATTAGCGTGATTCCTATTTAAAAATTTCAACCAAATCTTGTTAAACGCGAACTGCGAAAAAACATTCTAAGATACAAAAGCAAAAAGTTTGGAGGCGCCGGGCATCGATCCCGGTACCTCTCGCATGCTAAGCGAGCACTCTACCATCTGAGCTACGCCCCCTGATAATAACACATGAATGACAAAAAAAACTGGAATTATTTAATTACAACATACAGGGTGTCAATTTGAAAACTTTCAATGCGAATATCTGTGAAAATAAAAGAGTTAGAAAAGCGCAATTTGGTACAAATGTTATACAGGTAGGGGGAACTAGAACCACCATATTTTGGTTATGGGGTGAGTGAGCCCTTGGGCCCCATTCACCCTAACCCCAAAATTTTAAATGGCATCACCCTTTTTATGATTCCTTAAATTAAATGTTTTTTTGAGTAGTATTCACCAGTACAAGAATTTTTTTAAAATACAATACAGGGCCGAACAAAAAAGTATAATTAAAATAAAATAAATTCTATGAATTGCTATTTTATTTAATTGGATTCTTATAATTAATTCCATTTTCGACTACAAAAAAGGATAATAAAATGTTTTGCTCCAAATACTCGAAGCAGTGGGTCAGGTTTCAATAAATAACAATCACCTATTTCAGTAAGGGTCTTTCAGCCATACTGTAAACCATGTCTAATACCGGATAAAAAAGAAAATTCAATAGTGAATTCGTCTGAAATTATTTCACTTCGATCGTTTTTCAATTTGACGTACAATCTAACACACCTGACTGCAATAGGTGATTGTTATTTGTTGAAACCTAACCCACTGGTTCGAGTATTTGGAGAAAAAAAAATTATTATCCTTTTTTGTAGCCCAAAATGGAATGAATTATAAGAATCCAATTAAATAAAATAGCAATTCATAGAATTTATTTTATTTTAATTATACTTTTTTGTTCGGCCCTGTATTAAATTTAAAAAAAAATCTGAATGGGGCCCAAAGGGTCACTCACCCTATAACCAAAATATAGTGGTTCTAGTTCCCCCTACCTGTGTAACATTTGTACCAAATTGCGCTTTTCTAACTCCTTTATTTCGCATTGAAAGTTTTCAAATTGACACCCTGTATAATAGTTTGTTTAAAGAATGACGGCAAGTAGCCCATTTTTTGGACCTCGAATTTCAAACTTATTTTTATGCCAATTAGTACTATATGATGGGACATTAACCCATTACTTCCCATTATACTCAAGTGAGTACAACAAACATGACTTTTAGTGACACCTAGTGGCAATTTTATTAATTTTAGAGAAAGTAGCTGTGGCGCAAACTCTTCTGCATTAATGGTTGAACAGATATTTAGCAGTGATTATATTCTGTTATACCAAATTTACATTTAAAAGACATCCGAGTATCTCTCTTTCTTTTGAAAAAAATTCTTTTGAAAAAAAAATTTATGTCATGGGATGTAATGGGTTAATCCCAGAGATATTTTAAGATGAGCATAGGCACGGTTCCCGAGATGGAAGGAAGTAAAATTCTTTTGAAAAAAATTGTATGGGTTAAACCTAGAGAAATTTCAAGATAAGCATAGACACTGTTCCAGAGATACAAGGAAGTGAAAGTGATGCTTTCCAGACAGGGTGTAAAATTTACGCATCACCTTTTACCCTACACAAAATGTTCGCTCATTGTTTATTGAAAAGTTATAAACAAAAGAAGTTTCAGTATAGAATGATACAGAATATCTTCAATTGGAAACAGTCAAGGATAACGCATGTTTACATGTCTGTATTACAGTCAAAGACTTTGTCTAATATGTCAACAGTTAGTAACATACTCCATTATATACTATCGCTGAGTTTACTATCATAATATAGAATACCGTAGAACTTCTATTATCTGGGACAGGTGGGACCGAGCCTTTACCCGATAAAACTAAAATAAAAATAATTTATTCATGAAAATTGGGTTTAAAATTAAAGCCAAATCATTAAAAGCTAATGTCAATATTTGTATACAGGATGTAGTGGAACAAAACGGAACATAGGATTTTCAATGTTAATTTCTTTATACTGGAATATTATCTTCCCTGATCATTTTAGAAGAAACATGTAAATAAATGTTTTGCAGAGTAAAAATTCCTACATGCAGTCGTGCTATTATTTATTTTTTAGCATTCATAAAAACCCCAAAAAATGATAAAATAAAAATGATAATTTTCACGAAAATAATAGTTGCCGTGAAATTAAACAAAAAGAGTGTGCTGTTGATTTGTTGGCTTCTGTCAAATGTATTGAACACTTCATAACTGTTTACAAGTTTTTATTAAAAATGTATTCTATTCAAGAAAAAGTTCAAATTGTGAAGTGGTGCTATGGTAGTAGCAGTTTTCGTGAAGTGCGGGTCATCACGTTGTAATATTTCTTGGTGGCACTGGTATTTGTACGAGTGAAAATGATGCTTCTTTAAATACCTCTGGGCAGTCGTACAGTGAATTGCACACTTGTCAGCAATTTGTCTTAAGCTTATGTTTGGATCTTCTACTACAGAAGCTAAGACCATAAACTCGCCATCCTTCTTATTTATTGGTAAACTATTCTGCTCTGCATTTGATGTCCTCTTAGAATTTCGTAATATTGAGCCAGTCGTTTCAAATTTACGAGTCAACCTTTGGATCATTGCATTGGAGGGTCGGGATAGTTGACGACAAACATATCCCCCACTTCACGATAACTGCTACCAGCATAACACCACTTCACAATTTGCACTTTTTCTTGAATAGAATACATTTTTCAAGAAAAAACTTATGAAATATTCAATAAATTTGACAGAAGCCAACAAATCAACAGTGCATCGTATTTGTTTAATTTCATGGCAACCATTACTTTCGTGAAAATGATCATTTTTATTTATTATTTATTTTATTTTATTTTTTTTAGCCGCAATACTATGTGTCTAAGGAACAAAACAGCCACGTTTGTTTTGTTCCTTAGACATTTACATTAAAAACATGAAGAAATAACTTTCGCCCTCGGGATACAAATTTGCACCTCAGGAAAAATCACTCATTTCTCTCCTTTGATATATAATACTGTTAAAAAAATCTGTTTTTGTTCTAACGCTGATAAATTCTTTGATGTTTCTAAGCTGGAATAATTCAAATCAGTTTTAGATTGTTCTACAAAATATTTGCTGACATCATTTACTGCATCTCTTGCTTCTTGATGACACAGTCATTTTATTCATCACTACATTTACCAGAACATTTTGTGGAAGTCATCATCAATAGTTCCTCTGCGTTAGGATGTGCTAGTGCATTATACAGGAGCGGTGGAAGCTTTTGGTGGAAGATTATTTTCTTGCAGGCAAATTTTAACCTGTTGTAAGTTTTTTTGTAAAATCAGTCAGCATGCTTTAAAACTTTTGGAAAGTTTGTGTTCCTGGTGCATTAGCACAGCATAAAACTATCATACGATCTTTGCTCATCTTGAAATCTGAAGCCCTAGTTTCTGAGCCTGTAGCGAGTGTTCTTTTGGTGATTGCTTTCAATAAAGTCCAGTTTCATTTCCATGAAACACTTGTCCGGGTCTTAAGTCGTGCCCCATTATAATATTTTCCAAATCATAGCTAAAATCTACCATAGCTGCATCAAAAATGCTACTTTGTGTCATCACTGTTAAATTAAAAGTCAAAATAAAAAAAAACAGAAACACACCACTGAATTTTGCAAAGAAGACCACACAAATAACTGTTTTTTTGCAAATCTTATAGTTATTGAGAAAAAATTTCCAAAAATTGAAAAATGTCTAATATCTCCTTAACTAATCAAGTTAGGCATGATCTATTGTTGTTCTTTCAGAAAAAGAGGTCATAACATGTATATCAGATTTTTCTATCTCTTAAGGTTACCGATATAGCCTAAAAAAACATCGAATTTGGGCCACCAGGAATAGCCAACCAGAAGATGAAAAGAAGTGTGCTTCAATTTTCAACTGCATTTTAAATTTTTGGACTTGTTAAAGAAACTGGTGAACCCTAGACTCGTCCCCTGCTTGAAGCTCTCTCCTTCCTCAGTATGAGGTGCAGCAAGGACAGACCCATTCTGTTCATTTTGTGTTCCTCAGACAACTGGCGGGGTACCCTTGATGTCAGACAACCCATGCGGCAATCATTCATATGCTGCCATCTAATGGCAAAACTTGCACTCGTAATTTAAAACGGTATAAGGTTCACTGACATTTGCGTCTTTTAAATTGACTTACCATCGTAGTTCGGTATAAATTGGTAATTTAATTTACTTCTAATTCGAAAATGGTCAGTTCTTGTTCGAAACTTAAGTCAATGTAAAATAAATATGCGCGATATTAACAAAGCAAGTGTTCTTTATTTCAATCATCTTGTAAAATTAAATGTATGCAATTTAAATGTAAATGTTTGGTTAACAAAAAATAAAGGGGCGCTAAGGTGTAAAATATTGGAGGCGCCGGGTATCGATCCCGGTACCTCTCGCATGCTAAGCGAGCGCTCTCCCATCTGAGCTACGCCCCCGTTGGTACCTTAAAAAAAAACACTCTATAAACATCTACATCCAAAAACGAGTTCAGCACATTGGAAAGTAGACCGCCGCGCCCAAAAATTTATATTCAAAGCAGTAAGTAACGCTCACGCGAAACCGACTTATGCCACACTTCATTCTCTTTGTGCAAATCCTATCAACAGGTAAATGCGGATCTATAAATTAGTTCTGTAAAAGCTATATGCTGTTATGTACGCAAAGAAACAAAAAAAAAGGTTTGGAGGCGCCGGGTATCGATCCCGGTACCTCTCGCATGCTAAGCGAGCGCTCTCCCATCTGAGCTACGCCCCCATTGGTACATTAACGACAACTCTATAAATACAAAAATGCATAAACGAATTCAATATATTGAAAAGTAGAGCACTACGCCCAAATATTTCATACTTAAGGCAGTAAGTAATATTCGCGCAAAACTGCCTTAAGTCACATGTAATTCTCTTTGAAAATCTTACCAACGGGTAAATCTAAATAAACACGCAATTAATGAACATGATATCATCCAGTTCCCAAAAAGTAGATTCTTTTAGGGTTTTCCTCTCGGAAATAGCTTTAGCAACAAAACTCTTAAATTCAGTTATTTTATCTTCGCATGTCACGATCCGTTTTGCTTCCCAATATTATATGGTGTGAGCCACAGAATTTTGTTTCTGAGTTGGCCATGCCTGAGAGAAAGAAACATAGAAGTCATGTCTGAGATTAGTTCATTTTTTTAAATCTAATTCAATTGAACTAATCTAGTCTCATGATGTAATAATATGCGACATACCTCATTTATCTCACAGCCAACTCTGAAACAAAATTTCGTTGCTCACTCGATACATACAGCCAATCCCGCAACACTCTAGCCTCTTTCTAATTGTTTTATTTTTATTTTTTACTATTCGGCAGCTATTTAAAAGAAACACATACATATGTACATTATTGGGGACTTCTATGCATGGATCACTATTTCAAAACGGCTTAGAAACACAATTATTTGACAGTTGTGAACCTTCTGCATAATTTGATTGAATTGATGAGTTAAAAAGCAATGAACTTATTTCAAATATGAAAGAAGGTAATAAAAATAGTCTGAACAAAAACAGATTATTTGCGGTGCATTCAAATTTATACCGCCAAAGCATGAGAGATTAAAACAAATTTGGGACCTAGGATATTGGAAGATCTAACAAATACATTTGAACACAAATGCCGTGAGATTTTTATATTTTTAACACCATTCAATTGCTGGCGGGCAGTGAAAGTGTCGACAAACTACGCAAAATATTTGCTTGCTAAGAGAATAAAAAGTGAGACCAGGATAGTTTTTGAAGTATTTTGTGTCTCTAAAATTAATGGGTGATTATATTACTGTCGGTACTCCACATCGAGAGAAGAGAAGAGAGAAAGAGACTGTATGAAAGGGGAGGACTGGGTGAGTTGAAGGTGCAAGAATGGTTTGGTAGAGGTATGAAAGTAGCGGCATGGATGAGAAGATGAAGGACGTGGAAGCATAGGAGAGGCAGGGACGGATAGATAAAAGCGAGTATAATGATATGTTTGGAAGATGGCTAGTGTATGGGAGGGTGCCAAGATACATGAGTGAGGGTGGGAGCAGGGAAGAAAGGAAATGGATGAGGGAGGATGGGGCTGGGGTAAAGACACTGGAGAAAGTGGGACGCGAGAAGGAGGACAGGAGGTGAAGGGAAAGGAGAGACGGGGAAGAATAGTATTTGTACAATTATGCCAATAAAGGTTTTTTTTTTACTCCACATCGAGTATATAGCGTGGTGTATTACTTTATTATTTCTTTCGTGACTAATTTCTTTCTGCTTCTTGGTGTAGTTAAGTAATTCCTGATTTTATATTAATTATTTTTTTGGTATCAGGGGGCGTAGCTCAGATGGTAGAGCGCTCGCTTAGCATGCGAGAGGTACCGGGATCGATGCCCGGCGCCTCCAAACTTTTACTTTTACATTTCCTTAGTATTTAAGACATATTTTTGTCAAATTAATTGATGGGTGTGAATTTAACGAAACGTTTCTGTTGACAACATTTTAAAGTAAATCCTGTTAGTGCGGTTTACGTCGGTTTCACGCATGCATTACTTACTATATTGAATATATAATTGTGGGGCCTTTCACTTTCGAATATGCTGAACTCGTTTTTGGCGTTTTGATTTTTATAGTGTGGTTATTCAGTGCTCATGGGGGGCGTAGCTCAGATGGGAGAGCGCTCGCTTAGCATGCGAGAGGTACCGGGATCGATACCCGGCGCCTCCAAACATTTTGCAATTTAACTCAATGTTGGGTAGTAGTTGTTTACATTTTTTAAATTAAAAGCGAGGATTCTTACCAGACATTTATACGGCGGAATTTGGCTGAATTGAAAACGGTCGTAACTGTCCTCATTAGAAATTTGACTTAAGATTGAATGTATTTTGTACATCAATGATAACATGTATTCCTACATTGTTTGTCTCCTCTAAGTACACCGATAATCAACATCATTCACAAGAGAACCATTTAGAATGTTATGAGAAATTTGTAATCTCAGAAACGAGTAATAAAAGCTGTACTATCCAAATAAATTGTTACATCTTTACCACCATTAAATCTTTACTTAAATGCAAGGCTCAGTATGAGACGAATGTATTTACTGTAAGTAATAAAATGTCAACAGAGGATGAAATTCACCTCAATTTTGTATTTGATGTTTTTTACCCAAATGGATTAAATCCCAGCAAAAACCAAATCTGTATTTCTGTTTTCTACATTTCGTGAATATCACGTTTTAGAACAATTTTAATCTTGAATATGAGCAAATCTGATTGACCATTATCCATAGATGTGGTTGGAATAGATATATTAGACATTAACATTGCTGAGGTCAATTAATACATTTAGATCCTGCATTTCTTCTCTCGCTTTTAAATAGAAGCCAAGACTCATCTCCTACGACGCGCTTATTGAGGAAGGGATATTGCTAGTTTCTTTGAAGCATATCTGCAAAAACTCGGCTTGGCTGAGGTTGAGTTTGTTGCCGTCGGAAAGCTGTTGCAAGTCCCATCCGACCAATTGCTACACTTTGCTAAGTTTTTGGAAGCGGCAGACAATCGTGAACTGCTCAACATCCATGCTCTCTTCCACAGCCTCCAGAAAAGCTTGGTTGTCAAAATCCTATTGCCTCTGGTCTTGAAGCGAGCAAGCCACTCTCGAGATTGACTTTCACTGATTGTTCCCCATAACAATTTCGAACATGATTCTTCTAAAATATTTATTTATGGATGAAATAAAATCTGCTTTTTTTTTGTTATGATCTAATATGATAAGATATTGTTTATGCTGGAGGCTTCTACTTCGTTATACATTTTAAATATTATAATAAAACACTTTTAACTTTGTTTTGTATAACTTATATATTTATTTTTGTGAGTTAAGTTTCGGTAATACAATTACCATTTTTAAACAAGAAGTGTTGTAAAAACCGATTTACAAAGGTATATATACAGGTAAGATACAGATAAAAACTAATTATACAAGGGCTTTGAAAATAGGGGTGTAAATTAGGTCAAGCTGGTCGTTCAGTATAGGGATTTCCGGATTAGCGCGCATTTTGAGAATTTCCAGGGATTCCAGTGTATAATTAGTTTTTATCTAATATGATAAGGGCGTGCGGCTCATATAGGCTAGCTGCAAGCTCTCAAAAGTGCAACTGGCAGAGGAGGGTGACAAGCAAGTTAAAGTTTGCACCCCATTTTCACGAGAACTTTGCTCCCATTTGTCTTCTGCCCATAAATCATCATTCAATAGATTATTTATTATTATTTTAGAAAGAGTGTTTTCCAAGACAGCTTCAAATCGTACAGTTGATATACCTAGCTCAGTAAATGTAATGAAAGAATAGTAGATTATATATCAAGGGAGAGAAATGCGTGTTTTTCCCGAGTTGTAAATTTGTATCCCGTGAAAGCCTGAGGGATACAACGCACCGAGAGAAAAATAGCATTCTTTCCCGAGATATATATACTATTTTTTTCACAATCGGGATATTTTAAGAGTAAAACGTTTGTTCCTAAAACCCACAGAGCATTAAGGATAAAGAGGGACAGTTCAATGTTAACTTTTGGAAACGCCATCAGCGCCGTCTGCGAGTCATCTGGCCAAACATATCGAGCCAGCGGGAAATTTAAAATTGCGACTTTACAATTCATTTTTGCAAGTGTTTCGAACTTTTTGGTTCTCATCAGTGCGACGCATCCAAATAAAAGTGGAAATCGCAGACACTTGCTTTATAAAGAGCTTAGATTTAATCAAACGCAAAAAGTAAAGCTCCAAATGATGTTGAAGGGGATTCGCTTGAAATTTTTTCCAAACGAACTACAACTACATTCTTGAAGGGGCCGTTTTAAAAAAGATTTTACAGGAACTGTACTGGAAGAAGTACTACAAGAAGGTATATTAAAAATTGTCGGAATTGCATTCCAATTTAAATATTTTCTACAGGAATTAATAAATACTTAAAAAGTGGTCCTCACAAATGTGCATAACTTTTGAAAGTGGAATTTTTTTAGAGTAATACATTCAATGGAATTAACTCATTCATCTCTGCGATTAGGACATTTCGGAAATGTAAAGAAAGCTTTATTTTTAATATTTGAATCGTGGGTATAAACGTTACTGCAATAAGGTGCCTTAAGAGTACTTAATTTACCCATTGCACACTCTTTTAGGTTTAAGAATATTAGCTTAAATTTGAATTATAAATACCTGGCCGAATAGCAATTCAACTCGTGACGTTAATGAGGTTATGTATAAAAAGGCCGGAAATTTGATGGGAAATAGATGTTGTCATATCTCATTTGTGAAATTATTCAAAAGTCTATTTTGCTTTAAAATTTATCAAATAGACTTAAACAAACAATTAACACTAGTGGACTTTGAATATTACCAGATATTTGGATGTTCTTAAATACCTAAAATAAATTTAACCAACAAAAATATGACCATATTGCTTGGTTACAAAGATTTGTACATAGATTTGGCAGCGTTGCATTGCGTTAGTTGGGCCAGATGACTGTGAGATGGCGTGGAAGTCGCGTTTCCAATTCTCCCTGTTCAATTAACCCCCCCTGCTAAAACCCAACCTAGAAAAAAATTCTGTCAGCCATGACAGTTAAATAAAAATAAATAATGGAACCTCGCATGATTATTTCTCTTCCGATTTCGAGGGCTCAGAAATCGACTTTCTCTCCCATTTGTGAAAAATATATTTATTTAAATCTATTCATAACCCATAATCTAGAAATTGCTGTTAGAAGTCACTTGCTATGCTGCATAAGCATTGTTGTAATTTTAAAATTACAACAGAAATTATGTTATTAAAAATTATACAAACATCACTCTTAATAAATGATTAAAAAACATATTTTATTTGGAAACCCTTTACTTGTTGCAGGTGCATTAAATACATTTAATAAAAACGAAATATATCCTAAAAATTTTAATATTCATATTTCGAAAGGACTCGAGTAGAGCTCCAACTTACTGGCCTCGTGGTCGTCGTGGGTTCGAATCCCATCCGGGCAGTCACTTTTTCGGAACAAAAAATGGACCCCGAGCGGGTCCATGGATTCCTTAACCCGAATTCCCATCAACCATTCTTCCTATTAAAAAAAAAAAACCTGTTTGTAACTCTGCATATTTTGCCTTAAAAGAGCTAATGAAAACCATTTGGATTTACTATATTGTTGCTAGAAATATTTATGTGTTTGTTTGTGTTGTTTGTAAGACAACCTGGTTGTAATGACCAACGTTTGTGTCATTGGTAATAAAAGCAACTGGCTTTTGCGCCTTTGAGTTTAATACTATTTATAAAGAATACATTATTTACACAAGAAAACTAAAAGCACACAGCCCCGCGGTCGTCCGAAAAAGTGCATCTGGCAACGATGTGTATTTTTTAAAACTGCACAGCCATCACCAATTGTCTATGTTCCGAACGCTAAAGTGAGACAGGACACTGGACCTCAGTATCAGATAGATAAGCACATCTGTTTGAATGGTCGTTGTCATTAATGATAGCCGGTACCAAGAATGGGGCAGTATAATCGACTAAATTATTTCGGCTTAAAGGGGATAATTTTGATATTTTCAATTATTTGCCAAACCCGAACAGTTACTATAATACAGATTGGGGCAGTCAATCTTTCTTTTTTTTTGAGGTATTTTACAAAAACGTTTTTTTCCCTTAATTTATTACAAAAATAATTATGGGCACAAGTGGAAAACCACAATCAAAAAAAGTTTAGCACTAATTTTAGTTCAGGAAAGTGGTGACCATCATTTTGTGAACATTGTGTGAGTGCCACATGGAAATTCTCACTGATACATCATAGTACCGCCTGCATTGCAAGAATTTCTTCTCGAATCTGTATTGAGATCTCTCCATAAAAATAATTACAAGAGCTCAGGTTTAGCGATAGCAGAGGCTATTGAAAATCCCCATTCCTACTGATGAGGCGGTTCGGAAAAAATTCTTTCAGATACTTCATTGACACCCTGGCTAGTCATTCTATATTGTTGGAAATGAGTGTTCTCAACGTTGAAGTTCTGGAAAGAAAAAGTTTCTATCATATTACTGTAACTGCATTGCCATTGACGTTTTAAAAAACTTACGATTATTCCATTCGAAGAGATCGCACACCGGCCTAACCGTTCGTAAAGTTGTTGAAAATTCTCATTACTACTTGAATCGAAAGTCTAAGAACAACTCTGTGTCATCTAACAGATATTCGAGGGTTTCTTTCAATTACTACTTGTACAGCCTCAATCTCGAGTGTCTGTTTTTGCACAACGACCTCCTAATTTTTTCTTCACCCGTTGTTTTAAGGTTCTTGACCCGACCAACACTGATTTTCCTATCTGGGACAGGAGCACAAGCTGGAAAATTCTTATGTACAACTATGCACATAAGTAACCTTGACCATTTAAGTAAAGTGAAACCTTGTTCCCCAGTCTAATGCAGCATGATTACTATTATAAAGGCTGTAGAATATAAAGGTCACCGCCTAATCCCCCACCACACATACCTCTTAGAAGAAAGCGATTTGACAGCCCCATAAAATCTTTAGCATCAAATTTATTTGTTTAATTGAATAATGATCTTATTAAAATTTATTTATCTAGTTTTGTGGGAATGACCCAAAAATCCTACTTGGAGCTGCCTTACTAGCCGAAGAACATTGCTGTGCAATCGACATCAATCTTGGATGTCCCCAGGCTATTGCTAAACGGGGGCATTATGGTGCCTTTTTGCAAGACGAATGGCCTTTAGTAGAAGAAATAGGTAAGTTTACTTAATCCAATTACCAACAAGTATCGTATACTCACTGAAAATTAATAAACCCCTCGGAATCCTCAGTTCAAATCTCAGCTTGGGCATGGATTTTGTGTAGTGATTGTTAAAATACTCTTTCAAAGTATAATTGTAATTGGCTACCTTGGTTAAATGCCCAAGACTGAAATAAACCTATTTCTTACATAAGCTAACTGAAAACTAGACCAGGTTGGCCAACCGCCCACATTTGCATGTTTCACTAAATTCCGATTTTGGAATAGGCTGGTAATGTAATTAAATATCTGGTTTTACGTTTAAAAAATGTTGGACAAATATCTCTAAATTAATATATTCTCCCTGTGCCGTGCCTATTTGGGACTTATACCACTTCCCCAACCCGCCAGGCATGATTATGGGTTTAGGCACCTTGCGCTAAAAGTTGGTCGGCGCCTGTAAAAGCGAAGCAAAGTGACATTAAAATGTTTTTCAGAGGAATCATTGGAATCATCCATAAATACCCATAGATATACCTTAATATTAATTATTCTTTTTGAGGCTAAAATTTCTGGCGCTTTTAAAATTATGGCATTTTCGGTTTCAGCCTTCTTAACCTATTATAAAAAATGCCCCTCATGCCAATGACATGGCTGTCTCTGGAGACATGTGACAATCAAAGAAATTCCATACTTTGCATGGTTGCTCATGAACAATATAGGTGAACTGGAACCTTTACATTTGCGATCAAAATTTATGTGGTGTTTATGTCTTTTGGTTAGTTTTTTTAAACACAATGAATAAATTAAGTAATAAAATACACCTATCCTGTTTAATATGACATATATCCATTCTGATGTACATTTCATTCCAAAATAAAAATTTTAGATCAGCCATACTCAACCTTCTTGTTTCTCGAGCCATGTACACATGACAGCTATTTTGCAGTGGCCGCAACATAAGGGTTGATAAAACTGTTTGATAGATTTTTTTCCACGATTTTTTAAATATTTTAATGCCCAGCTTGTTAAGTTTTTCTAATGCCTTTATCGGGCCACTTACAAAAACTTCACGGGCCGCAGGTTAAGTATGGCTGCTTTAGATTATTAGCTTAATTTAAAAATAAATCCACAAACCAGCATTCCCTCTTCACCCCAAAGATTTTCCTTTGATTTCTTATCAGTGGTGGTTCGTGAACTTTCGTAGACGATTCTAAGAGACGGCTCAGGATGCACTACTGTTTTCTTTCAAAGCCTCTTCTGCTGAACTTTCACAAGCCATCCCTGATATAGATCCTTAACGAAGCAATTATCTTTTTCAGTGTCTTTACTTAGTAAATCTTTAAAAGTTCCTGTGACGTGCAAAATTAGGCGATTTGATGATTTGGAGAAGACTATTAAATATGCCAAACTTCTGGAAGCAGCAGGTTGTAAAATGTTAACATTGCATGGAAGAACGCGCGAACAAAAGGGGCCATTGACTGGGCTAGCAGACTGGAGTTATGTAAAGGAAGTTAGGTGGGTTTGAAGCTCAAAAAACACTTTCTACACTATGCATTTGATGAAAAAAAATTTGTGAAATGGTTCATATTCTATTTTTAATGTGTCGGACATGTTATAGAGAATGCTGATTTAATGTTTGATAATAATACTTTTGGGACGATTTACCAATAGTTTATTAGTTGCTGATGGTGGTACTGCAGCTACTTCTTGCAACTACTGAAGGAATTGCTGACAATATGATTGGTTGAGAGAAAGCAATTGGCCAGTTAGCTGCGTGACAAGTATACTCGTCATGAACACATTGGCAATATTTTGTGTTATGTCGAGTAGGTACTTGTCATATTGCCATTTCTTCACGACGAGTATACTCGTCAAAAACAGCAAAAAAGAAGAAACGGGAATATTTTGTGTTTATATTGAGTAGGTACCCGTTATAACACGAAATATTGCCATTTTTCAAGACGAGTATACTCTTCAAACATAGCTACTAGTTAAGATGATGGGCCTTGGTAGCAACTTATTCTGTTTATTATGTAGATGTTGGTTTTGCTTAATTACTTCTCAAAACCTTCAAGATTGTCTATTTTTGGAGAAGTTGATAGATTTTATACTGCCTCAGGCGGGTTCTGTTATAATAATTTGTTATTTCGCTAACCCTAATGATGAAAATCAAATCAAAAGCGATTTAATACTCAAAAAATACCCTTCTTGTTTGGCCTGACTTTAGGTAGCTGATTAACTTTAATTATAGACTTTTGTCTTCTAAATATCCATGCTTTTGTCCACGAGCAACAACACAGTAAGAATTCAAATTTAACCTTGGATTTTTTTTGTGCCTGTGTATGGCAATGCAAAGATTTTTTTGTCCTTCGAACCTTAAGTAATGGTTTTTATCATTGGCGCTGGTGGCTTGATGCATGGTATGGCTACGTTTATGGTAGCAATAAAGAATCTCCATTTTCCCTGGCCTTACCATGAGTCAAGCCGCCACTGGTTTCTATATTTGTTTTTCAATTTTCTTTTTAAAATTCATTGCAGCATTTTGTAATGATGCTCATATTCAATTAACATCCATAACAACATTTTTTAGCTCAAGAAACAAGAATAAATTGCTAATAGCTTTGTTCATGCTGACAGTTTTGGCAGATTCACTCATTAAACTTTATCAGGTAACCATATATTCCTCTTAGCCTCTACTTAAAAAAGCTCGTGGCCAGTTTATCGTTTTAATAATACTGAGAACAGCATTCAGTTAATAGGCGACACTGTAGCCCTGCTAAGTTCAAATTTTAAAGTAGATGTGTCATTCATACAAAATCTTATTTTATTCATATACAAAACCGTTCAGGAGAATTTTCATTTCAGGAAAGCATTAAATATCCCTGTGATATCAAATGGGAACATACAATGCATGCAAGACATAAAGAACTGCTTGGAAACAACCGAAGCAGTAGCAGTAATGACCGCAGAAGGAAACCTATACAATCCACACATATTCCTATACAGTAATCCCCCGTGTTGGGAGCCAGCCTTGGAATACCTAGAGTTAGTGAAACAATATCCGTGCCCATTTTCCTACATTAGGGGTCACCTGTTTAAACTGTTTCATCACCTCCTGTCTTTACCAGAGAATGCGGCCTTAAGGGTAGATCTGGGATCTGCAAATATATTGGAGACTTTCTTTGAAGTGTCCCGTAAGTTGAGGGATAAGTACTTACCGTTCCATGAAGGGGAGCAAGTGTGGGAGAGGAGTGCAGAGGAAGGCACGCAGAACCTGGTGTTGCCTCCTTGGCTGTGTCAGTGTTATATTAGGATGCCGCCTGAGGAACATTTGAAGTTAGTGGGGGATAAGCAGAAGGAATCGGAAGAACTTAGTAAAATGGTAAATATAATATTTTTTAGAGACGTACGAATCAATATTGCAGATTATTTTGTTTATTTAAGTTTACAAAACGATGAAATAGATTTTCAGAATTTAAACAAAAACTTTTTACTTTTGGGCAAGAGGCAGATTATTGCAACATTTCAAATTATGTAAATTTTCCTTAAAGAGGTTACTTTGTTGCTTAAGTGTTCTTATTCTAAATTGCATCTGGTAATTATCGAAAACTCCTTGAAGTCCTCTTTGGCGCACATTAGACGAGACAAATTTTATTGCTATTTCCCACTGGTAGTCATCAAAAAAGTTGCTTCTGAAGGAAATTATCTTTCGCAAACACAATGAGAGATAAATTTTGTTATTTTATTTACAATATTTTACCCAATCATTAAAAAAAAAATTTTGCAAAAAATATTACCAAGAATGTTTCCAAGGAATTTAATTCAACAAAAATGCATTTGGTGACCAAAAACTATTAAAATTTTAACAGTTATAAAATGGTCTATGATGGTTATGGCATTAACCTGGGTAGTAGATGTTGCAATAGATTATTATCAATTCTTTTTTGTAGTCTGCTGATTTTTGAAATTATAAAATTTTTAAATATTTCTTGAAGTGCTTTACAGAGCTTTTATTTTAACTCTGAACATATGATTGTTAATGCCTATGTTCAATCGTAAAATAATCACATCAACGCATACGTAGGCAACCATACTTACTCAGTTTTATTTAATTGTGAAAATTGCGTTATTAATAAAAATGTATGTGTCTACACTAAAGAAAGAATACAAATAATTAATTGGAATAAGAGCGGGAACAGCACTCAAGGTGTTAGAGATTGTTTTCTGTTGCATACCCGAGCAGACAACTTTCATCCATCGAAACAATTTTTAATATTGTTCATAATTTTGACAATACTGGCTGCATGAGTAATTTTCATAGTAAAAGGGCTAAAAGAAGCCAAATTTTAACGGAAGAGATGAAACTCAACATTTTATGTTACGTAGAACAGAACCCCATACCATCTTCAAGAGTTAAGAGCAGCACAGTTTCAAATAAGTTCAGCTTCCGTTTACAAGACATTAAAAGAATTTAAATAAAATGCTTACAAGTTTTCAAATCATCAGCAAGTATCAAATGAAGACAAAGGCAAACGAACGGATTTCTGTGAAACTGTATTTAAATTAAATAACCTAACTTTATTAGAAATGCGTTGTGTCACTGTCACCTTTGTGTACTCGGTTGCATACAATTTCAATTAAACGCCATGCATTGATGTGATTATTTTACGATTGAACATAGGCGTTAATAACAGTATGTTCAAATAAAAGCCCAGCATATATCTCTACACTTCTAAATAATTTTAGAGTTTCATAAAACAATACAATTTTTTAGGAGGACCATCCTAATAAAAGAAAATATATAGATTCTGATGGAAATAAAATCTCGAGAAAGATGATGAAAAAATTAAGGAGGATAAGTCGTAGGCCAGAAAAAGTGGACAGCGTTTGTAAAAAATATGTAGAAAAATGTCTGCTATGTGTAAATCCCTTAGTAAGTCTATTTGTTCATTGATAATTTCATTGTTAAATTGTTTTTTGTTTTTAATTTTAGGGAACAAAATGTGAAAATAAGTTGTGCAAAAAGTGTTGTAAAGACAAGTGTTTTATAGAAAATTTAGACTGTCCGGGTCATAGGATTTTGGTGAAGACGAGGAGAGAAATGGCGGAGTTTTATCATAATAAAAATAAAGAGAAATTGTGATGTTTGTAATGGTTTTTATTCTACACAGTGACTTGGCCACTGGTGGCAGGCGTGTCTATCCTATGGCTGCATAGCCATTAATTGGAGGCGTTGAGAACATCAATGTAGACAAATGTAAAAGAAAACCACTCCCAATCTTTCTAAAACTGAAGGAAAACTGGATCTCAATCTCAAAAGGGATGGGTTTCACATCCAAGCGTAATCCGCCAACAACTGTCCAATAATTCCACAGTATTAACATCCCATTTTACACCTATAGGCTAAAAATCGCACTACTATCACAAATGGCGCGTTGGCACTAAAAAGGAAATTTTCAATTGCCGAAAATAACTATTCAGTACTGTCAAAAATTGCTCATTGCTGAAACCGGCAAATTTCAACAATTAATAGAAGATTTCCAAGTGACAAAAATGTTTAACTCTTAAAATTTGAGCATTTCTACTATTACTATTGGCATTTTTCAATATTAAAAAAAGGAAATTTCCAACGGCCAAAAGTAACGATTATAAATTGTCAAAAATTGTGCAATTCTACTGTCAGAAACGGTATTTTTCAATAGTAAAAAGATACATTTTTAACCGTCAAAAATGACAATTTTAAATTGTCAAAAATTCTGCATTTCTGCCACCACAAACGGTTCATAAAGAAATTTGCAGCGGTCAAAAATTGTGTATTTTTACTATCAAAAACTGCACGAAACGGTAAATAAAGAAATTTGCAGCTGATCCGTGCATAATAAAACGTGAAATGCCCGTCTATTTCTAATGATAAGCTAAATAAGTATTCAAATATACTAGTAATATTTTATTTTCATGTATAAATGATAATTATAAATAGTGTTAATTAATTGGTGAATGAATCTTTTTTCGCCATATTTGAATTATGCAGCATTGCGTATGCAACTTCGTTAACGCGTGACGCCTCACCATCTAGGAGACGTACCTACTAACTAACGAATAAATTGGAATAAATAGTTGTTTCAATAAGTTATTTGTTTATAGTCTTAGTAAGACTTAATTTTGTTTGCAGAGTTACGAACAGGTTGAATATTCATTTATTCAGGCTATATTTTGTTTCGTTTTATTGAATCAACTAACTAACGGTTGAATATTTTATGTATATAAGAAATCATTCTTATTAATAAATAATAGTATCTTATTATGAGTACGTGCTTATAACCGTTTAACTTTTAATTAATGTTTTACATGGAAACAGGTTTTAATATCTTATTTGATGATAATGGTGCCATCTGTGTTTCAGTTGCGTAATAATGTTTTAATCGGCAAATCAGAAATCTTGTCTTGTCGAAATTGACTGACCCTCGGCCGATTCCCATGTAGACACCCGTGTTGAATATTTTGGAATCTCTACGTGTGGTGTGTTCATCTTCGATTATCAAGAACAGAAGCACCGCGATAGCATATCGAAGGGGCGCCGAGCCGAGCGGAATCCGGAAAAGTCCCGACAGTTCCTGCGATGTTAGTACGTCCGTGCGTTCGTGGAAGAGAGTTAAACTAAGTGTAGTGTAATCGTGGCCTTGTAGTCTAGATATTAGATACATACACACCCAGGGAACATTTACTAATAATAATTGTGATCAACTAAACTACTGTGTTCGGATTAATTAATTAAAGGATGCAGGCCATAAAGTGTGTCGTCGTCGGTGATGGGTAAGTGCGAGTCTTTTCATCCGGGAACCTTCGATTTCTGACACGGGCGGAAAAAAGGGACACCTCTGACCCATCTCGTTCGGGTCCTCGTTTTTTTATCTTCCTGCGTCGAGCCGCGACTTGCTTGAAGGAGCCGCGGTGTCGCTAAGCACTTGTGGATTTTGAAAAATACGAAAGCAACGCGAGCCCATTATTTAATAGGGCGTCTGGGCAATCCCGGCCGCAATTTAAATCCATTAAACGGCCCGTTTTTAACGTTACCATTAGTTGCAATAATGTGCTGTTTGCATGTCTCCAAGCCCCCCACTGATTATATAAATTGGAGTCTGTAATTGGTTTCATAGATAAGATCTATTTATTCAACAATAGATCATCCAATATTTTTCAAAATTGATAAATTATAATGTAATATGTTAAAGTAATGATTACGGATGAGAATCTGGAATGGGATCAAATTTATACTTGATGACCTAAAAATGTAGTTATTAGGTCATGTATATTTTGTTTATTTGCCAATATTAGATGATGCGGGTTATCAATGTATTCTCCCACGCAGTTATTTTCGTAACTGTTTACTTTTTCTTAATGACACACTGGTAGATATCCTGTGTTTAAATTGCATTCATAATCTGTCGTTGTCATCTGCATGACTCAATGTTCCAATAATTTGATTCAAATTGGATTCTTGTTGCATTGCATTATATGTGTTTAATACAATGTAAATATTGAACGTGTTTCGTGATATGTACACAAACAATAATAAGCATATGGAATTATTGCCCAATAAACATAGGGTTGCCAGATGTACATCATTTAAAAGTATAACAATTTGGTCAAAAAAGGACATTTTTATAAAAATTAATTTTTCTACAGATAATATGTATTATGTATACATAATACGTAATCCTAGTTATATAGTATACCATTGTTAAAATACACGTTTTTGTAGGTGAGGACTGTTTTTTTGCTCATCACTTTTCTTTTTTACTTCTTGCAAAGAGTCAAGAGTCTACTCACAAAAAAGAATCACTTCGCCCACCTGTAGTTTGAACTAGTGCATGTAGGTTAAAGTTACGGTTCACGTTCAGTTACAGTACCATAATTTTATTAAAGACTAGGTTTTACAGCAGAATGACAATTTTTTTTATAGATATTTTGGAAAAAGCCGGACAGTAGAGAAAGGCGGCCGGACTTTTAAATTTTACTTAAAAAGGAGGACATGTCCGGCTTTATTCGGACAAATGGTAACCCTAAATAAACATGGTCAGTTTTAGGATATGAGGTGATTCTTTGATGTATTAATAAGTAACAATAAGTCTTAAGAGAGAATAGCCAAATTAGTCCAGTCAAATTAAACCTAAGGAAATAATTTCTAGTTTTGAAAATTGGTATGGTTGTTCATTTTTACTTAAAATTCAACACTAAAAGTCCTGGATGGTGGGGGTGAGTGAGAGGCAGTGGGGCAGTTTAAGTGTGGCTTTTTTTCTAGTTTTTTTGCTTATATCTCTGTAACTATTAATCCTATGAAACATTTATCTAAATACAAGATTAAAGTGTCCAAAATTTCATACAAAAGAGGACCTATTTATTTTTTAGTAGTAGTGATACTTTGAAAGCTACATGCTTCGTATAAGTGGGAATATAGTAAAAATTATGTACGGGGTAGCCGTTTCAAGGAAAGTGCATGTGTTGAACACCAAATGTGGCAACTCTGCCGGTGAGTGGAAGGGGGGGAGCAAAGGATGAGTACGGACCAGTTTTTATGTTTCGCTCTCACCTCCATTGGTAAACAAGTTCCCCTTGATAAGGAAACATTCTCTCATTCTATTCTTATATGTAACATTCCAAAGGACGGGATGACTATAAGATTGGTTCACTCGGCATCCCCAATTTCCAAAATTTCCTAAACTGGTAGCCCTTGCTACTGGTATTGTTGGCAACAGAAAAGTAATTTGCCGCCAAGCACTGGGAGTAGGAAAATAATGGCAAAGATGGTAGGACAGAATTTCTGAGAGAGAAACAAGCCTCGGAAGATTAAAGTGTTTACCTTGTCATCCACCGTCACTATTAATAACCTTGTCGAAGTGGTGCACCCTCTCATGATATTCCAAAGAATAGCAATTGCGAAAAAGAGTGAGACTGATGTTTGGTTTTGGAGTGCATTTTTCTGAGACAAAAAAATGCACGCCTCTGTGCCGAAATTCATCAAGGAGGGTACCTGCTTAGTTCAACCGATGAAATCCGCCTGAACGGGATTTGAATAAATTATCTTTACAACCCGTCTTCTTCAGACAAGGGCTGCATTTTTTGAAGCATTTGGTCGCCAGATGTATTTCTGGAATATCTAAGAAGTGTGCAGTGGTGTAAAATGTAAAATAGTGCGGATAGTAGACACACTCCCATTGCATCCCCCTCCTTAAGGGCGCTAATATGAAGTTTCATTTTCGTGTAAATATTTGTAAATTTTTAGTATTAAGCAAAATTTGTACAAAGACAGACGTTTCTAATATACACAGTTAATATTCAAGTGAATTATCTTTTTGTCCGGTCTTAACAACCAAGTTCCCCTACAAGGAACACTGAAACAGCAAACTTCGCAAATCTTCAAGTCATTCCAACTGATTTGTAGAACCTTCTGGAGTACGAGTTGGCACCCTTCCCACTTGCTCTGTCCATTGAATATCAAATGTGAAAGAGTAAAAAGATAAGAAAGCAGCAGATCTCAAGCTCGGCATTAACGTATTGATAACGTATTAACGTATGTCAAGTGGAATGTGGGCTCTACTTTCTCTTCAATTTTCCAGCAGCATTAGGGTAATAATTGCACTGTTGTTTTTGTTTACACTGATACTGTGAACAATATAAAACAATCTGAGAAAAAACGTAGAGCTATCTGCCTCTGTTGACGTGGATTTCAGGGAAGATGTGACGACAGCGAACATTTGGCAAATACACTTTTGCTAATATGAGGAACAAGACCAAGTTCATCAACATGCTGTTTCGCCTATTGAATAAAGAAGGTATCGATGCAACTACAGTTGACGGGGATGTGGATACTACCATAGTCCGATGTGAAGTTGGAAAAGCATTGTGTGAGAGCAAGGTAGAGATTTTAGGCGAGCATATCAAGTCACACTAGCTCCATCTCAAACTGATATACTCTTTGTAAAACTACGAAGGGGGAAAGTTGGCAAAAAAATATATTCCTCCTTGAGGCTATAAAAGTAGGCATCCAGTTCATTAACAGATTCAGTGGGTGCAACACCACAAAAAATGCAAAGTATTGCAAAATTGTTTCTTAAAGACGGAAGCCTCAAAGCAATTTCAGATGTTTTTGATAACCCCTCGCCAATACCTGAGGCAGTTTCAGAGCAGAATAGCAGATGTTTTTAAAACTATACAGTGCTCAACAGTCCAGTTTGAACAAATACTTTCGTGAAGTCTGCCAACAAGATTAAGTCAGACCTTGCAGTTTTACCACATTCAAGAAGCTCTGCCCAGCGACAGTCATACAGGGTCTTCCTTCAAGTGCAGATATGCTTGGGTAATGATCTGACATCAGAACCATGGGGCTGAGAACTAAGTGTAGGCGAAGTCATGAAAACCATATTCTGCAGGTGCGCATCTGGTTGTGGCTTATGCTGTGGAGTCTGATAAGTCTGAAATAGTGTGCACATCAGTCTGCAGGAACTGTGAAGGAAGCTCTGCAAACAGTCCGTCTTGGTGAAGATGAATAAGACATTTACCTATCATTATTCAATAATAGATACTAAACACTGTTTTATCAGTAATGTTTTATTATATAATATTATTTAAATAATAATAATAAACTCGCGCTCGAAGGTTTAGAGCTCTTAACATACAAAAACTCTGCTATAAACACTCAAACGGCATCCAAAATTTACAAAAGGCTATGTCGACCGGTAATAGAATATGGTATTGGATTGATGAGGCTGTTACTTGGTGAAATTCCATAATATATGTGGTAAGTAAAACACGTGTGTTGCGAATTTTCACAAATTTTTAATGTCGAAACATATATCGCAGTGTTTCGACATTAAAAATTTGTGAAAATTCTCAACACACATGTTTTACTTACCACAAATAGAATATGAATTCCCATTGTTTGTCATATCAGGAAAAGCAACTAGGAAAAAGTTGGTTACTGAAACTATATGTCTGTGTATAATAACAAAAATTAGAAATCCGCATAATCCTTTGCATAACCCGCCCAATGAACTGCTCTACGAAGAAACAGATGTTCAACCTTTCAACGAAAGATTACGGAAATTGTCCATAATATGGAAATCAATAACCTTGCAAAAATCATAACTCCCAGCAATAACCGGCGTAGGAAATTCAAATTTCCAGAACACACACCTTATAATTATTTACAAATGCTGAAGAATAAGATTGATATTTATATTGATGCGTTTTTTTTTTTTTGTTCTAACACGTCAAACAATTAAAATTAAGCGGTAGTACTAACACCAAATGTATCTCAAATTAATAATTGTAAGATATTCAGAATGTATGGTTAAACGGGCTGAAAGCCTGTAGTCAATTGCCCTTTAAAACCCTGTATAAAAGTAGGTTTTAATAAAGGTTTAGTAACTAACTAATAATTTTTTAAATACATTTCTTAGTTGCATTATCCAAGAAATGCCAATAAAGACTTTTTATCAGATTGCTCTTCATTTTGTCTGCCCAATAATTTGCAAATTATCACTTTTTTGTAGAAAATTTTGTATACTTTAATTTTGTACTGTGAGATCAGAAAGTCAAAAATAGTTGGCAGCCCTTAAAACAGAAGTTCGATAGCATTACTAAGAATGGAAATTTTGGCATGGAAAACCCTGAAATTTAAATAAAACAGCTATATTATGAATCCTAAATGTATTATTAATAGTGATGATCAGTTCTAGGAATAACTGCTAAAATTTAAAATAGGCAAAATCGGCGGATAAAAACACACAAAACTTTATTTAAAACAAGTAACATTAAAAAATCACAAGATGTCAAAATTAACAAAATGTACTCTGCACTGCATTGGAAAATTCCAGACTGCCAATATCATTTTACTTTAATTATTACAGGGATTTTCAGAAAATATGCTGTCAACTATTTTTGACTTTCTGATCTCGCTGTATATAATAAGTTTTTTGTAGCATCTTTTAGATAATTACGGAGATATAAGCAAGAAACTTTCTACTTTTAGTATGTTAAATTGTACATATAAAAGAAGAACCATACCAATTTTCAAAACTCTCGCAATTAATTCCTTAGATTGGCCTTTTTTTTAGTGATGCAGATTTCCGTTACTGTTCGGTACTTGTATCTAATCGTTAGTTTTAGGTACATTACTCGTTACTCTGAGTACTTATAGAAGTCTGAATCCGTATGGGTATTCGTGGAGCAGAGATTATTTGAACACGGAAAACTTATGTATATTTTTGGATGATTTAGTTAATTGTGGTTTCAGGGAAAAATATATTAATCAAAACATGTATTCAATAAAGTTATTTGAAAATATCATCATCATAACCAAGTGTGGTGCAAACGGGCAAAAGTCAGCATTATTAAATTGTTTTATTGTATTTACTGGATTACATTTTCAGGATACCTACTTCTCACTTATTTTTGATACAAGTAAATGTTTAAATTAAACTGAAATTTGACACTGTGTATTTCACAAAATCACTTTTTTTTTTATACGAGGCTTGTTGAAACAACTATATAATACTCGAGTTTGCTTTTATAGCCTCGGGTGGCAAGGTATCTGCAATATGTGTCTACATATGGCGATCGGCGCTCCGCATAACTAAAACGAAATGAACTAACTATAGTAACCAATCAGGAATAATCTTAATATTCGTTACTTCGGATCACTTCGGTACTCGTCGTGTACCGAGTACTCCAGTAACGAATAGTTACTTTTTCCACATCGCTAAACCATAGTAACTGTTCACGATTACTTTTCTATCTTGATATTCATTACTTCGGATCTCGTCATGTTCCGAGTACTCTAGTACAATAGTAGCTAATACATCCATTGAAGCCAACACAGAGTGGGAGACGAGTGCTTGCAAAATGAAAGTGGCAAGGACTCATGGAAACGTAGAGTTGTCTACAATGATGCACAAACTTTTTTCATTACATCTCGAGTTATTTTTTGTTACTACTTGACAGCCTTGTTTATCCTATAAAAGAATCAGTGATATTTATGGAGTATATATTTCAGTGTGTCAATTAAAAAATTAATTAATGAGAAATTCAGTTGATTTAATGAAACGTGTAATACTTTCATTTTCAAATTTATTATTTCGTTATCTCTTATAATTGTTTTACTTCTGCGGTTTCTCCGGTAAAGAAAATATTTAAAGAAATTAATGGATAATAACTGTAAGCTACATTGGATGTTATTAATTCTTGTAATAAGCAATTTCACTATATTTTTTTCTCCTTTTATTACACTTGAAATCTGAGTCATACATCAATTATAACAATTTCCAAGAAGTATATAAAGTAATGAAAAGCTGGTTGTTTGCCTTGGATGAATCGGAAGGGTCAAACTAGTTCTAGTTCTATCCATCTTGGTTATACTAAGCACTTAGAAACCGTCTCAATTTATTCCTTGCATACATTTATAAAACTATATGGTTATTTACTGTCATGTAGCCCAATACTGTTTGTATACCCATTAAGAAATTTAATCAGTCAATGTTAACAAAAATTCTTACTTCAAAAAACTTCTTTTTTAACACATTGCGTGCCACGTTGTAACCGGGAAAACAGTCCCAGGGGCCAAACCACATTTTTGTAACATTTGTATGTATTAACTAAATGAAAGGTTTTTTTACACTTTTTTTTGTAGTTTCTAGTTATTTTTTTGTAGTATTTTTGTGTCTCTCATATATGAGCAACGTGGCCCTGTAGAAAAAAAAATGCATGATATTTAAGCTGCTGGCCATGTCTCTCAAATATGATCGACGCATGTGTTTTAGGGGTTTCTCTTTTGTTGCAGGTTTGAGGATTGAAAATATTTCGTAAAATAAATATTTTGTAAACTTTATGTTGTGTTGAATCTGTCTTTCCAATTTTGCTCAAATCAAGACGCATATTAGTTTCCCCAGGGGCCACGCTCATGATTCCCCATTAGAAATATACGGTGGCGGGTTTCCTATTTGATATACATGGCCACACAGTGAGAGATGTGTGTGTCTCAAAAATGAGCGACGTGGCCCTCTGCGAAATGTTGGTGTCTCTCATATATGAGCGATGTTGCAACCAATGCGTTAAAAGGGTTATCGCTAAAGAGGAAACAGTACAGTTCTTTGGTGTGTTTCTGGCTTACTAGATGGAGCCGCTTTATATGAGACCATAATGCAATAGTTTTTGAGTTTTTTCTCAACAACAATAGTTTGTAGGAGAAATTATAATCTAAAAATCACCTTTACTATATTGCAATCCATAAGTAAACTAAATTCAAAAATTCACTGGTTAATCCAGAACTAATTATTGTAAAAAATATTATATAACATGAAAAGAGTTTTTTTGATTATATCTATATTCGCTTGTAAATTTAAGCTTTCTCCATACTTATTTGTTGTTGCTCCCTGTTTTATCAGAATTTTTATTAATTGATTTTTTTAGATTTCTTTTTTATGTGAAATGATTTCCTGTTAAATAAACATATGTGCCCTCTATGATAAAACCTACCTAGTGTGTCAAAACATCAATTTTCACTTTTGTACACTTACAGATGGCCATTCCATAAATAAATACACACTTTTTGAGGGTACATCAGAGATTTTTGTGAATTTCACATATAATATAAAGGCTATCAAGACATAGCTTTTGGTCTTATTGTGGAAAAAGTTATAACAATATAAACTTTTAGTACACTTTTATTTTGAACTCAAAAATATCGTAAACCATTATGGATACGAAGAAAGTTATTCTACACTTTTTTATGCTTAAGTGTTTAAAGTTTGCAATATTTTTTTTCCAAAACAAAAAAACTTTATTTAGATAGTTTTTTTTAATAAATAAAATATATCTCAAAAAATAATCAATTACTCATACTTTAATTATCTTAAAAATAATATGTTATACCCTGGTCCTTGCTGAGAATTTTTCTTTTTTCAAAAGTATGGGCACTTTAAAACTTTTTGGGATATGATTTTTTTACCATCAAAAAGGTGAAAAAATGTCTTTATGTTAAAACCAACCTAGTATGACAAAAACCCATACTTGATTATACTCGAACGCAAGGTGAAACATTTTTTATTAGAAAAATAATTATAAAATCAATGTTTCGAATTGGCCGCCCCCTCTTAGCACGTTTTGGGGCCAGTTCCGATGTCTGGATTTTAACCTTTAAGCGCGATTCTTGACAAAACATGTTTTGACACACTAGGTTGGTTTTATCATAGAGGGTCACATATATTGTTTTCAAACAATACAATTGAGTTTAATGGAGTAGACAAAACAATGAAATTTACTTGTATTGTATAAAAAAGGTCAAGTTCTTTTTCGCTCCTTGAATAAAGATGATTGTATAATAAAATGGGAATTACTGGCCTTCAAACATTGTTTTGTTTGTAGAATTAGATAATTACTTTTATCGAACACCTCTTAACAATGTTATAATAAAAATAATGATGTTTGAAAGAAATCTTTATCAGAATAATAGGGATTTTTCACGAGGTACTCTTTTACTGCATTTTTAAATTTGTTTCTGTCCCCGAGTTGTTTTATTAAGTTCGGTAATCGATTTTGAATTTTAATACCCATATACTGTGTATCACGTTCAAACACAGTAGTTTTATCAGGGTTCGGACGATATATATCGTCGGATATATATCATGGATATTTATGAAACACACAATACCAAAAAATTCCCCCTTTTCTCAAATATTCCCAGTTGCAGCAATATGAATAGTAAGCATTTGCTCTAATATAAACTAGAGATGGGCGAAAGGACTCTTTTTTGTCGGAAAGAGTCTATTTTTGAAGTGACTTACGACTGTTAAAAATTAAAAAGTAAGTGTGAGCAAAAAAAAAACAAAGAAAAGGTCCTCACTTTGAAAATTCTTCAATTTATCCCTGAAAACATAGTGAAGAGCAAAAAAGTCCTTTAGCAAAAAATTTTCAATTTGATGTCAAATATTTTAACAATTTAAATGTTATTTTTTTACTATATTGTAAGCAACTGTGTTTGTTTGCAATAAATAAATATAATATAAATCAAGTATGTGCATTATATAATTAATAAGTCATATAAACATTAATATTAATAACCAAGAATAACTATCAAGAAGTTGATATATATCCGATGTATTGATATTTATATAAATATCGGATATTTTCCGAACCCTGAGTTTTATGCATCAGTAGACTTAGGTCGGAGGCATTTCGTGTTTGTTTTTTTACTTATTTAAATAATATAAATAATAAAAATAATTTGTAGCACATTCATGTTTCATATCGAACATAAGCAATGACATATGATATAAATATAATGAAAAAATTGTCATGATTTTAAGATTAATAAAAATGGGCTTGCAGTGCTCTCCCAGGATACATTTTGAATAAGCCTAACAATTTTTTTTTTATTCGATATGAAGCTTGTCGGAATGAATTGAATTTCCCCAAATAATTAACGGGTGTAAAGTTAGCAATAGATCCCGCAATAGATTTTAAAAATCCATATCTCTGGAAAAGAAAAGCGAATCGAAAGAAAAGTATACTATACCATTACAAAAGGTCTAAATTAATAGCACAAAAAAAAATCAACCCTTTATATTTTTTCACTCCTTTTAAAAAATAAGTTTGCAATCAGCCATAACTAAATAAACTAAAATACGTTACGGGCACTCCTTCAACAAAGAAAAAAATAATTTATCCGATTTTTGACAGGGAATGTTCCTATTTGCCCATGGCAAAGTGTTTATTGAGCGATTTTCGAAAAGTCTTGCTGTGTAAAACTTAGTGTGCCTTGAATTGTTCAACAGACCGAAGGGAATTTTTTTTTATGCACACTCCATGCATTCCTAATGTAATAGTAATTTACATAACAAGTTCCGAAAGTGATATTTTACGGGATGAGTAGGTAATCCTGCGAGTCCTGTAAAATCACTTTTGGAACGAGTTACGTACAATATTTTTTCTGCAGCCGTTTTTTGTTAAAAAGCAAAAACATACATGAATGTTATGTGACATGCACTACATATATACGTAAAATCGTCCCGAAAGTATAAGAAAGTGTCTCGAAAGTATAGAAATCGTTCTGAAAGTGAAACAAAATCGACCCGAAAATAACTACTTTCGGTACGATTTATGTAAAGTGGTACTTTCGATTTAATAAATCATACCAAAACTTTTATTTTCGGGACGGCTGCAGAAAAAAATCGTTACTTATTGAGAAACGGTTTTCAGGGGCATTCTGATTTAAAAGTTCAAACATTTCGTTCATTTTTATAGCAATTCCTTACTATTTATGCATATATTTTTGGTATAGATTTATATAACTTTGGTCTTCACATTATATAATATTTCTTACTACAATTATTTGTGGTTAACCGCTTAATCACTCAGCCGTGTTTAGCCGGGTTAAAGAAACTGAATAATTCTCGCTCACCCAGATTAAAATTTTTGTTTTCATAGAAGAATTCTGCCGACTATATAGTTCCATACAGATTAGCGCTTAACCCTATAAAATTACATGAACATTTATTTGCATCCCCATCAAGTAAGCTCATCCGCGTAATGTCTTATTTGACATTGTAATAGTTATTTAACCAACGAGTGTGTTAATGATAGCGATTAATGATTGAGACATTTTAATTGTTGAGATCATTAATCGCCAATTAACACACGAGTTGGTTACAAGATTTTTCTGTTGATCGTAACTTAGATAAAAATTAGGTTAGAGAAAATCTAAACAAAACAAACAAAAAAACTTGCCATTAAGCCCTTTGTAGCAATATTGGCAAAAAAATGCGAATAGCACCGATTCGGAATGACGCTGATGCCTTACCTGTTTCTCCTCCCAGCTGGAAATAAATTCTAAGTTTTTTCGTAAAAATATTTGCATTTTTCCTGAAGCAAACTTAATGTTGCATTATTTGCAATGGCTAGTACTTATTATTATTAATCCTTTTCATTGGCATATAATCTATTTATTTACAATTCTTAAATATTTACACTTTTCTTATATTTTATTTTTTTCCTTTCTGTTGCGTGCATCTTTCTGATTTCTTCACTTCAATTTCCTTTATTACTTTTAGTGCCTCCTTTCAACCACTCACCCTGCTCATAAAATTTGCCCCATATGCCTACAAGCACTTCACAATCCTGCCTGCAGTGGTCCCACCGCTTTTCCCTTTCCACATACCCTATATTTAATGTAAACTCGATACTATCAATAGTAGCAGACATTCACTTGATACACGCGTTTTATAAATTTGACGTTTCACACTTTGACATTTAATGGCATATCAAAATCGAAGGCGGTTCACCGCTAATTTGTTTCTAGTGCAGAGAATTGATATACTTTTGCATTTATATGTGAAATAAATTACAGATCGTTTTCTCACTATTATAAGTTACATTTCCAGTAATTATAAGTAATTAGCCACTCATAAATTAAATCGTTCATTAATGAAAAATCGTTTATTAATGAAAGATATTTCATGAATGAATGATATTTCATTAATAGGGGTAATTAATAAATTATTTTTGATACATTTGGGTACATTAAAGTTAGGCATTAACCAACGAGCAACGGAAATGGTGCATTAATGCCCATTTGCACCGCACTCGGTTAAAATCTATGATTACTAGATCAATGATTAAGTTAATCATGCCGCTCCGGTTACTATCCGATGATTAAATGGTTGTGAGCAAAAATACGGCTGGCAATTTGTGGGGTTATTTTATTTTCTGGGGTGGGTGCCACTGAAATTGACCCCTTTGCGCATGCTTCAGATGCCAAATGAACAGCTGTTTACAGTTTCCTATTATTTAGAAAATCTATTTTATGTTCAAATGTTTAATCCATATCTTCTCCTAAAACACGCTTCATCTAATAAATCAATTTTTTTTATTCGCACATTCACTTGGATTGGTATACCGACAGTTAAATCTAGTGCTTGAATAAATAAAATCAGTTGTATTTGATCTCCGTAATGATTTTATATCACCTAACGTCGTCCTCAATGTAATAAACCTTCATGGTTTATTTTTAACACGAACGCACATGTATTTCCTTAACCGGCTTCCTAACCGTCCAAACTCGGCCGGTTAAAAATTGGGACTTTAACCCGACTTTAATCAATAATTAAATAGCGGTGTAAGCGGATGAACTTATAATCAATGATTAATGAGTTAACCGGGTGCAGTGCAAACGGGCACAAGCGTTTAAAACATAATTAATGTTTCAATTCAGTTTAGTTTAATCCAATTCCAATTAGTTCTTAAGCAAAATAAAACGGTGTAGGTATTGCAGAAATACTACAATAATTGTAATATTAATATAATACGTATGCAACAATTTCTGAATAAATTCTGTTCTCTCTCTTTTATAAATAAATGTACACTCATTTGTCTATAATTAGTAAATTACCGTGATTAAACAGTTATACCACAGACAAGCGCTGTAAAACAATTTTGCAAAAATGTTGATAAGGTTTTTAGAATAACTGAAACAGAAAAGCATTTTAAATATCACTGTGCTACATTTTCAAATGCAGTAAAAAGTTGAATAATGAGTAAGAGTGAGGTATGTTTACGGTTGTGCATTTTAATTAAAATGTGGCAGGACTTAATTAATTCAAGCAATTAACATTTTACCTTACAAAGATAAATCTATTTGTGTAATTACAGAGAAATATATAACTGGTTGGTTGTTTTTGTTATAAAATTTATTATGTGCATTTATGATAGAAATAACTGACCGTGACTAAATGCTTGAAAGTAGAAACAAAATTAAGTTTAAATATTTCACCGATACGAGATTTAGTTATTTATTTGCATGAAATTAATTTACAATCAATATTGTCAATTTTGGTTTATTAATTATTAGTATTCTATATTCCATTTGTTTTATTTATTGAATTTTTTTAATAGATTTTCCGTTTAAAATATTTATTTTATTAATACAACTATCTAGTGATATATTCATCTATTTAATACAACTATATTGACGTCGGCATTAGATGCATCCTCACTATAAACAGACTTTGTTAAAACTTATATAAATGTCACCCAACAATGTAATTAAGTAAGTACTGTCACTTACATGATCAATGGATCTTTGCGTGTGCGTCATTACCGAAGACTGAGTTTTCTCGCCTTGGACGACATACGTACACACATGATTGCGTCTAATTCAACTTAACGTAGAGAGAGTAAACGCATGACAATATTGTCGGAACTAGATTCAGCTATCTATGACGTGTACGCAAAGATCCATTGATCAAAGTATAGAAGGGAATACAATCTAATAAGTAACAGTTATTTCTTCTTTTATGAAAAACAATTATTCCAGCCAGAAAGGGATTAAAAAAGTGACTTCATCGAAGTATCCCTGTTGATATTCAATTGCAAATTGAAGTAAAACGTAACAAATTTAATTACCACTACTTATCTTCACTACGTACAATTTTCATTATTATCATTGATGATTCATAATTTATATAAATTTGGATAATAACGGTTCTAAATACATATAACATTAATGATTATTATTGATAAGTAGTGTATCATTGAATTTGTAAATTAGGTAACGTGAAATGTATATTCAGCAATTTTAAATGTTTTCATTTGTGCAAGAATGCTGCCTCTATCATTACTAAGCACATTCCATAGATGGGTTTAAATGGCATGCATTGTAAAAATGATTTGTCCTTGTTTTGGTTTACGAGAGACAATTAACTTACTATGACGTGCTTGACATCTTACATGTTATTGTGTAATAAATAAGAAGTCAAAAATAATTTTGTAAACACTTCAAAACACTTATAACAAATAATAGCGATGCATAATTAAAAATCTAGTTAAAACACTGTCTATAATAGCTAGAAAAACTATATTGAGCCACACATAAAATACAGTAAGACTAACGATGGCTGATGAATAAATCGCTAATGCCCGTTTGCACCGCACCCGGTTAACTCATTAATCATTGATTATAAGTTAATCCATTTGTACAGCCATTTAATCATTGATTAAAATCGGGTTAAAGTCCCAATTTTTAACCGGCCGAGTTTGGCCGGTTAGGAAGCCGGTTAAGGAAATACATGTGCGTTCGTGTTAAAAATAAAGGAACATGAAGGTTTATTACATTGAGGACGACGTTAGGTGATCAAATACAATTGATTTTATTTATTCAAGTGCAAGATTTAAATGTCGGTATGCCAAATCCAAGTGAATGTGCGAATGAAAAAATTTGATTTATTAGATGAAGCGTGTTTTAGGAGAAGGTATGGATTAAGTAAACAATTCACATTAAATTTGTTGCAAGTAATTCAACATTTGAACATAAAATAGATTTTCTAAATAATAGGAAACTGTAAACAGCTGTTCATTTGGCATCTGAAGCATGCGCAAAGGCGTCAATTTCAGTGGCACCCACCCCAGAAAATAAAATAACCCCACAAATTGCCAGCCGTATTTTTGCTTACAACTATTTAATCATCGGATACTAACCGATGGGCGATGCAAACGGAGCGGCATGATTAACTTAATCATTGATTTAGTAATCATAGATTTTAACCGAGTGCGGTGTAAATGGTCATAAATGATGTAAAAAAGATTACAGGGTACATTATAAAACTAATGCACATTTTCTGGGAAAAATATATTTATTGATCGTACCGGTACAAATGCTCAAAATTCTTCAAAATACTCCCCAGCATCAATACACTTGCGGAGACGTGTCTGCCATGCCTGGAAGGCACCCTGAAACTCCCCGACGAGAATGTCTCTTAGGAATGTTGTAACATGCTTTTAGATGTTTTCCACGGACTCCCAATGTTTTCCATTCGGCTCTCTTCAATTGGGGAAACAAAAAAAAAGTCACACGGAGCCAAGTCGGTACTGTAAAGGGGCTGGGGGACCACCGGGCTGTTACTCCGGGCCAGGAAATTGGTATCGATCAAGGCTATGTGGCTGGGGGCATTGTCATGGTGGAGTCTGACCGTGTCTTTGATAGCGGCCACCACGCGCAACCCGGCATTTCAATCTCTTGAGCACCTGCAGGTAAAAAGCCGAGTTGACAGTTTCTCCCTGCAATCAAAATGGACGATTCCTCGGACGTCAAAAACATGTTACAACATTCCTAAGAGACATTCTAGTCGTGGTGTTTCAGGGTGCCTTCCAGGCATGGCAGACACGTCTCCCTCCGCAAGTGTATTGATGCTGGGGGAGAGTATTTTGAAGAATTTTAAGCAGTACGACCAATAAATATAAATATAATTTTCCCAGAAAATGCGCATTTCTTTTATAATTAACTCTGTATATGTTGTGCCTGATTTAAAACTTTTCTTTCAAACCCTGTATTATATTGTTATTACTCGAGTGTTTACTTTACTACATCCCATGGTATACAATTTTTTCCAAATAATTTCAAATTCTTAGATATCCGTTAAAAATCAATAGTAAATATTGTTCTACCATTAATAAAGAAGAGTTTGTATCACAGATACGTTATCTAAAGTAAATAACATTGTCACTACATGTCACCCATGATGTTTGTTGTACTCGCTGGAGTACAATGGGAAGTAATGGGCTACCACGTTCGCTGCCACCGATGCGCTAGTGCGTCCAACTTTATACTTGCGTATATGGAATCCCAATTGTAGTGGCAGCGAACGTGTTAATGTTAATTATTTCTTACTCAACATTTCTTTATTACGGAAAATATAGTGAGCAAGATCATGTCAGATTAAAGTTTTCAATACTTCAAAATCAACTTGTACTTTGGTAATCTCTTATCTCGTGCCATACATTTGCATAACATTTTTTAGAACTGTTGACATTTTCTAAGGTTATTACACTCGTTTGGTTTTTCAAAATGGCGGACACCTCTAGGCATAAAAGACAAAGAGAAAAAGTACATTTTAATCAATATCAAGATTTCTGAAGGGTGAATCAAAATTTATAACGTATTTCAAGTGTGAGAATTTTCTGATTAGATAAGATTACAAAACAAATTTATTCTTGCCCATAATGTACACACCAGTAGATATGTAATATTACTGTACCTTCAAATATTATGGTCCACAAGGCCAGTAACCGAGAAAGGAATTTTCCTTTTAAGAACATTACACGGCCTCTTTAGTTTTAGACAGCCTTCATCGTCCACAAATAAGTATTCTTCTTTACATATATTACACTTGATGATATTAATAATTAATAGTATTAATATATGACTAGTACTTAATATTATTAAGATTAATTTTATGTAATAGCATCTTTACCACAAAAAAAAATGTTCCTGGCTAATTATTTAAAACAATATTTCAAAATCAAACAGTGTTAAAAACTGACAATAATATTAATGTTTCCAAAAAGAAATCCTATAAAAAATTGAATTAATTTTTCATGTCTACATCATAATCATTTCATTTTCGTGTATTTAATTATGTATTTTATATTGTTTTACCCTGGTTCTATTTCCTATATTAAGTATATTGGTTTTGTATATTGTAATGCGAATAAAGATACATTATTTTTACGTGAGTTCAAAATACTGTTTTAGCAATTTAGTTCTTGGAAAATTCTATACGAGGTATTATTGAAATTTGTTAAAAACTGGGTTAGAACAAAACAGTTACATACATTAGAAATTCTGGCACTCATTATGTGCGTTATTCAAATTGCATGAAAGCAATTATTCTACTGTGACTAGGCCTACTTAAAAATTCCGACGAACATTGGAATGATGTGATTCACTTTCAAGAAAATTTATGCAAAGTTAATTGAATGGTCAATTGCATTAAACAAATTGTGAATCAGCTACAGGCTATAATTTATATCAATCAGATATCATTTATACCCAATCAAAATAATAATGCGAAACAGAATGTATGTATTATAATTATATGTTAAATGCCACCTTCATTCGCATTCTTTTAGATTGAAATGTAAAAATTTAGAAGCTTGTTGAAATTTAATTCATACACCAAGTTGAGTGAATTGATGATTATATTTTTTTCCGCTACCGACAATGTAAATAAGCATTGCATCCATAGTTACATGTACCGTAAGTGGCTGATAACATTCATGGTGTTTATTGTCCTTGGCGACGGAACTTAATTTTTACTTACGGACCTAGGAAAATAATAAACAGAAACGTAACGCTCCAACATATAGGCGAGCAACACATTTTCGTCTATACCTATAGCATCGGCATCCTTTTTACATAACCACTGCTTAAAAGAGTCGTAACAGGGCACATACCTTTTTCGATTTTGTCGGTAACGGGTTCTAACACGCAATATTTGCAGCTTCGTTTGCATCCATGCCCGCAAAAACTCTCACTGGATTGACACAAACAAACAAAATTCGACATTGTTTTCTCGGTTGCTGGGTTGCCATAGGACGCATAGGTGACTATAAAAATTTGAATCTGAAATGTTACAATCCGTATTTTAGAATATTTTCTGATCTTTTTTAAGTATTATATTTCCGGTAGCGGAAAAAAATTAATAAGCAACACGGAACGTAAGGTTGCATTAACATTTGAGGTAGGCGAATACGAGCCAGGCGGAGCTGAGGCTCGTCGCCTGCCTAAATAACTATTAGGCTACACCAACCCTCTGTATATTTTTAAGGTTTTCAATTGTGTGTGATTGTTACTTCTTCAGTATAGTGGCAATTCAGGAAATAACAGGGTACACATATTAAAATCCTTGGAAGCACACATTTGTAATAATGTAAGAAATACATTTATAAATCTATTTTCAGATAAATATTACCTAAGTATTGTACAGATAATCTTAAGATAACTTTGTAGATTATATTAAATTTCTGTGAAACTCATGATATATATGTTTACATTTTTTTTAATGATAAATGTGTAATGCATACTTTTAGGATTGGCGGACCTAAACACAGTCCGAAATGTAGAATTTGCTCATAAGTCAAATTAAGTGCTTTAAGGGGAAAAAATTTGACTTATGGCTTCTGCACTTTTTTGTGATTTTTTTTTTGCAGTAAATTTTATACTGAGGATAATGGGATTTTTTACAAATGAAAGGGCATATATTGTAGTATTCAAATTATTTTTTATTCATGAAATTACTAAATTATTTTTGTCCTTCAGTGGTCATCCAATCAGTGCGTCCGAAGGCTGCAGCAATTTTTTTTAAATACCGCTTCACCTAATTAGATCATTTTAAAGGGAATTCAAACATGCCCTGATAAAGTGAAACTAGTCAAGATTTTTATAGTCATACTCAAACTTTTGTCTTAATTTGTCTTTATTAATTGTAGTTGAAACATAGTGAATTTTTCAATGTAATTTTTTTATTTGTGGCTTTTATAAAGGTGGTAATAAATATCATCACACTGTCATTGACTCTGGTATTATATTTTCGGCTGTGTAAACGATCTTTCAAATGGCAAATGGAATACATAATTTGAGGTTTGGTTCTGTGATTACATTACACATATTTTGATTATTATTTACTGTTTCACAAAGTTAATTAACAAATTCTTTCCTATTTCGATACAGTTTTTTTTTTTACCTTAAATGCTCTTCGGAGGCTCCATTTCTAATTTAAATAGTAACTAACGATTCAAAAATGTATTCGGTGGTGACTTACAATGGCAGTCAATGGCGCACAAAGAACGTTTACACAGCTGAAAATATAATACCGACTTACGAAAAACCTGGCTTAAATATATGTTTGTGAAAACCGCTGTTAATAATATAAACTGCCAATACGTAAATATTAAAACAAGTAATTGTAATTATTATTTATGGCTTCCAATACTTCAAATTTAATATTTTTGCTCTGCAAGTTATGACAATTTAGCAGATTCAAATTACAGTCCTTTCAAATTAAATGTAATGATTTGAGTATAACAACAGATATAACTTTATTTAGACACACATCATTTAATCATTGGAAAAGGTAAATACAAATGGCGGTGATAAATGTAACTTTTTGCCATCTGGAAATCATTCGTATTCATTAAAATGTTTCTCCCTATGCATCCCCTCACTGAAAGATACATGGAGAGAACAATTGTGTAGGGTAAATATACCTGACAGTTTTACGAGGGGATCAAGCTGGCATCCACCTGCCACCAGAGAACCTGTCCTTCCCCTAACTTTGAAATATTTTAAGGGTGCAGCTTAATATGTTACATTTGTTGTGTACAAGTGAGCAGCCCAATTATTAAGCACTCAAATAGATTAAGTAAGGGTTGTTTGAGGTGTACTCGTGTGGTTTTATTTATAAATTTCTAAGTAGGGTAGCCCTTTAATTTATTTAATAATCCGCTAAAACTTGTGAAATAATACCACAAAATGAACAATTACCTAATAACGATCACGAATTTGGTTTTAAAATGAAAAGTATCGTGTGAGCCACAATAGTATACAGTGTATCAAGGGCCGAAAATAGGCTTTAGCAACCCGCCGCTTTTAGCAACACGAGCGAGCGAGGGTTGCTAAAGCATTTCGGCATGAGTTACACTGCGACCATAGTTTTTTGGCCAGAGTCGGCATGAACAAGGGGTACAATTTGAGGGTTGTTTACTACCGACGATTAGGGATTCTATTGTCGACATAATGGTATAGAAATTGTAATTTATGACCATATTCGAGCCTTTTCTACCTGCTAGAGAGGAGGTCTGGACAAGCTTCCAAAAAGACATCCGAGTAAAGTGGGGTAATAAAATGTACAATTATGAATAGGAAATAGGAAAATTAAAGCTGATATCATTACGAAGATTATAATACAATCGAATTATTACTGTACTGTACTGTGGGCAATGAACATTAAATTACTCAGTTTTACTGTATTCCTAAAATATTTTTTAATAAAATTGATATGCTATTGAAAATCACGGTGTGTTTATGTATGCAAATCAAAGGTGCCTAGAATTTTAATTTTAGAAGGACATCCATTCTAGAAAACAGCTGTTTTGGATACTAATGTTTCCAAAATTTGGGTAACTTACTGCCACTAAAAGCGGATGGTTATTTTTACGATTACATTACAAACATACATTTTCGTAATTATTAGAAAACCGAACAAAATTCTTAACTATTCTATAAATTCTTAAATTTTGTGGCACCACCTATTTCTAATTTTTCAACTTGTTAGTGTGCCTTAATATATTAAGTAATTTATTGAAAAATTGGCATTATCTTATTGGTTAATTAATATAAAGCTATGAGCAAGAATAATTGGTTAATAAAACGGTTACCTGATATACATATCAGCAGTTTTTTTAAGAACTATCTTAAAGTGATTTTGAACGAAATATAAAAACTGTAACTTCAAAAGTATTTGAGTATTAAAATAAAATAAGCTATTTCTAAGGAGTTGTATGGAAGTTTTATATTGCACTGCTAATCTGACAATTTTGGATTATATCAAACATGTAAATTGAATGTTCTGGTGAAGAAATCATTGAAAGTTGAACAGTACTGTGACAGTATTCTAAGTAAGAAGATGGAAGTTATCTGCGACTCTACGAAAAAATTGTATGTCCACGATATGTTTATATATCAGAAAATATGACACAAAATGGAAATTTATATTTAAGATGTAGAAAAAGATCGTGTCTGGGTAGTGCTAAAGTCAAAACTGGGGGAGTATTTGTTTTGAGGACCCCACATATTCATCCCACAGACCCAGATGAAATAAACCAAATAAAATATGTAATCTGCATTTATATTATTCGTATTGTTGCTAATCAGTCAATGGAAAATTTTAAATATCTACTTGTAAAATTTGTGAAATCACACAATTAAATTTTCTCGTTATCTAAAAAAGTAAGAGCTCATTTAAATTATACATCGACTAAATCAAAGAAGTAAAAGAACAAAGAAATTCAAGTGTCCTCTTTTGAAAATAAGACCGTTAATATATAACAAGCTACGATAGTAGTAATAATAGTACCGCGAAAACTTATTAATTTAAACAGAAACTATGAAAATCAATTTTTAAATATTTGAAGGGCTGGCAACCTTGGCTTTTATGTTTGCCAGATGTTTCCATTCTTCACCCCTAGTACCTGCGTTCGACCTTCCCTTTAAATTTTAGAAGGAATTCGTTTAAATGAATGCTACACAACTCAATATCCGTTCCAAACTAACATACGCTGAATAAAATTAACTCATATTTAATTCACATTACACCTCCTCTTTCAATCTAAACGGAAATTTTCAAATTCAAAACTTTTAAATGATTGAGGTTGGCGGCACATACTTCGTGATACATTTTTGATTAAATAAAACACACGTTTACTTAGTTAATATCACACTGTTTATTTATTAATGACTGCAGTTTCGATCAACTTAACTTATAGTTTGATAATGGTCATTGTTTGATCGAAACTGCAGTCACTAATAAATAAACATTGTGATATTAACTAAGTAAAAGTGTGTTTTATTTAATCAAAACTTTTACTTTTAAATGTAACATGGATCAATGAAATTATATTTATATTCAGTAACTCCGGAAAATCCTATTCAAACCAACATACAATAAATTAATCTAATTCAAGTATATACACATTCTGGGGACGAAAGACATTAGGTCGATAGCCCATGTAACAGTCTGGTTTATTTGAAAAATATGTAAAAAATGTAATTATGTCAAAAGACTGTTAATAGAGATTATGTATATATAAATTCTAGTATATATTACATATATTTTATTTGTCCAATATTATTTTCATTTTTAAAATTAAAAACATATTCTATGATTTTATTATTTTTACACATATTTTAAAGTAATAATATTTATTACTTGATAACAAAATTGATATGCATTATATGTTTTAAGTACATTTAAAAATTAAAATCATTTTGGTTTTTGAATGTGCAGCAATTTTCAGTCGAGTTAAAAAAAATTAACCCTAATTTTAACTTCTGCACTAGTGTCATTTGTAATTTAGTTTAAATTTCATAATGTTATATTTATTTTTTTTATGTAACCTATAAAGTTAAAGTTTAATTAGAATATCAATTAATATTACCCAATAACAACTCAAATTTTGTTCTTAATTATGTAGGTTTGGATGGAAGAACAGTTTGAAATCTACTTGGATCTCAACTGAATCCCGCCTACGGATTCACGTATAATAATTTGTCCCTTAAATTATAACTAAATTGTATATATGTGAATAAAGACAATATTATTATTATTATGAGTTTTTGAAAATATATATTTTTTTCAATAACGAAAACTCAAGTGCAAAAAATTACAAATTAATATAAAACAGAAGAATAAAATCCTACAAAAATTCAGATTACTTCACAAGCCGTCGATCTTTCAAAATAAGTTTGGTTTTTGAATGTGCAGCAATTTTCAGTCGAGTTATGAATTTTTGAATACGTATTTTTTTCAATGACGAACACTCGAATGCAACATTAATATAAAACGCAATGATAAAATACTACAAAAATTCAAATTACTTCGCAAGACGTCGATATTTCAAAATAATTTTGACAAAAGCCAAAATTATTATCTACAGCAACTTTCCGTCGGGCTAAGAATTTTTGAAAATGTGTTTCTCGAGAGCAAAAAATAAAAATGAATATGAAACGAATTTTTACATCACTCAGTAAATTTATTAATAATTAACATAATTTTTGTATTACACAGTTTCACTAGTGCGCAATTACTTTATAACTCGAGTTATGTACTATACTTGAGCTACAATCATACCTTTACTGGTTTAAAGTAAGGATAACTTGTAATTCTGTACTTTTATGTGCATTTATTATCAAAGTTAAAATAAAAATTATTGATAATTTAATTTTCATATGTAATATCCCTAATGCGTCAAATATTACCGATCATTAAAAGGAAAAGTATTCTATTTTTTAATTATTTCATCTTCATCTTGGGGCGATCAACCAGTGAATGAATACACGGCTTATTATAACACACCCCAAAAAAGGGCTCACTACCTGCTTGGGCCAAAAATTTTAAATTCGATCCGGTGGGCACGTGCCGGCAAGTTTGACATTTTTACAACCGTTTGGTGATTATTACCGACCGCAATAAACCCAAGGGCCATGCCGCCTACTCTGGACATTTTTAGCGGCTCCTGTTACACTCGATATTTTTTCGCCTGCCTTAAGTAAAAACAGTGTTTCAGGAAATTTTATATCATGGACCATTGAACTGTCACTGTCAGATTTTTGCATAGCCTACTCATATTCCGCGGAAGGTTGTCTGGATTATGCATATTATTTTTTCGGCCCTAGATACGCTAAATCGTAGTTTCGGCCCGATTTGTATGGCCGAAATATATGGTTTCGGTAGAGGCAGGCGAAAAAAGTTTGTTTCAGAGTTGGCCGTGAGATAAATGAGATATGTCACATATTATTACGTCATGAGACTAGATTAGATTTAAAAAAATGAATTAATCTCGGACATGACTGCTATGTTTCTCTCTCTCAGGCATGGCCAACTCGACAACAAAATTCTGTGGCTCACACATTATTAAAAATGGTGATGTGGCCATCATGTTACTTTCTCCGATTTGATGGTATAATAGTTATTCATATTTATATGTATTTTTATGCTTAATTTTTAATTGAAAACATATTTTAAATGTACATCAAACGTATTGAAAGTTCGAATGAAACTGTCGCTTGAAATAAGTTGTTCATTTCTCTACAATCATTAATATACATCTGATATGGCTATCACCGTTTCCTAATTATAAACCAAAAATGACAAAAAATAAGAATGTTTTTTTTCAAAAAAACAAACATTTTAAGAAAAATATTTTCAAACAAAAGATGTTCATTTCTTTGTTGTCTTCAATATTTGTTTAAATGTTATTTCAATATCTTTCACAATTGAAAAATTATCGGAGAAAAACAAAAAATGGTTACAAAATTTTGTACGCCAGAAGTGGGTGTTCAAAATTTTACCAAAATCTTTTCAGTTCTTTGGATTATCAAATAAGGCTTATTTCAAAGTTTCATACTCATTCATTTAGAAATTTTTGATACAGCGCGCACAGACAGACACACATATATCTTAATAGAAATGCATATTGAAATAATGTGTTTAGATAAACATGAAAATGATTTTTTCGCATCTTATTAAATAATATAAACGTTGTTAAATCGTTTTTGATTGAGAAAGTTGTCCATTATTCGGCCGAATCATTTTCTCCACAGGTGACGTCTAATCAAATGATAGCGGTTTCATTATTCAACAGGTGACATCCAATCAAATGATAGCGGTTTCATTATTCAACGGGTGACATCCAATCAAATGATAGCGGTTTCATTGTTCAACAGTTTAGTTGTTTTTGTCAGTAAACTGCCGCAATTTCCAAATAGAAAAATTATTTGTTATAATTTAATACAAACAGAAAACTCTTTAGGTAATTATTTCTTTTATTAATACTTTCTCACTCGTTTAATAATATACTATTTTGCACGATCGTACTTTTTACTTGACTTGACACTGTTCCGTTTTTACCATGACAACGATAAATACAATACTGAAATACTCAGTAAAGTAAGTAAATGTCACTTCGTAGTGTTTGCGCGATTTGAATGGGACGAGTTGCGGATACCCGGCTCTTCACCCTGCTTTAATCCCAATATCGTCGTTACTATTATATTTATTTAATCTTTATTATACTTGCTTAGAATTACAAAGTGCAATTACAGTAAAATAGTGTACACAATATTGAAATACATACATATAAGCTGAAGGGCGGAGTTCACTTCTGTAAAATGATGTTCTACTCTGTCCCATATGTACTCTTCTCCATTTTGCCACTATCCACTTCTTCCACATCCAATATATTATAATATGTCAAATCTGACACATAACTTTAGTATTTACAAAAAATCCATAGCAACCCTGACTGCGTATATTCTCCACCGACCAAATCATTATTCAAGCTAAAGCTTCAATAAGTAAATTAGTCTTTTTTTTATTTCTAATTTTAAAAAAAACTATTATTTTTTTTTTAATTTTTATTTTTGTTTTATTTTAAATTTATAGTTTTAAATTTTAAATTTATTTTAAATTTTTTTAATTGGTGACGAACGACGGCTTACCGTCGCCTGAGCGTATCCCATTAAAATTGACCAAAGTAACTGATGACGAACGACGGCTCTGCTGCGCTGCGCCGTCGTCCGTGCGTAGCCTATAGAAATAGAGCAAAGTAACCGGTGACGAACGACGGCTCCGCTGCGCTGCACCGTTGTCATTGCGTAGCCTATTAAAATTAAACAAAACAAAAACGAAAACTAAATGCAGCACACATAGGGCCACTTTCATTCACTTGAATTGTAAATAACATTTTTTTCAAGTCCCGTTGGGGCCAGTGTTACAGAAGTTGTCAAGAATCAGCAACATTGTGTGCAATCATAACCTTGTTATAAATAACAAATATTATATGTATTCAAATTTAATTTCAAATGATCGTGCAAAAAATAGTATACGATAGATACTCTAACGGAATGTGCTAACCAGGCTCGAAAATTAGCAAAACTCGGCCCTGCGGGCCTCGTTTTGAAAGAATATTTTCTCGACTGTATGAACGCACCTACACCGATCTTGTATCGTATTATACTATTTTCTACGACCGATAATTAAAGTGAGCTTTTGCGCATTCATTTGAAAACGCAAAGTGGACGATTTCCGAACGCTGTACTTTCCTGCACGTGACCTATAGAAACATGCAAGATTTTACATTACCGTACACTTTAATTAAATGCATGCAGTGGCGGATTGGCGAAAGAAACTGGTCCTGGCATGAAGATGATGTTAGGGCCTCATAGTTCCTATTGATATTAAAAGGATTGCTGAGGAGTGGGGAGGATGTGTTTGATTTGCGTTATCACGAAGCGTGGGTTTGGTGCAGATCCCAAATGCATGTACATCGCAAATCGGCCCGAAATTTTACCGGCCCACCGGGTAAATGCCTAATTGCCCGTGACCGTATCCGCCGCTGAATGTAGGTATTTGCTGTGTACTTGCCAACTTTTTGTTATTACTTGCACGAATCCCAAAATTTCTTCTACTGCTTTTCTTATTTCATCTTAGATTTTTCTGGTAACAAACTCAGCGCAATCGAGCTCGCAACATTGCAATATGCCACGGCGTACTTACAAAATCACAATTTTATCAATGTCGCACAATAAACTGACGTTTACTATATCGTGAACGTCAGCTTTGTTTCTATTTATCCGCCCCCTAGATAAGAGTGCGTCCAACGCTTGCCGTGACCAAGCGAAATAATAGCATACGGTTGATATTTATGTATATTTTTTCACTAACGGGAGACAAAGACGATTTCTCAGCCTTCGAAATCGTGAGAGAAGTAACATTTCACTCCCTAGGGAGAGAAATGATCATATTATTTCTCTCTCTGCGAGGTTCCATTATTTATTTTAACTGTCACGTCTAACAGAATTTTTTTCTAGGTTGGGTTTTAGGAACGAACGTTTTATTCTTAAATATCCCGTTGTGAAAAAATAGTATATTATTAAACGAGTGAGAGTTAGCCATTACCACGAGGCTGAAGTTTGCAACACAAGCCGTAGGCTTCACCCGACGCTAAAATGCATATACGGTCACGATTTTGTGCACTCTGACTGCCAATGCACACATTATTGGAAAAATATAAGACCCATATCGATCGAAAATTTTCCGCTCTACAACTTTGGTCTCCTATTATTTTTTCAGAAAATCCAAAAATCAGCAGGAGGTGACAAAAGAAAAATGTTTTTATGGATAAATCTCAAGAATCCTTAATATTTCATTATACAAATGGTACATCATTGGAAAGCTTATCAAAAATGCCATGCATTGGTGTCATGATATATAGGGTGTTCGATTAAAAAAAATAGTTATCTTTTATTTTGCGGATGTTGACACCCTGTTTAGCAGGATTAATGAAAAAGAACCAAAGCCAATGTGTAATATTCTTCATGATGTGAAAAATTCTTTAGTGTAAATTCTGCCCGCGGGATACAAATTTGCATCTCGGGAAAATTTACGCACTCCTTTCCCTTGATACATAATCTACTATAGTTATACAAATTTATGAATTGGGTTTTTCTGCAAAACGGTCGTAGAAAAAATATTGTGTGTAATTTCGACAAACACATACTTTGCGCACTTAATACACAAATAGCTATAAGCGCAGGCGTCAAGTTTATTTTTTTAATTTTTTGTAATTGACAAAAATGAGCGGATAGGTAGATTTAATTAAAAATATTAAAATCATGCATAATTAAGCTTTTTCTTTGGCATAACAAACTAAAACATTTATATAACTTATACTATGACTATTCCTACTTTAACAAATGACCATTAAAGAGTTTTTAATTTATAATATTTTCTCCACGACCACTGAAGAATTTAAGCATTCTGATATCAATTTTGATCATGGAACGTACACATTCTCACTCTTGTTATGGAACAAAACACTATGGGCTTATGCGTTTTGCATGTAATTTATTCCATAACAAGTAATGGAATGGATATTCTCACATCGTTTCAAATAAAACAATTAGCCTTGGATATCACAATTGTCAAAATACTATAAACATAACCACAAACGTGATAATATTGTGTTAATTATTTGATTAGTCTATTTTATCTGGTCGAGGAGAAAATATAGTCTGCTACTCGGTAAAAATGGAAATTCTGATGCTCGAGGTTTCTCGCGCTCGCCTCGCGGCTCGCGCTCGGAATATTCCACTCGAATCGAATTTTCATTCTAACCTTGTTACAGAATATACTATTCTATAACTTAAACTATGACTATTACTACTTTAACAAATAATTAAGGAACATTAAAGAGTTTTTGATTTATAACATTTTCTATAATGTAATTGTTAGGCAGGAAACGTTTTCTCCAGTGAATAATCCGCAGCGGACAATACAACTGCTCTTTCAGCACACGTCTGGAAACTAGTCGTTCAACTTGCTGTAAAATCACTAAATCAATATCGGTATTTGTTACCAGAAAAGGTTATATCCCATTCATGAACCTTACGAAACATATGATATTAATCATATGTTTTGTAAGGATAAAATTTCACAATCACAATCAAATGCATATATCATACAGCAGAGCCACCGAATCACTGAGCGATTTTAAATGTAAGGCCCCCGGTTGGCACTATTTTCGTAAATACTTTTGGTTATCATAATTTGTTGGGCAGATTATTTTAGCGAGCGTGGTTCACTTGTTTGAACTTGAGTACACTAAGAAACATAAAATTGACTGTGGGTGCTCAAATAATATATGCACCAGAAGCCGTGAAAAAATAAAAAAAATAATCATAAAATGAATGACCTATTTAATTAAATCAATTTAGTCAGTACTAACTGGAGAGACGAAGGAATTGACTGGCTAGGCGGATAAGCAGCGGCAGGTCAACACTTGGATGTAAGGGAAGGGGAGCTCTCCACTTGAAGCCTCATCCCGGTACAGCAAGATTTATTTACATGGAAAGATAAAAATACAATTTTAAATATGTAAATAGAGAAGAATAATAAAGACGGGGGAGGGAGGGGGGGGGGGGTGAGACAGGAAAGGAGATAGGATCGCAAGAAAAAGTCAGAAAAGAACAGGAAAGGGAAGGTAAAGAACAGCACACGACAGGAAAGGGCAAGACAGAAAGGGGCAACACAGGACAAGAAACAGGATAGGGGATAGGGACAACACAGGAAGGGACAAGAAACAGGATAGGGGATAGGGACAACCAGGAAGGGACAAGAAACAGGATAGGGGATAGGGCAAAAAGGACAGAACGCGACAGAGGAGGATAGCAGAAAAGGGTAAATAAAATTGTAAGAAGAGATAGGATAGGATAAAAAGGACGGGAGCGGACATGACAGGATAAGACAGTGATGGATATAAAATGATGGGCCAGAAAAGAACATAAATGGACAGGACATGAATGGACAGGACATAAATGGACAAGACATAAATGGACTGGATAAGACTTGAAAAAGAAAGACAGGAGGAAATAGGAACGGACAAGACAGGAGGAAATAGGAATGGACAAAACAGGAAGGGAAAAGACAGGAAGGGAAAAGACCGGAAGGGAAAAGACAGGAAGGGAAAAGACGGGAAGGGAAAAGACGGGAGGAAATAGGAATGGACAAAACAGGAAGGGAAAATATAGGAAGGGAAAAGACAGGAAGGGAAACGACAGGAAGGGAAAAGACAGGAAGAAAAAACAGAAAGGGAAGAAAAGAAAGGAAAAGACAGGAAGGGATAGACAGGCAGGGAAAGACAGGACGGGAAAGACAGGAAAGGAAAAGACAGGAAGGGTAAAGACAGGAAGGGAAAAGACAGGAAGGAAAAAGACCGGAAAGAAAAAGACAGGACATGAATGGACAGGACATAAATGGACAAGACATAAATGAAAAAGTCTTTGTCAAAGTCAGTATGGTCAGTAGGCTCGTATATGTTTTTAAAATGTTTAGCAAATGCATGAGCAATGTCCGTATCGTCAGTTAACTGTTCGTTTGTTATTGGGTCGTTGATGTGCTTAATTTGCTCTGTCTTTTTATACTTCGTCAGTTTTTTTTAATTTCGGTCCAATATGTCTTGCCTTGCTTTTGTTCAATTTCTTGACAAATCTGAAGCCATTTGTCTTTTTTTTTTAGTTGTCTTCAATATTTGTTTAAATGTTTTTGTAATATTTTTCATATTTAAAAAACAAAAAAACGGTTAAGGTAAACACCCACTTCCGGTATGCGAAATTGTACCAAAAGCTTTTCAGTTCTTCGGATTGTCAAATAAGACTTATGTTCAAAGTTTTATGTTAATTACTGAATTAGTTTTTGAGATACAGCCCGCACAGAAACGCACACACACACACACACACAAACAACAGACACAAAATTTTCTCCGACTTGATGGTATCATTTATATTTACGCTTTCATGGTTTATTTTCAATTTAAATCATATTTTAAATGTACATCGAACGTTTCGTAGACTGAAACTGACGTTTAAAACGTCAAAATTATGAAATATGGAAAAATTATAATGCAAATTTAAAAACTAAGTTTACTCAAAAACTAAAGAGATTTAGAAAAAAACTTATTCCTTATAAGTTGTTCATTTTGGCATTCTCTACAATTATTATTCACATAAATTTGCTGTAACTATTATCGTTTCATAATTATAAACAAAAAATTAAGAAAAAATTATAATTTTTTTTCTCGAATAACAATGATTTTATGAAAAATATTTTCAAGCAAAAGATGTTCATTTCTTTGATGTCTTCAATATTTGTATATATATTTCTGTGATATTTTTCATATTTAAAAAGATATTGGAAAAAAACAAAAAACAGTTAAGGTAAACATCCACTTCCGGTGTACAAAATTTTACCAAAAGCTTTTCAGTTCTTCGGATTATCAAATAAGACTTATGTTCAAACTTTCATATCAATTGCTCTATTGGTTTTTAAGATACAGCGCGCACAGACAGACACACACACACACACACAGACACACACACACACAGACACACAGACACACACACACACACACAGACACAAAATTTTTTTTTCCGGAAATTGTTGAAATGGTATCTAGGGACTCCAAAACGGATATTTCCGTAAAAAAAATTTTTGAAAAAAAAATCACGATCACAATACTTTCTCGTACTTCGTAACGGAGAAAGTAAAAATGGAAACAAACTCTCCCTTATTGCAGATGCATTAAATAAATTTAATAATGAAAAGTAAGAAAGATAAATTACATTTAAAGAAATTCCCTGTTATATGTATTCAGAATATTCAGAAAACATTTTGTAATATTTTTGGGAATAAAAAAAGGGAAATTGTGTGACAGTGTGAATTTCCTATAAATCCTGATTCATTTTTATCAACCACAGCCTCTTATCTCTCAGTGTCCATTCATGTTTATCTCTGTTTATTAAGTGTTCCTGGTAGGAAGTTCACTGTGATTTATAAAACCATCAATTGTGCAGTTATTCTGAACCATACAATATATTTAAATGAATCATTATTATTGCGTATTTATCATGAGTATAATCATGCGTTTCATTATACATTATTATGCCGCAATGGTGACTGTCTTTTATAGCACACTGTTAAAAAGATTACGATTTTGCAAGATTAGGATGTCGTACATTTTTTTAGGGTACTTGTTTATATTAGCTAGACGTTGAGTTCAGATATTTCTTTCCAGGTGGGCTTTTCGGTACTTCGGGAGAGGGGGGTGGTTTCATAATTTTGACTTTTCAAACAAAAGTAAAAGGCCCCAAGCTCCAGCGACTTTATTTTTGACTAAAATTGAAAAAACAAATATAATATTAAATTGCATCTCGATTGCTATAATTTGCTTGTACAATAACAGATTTTTTTTGGAGAGCGGCCATCTTGACGTCATCGGCCAAAAAAAAGGGGAATTTTCTGTGCTATTAAACGATATAATCATTTCATAGGCTCGCATTACATTTTCTTTGAGAAAAACGCAAAACCAAATCAAAAAAAAAGTTGGCGATGGATTTTTTTTATTATTAAAAAGAAAGTAAAAGCTTATCAAGCCATTAACCTCGGCAGATTTTGTTTTGTTAAATTTCATGGCACTCTATTTCTAGCCTTTTACTTTCTTTTTAGTAATAAAAAAATCCATGGCTGTTTTTCTCAAAGAAAATGTAACGCGAGCCTATGAAATGATTATATCATTGAATGGCACAGAAAATTCTCTATAAAAAAGTTTTGATAAATTTAAGAAACGACCGATGATGTCATGACGGCAAGATGGCCGCTCTTTACAAAAATCTGTTACAAGCAGATTGTAGCAATCGAGATGCAATTTAATATTATCTTTGTTTTTTTTTTTTATTTAAGTCAAAAGTAAAGTCGCTAGAGCTTGGGGCCTTTTTCGTGAGACACACGGTATATCAAATCTGAAAAAGTAATATGATAGCCACAAGACCATTTTGTATTTGAGCCCGGGGGCAGAATTACATACAGGTTGAATATTTGTGTATTCCGGCTATATTTAGTATTTATTTAATGCATCTGAAACAAGTGGGGGTAATATGTAGTAGTAATATGGTTTAAAATAAAAATCCACTTTTTAAAGATCAGAGATTGTTACATAATTATAAAAATAGACTGGACAATCCTACACTTATTTTATCCACAATTGTTATATCCACACAATGAAAGCAAACTTTCATTAAAGAATCATGTTATTAAAGACATCATATTTGATTATTCAAATCCACCTTTTTTATGGTAATCGGTGTCATTGGAATCGAAACAATAGCCATTATATTTTTCTAGTTAATGGATGTTGTAAACTTTTAAGTAACCTTTTGCTTGTTTTAGATTGATTTAATATACAGGGAGTTTCAAAATTGCAAGGCAATTTTAAGGATGTATCCTGCAGCGCAAAACAACCAAACAACTTTGTATAAATCTCTTACATTAATCAAATAAAGATAATTACCCTGAATATACCAGGTGTACAAGTATGAAATGCATATTTTTATTTATAAAAACATGACACATTTAGAAATTTAATAAAAAGTAGTTTATTCAAAATATGATCCATCGCTACTTATACATTTTGCCCATCTTTTAGGCAATTTATGTATACCACGCCAGTAAAAGTCTTCCCCTTTTGCTTTGAACCAGGGTTCGGACGATATATATCATCGGATATATATCATGATATAGGTATATCACGATATATATCATGATATATATTCGATGATATATATCATGGATATTTATGAAACACAAAATACCAAAAAAAACCCTCGTTTCTCAAATATTCTCAGTTGCAGCAATATGAATAGTAAGTATTTGCTTTAATTTAAACTAGAGATGGGCAAAATGACTTTTTTGTCGAAAAGAGTTGATTTTGAAGTGACTTAAAAATGAAAAAGTAAGTGTGAGCAAAAAATTTTTAAAAAAAAGGTCCTTACTTTGGAAATTCTTCAATTTATCCCTGAAAACATAGTGAAGAGCAAAAAAGTCTTCATTTAAAAATTTTTTCAATTTGATGTCAAATATTTTGACATTTTAAATGTTGTTTTTTTACTATCTTGTAAGCAACTGTGTTTGTTTGCAATAAATAAATATAATATAAATAAAGTATGTGCATTATTTAATTAAGAAGTCATATAAACATTAATATTAATAACCAAAAATAAATATCAAGAAGTTGATATATATCGGATATATATCCGATATATTGATATTTATATAAATATCGGATATTTTCCGAACCCTGCTTTGAACCATTCATCGAGACATTCATTAATGTCTTCTTATGAATCAAAGCACTGCTCAGCAAGTGTGTGAGCCATCGATGCAAATAAGTGAAATTCGGAAGGAGCCAAGTCTGGTGAATAAGCCACATGGGGTAGAACTTCCCAGTTTAATGTTTCCAACTTATCACGAACCGGTTTTGCTGTATGAGATGGAGTATTGTCATGCAAAAAGATAACTTTGTGTTTCTGGTCTTTTTTCAAGCATAAAACAGTTCAAATTAGATAATTGTTGTTTGTAACGTTTTATATCAACTGTTTCTCCTGGTTTTAGTAGCTCATAGTAGACTACACCCCTCTGACCCCTTCAAACACAAAGCATCGTCTTTCTGCCAAAGCGATTCGGTCTTGTAGTTGATGTGGATGGTGCGCCTGATTTTACCCATGATTTTTTACACTTTGTAATTTCAAAATAAATCCACTTTTCATCTCCTGTAATTACACGGTGCAAAAATGACTTCCTATTGTACCTAGCGAGCAAAATATCACAAGTGTTTTTCCGCTTTTCCATTCATGTGGAACCAGTGATGGTTCGCGGGGTTTTTTCTGGTACGGCCGACGAACAAGAGGTGGTAATACAGATAGGTGCGGTCACGCAGCCAGCCGTCTCTGCAACTGACCCTACCTATCTGTATTACCACCTCTTGTTCCTCGGCCGTACCAGAAAAACCTCCGCGAACCGTCACTGTGTGGAACCCATCTGCCAGTCTTTTGAATCTTTCCCATCTTGAGTAACCGAATGGAAATAGCTTGTCGATTAACGCCCAATTGATTGGCTAGTTGTTTTTGTGTTTGCGAATCATCTTGGTCCAACAATGATTGCAATTCAACGTCTACAAATTTTTTTGGAGGTTTTCCATGCTCTTTGCAACATCAAAGTCACCACTTTTGAATCGTCGAAACCATCGTTCACATGTATCTTGCGATGGAGCATGTTCTCCATAAGCTGCTTGAAGTAATCGGTACGACTCAGCCGCAGTTTTCTTTAAATGAAAGCAAAAAATTAACGCCTTTCGCGAATGCTCCTTATTCGGTATAAATTTAGACATTTTGAATAGAATAACTCGAGGATATGCACACGCTTTTCAAATTATTAACTCCTTTACAACTAACACAACAAAATGGCGCACTGTCCTATCGTTATAGCACAAGGTACATTGGTGCACCATCTGTTGTTTAAAATCCGTATTTCATACTTGTACACCTGTTTTAAATATCCAAATCGAAACACATGTTTATTTAACTTTAAAACCTTAATTTTTTTAAATGCAACCTGCAGCATGACGAATCCATACTTTTCTGGAAAGACTTTTAGCACCAGGACAACCATTAATAGTTGCTGCAGCTTCCATGATCCACTTCCGCTTGGCTCTTCTTGTAGTACATGTAGAATTAACAAATGACACTTCAAAAATGACATTAACCCTTTGACCTACAACCATGAGTACTCCTCGTGTTTAAATGTTCGGGCCAAACACAACGACCACGAGCATATCTCGTGGCGCGCCGCTTGGGCCAATCACATCAAGCATGAGCCCAACTCGTGGCGAGCCGCTTGGGCCAATCAAATCGAGTACAGGCTCAACTCCTGGCGCAGCGCTTGCGTTAGTAGTGCTGCACAATGAATGCATTTTCTTGCGAAACAGAATTTTTTGAAGTCCATATTTTACGTTTTCAGTTGTGCCATGAAAAAGCATGAATTTGTGCGCATACAATTGGGCACGCCAGGCGTGCCTCAGTCTGACTGGTTTCTGCTGCTGCATTCGGACGTAAGGAAAGTAGGCCAAAGGGTTAAAAGAAATTGGTAGAACTTAATAAATTGATTTCACTAAAAATACCTTAGAATCTATGAGTTACATTGTTAATTGTTGTCGATGAATATTTAGCTAGGGGGCAGATTCTAATAAAAATGGCACCCAACATGAGGCTCAACCCTTTTGTATCCATTTATAAAGAATGTTCCAAAATGCAAAATATATGTTTTTTTTAGTTTTTTTTCTAAATGGAACACTGGTCGAGGTCATTATAAATATTGAACAAAATACTGGATGTTTTTGAAAAAAAATACAACTTTGTTGTGTAACTAAAAAATGAATCACACACATGCACTTAGATATGATCAATAGATTTTTCTTAAAGCTTTTAACCCATCTTTGGCCAAGCATTGAAATAATTATTATTTGATATTTTTGTTAAATGAAACTAGTTAGAAAGGAGTTCAATAAGAAATAAATAATAAAATTTTGAACAAAAAAAAATTGTTTATGCGCATACAGGTAATTTAAATGTGATACTGGTTAAAACATTCTGAGTGCAGATGCATATTTCATTTTATATGTCAGTAAATACTATTAGATTTGCACACTTTACACATTAGCCACTTCTTGGCTTCATGTTATGTAAATACGACGAATAAACAATTAATAAATGAATAAATAATTATGTCTAAAATTATCTTTCCACGCTTCTGATGGTACTAACCGATGCTATGGTTCAATCTCCTATTGCCAAGAGTTTAATAACAATTTATGATTTCATATCAAGCTTATTGCAGTAAATAATGTTTTATTTTTTGCAATGTATTCCTACTTATGCATTTTTTTAAACAATGTAAACTCCCTCATCCTCCGTGGACCAATATTTTTCTTTAATTCTTCACTGAATGGCTATCGTGGCGATAATTGTCCGTAGCATATTTGTTGAAATGCTCAACCATTAACAACAATAATTCCTCATCGAAGAATATTTCCCAAGGTGTTTTTCCAACAATGTTATGTACCAGATTTTTGACGTCATTCACTTCGATGAGTTTAGCATAGCTGATATTTGGAAGTTGCTTTTTTCCCATACTGTATCACGAGTAATTGTTGCTTACTTTGCAGGGAAATGATACAAATAATAAGGAATCATATTTACAATTATTGGTCTTTATGTAACATTTATAACATACAAATATAACCCTTATTGTAAACAAACATAATAAAGGATTAAAGGTCAATGTTTTAATTCCATAAATATTTAATCCCTTAAAAGCAATAATAAATATTGTTAACAAAATTACATAGCTTAAGGGTTAATATTTTGATTTCAGAAATCAATAATCCGTTAAAAGTAGATTTACGATAATTATTTTTTAGAAGCGGGCATATTGTACTTCCTTTTGGCCAATGATGCGTATACGCATCACTAAGGATTAACTGTCATTATTTTAATCATGGAAATTTTTAATCCCTTGAAAGAAAGTTTATAACAAGACAATTGGATATTAAAAACATAAAAAAATATTGTCTAGATACAAAAAATTTAATGTAAACAACCTCAATGCAGTTGTACCTAAAATTGGACAACTTCATGCATTGCTTGCAAATGTAATTAAAAAGAAAACACTTAATACAATAAAATAATAAATAGTTGCATTTTTTGTTTATTCTGCAATGGTGCGTATGCACCATTGGCCAAAGATGGGTTAATGCGAACAGTTGGTTGGAACGCCCAGTATATCTATAATTGTGTGAAAAACATATATCCAATGGAATTTTAATACCAACAAGGTTTGTTATTATGTCATTAAAATGGGGTATTTGTGTATACATGATTTGGGTGAAAAACGTATATTTTGAAAATTCTACCCCATACACACGACACCATTACTAAAACTGATATTGCTCAAATTTTCCGGAATACATGTTTTTCATCCATATCGTGAATATAGAAATACACACATACGGTCCTAAAGGTATTAATTTTTCATTATCGTCTTGGGTCGGATTTGATGCCACCAACAACGTTCTATGTTGAAAAATGTAATATTAATGTAATTATTTTTATTCACAGTGCCGTTGGTAAAACATGCCTACTCATCAGTTACACAACGAATGCCTTCCCGGGAGAGTACATCCCCACAGTATTTGACAATTACTCTGCCAACGTGATGGTAGATGGCAAACCCATAAACCTGGGACTTTGGGATACGGCAGGGCAGGAGGATTACGATCGTCTTCGCCCGCTGTCATATCCTCAGACTGATGTTTTCCTCATATGTTTCTCTCTCGTCAATCCAGCCTCTTTCGAAAACGTCCGTGCGAAGGTAATATTATAAAAAAATTTAACCACAGAAAATTTGCAATCACTTACTTAACCCTGGGCACACTGGGATCAACTTGACCCAACACAGATACAAGAGGATAAAGTTGAAGAAAAAAATAAGCATGATCTATATTCGATTTTTTTGGGGATTTTTTGTTACTTCTGTTTCACATATTAAAGCTAATACATGTGTTATGCCTCAAAATGATATTTTTCCCAACTCTTACTCAATTTATTGTTTGGGGTCACTATGACAAAAATTAGTGTGCCAGTCCAGGATTAAAATAAATCAATGTGGGTTTTAAAACATGTTGCATTTCAATTTTAAAATTAGTTTTCCAGTATTTATGTTTGATCTGTGAACATTCCTTCGAAGCCTTATCAAGGTTACTACCCCTGCTTAATTAACCGCCTATTTGGTCAAGATTTTGATCTATTTTTCAGACACAATTTGATGTGAATTAACTTATAGATCAGCAGCGGCTCTTGGATTTCCATAGAGGAGGCTAAAACAGAGAAGCAAATATTTCGCTGCTGTTTTGGTCAATTTTTTTTTTCTGTAGCCTCCTCCCCGAACATTCACGAGCCGCCGCTGCTGTAGATTATGCCTTGTTTCTGGGCAATATCATATACTGCAGTGAGATGAATAAATGCAAGGATGTGCTCCATTTGTTTGTAGCGCCACCTACTGTCTCCTTATTTGAAATAAACTAGTCTTATAATTGCACTAATTATACCCGTGCAAAGTATACACAACCAGAAGCAAAGTTTTCAGTAATGCTATTTACAGATACAAAGTTTATCTTTTATATTCCTATGTATTTCGAATCATCTTGGTTTATTTAATTTCATGATTTCTTTTAAAATCCTGTTTCATTATGGATTGTATCTTCAGTCAGTACGTGCACTTTTAATCAAATACTAATAATTTATGTTTATTTGTTATAGTGGTATCCAGAAGTAAGACATCATTGCCCGAACACGCCTATAATTCTCGTCGGAACAAAGCTAGATCTTCGTGATGACCGATCGACCATAGAGAAATTAAAAGATAAAAAACTAGCGCCTATTACATATCCACAGGTAATATTATTATTCAGTCATTTTTGTTTGAAATTATCATTTATTTACACTTTTCAATAGGGAAATTTTATCCAATTCTATAAAGTTAAGTGAGAAAAGTGCTACTAACCAACTGCCAATTTTTTTTTCACTGCAACCTTGGTATTTTCAGTCGGTTTATCAAGATTGTAAAAATATTTTGGCATGAAAATAATGTATTCCATAAATGAAAAATATTATTCTTGAAACTCTGTTGCTGTAAATAGCCTAATTCGTAGAAATACCATTGAAAGAATTATTGACTTGTTCGAAGAAACTAATACAGCAAATCCCTTTAAAAGTTATGGAGAAAATTAAACCAAAATCAACATATTTACATTGTTTTGTAAAAACCCATAAATTTCTATGTCGGGTTACTTTCAAAACTGGTAAAAAAAATTGTTTTCATTCGGACTGCTGATTATTATTATTTTTATTTTCACTAGGCGTCTTTGCACACCTAATTGAAAAATAACAGTTTTTTGTTTCAAGGCATGTCCGCTATTATAATTGAATATTTGTAGCTTTGAACAGTTCGGAAGTGATTAAAATGAATCATTTTTGCTTTGCACTGTCATGTTGGCACCAAGCACATATACAGTATTACCGACCACTTGAGGCGTGTGGCCATAAAGTTTGTGCAGAGAGAAAGTATTCGGAGAAGGCGAGATAATTAAATTTAAGTCACTGCACAACACGCCTCGAGAGCTCGGTAAAATTTCAATCCTATTAAAGTTATATAATATGTTGTTTTAATTTTTAACAAACTCAATCATGATCATGTGTTTACCAATTGTAAGGATATCAATCAATTGATTAATTCTAATTCCACTCAGTTATTTTATTTGTTGTTTAAATATTACTGAATGAACTGCCAAGGGAATTGAGTATTTCCTAATTTTAATTCTGCAAGAATTTGCTTTCTTTCGATAAGTGTTACTTAATTCTAAATCTGTAGGGATTGGCTATGGCGAAAGAAATCAGTGCGGTGAAGTACCTGGAATGTTCTGCGCTCACACAGAAAGGATTGAAGACAGTGTTCGACGAAGCCATAAGAGCAGTGTTGTGCCCAGTGATGCCAGTGAAGCCAAAACGAAAATGTGTCATCCTTTAAGAAGGTCCCACCACGCGCTTCAACGACGCAAACTTAGAATATTCACTTCCGACGTTCTTTTCCACTCCAGCCTCCATCCATACTAAGTTTTCCTCCGGAATATTCTAACTTTGCTAGCCCGAGAGCGACATTGCACAAAGTGTGACGGTATAAATGTGATCCTAGAAATTCGATGGGTGACAAGAGTGTAGACGCCAAGAGTTAATTTTTTTATTTACATTTTTTTTGTATTCGATTTTTTACCATAAGCAGAGTTTATATTTTAAAAGAATTTGTAGCGTAAACGTTTTATTAGGCGAGTTAGTTAATGGGAGATGTGTTCATTTAAAATAATTTTTCTTAATCAAAAGTAAACATGTAATATAATTAGAGCAAATTATTATGAATATTTTTTTAACAAATCGAGATAACCATATAAATATAAATATATATGAATATATTTTGCTTCTAAAACTGAGATCGGAGATTAGTTGCATTCGAGAGAAACCGGTGTCGATGAATTCCAAGCGGTTTCACCGTTCGCAGATCTTCCTATAGCTTCGATTAACCGTGGGTTTTAAATGTGAACGGCATTTGTTTGATGATTGGACGACCACTTTTAAACAAATTAATTGTTAATAACAATGTTTGTACAGTATATAAGATAGATTAAGTGATTATTCGTGCAAACGGCATGTCTTCGATTGGTGCAATTAACCCCACAGGACTATTTTATTTTTAAATTCATTATATACTATTATGTTTTTGGGACGTGACGTTTGCATACCTATATATATATTATATGAATTATTATAAAGAAAGGCTTAAAACTGTTGAATTGTTTAGCTTTTTTTAAATTTTATTAAAGTTCTAGCTGAGATATTCCTTTACTCCATTCTTTTCTGTTTCGCTTTTTCTGTTTACATTGTATTCTATGTATAAGTTCTAAGTATACAAGTCACGTGTTATTTTAATTGTACATGTATAACCCGCCTTCCAAGTCTCGCTACAACCAGCTGCGGGATTTTGGCCGTCGCGTTATTTTATTGATGGATGTTACATTTGATAATTTCATAAATAGTAAGTGTGTGATTCGTCATAACTACAGACTGTGTGTATTTTGTAAATACTAAATATTATTAATTATGATAAGATTTATAGAATAAATATATTCATTCACACCACCCTTTTAAATCATTATTAACTACTACGTTTGTTGCTTTTACAAATTTTAATATCTCATTTTTCACAACTGTAAGACCAAAATCCACTGTTGTTTACTACTATGTTTACTAACTTAACAACTAAATGGTAAGTAGAAACAAATTGTAGAAAAAGATAATTTATTTTCACTCAAATTTTCATCTCGATTCACATCGAATTGTGTGTCCTTGGAAAGATAATTCTAGAATTGTAGGTTCAATAGTGATTTGAATTGCACGAACTTTCGGTAAATTCCCAGATATTGTACCACTCGAAAATGCGCATGTGTGATATTAACAAAGAAACTGTTTTATTTAAAGTTCCTAACATAAGCACCAATTGTCAAAATCCTGTGTGTGGGTAAAATGAAACTGGTCGAGTGCCGCTGGAATCGCAAGATTCGTGCCTGTGCGTTTGCGAGTGGTACAATATCTGGGATCTAGCCAAAAAAATTATGTCATTCAAACAAATTCCAATCTTATGAGGATATCTTACTGCAAAAAAAATCAATAATATCTGGAGAGCTGCCAAGTCCCCCCACCTAGAGCTGAGCAGGCTGATACATATAATACCGAAACGATCTAACATGATCACCCAAAATTCACGAGTCAGCTATAATTGCACTAGAGTTTTCAATGCAGGCACTTGCATACCAAAAACGAATTCTAAATTTTCCCTGGAGCTGATAAAATCATCTAGAATTTCCCATCAGCGGCAAAGATTATGTTTCTAAATGTGTGTAACAATTGATTTCTTAAGGGAAATTATAGTCTGAAACATCATGACCCTTTCAAGTCCAAATCTCATAAACTAATACCAGTCATCTTGTTTAACAAAATTATTTGAAAGGATGATCAAATTACCAGTCTCACAACATACTTAATAATGTTAGTGTTAGAGACTTTTTCAAACCATATTAAAATTATACAATGTAAAGATGACTTTTGTAATAGTACTGAAACAAATCGTGAAGAGCCTGAGCAACCATACTTCACAAAATTGCCAAGCATGTCAAATGTAGTAATATACACTATACATCCCTAGACATAGTCCACATTGACATCTATGCAATCAATTTATTTTACAAGTTCTCAAATACAGAATCTTACAAGTAGTTGGGAATTATTTCTAAAAAAAAACTGAACCCGAACCCAAAAGTGTATTGAAGCCATGCATGATTATTATTTGCAGAAAAATGTTCAGTATAACCGTGGCTAATAAAATAAAAAATATACCCATGTCAAATGATATTATTTGTCACAGAACTACTGTTAAGCACATGCGTGTCCTTTTCGCTGCCTACTTTTTTTGCGAACCAGGGTAAGGGCGTGGTGCCACAGAAATCACCAGATTGTTTAAAACTGCCTCTGATGTATCATCTTGTAAATAGTGTGTAAATAAATGTCTTGCGTTAGTAACTTAGAATGTACTTCTTGTGAATGAAAGCAGCTACAACATCGAGCTTAAACAACTACTTTTATTGTGAATGATCTTCAAGAGCAATTAATTCAGATTATTAAAATGACACCGTGATTTCCAATCCGAATAGATAAATCAAATGACATTTCAAACAAAAGCATCTGCTTGGGATATGTGCGATTTATTGATTGTGAAGATTCTTGAAGAAATTATGTTTAGTTTAGAACTGGAAACTAGCACAAGTGAAAATATATTCAACAAAATTAATACTTTTTTCATATCCAATGACATACTGTGGCGAAACTGTGGGAATTTGCACAGATGGTGCGGCTGCTATGACAGGTCATCATCACAGTGTTGTCTCCAGAATAAAACAAATCTCAAATCCTAATATGATGGCTACTCATTGTTTTATACATGGGAACGAACTAGCTTCTAAAGAAATGAGTCCAGAATTAGACGTAGTAATGATTGGATTCTGTGAAAGTAAATTTTGTAAAAGCGAATGCCCTTAACTCAAGACTATTTTCTTTTCGGCTCTGTGTGTAGAAGTTGGCACCGATCATACGTCACTCTTAGTTCACACATAAGTTAGATGGCTGTCGAGAGGGAAAGTGTTCGTTTATTGGAACTGAAAACAGAAGTGGAAATATTTTTAAATGACAAAAAATCATGTTTGGTCATTTATTTCGAGGACAAAAATTGAATTGCAAAACTTTGTTACTTGGAAGACATTCATCATTCTAAACCAACTAAATTTATCTAGGCAAGGAAATCACCACAACATTTTTTCCATAAACTAGAGGTGATGAAAATGAAACTTGGTACATGGATTCAAAGAATAGAATCAAATGTTTTAGAAATGTTTCCCAAATTATTAGAGATAATTGTGAATTTGATAAAGAACATACAAATTATTTCAATGTCATCTCAAAAATTAACAAATTTAACAAAATTTTCCAAATAATTGATACCAGAAAATTGTGGATTCGAGATCCCTATAATAACTGGAATAATACCAATTGATCACCAACCCACGATGACACTCTGATTAGATTTATAAAGGATTTAAGTTCACCATCGCCATAGAACATTACAATGCCTATACTTCCATCAATTTTAATCCAAATAATTCAAACATTTCAGGGAATATTCTCCAAATATTATATTTACTGAAAATGTCAAAACCCAAAAATCGAATGAATATTACCTAATGGGGAGCTACTGGCCATGAAAATATTTTGAGATTTTAAGGGGGCAACGAATGTACTTTAAGATTTTAAAGGAGCCGTGACTACTAAAAGGTACTACTGCTTAAAATGAAAGCAAAATATTTGAAGCGAATTAATTTTTTAAATTGTATCCAACTGTCTTCATTGGAAGAAGATCCAAGTGTGTCATTTAATTTTTATAAACATTATGTTGGGTCAATTCATGGTGACACCTACATCATGGGTCAATTTTACACTGAGGGTTATCTACATTTTAACTCTGAACATATGATTGTTAATGCCTATATTCAATTGTAAAATAATCACATCAACGCATTATTAGGTAGGCAACCACAATTACTCGGTTTTATTTAATTTTCAAAATTGTGTTAATAAAAATGTATTACACCACCAAAGAAAGAATACAAATAATTATTTGGCATAAGAGCGGGAGCAGCACTCGAGGTATTAGAGATTGTTTTTGGTTGCATACCCGAGTAGACAACAATTTTTAATGTCCATAATTTTGATAATACTGGCTGCGTGAGTAATTTTCATAGTAAAAGGTCTAAAAGAAGTCAAATATTAACGGAAGAGATAAAACTCAACATTTTATGTTACGTAGAACAAAACCCCATATCATCGTTAAGAGTTATTGCAGCACAGTTTCAAATAAGTTCAGCTTCCGTTTACAAGACATCAAAAAAATTTAAATACAATGCTTACAAGTTTTCAAATCATCAGCAATTATCAAACGAAGACAAAGGCAAATGAACGGATTTATTTAAAACCGTATTTAATTTAATTAACCAAACTTTGCTGTGTCACATTCCTTGTGTGTCACTTCACCTTTGTGTACTTGGTTGCATACAATTTCAATTAAATGCCATGCGTTGATGTGATTATTTTCGATTGAACATAAGCGTTAATAATAGTATGTTCAGTGTTAAAATAAAAGCCCTTTATGAAGTAGCAGCTAACTGGAGTTAACTCACTATTAAAGATACTGGAGATGTATCACTACTATTATCACAGGAATTTTTTTGTCTAGTAGACCCACTTGTCACGTTTTTCGGTTTTGAGTAGACCCCCTGCCTACCTGATATTGATTGTTTGCAATTTCATCAACTAATCAACATAGTCGTACGAGTGAATAAATAATTCAAAAATCAGTTAAAAGATGTCAGTAGTGGTGTTAAGTACGAGAAAGATCACGAACTTTTGCGAGGACAGATAGAGATTCGCACATCTTTGTTGGATGGTTACTACTCCAATATCCACGCAATTTAGCAGCGTCTTAATTATAAACATTTTCGTTATATTTATTTTCTATTGCCGTGTACGGTCGTTTAGCCAAGCAATACTATAAAATAACCTTAAAAATTATAACCAATGTAACCTCAATCTTTACCTACAATTTCTAATTGAATTTCAGGTTATTAAGTGATGACTTTCTTTGAAGATTTAGAGAGGGAAACTCCGAAAGAAGAAAGAAAACAAGAGAAGCCTCCCGAGAAGGCCAAAGGAGGTATGAATAATATATAACATCATGCCTCGTTTCATTATTTAAAAGAAGTAACAAGAAAAGGTAAATTTTGTCCAAAAATGGTTCCCAAAAGATCTGAGAGTAGTGGGACATCTAATTAAAATATATGTTTATTTTTCTCCTCCACTTTTTACTGAAATATTACTGCTTTACTATTTATCTTACATAAGAGCAATAAACGCTAATCATTCATTTTGAAAATTGTACGTAGACATTAAGTATATTGTACAACGAGCATATAATGATGGCTATTAATCATGAGAACGATGTTTGCGGAAGAGCCGTAGGCAAGTGGGGCAAATCGTTAATAGCTATCATTATATGCTCGTTGTACAATTTGTTCATGAAAATTCAAATCAAGATCAAAATTTAATTTAAAATCACAATTAGAATCAAAATTAAAGTTGTAATTACAATTACAATTGAAAAAAAATTAAAATCAAAGTTAAAATCAGTATTAAATAGGGTAAACAAAATATTATCATAAATTGCGTTCTATGAATCAAAGCACGAATTAGCGTGTTTAATGACCATATTAAACATGCAAATACGTGTGCGTGTTTAATAATCATATTAAACACGCAAATGCGTGTTTAATGAAATTGAGTGTTAAATGTACCCCATTAATGCTGCCCATACAATTAAATAATGAGCACATTATAACATTTTTGTGAAAAAACTTTATTATACAAAAACTAAATATCACAAGTCAGAACTAGTCTAGCTTTGCCCTAGTTAATATGAATCAACAAGTATACAAATATTAAAACCATTAAATGCATTAATAATTTTGTGAAATTAAATTAAATATTTAAAAATAAAAGAAAATTTTAAATAATTGCAGAATAAGGTCAAATAGTCCTCTCCACAATGTATTTTCAAAAATGATTATCAGCGGTCTCAAAAATAATAATGTATTTTTTTAATTTTTTTAAATAGATATAAAATGGGGATACGATTTATACCCAGAAAGAAGGAAAGAGAAAAACACCTCCATAATATCAAACTTAATGCAAGGAAAGGGCCGTGAAAACATAGATAAAATCCGATGCGAACGCAGTGTCTACAAATGCGTGCAAACTTCACCTTTAGTAAGACTAATGATGTCGGCCTTAAAAAGCTCAGGCTGTCCAATTGACATCCGACGGCACATAGCGTGCGAAGAATGCAGCTACACTGTCAGCGGCGGGTACGACCCCGTCCTGAACCAAGTGGTCGTATGCCAAAACGTAGCAACAAATGAAAAACTCATACAAGGCGTGCTAACCCACGAAATGATACACATGTTCGATTACTGCCGAAATAAACTGGACTTCAAAAACATTGACCATCTGGCGTGTACGGAGATTCGCGCTGCCAATTTGACGCATTGTAGTTTTGTTTCCGCTTGGTTGCAAGGGGATGCGACGTTTTTTGATATAAAGGAATCGCATAAGAATTGCGTTAAGAATAAGGCTCTGATGTCAGTGCTAGCTGTTAGACATGTAACGCAAGAAGAAGCGATGGAGGCTGTGGAAAGGGTTTTTCCAAAATGTTATGCGGACTTGGAGCCCATTGGAAGGAGGATAAAACGGAATTCGGTTGATATGTTTAGAGCACAAGCTGAAGGTTATCTGTACGGATATGATCCCGATTAAGGTTTTGTATTTTTTTTGTAGTAATATTATCGTAATTTATCTTATAAAATATATTAAATGAACTAGGCATTTTCTTTTTGTATCCTTGGAGAGAAATTGACTTGGGTAAAAGATAAGCATTTTGTACGAGGGTCATTTTTAAAGTAAGAACCGTTCTAGTTTAAATATATATAAAAAAAACGTTTCTTCAATTTTTTTATTTCTACAATAACTATCATCTTTTCACTATTTTTTGACAATATGTTTGATATTTTCCCGAACAGGAGATGAGTTTGAAGATCCTCCCGTCGTAGAAGTCGGCTGCCGGTTCATCCATTTCGTTTTGTGTTCCTGCGTAAGCATTTCTAGAACCCACCTGGCACAGATCTTTGCATTCTGTAAGTGTATACTGACAATGTTGTCGCAATCTCACAGATAACATTTCGGGAAACATGTGGATAATCTTATGAAGTTCATCAATAGTGAATAGCCTGTTTTGTCGAATGTTTGCATCAACAGTTGCTTTCAGTTCGTTCGTTATCACAAATAGACGGCTCATTATGGATTGTTCTGTAACCATTATGTAAACGAGACCATTTTAGGAATTTCCCATCATTAATCCCATCTTACCCATACGCTCCAAAGAGTTGGCAATGAATTTTGCCAGGACGCATGTTTTTGTATTTAAAATCAGACTGTCAGCACGTACTTTAAATCGGCCGAATTAGTAATGGACCTAACTATTCTTAAATTGCAATAAAACATCTTCTACCCTATTTACAGACTTAAGACTGACCGACAACATAGTCGAATGTTTAGAGAAGCCATTTGTCCCTAAAAAACCTTCGAGGAAGGCTATGCACGGATAGCATGCACAAACGGTTCTTACTTTAAAAATGATCCTCGTATGTGAATATGCAAATAAAAGGCAGATTTGTTGGGTGGTGTTGTGTTGGTTGCTAAGTAAGATTTGAGTGAACCTGAAATATTGATAAGCGTATGATATACAGTGAGATCAGAAAGTCGAAAATAGTTGGCAGCATATTTTCTGGAAATCCCTATAATAATTTAAGTAATCTGATATTGGCTGTCTAAATTATTTCAGTGCAGTGCATGTGCATTTTATTTATTTTGACGTCTTGTCATCTTTAAAACAAGTAACCTCAAAAAAGCACAAGACATCAAAATAGATAAAATTCTTATGTACTGCACTTATCCAGGCAGCTAACATAATATTACGTGAATTATTATCCCTATTTTCAGAAAATGTGCTGCCAACTATTTGACTTTCTGACCTCACTGTACAAGTTCAACTTTATGTCATTTTTAGATGCAACAGATCCCATGGTGATCTGTGAAAATTATTTTGCTTCCGAGATCTGGTTTTTCGGGTGCCATCGACCATTTTACGTACAGCATACTTTGCTTTGGTAGAGTCACATATGGCATCTTAGTTTTTACTGTGGATCATGGAGTTTTCAAATTTCAGAGGTATTTTCTACGAATAATCCATGGCATTGGTTGCACCTCCGACTGCAAAGAGCACTGTAAATGCCAGTGTATTCTAACTTTCCCCTGTTCACTGGCAGATCCAGAGGGGGGCAATTACCCCTTGAGCCTAATTACTTTCTCCGTTACGAAGTACGAGAAAGTATTGTGATCGTGATTTTTTTTTCAAAATTTTTTTTTACGGAAATATCCGTTTTGGGGTCCTTGGATGCCATTTCAACAATTTCTGTAAAACAAAATATTGTGTCTGTGTGTGAGTGTGTGTGTCTGTGCGCGCTCTATCTCAAAAACTAATAGACCAATTGATATGAAACTGAACATAAGTTTTATTTGATAATCCGAAAAAATGAAAAGCTTTTGGTAAAATTTCGTACACCAGAATTGGGTGTTTACCTTAACCTTTGACTATATACTATTGGACTGCTATTCCCCCTCCATTTCCCATATGATCACTGCTCCAAAAGTTGTCCACGAGCTGGAGCCTGATATAAGTCCCGCCCCGGAGCCGAAAATGGAGCGTAATTTAAAAACCGGAAAGCAAAAAAAATATTTCTCGATGTATTCATCAGCAACGTGGAGAATGCAAATGCGAGCATATTTCGGCAACTCGGGTCCGCTTTCCTGCCTGTTCTTTACAAGCAAAGCATCAACCCATAATTTGCGAAGTTCCGGATTTGATGAAAATCTAATACAGAATTTTAGGTTATAAGTCAAAAGTCAACTGACGTGTACATCAGCTGACGAGTATTATAACCGCGTTGGCATATATACTGTGAATATTTGACAATATAAATGTTGATATATTCAAAGGTGGGAATAAATTGCAGGGTATCACAATATGCAATGCGAGCTCATAGAGTCATATGTCATAGACACAAAATAACTACCAATTTAGTAACATACCGCAACCATTTAGGGTCCCGCCGCGCCAGCGTTGCTTGGAGACACACATGAAGCGGCGCTAGCAGTCCAATAGTATATAGTCAAAGACCTTAACTGTTTTTTGTTTTTTTCCAATATTTTCTTAAATATGAAAAATATCACAAAAATATTTAAGCAAATATAGAAGACAACAAAAAAATGAACATCTTTGGTTTGAAAATATTTTTCATAAAATCATTGTTATTCGACAAAAAAAAATTATTATTTTTTTCATTTTTGGTATACAATTATGAAACGCTAATAGTTACAGTGAATTTTTGTTAATAATAATTGTAAAGAATGCCAAAATGAACAATTTATGAAGAATAAGTTTTTTTTTTAATCTCTTTGGTTTTTGAGTAAACTGAGTTTTTGAATTTGAAGTACATTTTTCCATCTTTCATAATTTTGACGTTTTAAACGTCAGTTTTATCCGAGTCTATGAAACGTTCGATGCATATTTAAAATATGATTGAAATAGAAAATAAACCATGAAAACGTAAATATAAATACCATCAAGTCGGAGATGGCCACATCACCATTGTGAACTTACGAAAATGTCAGTGGTGGCATTTCAAAAATAATTGTTTATTTTGTTTGTTATTCAGTTTAAATTCTTTTGAATATTTCTCTCCTTAGAAACCCACTCCTGCACTTTCGTAATAGTTTAACTATATGTCAAATATAAACATTCAGAGTTACAGTGTTTCTGGAGCTGGATTGTTCCGATGGGAGGGCAGAGAGGTCCGCTGCACGTAGGCCTTAAGGGGCCCTTTGTACGTCCTCCCATCTGGGATTTAGTGGCATGTTGACATTAAAGGATAAAATAAAATAATAAAAACCTATAAAGATGAAATCTGTAAAATTATATAAATCATTAAAATTGTAGAATTCTGTATATTCATAGAATAAAAGTTGTAGAAACCTATAAAATTATAGAAATCAGTATATTAATAGAATTCTATAAAACTGTAGAATTCTGTATATTCATAGAATAATAGAAACCTATAAAGTAGTAGAATCCTATAAAATTATATATCCTGTAAAATTATAGAAGCCTATATAATTATAGAATCCTGAAAAATTGAAGAATTCTGTATATTCAGAACAATAGAAACCTATAAAGTTATAGAATTCTATAAAATTATAGAAACCTATAAAATTTAAAATTCTGTATATTTATAAAGTTATAGAATCCTGTAAAATTATAGAAACTCGTAAAATTCTGCATATTTATAGACACCTATAAAGTTATAAAATCCTGTAAAATTATAGAAACCTATAAAATTATAGAATCCTCCAAAATGAAAGAATCCTATAATTTGTTTAGTATCCTGTAAAATTTATAATTATACTACGGCTTTGGCGAACGCGACTTGAGAATAAGTACTTGATTACTTTGTGATAACAGTCAACTGTCGCTTCGCTGAACGATCCGGAATCAAAACTACAAATGTGTCGCATTATCTCTGCAGGCAGTGCCGGATTATGACTTTTTTTGCCCATTGTTGTAGCGCGCCCTCTCCCACTACAAAATTCTATAACCCAATACAAACCAACAAAAAAAAAACATAAATGGAAAAAGTTAACAAGAAGGTTTCTCTACGTTAACGATATTTTCTATGTTTCAACAAAATATTTGAATTAAAAATATTCTTCAGCAAAACATTAATCTAAATTGTTTGAATATTCGCCTTGAAAATTATTTGAATCAATTCGTATGTCTTTGTCATTCATAATCTTAAGTTTATTTAAAAATAAACTTAAGATTTCTATGTAAGCCATCAATCGTTTCTTTAATTGTTGATCTAGCCTACCAAAAATGGTAAGAAAAACCTTAATCCTCATATTTGCCATCAAAGTTAGTTTCATTTTCATCAGTTTCGTCAAATTGAAGCTTTCTATTATGTACGGATCCTTTATTATCTTTATTATATTCCATTATTTTGGATAATTGTTCTTTATATGTTTTAAACTGAGCTCGTAATGATTTAAAGTAGCCAATCAGTGATTAAAAAATTGCAGTCGTTGATAAATCAATATCAACGGTTTGTGAAGTCTTATTGACTTTATTACATAATTTCTCTAAAACATCTGATCAAAACAGTTGCTAATGTTAAAATACCTGTCTCTAAAAAATTAATTTAGCTAACAATGCTTTTTCGGAAGGTTTTTTATTTCTGCCATAGGCTATTTCTTCTATAGTTTTCCGAAAAGTGTTTTATGAGACAGATAAAGCTTTGCAAGCATCAGCATCAGCCGACCAGCGTGTAGTAGTCAGAGATTTGGGTATTAACTGATCTCAAATTATGATTTCACTCTGTTACTGTCACATCTTCAGTTAAATTAGTTTTTATCTGCTGCTAGAGGTAGACAAAAAGTTGAATATTTGTTGAACGAAGGATTTTGCTGCTGCAGCTTCTATTAAATTTAAGGAGTTTGTAGCTCAGCCTACAAATAAAGCAAGATAGCTACGTTTTTTTTATGTGAGTCCACTACATAAACCTGTCGTACGACAATGCTTCATATCTAACCATGTCAAGTACACATCTTTCCATATCAGCACTTTTATGCCCGCAATTACTACAAATTATTCTATTGGAATACCCCTTTTTCATTCACATAACGGACAATGAAAGTCAATTGATCAGTAATGTAGGGGTAATATCTTTCGTAGAATCGACATTTATGCAATTCTTTAACAATTTCATTTATTACTGAATTTCCTGTTAAATAAATTGATTTATTATATGCAATTTTTGGTAAATCATTTTCCATGTGATTTTTAAGAATGAATCATATTCAGACAAAAGTTCCAATAATAAATTTTCATTGTTTGGAGAACCTATTTTTTCTTCAGTACTCTGAAGAGAAGTTCTCGTTCAGCTAGATATTGTCGATGTAATTGTGTATCTGTTTTTTCTGAGCTTTGAGATCTCATTATAAATGCCCTGGCATTGCTTTTATCTTCCATTGATTTTTCCGGAGAATCTATACGAATGTGAATTCATTAAATCCCGACACAATAGCTACTTACGTAACAAGTACATAATTTTGGACCTTGTGAATGAGCCTTAAAGTTTAGATTCCGAGCGAGCTTGACAGTAATATGGCGAATTCATAAAGTTTAATTATGTACGCATTACATACAAAGTTTTGTGTTCGACTGCTTTTAGCATTTTTGAAATACTTTTCAAATAAAAAACTGATGCAATGTATTTATATATATTTTAATCATAGTTAATTCATTGTAAATTTCATAGAAACTGTATGATCAAGGCTGAAGGACATTGTCGATGGCCCTTTCTAAATTTGTAATCCTTAGTTGGAATAAAGTTCTTTATTGTATGATTGTATGATCAGGATTAACAATCTAACTCGCACAATAAACGACCAAACCTTGCAATCTTCTTTAGAAATAAATATAATGAATACTAAGTACTATCGCTATAAACCACTTCCATAGTTGTTCTCCATTTTTTATTAGTAATTTGTATTGTATTTATTGGATGTTCTGATTAAAATTAAAATCTGTCATTTCTTACACTGACATAAGAGTCCAATTTATTTTATCATTATGGACTAGTAAGAAATGTATGCCATTTTGGCCAAAAATAAACCGCCAAAGTTACTATTTTCGTACAGTCGAACATAAATGCATTTTTACTATTTATGTCAAATAATTTACAATATTACCCTGATACCCTGATAGTGATTTAACTAATACAATGATTGATATTTGGCTATTATGTTGGGATATTGCGCATAGTGCTGGAATTATTGCTGATGAGCAATGTAAAGGTTGCCATCGCATGTTTGATTTTGTGGATAATTGTAGACTTCTCAATAGTAAGTAACCAAAATTAATGTTTTTGACAACTAAATGTTTTAGATATATAAATATATATTCTCCATTGAAACAATTCGAGAAAAATATTTGTTTATTTGCATTACGATTAAATTTACCGTAATTTCGCGCAGAAGTAAAAGTAATATTCTGCTGTGGTGGATTTTTTAGAATTAAATCTATAATTACGTTTTTATCTGTTATAAGTTGGGTCGTTTCCTATATTTAATATAATTTCGATATCTTTAGGAATGCCAAACCGCATATTCGATCTGAATCTGTGACCAAATCTCTTTATTTTTTCTTGATAATTTTCAATAATGAAAATTTGTTGTTTTTGTTCGTCGCCGGGGCCCCTAGGCAACTGCCTATATTGCCTTATGGATACCAAACAGCATCTAACTCTAGTCCCTTAAGCTAATTAAAGAGATATTATCTGCCTTGTATCGGCTGTGAAAACACCTCAATGAGAATCCGGTTTGCAATAATTCTCGTTGCTTTAATTAAGTGAAAGCGAGATGGAATCCCTACACCACAATTCTCTCTCGCTCTTTTACCTCTGACAATTCACACGTTTCAATCGCGGGGCCGTTCCAGTTACGTATACATCTTTGACTATATACTATTGGACTGCTAGCGCCGCTTCAGCTGTGTCTCCAAGCAACGGTGGCGCGGCGGGACCCTAAATGGTTGCGGTATGTTACTAAATTGGTAGTTATTTTGTGTCTATGACATATGACTCTATGAGTTCGCATTGCATATTGTGATACCCTTCAATTTATTCACACCTTTGAATATATAAACATTTGTATTGTCAAATATTCACACTATATCAAAATATTGCTATGCGAAAGGCTGCAATATGTCCATGTATATATGCCAACGCGGTTATAATACTCGTCAGCTGATGTACACGTCAGATGACTTTTGACTTATAACCTAAAATTCTGTATTAGATTTCCATCAAATCCGGAACTTCGCAAATTATGAGTTGATGATTTGCTTGTAGAGAACAGGCAGGAAAGTGGACCCGAGTTGCCGAAATATGCTCGCATTTGCATTCTCCACGTTGCTGATGAATACATCGAGAAATATTTGTTTTGCTTTCCGGTTTTTAAATTACGCTCCGTTTTCGGCTCCGGGGCGGGACTTATATCGGGCTCCAGCTCGTGGACAACTGATCATATGGGAAATGGAGGGGGAATAGCAGTCCATTAGTATATAGTCAAAGGTATACATAGTTTACAGTTCATTGCCTCTTATAATTTATACAGCTTATAGTAACTTTAACAACAGCTGACAGTTAGCGTAATATGATGTATAGAAGAGGGGATTATTGCTGTTCACACAAATTAATTTTAGTTATTTTACGATAATAATAAATATAATAATATAAGAGAACAATATTTTATTAAAAGTGTACCAGTTTGCTCTTGCAAGTTTAAATAAAAAACAATTCCTAATTATGAAATTCATTTTTGAATTCAAACAAAACATGTTTTAAACATATTTATTGATAAACTTTTCAATATATAAACAAATATATAAAATATTAAAGTACATTATGGATTAGATTAAAGTATGGTTTGTAGTTTTTTCACCTTCAGATGACATTCTTAACATATTATTAACAAAATACAAATTTATTTACGTGATATTCTTATTCAACCAAAATTACAAATGTACCATTTTGATATTCAGTGTACACACAAATATTGTTTGGCCTGATATTTATAGCGGCATACAATTACAGAATTCTATTACGATAAAGTTCCCACAAAAATATTGTCTAATCAGTTTTGTACATAACTAATTATCAATTAACATCATGCATTACTTATTTAAAATATTTAGTTGACAAAAGTCATTACCATTTGTTGTGGTTAGTCAGTTAGTCCTGATTCATGTACATTTCCCCAATAATAGTATAGTTCGTATCTAATACCACATTTACTGTATAAATAATAAGTAATGATTGATGGTCTCAACTGTAGCTAATAAAGTCAACTCACATTGTGATGCCAAAATATTTTTCAGATCTATTTTATAACCTTAAAGGCATACCCTGATAGTGATTTAACTAATACAATGATTGATATTTGGCCATTATGTCGGGATATTGCGCATAGTGCTGGAGTTATTGCTGATGAGCAATGTAAAGGTTGTCATCGGATGTTTTTTGTGGATAATTGTAGACTTCTCAATAGTAAGTAACCAAAATTAATGTTTTTGACAACTAAATGTTTTAGATATATAAATATATATTTGTTACAATTATTTAATGCAATAACCTAATATAAATACTTCAGGTGAACCGAATAAATAATATCACATAGAAATTCACTAATATTCAGGAAACCCCTGAACCTGATTTGTTTGACATAAAAATATCGGTGCTTTAATATCATAATAAAAATTAATAAAACATTTACCGTACGAACTAGAGATACATTTGGTCTAAGTGGTGTGAAGTTAATCACCCAACAAGATAGCGAGTTCTCGAATAGTTTGCAAATTTTCGTGCATGTAGGCCTTTGTTTCCCACAGCATCTTGACCAGCTTTTCATCGTTTTTCTCATCCATAGCAATATCTTCGGACATTTGAGGTGACAATCTGTAGTAGGGTACTCCAATTGAGGAACACCAGGCCCTTGCACGGTCCACTACTCTACCATCACTAGCTGTAGCCTATAATTAGAATTTAAATTCTTCTTGTACGAAGGAAAGTATGGAGCTTTATGAAACTTAATTGCTGCTTAAAATTTAACGTTATTGGGACTATTTATAAATAAGTAACAAATCCAAGAATAAGAAATAAACAAAATAATCAATTAGAGCCTGAGGTTGCTCGCAAACCCTCTTAGGTGTGGTTAATGTGTCTCTATGACAACCGCTCATGCTCTACTACCTATAAAGCATAAAATCTATTACTTATAGAACCATAGAAACATCATTTTGGATAACCGTTGCCTCATGTTTAAATTTTCGCAAACCACCACTGATCCTGGCGTGACATCAAGAAATTTTAGTTTAACCAAAATTTTCCTGATTCAAGCATTAGTGACAATAAAGCAAATTGGGCATGCATTTAGTTTTAAATTTAAAATATATATATATATATTTTTTTAAATCATATCTTGTATTTTATGATTCTATTCGACCAATAGTATTATCGCCAAACGAAACAAAGAACATTCAGAACATGGCGTCAAATCAAAAACACCCATAAGTGCCTAACTGATATAAAAAAAAAATCCTTACCTGATCAACCAATAAGCTTCCTAGTTGGGATATTCCGATGACTAACTTAGCACTATCCCAAATACTCTCTGGCCTGAACACGTCCACTTTGATTGGTGTGACCGGTATCAACCCAGTGCCAAGGCTTATAACAGCTGTGAGGTTAGTGATCTCATTTATACGTCCAGTAGCTCTTAATGCTAGGTTGTGTTCATGAATTTCTGTTAATGAGTCTAATGTCGGATTATTGGCAATCAAACCTCCATCAAGAAATCTCCCAAAGGACCTAAGGTATGAAATTTATGCATCAAAGATATGTTTCATCATTGTATATGATATTGTGTCCTGCTTTTCATTCAATAACTCTTGTGTTAACGCAGTAGACGTTTGTTATATTATTATTATATTTTCGTGTTATGTATAACCTTCCAAATATCTAGTGTCACATTGAGCAGTGATCATTTTAAATTTCAAGAAAGGGTGCGTCGAAAACTCATAGTTATTCAGTGAGCATCTCATGAACAGAATGTACATAATCGTCACGGAGATTTGTTATTGCGTTCTTTCCGAATACTTTCTCACTTTCCGCAAACTTTGCCCCATGTTGCACCAGATATTTGGAGGCCTATAATAAGTATTTTAGAAATGACCTTTTCCATTTACCTAAAATATGTTGGTGCTGCTCCTGTAGCTCTTCCAACGTGCCACAGCAACTGTTCTTCTGGAGGTGGAGGAGATTCGTACACTGACTCATGCTTTACGTCGAGCACATCACTAGGTGACTGGTAATTGCGGAACAGGTGAAAATCTGCTGGTTTCCTGTCAGCAAGGACTCCAGTCACCATTACTTTAGGGTGTTTTATACTGGACATAACGGTATCCGTGCCAAAAGTTTCTTTGAGAACAGCTTCTAACGGGTCACTTGGGTAAGGCCTTAGTCCGACAAACGTGACTTCTTTCATTCGAAAATATAAGCATAAGCATTCTTTCATGGTTTTTCCTATAATAACAATAATAAAACATTAATAGTGTTATTCTGAACAACTGTTATTAACGGCGATGTTAATAACATTGCAATGTTAAGTGAATTTAACAGCACTGTTATAGTTATTTACGTATTAAGGGCTGTTAGGATAGCCGTAACAACCAAGGGAGCCGTTTGGGGCCCGACGAAGGAGGGCCCTAAAGCGACCGCGGTTGTTACGGCCCTAACTGCACGTGGTATGTACAACGTTTTTCGTCGTACTGCTAATTTTATAAGTAATGAAACTTGAATGTGTCTAATTGACAATACTAAAATCGCCGATGACGTCGATTTAATTTTGGTTACCGTCAACATAAAAATCGCACATGTCGTTGTTTCCTTAACAACCAATAACAAATAGCATTTTATTTGTCAAAAGTGCAGAAAATGGAGAGAGGCTTCACTTCCAGCAAAAATATTAGCCCGAACTAAGCAAGCGAATGGTAAATTAGTACCAGAAAAATCGAGGGATACATACCAAAACGAAGGAAATTTATTTAAAAGATGGCAGCAAGAAAATCATATTGAAAGTGTGCGCGAAAACGTAATAAACGTAATAATGGCCTATATTGATGAACTGGTATGTTAATTTTCATCCCGTGTAGCAAATTGTAACAATTTTTGATTTGATTGCAGAGCGAAAAGTATGCTCCAAATTCTGATCTAAATGAAAATGTTTCAACAAATGTACACGTTGAAAATAGAAATTTGTCTCGAGAAGCCACACCAATTTCTACCCGAGGAAATGTGAGCTTTCACAATTGCACAATAACAAATTTTTATAACTTTAAGTAGACTTTTTATAATTTGTATTGTTATTTCGTTCAATTTCCTGTAGTTAACTAAATTTATTTAATTTCATAAGAGTCTAACACTGGTTTCAAATTGATAATATTGTATTAATAATTTGTTGATTGAGAGCGGGCTGTTAACAAAAAGTGGGCTGTTAAAAGCTCTTAACAGCTCGCGTTTTCGTTGCCAGGGAAATATGAATAGCTTAACGTTTGTCAAAAGTGACATGTTATAAAATACATAACAATACAGTGCGACGAACAAAACTGTATTCTGGCAACTGTGCAATGTTTACAGCACGACTAACTTCTTGTATATTATGATGATTAATAATAGGTTTTTGAGGATATTTTTAGAAATAAAATGAGTGTTTCATAAAGCATGTATATGAATATTGGAATAATATTATCCATTTGAGTTTTTTGTTAATGCAAAACACAAACCACGAAATAACCTTCAAATATATCACCATTAACAATCTCGTAACGTCGACCATTTTGACAAGTATTGTTTAACATCGTAAATGTTAATATACATTGATGTTTGTTGACAGACATTGCGTACAGAATCCTATATTCATAACATGTGTCGATGTTAGCAAATAACATAGCTGTTAACGCTAAAATTTTTTCTCAGAACAACACAGTAAATTTATGCTGGCTGCTGTTAATGCGGAACTATTTGTTACAAAACAAATTAAACAAATCACACGTACCTGATGCAATTCCCAAAGCCAGAATTCCCCCAGTACTAGTCCCAGCAATCCAGTCGAAACAATTATTAATGGGCTTATTGATGATCCTCTCCATCTCCAGCAGCATTTGTATTAAAACTAAACCCCTTATCCCGCCTCCGTCCAAACACAACAACCTCCCTTTCCGGGAGCTCTTTTTATGAGATGCTACATCCATACCAGACACTGCCAACATTTGATTCAAAATGTCCCTGTTAACGGGTCCATTTACAGGTACGGGGGGAACTCCATTGTTTGTGCCGTTGGCTTTGCATCCGTCCGTGCATTCAAGCATATCTGGAGGGCATCTAGCAGCGCCCACGGCGTGTAAATAGAAGAGTAACTTAGGTTCCTGTTCCTTTTTGACTAGATGCCTTGCGGTTTCGCCTTTATTGTTGAGCATGTCGAGGTTGGCTCCAAAGATGATCAGGCTTTGTATTATGGGAATGTTGCCCTCTTTTACGGCTAAATGTATTGGTCTGTTACCCTCAAAATCACCTAGCATAAGTGAAAAGTATTTCGTTTTTAAAACGGAAAAATTTAATAATCCAAAATGTTATATTGCCACCTTTATTAGAAAAGCTGACTCTAAATTTTAACAATACTCAATCACATGAACATCTTTTGGAAAATTTAAAATTATTTATTTATAACAAAAAGAGCACTTGACTAATTTTGCAAAAACACAAATAAATACTGTGAGATCAAAGAGTCGAAAATAGTTGGAAGAACATTTTCTGAAAATCTCTATAAAAATGCAAGAAAAAGTATATTGGCTGTCTGGAATTCTTCAATACAGTGTACATTTTGTTAATTGTTTTAAAAATACTTTTGTGTGTTTTATCTGCTAATTTTGTCTATTTTAAACACTAACAATTATTTTCAGAACTGATCAGTATTTTTTTTTCGGCGTTATGCCTGGCTTTGGTGCTTGACCATTAGCCATCATCTATGTTATATATGTTTAAGTTATAAATTAAATGAATAAATGAACAAATGAATAATGAAAGACGTATACAAACAATCACGGACCCGAACGAATATTTCTCAACAGAAAAGTCTTTCGTCCGAGCTGGGAATCGAACCAACACGGCCGCGATGCAACCGGCAGAAGCGCTCGCCTGTCCCACTACACCAACGGGCCACCCATCATCAGTATTAATAATATATTGAAGATTCATAATCTAGCTGTTTTTTTTTTTAATCATGCCAAAAAATCCCATTCTTAGTGACGCCACTGAACTTCTGTCAGCTACCTTATGTTTTAAGGGCTGCCAACTATTTTTGATCAAATGGTACATTCAATTAAAATCTGACAGATTATCTTAAACTTTTTATTTAAAGAAAGAAACCTTAATGTTTGTGAACATATATGTGTGAAGACCCTACAAAGACAGGACCAAACTTGAAAATAAAACTACTTTAGTAACGAATCAAAATAAATCTCTCCAGCTCAGTTCTTCAACCCATCTCATACTTTTACATACTTAACGGTATCAATTTTACATTTCTGAACTCGGTGATAACACTTTTGCACTTACCTAAATCAGGGTCTGCCTGTCGACTTAACAGAGCGACCACGCAATCCAACCTATTCCTCAACACCATTATATGCAGAGCGGTGCGATTTTCAAAATTCCTGGCGTTTATGTTACAGTTAACATCGACGAGTGCTTCTATTACTAGTCTGGAAGAAGACCAGTGCAGGGGTGTCCCGCCAAACTTCATGTCAAACGGCGACAACGCATTCGGATGATCTTGCAAGAAATTTCCCACATAACTGTTTGGAATAATAGGGGATGACTCGCAGCTTTCGTGTATCGTAGCTGAAATGTTTACGTCGGCGCCACCTAGCATCAATGCCTTCACGCAGTCAGGTTTATCGGCCAGACACGCAATATGGAGGGGGGTGTGTCCGTTGTGATTTCTTGCATTTAGACATCTTTGAATGCCAGTTCTACCTTGTGTTAAAGCCTTCATCAAATTAAACAAAAATATTGATCCATTTATGTAATAATTTCAAGCAAGGTTAATATATCAAAAACTAAAAATATAGATATTTACACTAAGAAAGATTCGTAACTTACCAAAATGATTTCCTTATTAGTACTAGCTGCATAATGATACACTGAGTTTCCTTTGTAATCTAGGTGTTCCAGAGAACATTTGAAGTTGATTAAAACCTTCACAGTGTTAATAGAATTTGTTGAAATGGCTACTTGTAAGGGGGACATTCCAGTCAAGCCATCAGCACTGTTCAGTTGGCTATTAATTGTGTCACTCTGGAATGCTTCAATCAAACCAAAATGTGCTGCCAGATGCGCCAATGACCATTCGGGGTGTTCGGTGAGGGTGTCGCACAATTTTTGCAAACCGTGCACATTCGCCATCTCATAAAAAAAAGGATATTAATAATTACCACTGTATTTTTAAAAATCGTGCAAACAAGAAATCCGTGAGTATCAAAAGGTCGGATGCCATTTTTTTGGAAAATAACTATCACAGAGGTTTTTAATTAATTCGTAATAGTGTCTGTATATATTGCAGTAATCACAACTGGTCATCTATCATGTGGTCATTTGTAAAATAATTGAGCTTGAGAATTGTGTCACCGTTGCTTTGAAGCATCTAAATAGAATTAGTCACCAGAGCAGTTTTCTAAGGCCCAGAATAGGCTTTTTTTTGCTTTTGACATAGAGAATCTGTGGCATTTAAAAAAAAGCAGTCACACCCAGTTGAACAGTGAGTCCAATGTATTTTCTAAAAATGGGAGTTCAGTAAAAAATGTGTGGAAATATGGACCTGGAGCACATATTGGAAAAATAAACCTATGCATCCAACACTCAGCATTTCAATTATTCTTTTAGTGTACAAAATAACAATCAAGCTTGCTGCAAACTCTCAGAATACGGTTCATAAAGTGCTATTTCATATCTCGATTCCTCTGCCTCGTCATTCAGCAGTGGTGCATAAAGCACAAGCCAGTCCTTCCTGTAAAGATATGGACCTGGATCACATGTGGTTTTGGCAGGATGCGCCGCTTTGTAAAGCTGGCGAAACATGTTCAAATTTGAGGGAAAAATTTCTCCAGAAAAGGGGGATATCAATTGGCCGCCAAAAGTAATTAGCAAACATGTCACGATTTGAAGAATGAAATTATTGAAGTTATGGAGGGATAAAGACTCAATTATGCCAAAATAGTGACTTATTGTCAATATTTGAGAGGTGCTCATTTGGCAGATTTTATTTTTCATACATAATTGTTTTATGTTCTGGATTCGATCACTCATAAAAAGTTTAAATATAAATGATTGGTTCCCCATTGAAGGTTAACTTTGTACGATGTTGACTATTCCTCTTAATTGTCAGTGGATAACTCCACACAATTAGGGAAATTTGTGTAATTCTTAAGACAATAGATGTTGTAATGTTCTATCTATCCTGATAAAAACTTCTTTTCAAAACAAGACAATTAATCAAATGTGCATGCTTTGTGTAATGCAATTCTTGGCTTAAAAATTATAACTGGCATAAAATTTACCACAATGTCCAAAGTTGTTACTAGTACACTCAAACCTTAACTGCAGACTACTTTTGAAGTCATGTTTATTTATATGAAAAAAATGTAAATTTGGATAATAATACCCTGTAGGGTGTCTTTATAGGCCATTTACTGGTATCCCAGCTGGAGGTATGCAAGAAATCTTTTTTAGCATTATCTTCGTGCAATAATCCACCAAATTATTTGTAAAGCACTTACCGTGTAAAAGTGATTTTGTAATATTTACTAATAAAAAACAATTACGAAGTATTAGTACAGCTATTTGATGTATTTACATACAAAGGCATTAAATACATCCAGCTCTTTCTGTCACCCAGTGACAGTTCGTGAACTTTCATAGAGACTAAGAGAAATGTTAACGCATCTATGAAAATGCCCTATACAGGGTGTATTTGAAATAACGAACAGGCATTTAAGGGCACATACACAAAATATTTGTGAACCCATTTCCGTCAAAATTTATTCGAATTTTTTTTTTTAATTTTCCTAATTTTTCGAGGTTTTTTACACATTTTGAGAACCGATGCTTTTCTCATTTAATTAGGTCTGCATGGAATGTGTGTTTGTTTATTTAAAACGCGAGATACAATTTCTTGCCTCTGAAATTTGAAGTGTTATCGCAACGTTTTTTTTTTTGTAAAAGATAAACAGTCCTCAAGTTCATTGACGCTTAAAGAGCACTCAGATATTTCCTACGCGCTAGTTGTAATTCGATATCTAAAGCCGATGCCGTTTAAAAATTAGGTCACATTACCACTGCCCCCAAACATGTTGCGTATTTTCACTCATTAACTTTAATAATTAATTGCGGGCTTTTTGTTACAGTTATAAACAAAATAATTGCGAATATTGTTTAAAAATAATATAATCTCTTTGTGGTTACGAGCCTGTTCGTTATTTCAAATACACCCTGTATACTCTTATAAAGGAAGCCACTATTTTTATCCAAAGCCTCCTCTGACAAACTCTCATGAGCTTTTTAAGCCATAATCAAGTTGTTTGGATGATGACCTTTTGATACTTAAGTACAGTAATTGTCGAGTTCAAAATGTCATGGCAACAACAAATTTTTGTAAACAACTATTAACATAAACTGATAACCCATCGTGAATCATAATATAATAACATTTTATTAACTTTTTTATTTTATAAATGCTATATATACCAACCTATACCTGCATGCATTGTAAATTATCTGAAAAATAAGTTATTACACATTGAAAATTGTAATTCAAAGTTTTGCTTCAAGATTAGTATTTTTGAAAATATAATATTTTGAGTAATAAAATAAGGCTTTCACTCTTTCTTCCGACCAGTTTCGATTTTTAAGCCATTTTCTAGGAATGAGGAATTCCTGATAATAAAAAATGTTTCAAGAAGTTAATTTGACAAAGCTAAAAATTAATTTTACCATGAAGTGCTTAAAATAATTAAACCTGTTGCAGCCTTTTCTGCATAGAAAACTGACCTCTGTACCTTATAATGTTATAATAATAAATGTGTTAATTTTAAGCACAGCAGTGCTAACTTTACAGCACTCGTAAAAAATCTTCGTGCTGCTGATTAATTCAATATTATGAAAATTTTATGTGCAAAAGTCAGATTTATTATTATTTTGAAAAAAGCCAGTTTTGTAACACAACATCCAATTTAACTAGTTTATTAATCACAATTCGTACAAACCTCCTTGGCTGCATTAACAAATACAGGAACTTTATCCTTCAAGCAGATGAATTTGTTCTCGGCTTCTTCTTTTTCATCTGAACGGAATAAACTGAAAAGAAATGTCACTATTATTGACGTTGTACATTTTAAGGTTATTGGGTAAACAAATAAGTACTGAAAATTGTTATAGGATTGGGGACTCTCTAAGATTTGAACAAGATATAGAAATATTTAGTCTTTCAACTGCTGGTTGCTGAATGTAGGAGCACTTGTCTGCTCCTATTGTGGCCAAAAATATGAACACAAAATCTTCAAGACAGTGTTCTAATGCCCACTTGCACCAGCTCTGATTAACTAATAAGATTAACTTCAGAGTATTTCTGTTGCACCGTCAGCTGATTAGGTATCCAGCAACCATGGAGAATAGTCCATTCTATTTCTGGATTCTTCAGATATGAATGTTATTTTTGGTCATGCTAAATACAAGTGTATTGGCTGTGAAACGGGTGAAACACAATTATTGCTACAAATCAATATTTATTAATTAATATAATTATTTTAATATTAAAATAATTATATTTATTAATTAAGACAATTATTTTAATATTAAAATAATTACCAATCAACTATAAATTCAATGTAGCCTTCAATTAAGTTTAATAAATAGTACACTTCTTCGTCAATCTGAATCAACGATGGAAATTATTACCATCAAATATATCGAAAGACTTTAATCTTACATTTATTTGTTGAGGTAAACCAAAATGGATCAAATAGTTAATCTCCAAATCATCGATTTCATCAATCTCATCAACTATGTTCAAATTCATTGTTTTGAATAAGAAAGGCAAAACAAAGGTTAGTAATTTCAAAATCGTCTCTCAAATATAAATAACTTCACAATTATAAATGTCGTGAAGTTATTCACTTTTGAGTACTCGACGTATTAATCGGCTGATTAAATATTGGGATTCCCTAATTTTATTGATTATTTTAATTTTATTTACAGAAAGAGATAACAACATAATTACCTAATCTCTAAGTACTAAATGAAACTTCCCATCAAAAGTTTAGAACAAGAGAGAGGTAAGGTCCTTCCTACAAACATAGTTGAAACCCCAACAGGCGTAGTATTAAAGAGCTTACCACTGGCTGCTATTAAACTAATCACAATGATATTCAACGCCACCAGACTAGGATATTTTCCCAGCCAGTGGAAAGTAGCCACTGCCAGAAGAAGCCCAATCATACAGATCATATAAGCTTACTTCCAATTCTACCTAAATCCTTCAAAAAATTACTCTTAAAGCGGCCGTTACCAATACTAACTGACGCAAAAATAATTCCACAACACCAGTTTGGCTTTCGACAAGAACACACGACAATCGAACAGATACACACAGACTAACAGAAAAAATATATAAAGACCTCCAGGCTAAAAATCATTGTTCAACAGTCTTTTTAAACACAGCCAGGAATTTGATAAAGCGTGGCACACTAGCCTGCAATACAAACTTAAGAAAACTGTACCACACCACTTCTACCAGGTACCAACAGATATTTCCAGATCAAGTACGAAGATGCATACTCACAACTCTATGATATAAACGCAGGCGTTCCTCAAGGGAGTGTCCTGGGCTCGATCCTATACCTGATATACACAGCAAACCTACCAACGGGCGAAGAGAGCATCTCAGTAACTTATGCCGAATACATCTGCATAATGGCGTCACACACAGAACCAAGTAGAGCCTCGAGCCTCTTACAAAACCACCTTTCGAACATTGAAAAATGGTTCAACAAGTGACCTTCACTACAAGAAAAGACCCTTGTCCACCAGTTTTCTTTATTTCTTTAATAAATACCCAATACCTCAATACAAAAGTGCCAAATATCTAGGCATGCACATAGACCGTCGGTTAACCTGGAAAAAGCACATATGGACAAAAAGACAACGGCATAAAATATAGACAGATGTACTTTTGGGTAAGAACTCCAAATTGAGCATGGATAATAAGTTACTTATTTACAAAACTGTAATAAAACTGATATGGACATATGGGGCTCAGCAAGCATCTCCAACATGAATAAAATTCAGATATTCCAATCCAAAGCGCTAAGGAGCATCATCAACGCCCCTTGGTTTGTCCTGAACCGGGTGATACATAAAGACCTTAACAAAAAGGAAATCAAGGAATAATTAACATCAGTGAATGTAAAATACCAACAAAGGCTTGAAAGCCACCCAAATCATCTGTCAAAAAATTTACTCATCAAAACAACACATACAAGGCTCAAACATCAAGCCTCGACCTCCTGATAAGATTCTAGCTTATAAACTATCAATATAACCATGCGGACATAACATAAAAAGTAAAACAAAAAGGCTGGTGTCACCATAGGATGACCCTTACCGCATATTTATAACTCATTGTCAAACAGAGAGATTGTAAACTATTTTCATGGATAAAAAAAGAAAAAAAACATAACTATTTTATCAAAAGCAGAAATTGAGCCAATACAAAATGTTAGATGCATATTTAAAAAAGGCTTTTTATACTAATTAAAATACCTAAAATTGATAACAATGAAATATAAAATTCCCGAATGTTATAAGTGAAAACAAAATTAGTGACATTAAATAAACCCACGAATCCATAAATTATTTTAGTGAACAAAATACCTATAAGCCTGGTGTAAACTCTCGGTATACGGCTTGTTAAGAGCTATTTCATATCTCGATTTCTTGTCATTCGGCAGCGGCGCGTAAAGCACGAGCCCTTCCTCCCTGTACAGGATGTCTCTCGAGGAGAAGATGTCCGTGTTCACCTCAAGCACCTTGGTTGGTTGTGCCTCCGAATTGAGGAGACTCCGCAACACTGAAAATAAAATCAAAAAGATCGATCAACAGTGTTTTTAAATTTTGGTTTTTAAACTAACCAAAATTAAACCCGGACGCTAACATGATTAGATCGATTGGCTGTGGTCTGTTCACGCAGCTTTCACCACGTGCAATGATCTGTTTAGTTGAACATGTATACGTAGTCGCGTAGCTTCATGCATGAACAGATATAAAAGATGATTAATCTAATGACATAATACGAGGAACAGATGATCAAAGTTGACAGCGGTAACCACAACAAGTTTTATTGATTGAGCGGGAAATTTAATTCTGCACAAAATAAAACCTGTGTAATGGAGTTTCATTTCTTTAATAATAGTATGTTTAACATTTTCTTAGATTAATATAAAATATCGTTTATTAATAAATGCCAACGCATTTATCAATTAACCTTTAATCAAAGAGTTTTTTTTTCTGGCATAGTAACTGAGCACTGCTGAAATTATCACTCTGCAAAAATGGAAAAACAGACTTGAAATTACACTCATTATTTATTTTGACTATAAAATTAATGATAAAATAGGTAACAGATGCGAAACTATGAAAGCCAATGCATTTGTCGTAAAAGTGGCTCATGGTCGTTGAAGGGTATTTTTTCGTATTAAATTAATACAATAAACGTCCCAAATTATGTCTGTGAATCAATTCTTGCTTAGAAAGATAGCAAATGTTTTGTTTATAAAAACTTGAAAAATCCACTTTCTATTTGTAACTTGAACATTACTATTCGAGAATTATTAATGCGCAATAATTAATTAACTACAACTATAACTCCATTGAACTCATTAATTGTATTGTAAACTACTATTTTCAAATTAACAATACTAAGGAACTCATTAATTACGGTAGATGAAATTAAACCACAGTTAACGTAATTATTAATTTTGAATTTTCTGACTTGTGTATAGATTTGATACTCTATTACCACCAATCTTTGACTATATACTATTGGACTGCTAGCGCCGCTTTATGTGTGTCTCCAAGCAACGGTGGCGCGGCGGGACCCTAAATGGTTGCGGTATGTTACTAAATTGGTAGTTATTTTGTGTCTATGACATATGACTCTATGAGTTCGCATTGCATATTGTGATACCCTGCAATTTATTCACAGCTTTGAATATATAAACATTTATATTGTCAAATATTCACACTATATCAAAATATTGCTATGCGAAAGGCTGCAATATGTCCACGTATATATGCCAACGCGGTTATCATACTCGTCAGCTGATGTACACGTCAGTTGACTTTCGACTTATAACCTAAAATTCTGTATTAGATTTACATCAAATCCGAAACTTCGCAAATCATGGGTTGATGCTTTGCTTGTAAAGAACAGGCAGGAAAGTGGACCCGAGTTGCCGAAATATGCTCGCATTTGCATTCTCCACGTTGCTGATGAATATATCGAGAAATATTTCTTTTGCTTTCCGGTTTTTAAATTACGCTCCATTTTCGGCTCCGGGGCGGGACTTATATCGGCCTCCAGCTCGTGGACAACTTTTGGAACAGTGATCATATGGAAAATGGAGGGGGACTAGCAGTCCATTAGTATATAGTCAAAGCCACCAATAAACTGAATTTGAATTTGAATTTTTTTTTGGCTCAAATTAACCATAAAGAATAATCATTTACTAAGAAATTAATAAATAAATGTAATTATAATAGCACTGCCACATAACGAAAAATAATTAATTAAGTCATTAATTGGTTTTCACAATTAATGATTTCAAATTTCCCGCGTAACATTAATTCCCAATGTTGCCAAGCACCGGCCCGTCAAGTTTGTCATTCGGCCATTTTCTTTGATACGTGATTGTGTCTCGTTCGAAAACAGAAGGTTTCCATACATAATCCAGAATGTACAGCGACGATTATGAGGTGAGTACAACTTTAACAACAACTTGAACGGCAAGAATAATGTACAAATACAACCACCAAACCCACGAGTTTCTAGAAATTCCATTTTCCTAACCTCAAATTTTCAATACATGGCACACTTACCGAGGTATCTGGCTTGCGTAAGCCCCATAACATGACGGTAGTCGCACTTTGTGACAGGTAGTGACTTTTCGAAAATATCTCGTTTGCATTGTCTATGTTTGATGTGGTGAACCTCTTCGAACATCCTTAACACATTTGCAACTAATTGCACGGTTATACATGAACGTGTTTACTGCCACAAGTGTTATATAGTCGCCTGTTGGAACTGGTTTATATTCATCATTAAACTGACATACCTCGGCTATCTCCATGACTATAATTCTAAATTGTTTCCGAAAATCTATTATACCGATCCGAAATAGTCTAATTAGGAAATTTCAATCAATCGTGGAGCATTTATGTGAATTGAGAACCAAATTACGTGCATATGTTTGGTGTGCTGAATTAATTTTGATGCATGCTCAATATTTTGTTGTTGATTTTAATGTTTTAACCTTTAAATGTTCAAATTAATCTATCGGTTCTTAAAAAGTATTGAGCCTTTTTAAGTCAAAATTGGGACAATTGCTTTTTATATTTTGTTGCTTTCTTTCTCTTTGACTTCTAGGGCTTCTTTCATAAAAGTCACTATATCTGTTTATTCATAAATGTTTTCCCTTAATGACAATATTGTTTCTTCTCTCCTGCTTTTATTTTTTTTAATTTGACCTTCTAGATCCATTATTTTAGCCTGGAGCATTTCTTTTTCTTGCCTCCACAGTTCTCTCATCTCTTTTAGTTCTTTCCGCCATATTTCCATGTCTTTTTGCAACTAAATAAAAATGCTTATTCTTATCACTAATACAAGTACTTTAATAATTAAGAGTCAAGACTCACAATTTAGAAACAAATTAAACTATGTAAAAATATACAGGGTGTTCCATTTGAAATAGAAAAGTTAAGGTCAAAAATCGAGATTAATATCGTGAGGTGTGGATTTCTGCGACTTATGGAGAAATTATTTTTTTCTGGGCCGAAGAAGTGTCCATAACGTTTTTTTTTACTTTTGATTATTTAACACGTTCACTGCCACTACAATTGGGATTGCACATACGCAAGTATAAAGTTGGACGCACTGGCGCGCCGGTGGCAGCGAACGTGTTAAGTACCTATAATAGTGATTAGAATAAGAATTTTTATTCAGTTATGGCTAATTGCAAACTTAAAGTATGTGAAAAAATATAAAGGGTTAAAATTAAGGGTTGATTTTTGAAATTTAGACCTTCCGTAATGGCATGGCTTACTTTTCTTTTCTCAGAGGTATGAATTTTTAAAATCTATTGCTGGATCTATTTCTAACTTCATAACCGTTACACATTGACCATAAATACAGTTCCATCAATTTGTGTTAGGGAATTGCGAATTATAGGAAATCGGCTCAACCAGCTATTCAGCCACAACCAATTTATATTTAATTCATTTTAGAGATGGTAACTCATGAGTAGGTCAACTAAAAGAGTCGTCTCTTTAAAATTAGTCTGGAGTCAAGTGACTCGTGTGACTTTTTCCAGACATGCTTTTTAATTTTTCAAAAGAATCATGAGTCACTTCAAGAATTGACTTTTCACGACGAATCGACTCACAATAAAGTCCACTTGGGCCCTTACAAACGTACTAATTTAAAAAATTTAACGTGTGACCAGACGCAATCATTATGAAAATTACATTTAGCGGCAAAAGTGTTTTTTATATCTATCATCATGTTTTATTCACCATTTATATTCCTCATTGCTAATTTTCTGCTTATTTGACAGAATTACGAATACAATTACGACGCGGAGTATGCAGGCCATACTGGGGACCCTGCGCTCGACAGCGAGTTCAACAGGCAGATGTACAAGATGCCCGAACTCGTCAAGAAGTTTCTCATGTACTTCAGAAATGCGGTGAACGAGGGGCTTGTGTTTGAGCTTCAGACTCTGTACGAAGTGTCATGGCCGAAAATTACAGAAGATTTCTTCGAGAAGAGGCCGTGGCCCGAAGAGGCGGAGGTTTCTGCTTTAGTTGATAACGATCCAGTAAGTATGTTATATAATATATTATTCTGTGAGGGAGTGAATGAAGAATGGATGGGAGGAAAAAGGAATAAGAGGGTAGCGAAATGGATGAGAGAGCATGGGGCCGGGTTAAAGATGTTGCAGAAATTGGGGAGGGAAAAAGAATGTAGGAGAGAGAGGGAGAGTTGTTGTTGTTGTTATTATAATTGTATTTTTGGGTATACAGTATAGTTGTTTTTTTGGAGATTGTAAATAGTTTTGCTAAATATGCCAATACAACTTAAATTAGGGTTGATTGTTCTTGTTAGGCTTAGCTTAACTCGCCATTAATCTCGTGGTTCTTCAACTGTTAAGTTAAATAAATTTTATAAACTTTAAATGGAATAACAGATTTATGTATGAAATAAGTTACAACTTAAATTAAGGACGGTTGTAACTGTTAAACTTTGTTCAATCAGTTATTGATCTCGTGGTTCTTCATACGTTAAGATAAATAATTTTTAAAATCTTAAAATGGAATGCATTTATTGAATTAAATGTTAGTAAAAACTTAAAATAGTTATACATATTTAAAGACTGTCATCACACATAGTTTAGCAATTTAATTCCTGATTGGTAGATTGAAAGAAAAATACTATAAACATCCCACGATCATTACCGACGAGAAGTTAGGCACGAATTTCCAGTCACGGTTTCCCGGCGCCTTGCCATTGCCCAAAATATTATAATATAAAAAACAGGAGTTAAAGCACATTTTACAATTAATCTTCAGTCAAACTTTATCCATACATTCAGGCTATTTTTGACTTTATTAAATTTATTTAATGCATCTGCAACAAACAGGTGACATTTTTTAAAGTTCAACATTCTCCCTACAAAACTAATATCTCTTTTTTTTTTTAATATATGACCCTTTCAGTCTTTCTAGTGCAAAGTACTGCACAATTTCAGTATGAAATAGATTTGTGTTCTAGACGAAAAATAATCCGCTGTCAGTGGTCAGTGGTATTAATGAATGAATTAATCAAAATTTACTGGTTGGCCCCATTTACAAATGATTTTGATAGTCACAAATGTTCTTCATAGTTCTCTTAGCAATATCAGTTAACAATTGGAGGATCATCCTTTTTAAAATTAGTTTAAATACTTTTTTCCCAAAATGCGTAACATTCGAAAACACGGATAAATTGAAAAAATCCAAAGTTACTGTTTGACCCCATTTACAAATTATTTTGACAGCTACAAATGTTCTTCATAGTTCTCTTAACAATATTAATGAACAACTGGAGGACCATCTTCTTTCCACTTTGTTTAAATAATTTTTTTCAGAAATGCATAACATTCGAAAACAGCTAAATTGAAAAAGCTGAAAGTTACTGTTTGGCCCCATTTACAAATTATTTTAATGGCCACAAATGTTCTTCATAGTCCTCTTAACAATATTCGATAACAATTGGAGGACCATCTTTTTTCCAATTTGTTTTTCCAGAAATGCGTAACATTCGAAAACATGGCTAAATTGAAAATATCAAAAGTTTACTGTTTGAACTCATTTACAAATGATTTTGATGACCACAAGTGTTCTTTACAGTGCTATTAACAATATTAGTTAACAATTGGAGGACCATCGTTTTTCCACTTTGTTTAAATATTTTTTTCCAGAAATGTGTAACATACGAAAACACGGTTAAATTGAAAAAAATCAAAAGTTACTGTTTGGCCCCATTTACAAATGATTTTGACGGCCACAGATGTTCTTCATAGTTCTCTTAACAATATTTGTTAACAATTGGGGGACCATTTTTTTTTAAATAATAATTTTTTCCAGAAATGTGTAACATTCGAAAACATGGCTAAATTGAAAAAATCAAAATTTACTGTTTGACCTCATTTACAAATGATTTTGATAGCCACAAATGTTCTTCATAGTTCACTTAAAAATATTAGTGAACAATTGGAGGACCATCTTTTTTCCACTTTGTTTAAATAATTTTTTTCCAGAAATGTGTAATCCAATTGTTAAAAGAACTATGAAGAACATTTGTGGCCGTCAAAATCATTTGTATATGGGGCCAAACAGTAACTTGATTTTTTTAATTTTACTATTTGTTCGGATATACGATTTAGGAAAAAAATGTTATACAAAATCAGAGATTACCGGAAAATTAATTAATTAATTTTTGCAATTAAATCTTCCATGGTTAGGTTCAAACAGAAGATTAATTAACATTTTATCGAGATTGGTAATATTTTGAGTGATGGTGGCAGTGCCGGGTAACCGTGGCTGGAACTTCTCTTCGGTATTAAAACGTTGTGATTTTTTCTTCATATGGTGAATTGATTAAGTTTAATTGTGGATTAGCACATAGAAATAGTTCACGGCCATCCTTACGATTATTTTTTGCTTTAAGAAATGTACAATACACATTTCTTACAACAATATATTCATAACCTATATAAATAACATTATCATGCCCACAAAAAAAAAGTGACTACAATCCTACCTTCGGATCCCTTTTCCGAGACTACAGTGACACCTTCCTTTATCTTTTCTTTAACATGATTTTTATATTTTCCCACCTTATCGGCATACGCCTCGGCCTTTCTCATAGTTTCAACAATGGAGTCGAGAGACGGTTTCTCTTTATTGATCCCATTTCCTTGTGTAATCAAGCTGTCTGCTTTGTTATTTATATGGGAACCACCATTGTAATACAATCAATAATGACTGGATAATTTATGTTATGAGTGAAACTGACCAATTAATTAATTTAAATTATTGTAGTTAACTGGTTATTAACCACGAGGTAATTTTAACGCCTTTTGAGTATTTATATATGATTGTATCACTTTCAGGTATTCATGATCTTGTACAAAGAACTGTACTACCGACATATTTATGCGAGAATCCAGGGAGGTCCAACACTCGAGCAACGCTTCAATTCCTTCTTTAATTACTGTGACCTTTTCAATTATATCTTAAGCGCCGAAGAACCCGTGCCCTTAGAACTACCAGACTTATGGCTCTGGGAACTAGTTGATGAATTCGTTTACCAATTCCAATCGTTCGCCCAATACAGGGCTCGCTTACAAAAGAAATTACCAGCAGAACTCGAAACCCTAAACACGCACAACAAGGTGTGGAATGTTTTGTGCGTGTTGAACGTTTTGCATTCCTTGGTCGATAAGAGTAACATTAAGCAGCAATTGGAGGTTTACGCGAGCGGAGGAGATCCGGATTCGGTGGCCGGAGAATTTGGCAGGCATTCCTTGTACAAGATGCTGGGGTATTTTTCATTGGTCGGCTTGTTGAGGCTGCATTCGTTGCTTGGTGATTATTACCAGGCTATTAAGGTATTGGAGAACATCGAGGTACACAAGAAATCTCAGTATGCTCATGTGCCCGCGTGCCAGATTTCTACTTCTTATTACGTGGGATTCGCTTACATGATGATGCGTCGATATTCGGATGCAATCCGAACATTTTCTTCAATACTCTTATATGTACAACGCACGAAGCAGTTGTTTTCAACAAAGAGCTACCAACATGATCAGATAAATAAACAAACTGACCAGATGTACCATCTCCTAGCTATCTGCTTGGTATTACACCCTCAGTGTATCGATGAAAGCATCCAGCAAACGCTGCGTGATAAGAGTTATCACGAGAAGATGTACAAGATGCAGTACGGTGATTTGCAAGAATTCGAAAACTGCTTTGTGTTTGCCTGTCCTAAATTTTTATCACCGTGCCCCCCACCCGTGGATTCTATTCCCGACGATTACTCCAAGGAAGCGATCAAGCATCAGACTTCCGTGTTCATGGATGAGGTGCAGCAGCAGAAGAATCTGCCTACCATTAGAAGTTATTTAAAGTTGTACACTACGTTGCCTCTTGTTAAGTTGGCTACGTTCATGTCCCAAACTCAGCGTGCCGGAGAGAGTAAGAGGGAAATTGAGAAGGAGCTGCAGTCTTTGATTATTCACTTGTTGTGTTTCAAGCATAAGATGAAGAATGTCGTTTGGTCTAAGGGCGCTTCGGGCTTGGAGGGTAAATTCCAATCGGGATCTGAGGTAAGCCAACAGTTTATTGATTTTGTTTAACAGTATCTTCATTAAAGAATATTCATCACTATCACATCGTGTTATAACGTATGTTCATTAAAAAAAAAACCTCAAGAGTGCCTTGATTTTTTATTTTGACTGGTCTACCACTTCCTGGTTTACGGAGACATAACAGATCATGATAAGATATTTTTAAATTCATAATAAATAATGGAAACGTTGGGAAATTCTTCCTGAAACTGAAGCCAAAGGTGCGTCGAAGGAATACACCCAATTTCTGTCCACTTTAGTATCATTTCGGAAGTAACTTTCAACTAGTAATGTTTTTTGCTAGTTGCTATAAACCATTGTGACCACGGAATAATTTTTAAAAATAAAAAATCATGGCACTCTTGAGGTTTTTTTTTTAATGAACATACGTTAGCAGTGCTGTGTTATTTTACTTCACTGAATGAGCAATAATCCTTATAAATCTTAGATCAATGACTTTAGTGCTGAAGTGTATACTCTGTTCCATTTTTATTTTGAACTATGAAGACTGTGGTTACACTTTATAAAGGTTTACACATGAACACCAACAAAATTGATCTGACTGAAAAAATTATTAAATGTCAGATTTCTAACAATGTTGCCCAATTCATATATTAAATAAATGAAATTATTGCTTCAATTATTCAAGTGTGCTGATTTTTTAATTATTAAAAAAATGCCAAAAATCATTGGCGGCTAGAAAAACTTCAATTTAAAAATGTGTATAAACTATTTAAAAAAGACATGCTGATTCTACTGGTTCTACAGCATAATGAAATTATGAATAAAGTTCTGTTTTTCGAGTAAAATAAAAATAGCAAATAAATTCTGTATTTTGTAAAACCTTTGACTATATACTTTTGGACTGCTAGCGCCACTTCATGTGTGTCTCCAAGCAACGGTGGCGCGGCGGGACCCTAAATGGTTGCGGTATGTTACTAAATTGGTAGCTATTTTGTGTCTATGACATATTACTCTATGAGCTCACATTGCATATTGTGATACAATTTATTCATTTATAAACATTTATATTGTTAAATATTCACACTATGTCAAAATATTGCTATGCGAAAGGCTGTAATACGTCCACGTACATATGCCAACGCGGTCATAATACTCGTCAGCTGATGTACACGTCAGTTGACTTTTGACTTATAACCTAAAATTCTGTATTAGATTTCCATCAAATCCGGAACTTCGCAAATTATGTGTTGATGCTTTGCTTGTAAAGAACAGGCAGGAAAGTGGACCCGAGTTGCCGAAATATGCTCGCATTTGCATTCTCTACTTTGCTGATGAATACATCGAGAAATATTTTTTTTGCTTTCCGGTTTTTAAATTACGCTCCATTTTCGGCTCCGGGGCGGAACTTATATCGGGCTCCAGCTCGTGGACAACTTTTGGAGCAGTGATCATATGGGAAATGGAGGGGGAATAGCAGTCCAATAGTATATAGTCAAAGTGTAAAACAGTTTTATTAATATTTATATGATCTATAAAAACAAAATATTTAGTGTATGAATTATATCTGGAACTAATCACATTGTGAAACACCTAGTTTGTTCTATTTTAATCATAAAAACCCAAAGAATGTTCTGCATGTCATAAAATTACATTCATTTTCTCAGTAATAAAATTATCTCTACAATGAAGATACTCAATTTGATGGCTATATAAAGTTTGTTCCAACCCCTTAGAAAACCGTTCACGATACGGTCGTCGTCATGCGCAATAGAAATAAAGTGTTCCAACCGTGAAAGGACCGTGCACCGGACGATCATTTTTCTGTTCCAACCGAACTTGGGATCGTTCACGGATCGGTTCCCGTACGATCATTTCAGTACATGGTCCGGAGTAGAAACTGTTTGGACTGACATGCGCACTGTATTTTTCTGGTGAACGAACGGCGATTTGTCGCATTTATTAATTATTATATGAATTATGAGTGGCAAAAAAGATAGTGACTTAAAATCCGATGAAAGTAGTGGAGATGATTAGGAATTTGCCACAACATTTTCGTGAATTTAAAAACCACTGTTTGTTTACTGGCAATCAATCAAAAGTAGGGTTATAAGCGATATGCAAAACAATCCCAAAACCGTTCCAACCCATGCATATTTGTAAACGGCAACGGGACGGTGCAAAGCTTACGCATGCGTGTAAAAACGATCCGAACAGTTGTGTGACGTTCTTGGGGCGATACGAGAATCGCGGATTGGAACAAACCTATTGCCTACTGTCATAAAATATAATCTCAATTTTTTTTTTAAATATAACCCATTTTTTCAAGTCTAGTGACTTTTTACATTGGCCAACAAAGCTGTCATCCTAACAGATCCAATTTACAAGGGAACTAACCCAAGTGTTCCTCTCCGATTTTTATGAAATTTGGTAGATTTGTAGAGGGGGCCAAAATATTTGATTCGTATTTTTTTGTTTAGGCTAAAAAACATGTTTAGGGGGCGCTGTCGCTCCTCAAAAATCAGCCATATTTTTGTTTTTACTTTCTCCGATACGAAGTACGAGAAAGTATTGTGATCGTGATTTTTTTTCAAAAAATTTTTTTACGGAAATATCCGTTTTGGGGTCCCTAGATGCCATTTCAACAATTTCTGGAAAACATTTTTTTGTGTCTGTGTGTGTGTGTGTGTCTGTCTGTGTGCGCTGTATCTCAAAAACTAATAGAGCAATTGATATGAAACTTTCAACATACGTCTTATTTAATAATCCGAAGAACTGAAAAGCTTTTGGTAAAATTTCGTACACCGGAAGTGGGTGTTTACCTTAACCGTTTTTTGTTTTTTGCCAATATCTTCCTAAATATGAAAAATATCACAAAAACATTTAAACAAATATTGAAGACAACAAATAAATGAACATCTCTTGTTTGAAAAAAAATTTCATAAAATCATTACTATTCGAGAAAAAAATGTATTATTTTTTTTAAATTTTTGGTTCATAATTATGAAACGATAATAGTTACAGCAAATTTATGTGAATAATAATTGTAGAGAATGCCAAAATGAACAACTTCTAAAGAATAAGTTTTTTTCGAAATCTCGTTAGTTTTTGAGTAAACCGAGTTTTTGAATTTGAAATATAATTTTTCCATCTTTTATAATTTTGACGTTTTAAACGTCAGTTTCATCCGTGTTTACGCAATGCTCGATGTACATTTAAAATATGATTTCAATTGAAAATAAACCCATGAAAACGTAAATATAAAGTCGGAGAAAGTAACATGATGGCCACATCACCATTTTTTGCCTATAACTTCTGAACAAATCATGATATCGTAATTTTGTAAATGTAGAACATTTCTAAGCCTATCCACCGATGTGAAAAAATGTGTATAGTCGGGCCGCTGAGAGCTGCCTGTGAGTCATCCCTTAGAATCGCATGAATCAAGATTTAATTAAACCTATGTCCGTAAGAAAATTTGGTGCCGCGCTGATTTGCGTTCAAAATAATTAAACACGTTAATCAACATATGCTGAGACTGATTTTTTAGCGATTTATTTCTGAGCATGATGAATTAATTAAGTATTAACTCGAACGAAATGAAATCTAAGCGCAATACAAACAAACTTTTTACGGTTATGTTATTTGACGTAGCGCTTGCGTGTTTTGTGTGTGTATATGAAGCGTGCCAATGCGATGCAAGAGTCATGCGTGAGCTTAGACCTACGTTTACGCTGCCCTATTCTTTAACACGCAGACACACGTTTCGGCTTTTATTTCATACTGTTTCGTACATGATAGAAAAAGATAGATATAAAATGCAAAGCAATTCTTAGTACGAAAATGCACCATCAGCTCTCAACGGATGAACAATATATTTACTACTTAGGGACTGTAAAAAAAAAGATAATTATGCCTTGTATTTGCTGCAATAATGATATTCGTTAAAAACAATTTCATGCATAATGATCTTTTCGAAACGCGGAATCCAAATATACAGGGTGGTTCAAAAGTCTGGAAACGGCGAATTTATTTCGCGCACGGGTAGAAAAATCGAAATTCTGATACTGGGGTCTTTAGTAATTTTGTCCGGGGAATCGAATGGGTCCATCAGATTTTGGGCCAATGGGGCCTAATAAGAGATATGAGGTCCGACTTTGAAATTTCAAATGCAAACCTATATTTTTTATTGCGGATTCGGATTTAGCGGACGATTTTACATCCAAATTGGCTAAAACCCAAAAAAAATTGGTCCATTTTTGGGCTCTGTAGTGCGTTTTTTGTTCAAAAGTTTAGTTCCTTTAACCCAGTCGTAAAAATCGAAAAACTGATCTTGGAGTCTCTAGGACACGGGTAAACCATTTGAGTCTCATAGGGCCATATGACAGGTACAGGGCCCAGCCCGGGAACTTTAACATTTTATTGTGGATTTGTCATTAGGAAGCAGGGAATGTTTTCTCTCGCACAAACATGAAAATACAAAATAATTTGCGCGGACAAAATTCATAATTATTGTGGAACATTGTATTGAGCGTATAGAAGAGTTTTAAGTATTTGGGGTTTGTATTTAAGGAAACGGGTGGATATGAGGAGCATGTAAGATGGGTGCAAGGCAAAGCGAGGAGAGCATGGGGGATAGCATGGGGGAAATGGGGAAGATGGATAGAGAATAATATGAGAGTGATGTGTAAGGTATGGGATGCGTGTGTGGGATCGGTGATGATGTATGGCGTGGAGGTATGGGGGACGAGGGAGTATGAATGGGTGGAGAGGGAGCAGGGTTGGTTTATAAAATGTATGTTGGGAGTGGAGAGGTCGACACCGAGTTATATACTTAGGCAGGAGACGAACAGGGACAAAATGGTGTGTGAAACGATGAGGAGGGTGGTGAAATACGAAGAGAAATTGTGGGGTTTAGGGGAGGAGAGATTGGTAAAGGCAGTATGGTGGGGGTGTGTGAATGGGGAAGAGGGGAAATGGAGAAGGGAGAGAAGGAAGATGTATGAGAGGGTGGGGTTATCGGAGGCAAAGGTGATAGAGTGGATGGGGAGGGGGGTGAAGGTGGCGGGATGGGTGAAGGAAAAAATGAGAGAGGTGGATATGCAGGAGAGACAGGGGCGGATAGAAAGGAGTGAATATAATGATATGTATGGGAGGTGGCAGGTGTACGGGAGAATACCAGAGTATTGGGGGGAAGAAGGATGGAGTAGGGAGGAGAGGGTGAGGTTGGCGAGGGCGAGATGTGGGTCAGGAGAGAAAGGGAGGAAGAGGTGGATGGGGGAGGATTATATGAGATGTGGGCTGTGCGAGTGGGGGAAGGATACATGGAAGCACTTGGCGGAAGAATGTGAGGGGGTGAAAGAAGAATGGGTAGGAGTGAGAGGGAATAGAAGGGTGACGGAATGGATGAGAGAGGATGGGGCAGGAGTGAAGACGCTGGAGAAGGTGGGATGGGAGAAAGAGGGGTGAGGGAGGGAGGGGAGGGGTGGAAGGGGGGGGTGAGGGTTGTAAGGAATTAATTTGTTTTTTGTTTTGTATATATGGTTATGCCAATAAAGGTTCTTTTTTTTTTTTTTTTTTTTTTTTTTTTTGTATTGAGCGTATTGATTTCAATATTGGATTTGATAACATAAATCTAATAACACAGGAAAATATTTCCCGTGTTATGTATGGGTACGTGTGCGTCGAGTCTTATTGTATTTATCTTGCTTAGTGAGTGCGAGAGAAAACATCGCTTTGAGGCTTTCTAAGCCCAAACAACACAATCAATCAGAAATAGTAATTGGCGGGAAATTCAAGGCATTCTGGCATGGAACTCCCATAAGACCTGATAGAACCCAAAATCTGATGGGCCCATTTCATTCCCCAAGCAAAGTCCTAGAGACTCCAAGATCAGTTTTTCGATTTTTTTCGACAAATGAACCAGGCGTCTCCAGACTTTTGAGCAAGAAACGCACAATAGGGCCAAAAAATTTTGGGTTTTAGCCAATTTGGATGTAAAATTTTCCCCTGAATCCGAATCCGCAATAAAAAATATAGGTTTACATTTGAAATTTCAGAGTTGGGCCTCATATCTCTTATAAGGCCCCATCGAGTCCAAAATCTGATGGGCGCATTCCATTCCTCGGGCAAAATTACTAAAGCCCCCAGTATCAGAATTCCGATTTTCCACCCGTGCGCAAAATAAATTTGCCGTTTCCAAACTTTTGAACCACCCTGTATATATATCTATACATTTCCTCTAAATAAAACCTTTCCACTAGAAAAGGTTTCATGTTCAAAATTCGAAAATTGAGTTTTATAACTTCCCCACATTTTTTTACATCAGTGGATAGTCTTTGAAATGTTCTACATTTACAAAGTTATGCTATCATGATTTGTTCAGAAGTTATAGCCAAAAAACGAAAATATGGCTGATTTTCGAGGGACGAGTTCACCGCCTAAACATGTTTTTTTAGCCGAAACAAAAAAAAAAACTGTATTGAATATTTTGACCTCCTCTACAAATCCACAAAATTTTATTGAAATCGGAGACGAACACTTGGGTTAGTTTCCTGGTTAGTTAAAAATAAAAATGAAATAGTTTACATAAATTTTTTTCTGAAATTGTGAAATTAAATATTAATTAAAAATGTTCAAAATTAGGCAAACAATAATACAATACATTACATTCAAATTTGAAATGAGGAAAAGTATGAAAATAGATTTGGACAAAAATGACGACTCCATAAATTGTACTCCACCGGAGTTAGTTGACATTTAAGTTTTGAAAAAAAATTCTGTCAAGTGTTACAGACTCTTATGTCGAACTTTACGAATGATAAAAAAAAGTATGTCTGTAATTTCCATATTAACTCATTGAGTACACCATAATCGACAAACCTCTAACCGAAGATACTTAATAGTTCAATTGCACAGTATACAACTTATATTTTATTTTCCAGTTGGATTTCTACATTGACAATGACATGATTCACATCGCCGACACAAAAGTAGCCCACAGATACGGCGACTTCTTCATAAGGAAAATTGTGAAATTCGAGGACTTGAACAGGAAGTTGCACCTTTTAAAACTGTAATTTTAAGTATTGATAAAATTTCGCAATAAAATATTGTAAATTTTTATTACTTATTTACAAACATTTGCATATCACAAATTACAACAACAAAGTCTCAGTCTTTCGCTATCCTCTTATTCTGTTTTCTAGGAAATTTATCTTCATTTTGTTGGTCGACCAAGTGTCTGGTGCTGGTTTTTTGGCGGAAGAGAGATGCGTGTCTGGCTTTGAATCTGACACTTTTGTCCTTATAGTGTTTGGCGTCGGCAGTTTCAGTAGATTGCCGAAATTGTTTCCACGGATGGCTGTTTTCTTCGACTTTTACTTGCTTCAGCCACGATTTGTATCTTATTCGGAAAATTTCAAAGCCTTTCAAAAAAGATCTTGATTGTTCCTGAAACAAGAAAAATCATGCTTAGATGTGCAGGGCAGAGGTTCATCGCCAAGAAATGCAAATTGCAAGATATTAAACAAATATTTAGTAGCTCTTAAAAGTGACAGTTGTTCAAATGGGAAAACATCTGTTTTACAATCGTCAAAGTATGATTTCTAAATTAAGACTGAATGATCTATACTCGGCGCACCGAATCCGTGGTATATTGGATGTGCGTGATCTTCACGTGATGTTCGCTGATTGGTCAGCGCAAACGCATGTGAAACGTGTCACGCCGCCGAAATTTTTATTCAATCCCACTGTATGCCATGTGCTCTCGTGTTTCTATCTTAAATGTAGTGATTACGTTATATCCATAAATCAGTCTTTTTCAATTACAATTAAATAGAAAGTGGTAAATAGTTAGTTTTTGTGGGTTAAAGTAGTAAGATTTATATTTCCGGCACAGAATTAACATGTGACAAGGCAGTGTGAATCAGGCTTTTCATAACGTCTCGACGAACTATCAACTATCACGAGGACGCGGGGTGAACGCAACATGACCATACCACCTATTCGGTACGCAGAGTATAATACCAAGAGTTATTGCACACTTACTATTGTCAATGTCTGCTTTCATTCAACAGTAACATAAGTATGATCCGATGCGATTTGCATTACCTGAGATGTGATTCTAAAGACATCTAGTGAGAAAATGGCTTAATACTCTGAGTTAGAAAGTGAAATGATTATGGTGCTGCCAGAAAAATGGCAGGTCGTCAAACAAAATGGCACATATTTGGTTTAATAAAGTTATTTCAAAATATATAAAGTAATTACCTCAAAAATTTTTTTAACAGGAAAGTTACTATTATAATAGAAAAAATGACTCATGACTGATTATAACCGCAAAACAAAAATGTCACCCTAACATGGCGTACTATGTTTTCCACCATAGAAACAAACCAATTATCAAACGGATACGATTACACTTTTCCAGTTGTATCACCTGCTACATAAAACATAGCTATGTAGTACAGCATGCTTTAATTTTTTTATAATCGTAGAAAATTCTACTGAATAAAAACAGCCATCTTTGTAACAGTCTGAACATACTTACTTTTTCATTAGAAGCAATCTTACATTTCTTCTTAAATTTCTCCAAATGCTCAATGAACTTCTTATTTGGGGAAACCTCTTCCTTCAAGCAAAGCTCCATAATTTCAAGCACGTAACCAAAATGTCTGTGGTAGCATGCCTGCTGAAGCATCGCACCTAAAATCTCCGCATTTAATCTAAAACCAAACATTTTAAACATTCTATAATCTCAATCAATCATATAATAATAATAATATTTGTTATAAAAAATACCTGTAATTACATCCACTCATTTCTTCGATTAAATTATGTGCTTCCTCTTTGTTTTTACAGCCCAAAGCCAAAACACCAAAAGTTACCAAATCCGGCCTCAAGTGCTTCTTTTTCATCAGATAAAAAATCTCCAATCCAGCTTCATAGTCATACCTCATACTCCGTCTCTTTATTAGCATGTTATAAAAATCTATATCGGGTTTTAAATTCCATTTTTTGATTGTGGCAATCAGTTCCTTTTCTGCCGCTAAGGAATTTGGTATACAATCCATTAATAAAGAAAACGTTTTTATATCCGGTGCGCTATTATTGTCGGCCATGTTTTGGAGAAAAGTATTGGCCCCGCCGACAAGAAGCAGCCTGTCCTCAGGTCGTTTCACTTCCGTTAATGAGATTATATTACCAAGACTGGGTATTGGAGCCATTAAATTTGGCCGATTTTGTTTGATGTCTGTAATTGATTGTCTAACTGATAGTTTCTGATCTTTGGAATTTGTACTTAAATGGACTTCAGAGGTGTTATTTGGTTGTGTTGTTGCAATGTCGGAAGCAACAGGTATATAATTCACGGGTTCTAGATCAATTGCTTTATTTTCATCAATGTTTCCTTCAACTGTAGCTAAAAAGAGAAACATTTGCAAAATAAGTAATTCTATACATATAAACATGAATTGTAATATAGAATTGTACCAAACACTCGAGGCGTATTGGCAAGGGACCATCTTAAATTCAATTGGCTCTGGAGATTTCTTGTCGTGTAGTCTTTCATACTCCGAGTACTTTCTCACAATCTTTACCCCCATACATCTCGAGTGCTCGGTAATATTGTAGCTTCAATATGTGGATAGTGAACCTGTAGATTTGTTGATGTTCAGGCTATATTTTGTGTTTATTAAATTTAATTAATTCTATTCAGATTTAAATTGACAGGAAGTGAATAAATACACAAACTACTCATGTGCTGCCCTGCAGTAAAATCAAGACGATTGTGTTTGCATAAATACAAGCAATAATACAAAACAGCCATCCACAAAGCTCTTATGAAAAATAAGCCTTTCTCCTTTTCTTATCAATAAGTATTAACAAATCTCCTATTCCTTAACCCGCCAATGGTGACCCTACTGGTCTGTAAGACCGGGTGTGTCGAATAACTTTATTCTCCGTTTTTGTTCTTTGTTGCAATTTCGAGTAGCTGCCGCATTGCAGAGCTTAAATTGATTAAATATTTTTGTTCTATTGTCAAAGAGCATAAATTTAAAAAAAAAAACATGAACTATCAGTAACACGTTTCGAAAAATCTTCAGTTGAAAACCCCGGTCCGTGAGACTGGCATCACCATTAACTTTGCATTACCCATGGCGGGTTAAAGGTCAAATTTGTTATTGCAATATCCTAAAGTACTTACCATTTATTCCATTGTCTAATTGCAAAAACCTATCCGTCTCTGGCAAAATATTTTTAATAACATCGTTCGTAACCTCCAAATCCCCCAAATTACAATCCCTTATAGAACGCAGCATAAGATTATAACTGTACAAAGATGGTGCGATATTTTTATCAATAAATTTTCTCCACACAAGCAACGCATGCCTAAATCCAGCCTCCTTATCAGTAATACAAGCTTGCAACAGGAAATTCAGGGTATCGTCCTTAATCACGAATCTGTTAACGATCATTTCATCGACTAACGAAAACGCCGTCTTAAGGTCCCCACATCTTCCGTAAGCTTTAATCATGGCGTTGTAATTAGTATCGTTTGGCTCGTACCTTTTTTCAATCATTATTTGATGTAGATGTTTCGCTCTTGCCAGTCCATCCTCTGGCCATGGACTGTTTGCACATGCATTGAATAAAGCTGTGTACGTTCCAGGCGTCACTACAAGTCCCCTCTTTTTCATATCGTTGTACAACGAGAAAGCTTTCTTTGTGTATCCAACACGTCCACACGCTCCAAGCACCAGGTTAAATAAATAATTTTCGGGCTTCACCTTATCATCCTTAAGCATACGCACTTCGATTACATCAATTGCTTCCTTAATTTTTCTCTGTCTAATTAAACCCTTAATTATGTCGGCGTACTGTTTAGTACTCAGCCGCTGTGAAGGATTTGGTGGGTTTGATAAATATTCCTCTTCTTTTAAATCATCTTCATCAACCTCTTCCTTGTAGTAACCCTGTCCAAATGTATCGGGGTCGTTTTGTAGTTTTACAACGTGTGCATGGTCTTCGCTTTCTACATTTTTCATTTTGCTTATGGGTTTAGAGGTTATCACTTTCGTGTTGAAGTTTCTAAACTGCGACACCGCATTATGATGTTGCGAATTGTAGCAAATTAGACTGGGTCTGATAATTGGTGTCCTTATTGATAGTTTGGAAAATAGTTTTAAGTTTAACTTGAGCATGTTTATCTTAACCTAAAAAGTTGTGTATTGAAAACATAGATGTGTTAATAGATTTGCGGGTTGGTTAAGAATTTATTTGACCACGCAGGATTGCAACTTGAGAACGAAAAATATAACTTATTGTAGCTAAAGGCGGCTTCACAACAACCCGTGAACGGCAATGGAACGGGAACGAAAATATATCAAGCTTCTCGTTCTAGTTACGGGAAATTAGTTATTAGTTGAGTATGCCAACATGCGAATTTAACTTTTGGTTCTCGTTACCGTTCCCCGGTTGTTGTGAAGCGGGCTACAATGAGAAAAGGAAGATAATAAATTTTGTGGGATACGCCCACCACCCTTCGTTTCCACTTTAACTCAACCCAGAAGCCCTCTTTATTGTTGGTTTTGCAGTTTTTTAAACTACAGTGATTTAACGAAAAAATTTCATGAATAAAATAGTGATTTCTTGGTTAGGTTTAAGGGGAAACAAAATTCTCCAGGCGGTGGGTGGGCCCTATTCCATCCTCCAATCCTTAGAACATAACCGAGGATTTTACAATTGTTAATTAATCGATAAGAGAAGTATCAAACTGTTTATTGTTGCTTCGACAAAAGAATTTCTTTGTAGGAACTCTGGGGCGTGTTTAAAGGGTTGGAGAGTAAGATAGGGCCCACCAACCGCCCTTCATTTTCACTTTAACTTAACCCGGAAACCCTGTTTTTTTTGTTTTTTCCCTGATTTGACGAAGAATTTTTTTTAATCAAGCCGAGTTTTGTAGATCAAGTTTAAGTGAAAACGAGGGGGTGCAGGGCCACGCCAAGCGGGGGTGTTAGGGATGCCCAGCACCCCGGCGGCAAGTCTTGGAGGGCGGCTGGCCTTAAGAGAGCCCTCTTAGCTTGGTGCCCACCAAATCTTATTGTTTTTACAATTTGTAAACAATTTATTTAAAATCGGCGCTCGTAAAAAAAATCAATCCACCTAAAATACTTTTTTTTCGTAACACGTATGTTTGTGAAATAGGAGATGATTGTTTATTCTTTGAATGAACGTATCTCTTTGTTTATATCGAAATTCTTTCTTTCTAAATAATTTAGAGACGCACCGATAAATGGTGGTATTCATTTTCTCTACCCCTCTCTTCATATTGATAGGGGCCGGCAATTTTTGCCATGCACCCTGGCGACAACATTCCTTGCCTCGGCCCTGGGGGGTTGCCTTATCACATCTTCTAATCCTCAAACGGTTTATCGTTGCCTCACCAAAAAAAAAAAATGTTTGTAGAAACTCTGCGGTGTGTTCGAGAGTGGGATGGGGCAAAGAGGACTTGATTCGACGTTGATCTGTAATTTTATCATTGATTGCAAGCGGGTACGAAGTAAATTTTGGTGCTTTTGAAAAGTACTGCGCAGACGCATTTAAATTATAATTGAAGCTGGTACTACATGCTTGTTCCCGTACACAAAATTCTAGCGCATGGTAGTGAAATTATAAGATCAGCTATAGCGTGCCTATCGGCCAATAAACAAAGGAAGTGCGAAAAGCTATACTTTGATCAATGGATCTTTGTGTGCACGTCATAGATAACTGAACCTAGCCCCAACAACATTTTGATACGTTTACTCTCTCTACGGTAAGTTGAATTAGGCGCAATCATGTGTGTACGTATGTCGTCCAAGGCGAGAAAACTCGGTCTTCGGTAATGACGCACACGTAAAGATCCATTGATCAAACCATAGCAACAAAAATTGCAAACGGATGAAACAACACTAGAAAGTTTTGCAGAAACCAAACGATTGAAGGTTTGGTGCATTTGCTATTGGTAAATCGCTAGCATTTGCTGATATTATAAATTAGCCAGGAAGAAATCCAGAAAACGGATATAAAAATGTTCATACCTACTTGTAAACTTTTCATGTTTTTTTGTTGTTTGTTTGTGCTTTTTATATTATATTTTTTTAAGTATAAATGATAGCATTTTAAAAGTTTTGCAGTGGGAGGGGGCGCTATAATAATAGTTGCCTATGGGCGAAAAAAGTCATAATCAAGCCCTGAGTGTACCACTTGCATTAGAGCTCTTCGAGAAAAATAAACTATAGCCTATTCGGTGGAATCTGGCGGCCGAGGTCGTAAAACGGTCGGTCCGCCCTGAGGATCGACGTACCCTCGAAGAAAAGGTATTGGTGGTTCGTCTAATTGCATCCCATACATTTATTACTGTCCTTCGCTCCTATTGGTATACGCACTTTTACACCAGTACTTCTCAGCAAAGATTAGTTTAAGATAAAAAATATTACGTCCCCTACTTACCGAGCTCTAACCCTCTTTTACGACCACAGCCGCCAGATTCCGGAGAACGCCCTATAACTATGATTGGTACCTTAAGAGAGAACAAGAAATGGAGAAGTAAATAGTTTTTCATTTGGGTTTTATAAGAAAAGAGTACACTCTCGTTTCGAATATTCAAAAAAAAAAAAGGTATTTGTAAGATCAAGTACGCACCATGATATCGTATGAGCCACACAATTTTAATTCAGAGTTGACTGTGAGATACATGAGGTATGTCGCATATTATTACGTCATAAGACTAGATTAGTTCAATTGAATTAGATTTCAAATAATGAATTAATCTCAGACATGACTGCTATGTTTCTCTCTCAAGCATGGCCATCTCAGCAACAAAATTCAGTGGCTCACACCTTATAAATATCGATGATCACTCCTGTGACCAAAGATAACCAGACATAATGACGTCGTACAATCCGACAAAGTTCGGAATTGACTTACTTGCCCAACTCTCTACGATTTGTTAAGGAAAACCCCACGTTGGCCACTTACATTTTTTTATTTGCTTAGTATTTCCCCCGTCAACGTTTACTATCTGTGTAATGCAAACAATGTCCTAGAGATGAACAGTTATCAGTAGAGTGTTTTACCGGGGACTGGATACCTCCACACTCCACACTCCACACCCCCCACCACTCCAAGATGGCCGCCGCCCCGCCCACAAAATGGCCGCCTAATCACCAAAATGGCCGCCTAATCACCAAAATGGCCGCCTAATCACCAAAATGGCCGCCTAATCACCAAAATGGCCGCCTAATCACCAAAATGGCCGCCACCTGGTGACGGAAAGTTGAACTACACGAGCGCTGAATTCCCTCCACACTCCACACCCCCCACCACTCCAAGATGGCCGCCTAATCACCAAAATGGCCGCCACCTGGTGACGGAAAGTTGAACTACACGATTACAGATTCCATTTCCCACGGGCGTCACCTGGTGGCGGAAAGCCGAACTACGCGATTACAGTTTTTTTTATGTGAATAAATGGTTGCAGAATAAGTGAACACTTACAAGAATTTTATTTTTATGCGAATAAATGGTTGCAGAATAAGTGAACACTTACAAGAATTTTATTTTTATGCATGGAAAAATACCACATTTTATAAATCACAAGTTCAACAATTGCATAAGTTATTTAAACAAGAAATGAAAAATTTACACAACATGAAGCACTGGGGATATGCATATGTAAATAGAAAAACATATATTCAATTATTATTTTTTTATTTTTTTATTACAAGTTTTTTTGTTTTTTAGCACCGTCAACTTCGTCGACCCCCTCGTCATCCTCATCCTCATCATCCTTCTCCTCACGCGTCCTCTTTGGATTTGTTTTCTTGGCGGCGGCGTCCCGGTATTGACACCAGCCATCAATCTATTAAAGAAAAATTAATTAGTTAACAATGATTTAAATAAAATTATTATTAGGATAACATACAGCTTTTTTCATTTTTAACGATCGGGCATATGGGATGACGTCTAGGATGTCGTCCATCCAGCCCTCCAACTCCAGGTCCACCAGATCTCGAGCCAGATTATAGAGCCCCATATATACAGGATTCTCGATAAATTTGGCAAAGCATGTCGCCCCCTTGTTCAGAGCCGCAATTTGCCCCCTACGGTACTCCTCTGAGTAGACCGGCACTCTCAGATTTCCAGCACGGTAAAGGCTGTCGCAGGACCTCCTCATAGCCGAATAAATCTGATACAGAATAATAAATTATTAAAACAAAATTGAGTCACATATTATACATTTTATGTATTATTTCACTTACCTCCCCCGCAGCGGTTTCAATATTTTTGGTCACGTTGAAACCTTCGTATCCCCATGACGCGTCCATTGCAAACAAATTCATGATATATAATGATACATTTTTTTGTGCCATTTTACACATATATATATACACATTTCCTTTAAATTGCTAAGTGAATGGAATAAAGTTAAAGACATTATTTATAGAAGTGAAAGCAGTTTTGTGGAAATTCCCCAAAAAAACTAAACGCATTAAAAAAAGTGAAGGAAATGAATTTCAATCACGTGCACACACTAATTACTTTGTTTATTTTACGTATATACTATTTAAAGAAATGAAGGACACACATTCTCTTCTAATGAGTATTATTGAAAGCAGTAATCTATTAAAAAAGTGAAAGAACAAATTCATCGATAATGACTTTTTTTTTTTTGAAAAAAGTATATATAACCACGATAATCAACAAACAATCATCATAGCAACAATATATTTTTACAAGTGTAAGGGTAAGTACCACATAATTTTTACAATATATCTCATTTGAATTGTTCTAATGTTTTTTGTGTGTACATGTTCTAATAAAAAACATTTCTTTCATTAATAGCAATAATTCATCACCATGAATATGGAAGCATTAGCATATCAGATGCCTGAGAATTCAATCAATCCAATTGATGAACAACTTAAAAAATTTGACTTTGAAGTGAAATCGGAAATGACTCTTCTCGGACAATCTACATACCCACTCAACAAATCTGGATCGAAAAGTGTAACCATTGGAATCAGCCCAGCTGCCGGGTTTATAACAATAATTAAAATATGCGGCTCAAATGCGTGTGTATTCTTCACAAAGGAGGAATGGGATCAATTTTCCATGAGCAATCTCCAAGGTTTGCAGCAGCACATAATCTTGGACAATCATCGGATAACTACACGAGAGTATCGCAACATTACAACGATTTGGATCCAGCAGAGAGATTTAACCGTAGTCTTAGCCGAAGAGACGATGCATTCATTATTAGCCCTTAAAAAACTAATTGACCAAAAAATTGAAATATTGAATGAATGTGATTTTAAAATGTATTATGATCGGATTTTGCATTCATGTTTAAATACTGATGGTGAATTGCATGCAAATATTTTAACATCAATTACACGTAAATTTAACCCGAAAAATTCATATTTAATGATGGAATGTCTTTATACCTGTTATAATAAAATATTTTATGACTTTGAAAATTTGAAACACTATTAAATAAAAAAAATATTTTTTAAAGCATATTTACTTTTTTTTTTTGCACACAACATAACCTTAAATAAAACAAAATACTATTTCAACAAATATTTATTATTATAATAATTTTATACAATGCTTGTTTTTTCTATCCAACAATTATGCGAACTGTCATGCCCTAACCACTTAACATAAATTTTGCTGCCTTTTCTCCGTAAAATGTTTTCCACCAAGTAGACATCAGGATGTTTGACTCTCTGCAACTCCTCATTATAAAATATTCCTTGAATGGGTCTTCCGTTCATATCTTCTAGTAAGTATGTTGTCGGATTTGTGATTTTTACACTTTTTATTTTAAACAATTCAGCAGACCAATTTGGTGTATACCCTTTTTCAAATAATGCTTTTTGTTTACTTATTCGAACGATGTCGCCCATATTAAAATTACGTTTGCTTGAAATTTTAACATGCGAATAAACAGTATTTAACAGATGTTGTTCATTATTCTCACTGACATCACAAGGCCGCATCCCAATAGTGCTATGCTTTCTTCTATTATATTCAGAAGTAACATCGTCTAGGACATCTATCCACACATACTTTCCACGAAAACTGAATGATCGATAAAGGTGATCTTTCAATGTTCTAATTACCCGTTCAGCCATAGATGCCTTGATTGTTGAATATGTTGAGTAATGATTCACATTATATCTGACGAGAAGATCCTTTACAGTAGTGTTGTAAAATTCAGTACCATTGTCCGTTTGTAAATTCTTTGGAGTCCGTCCATATTTTCGAAAAATCTCACTAATTGCTGCGCTGACACTATTTGATGATTTATTTTTTAACGCCTTTGTCCACAAGTATTTAGAGAAGCAGTCGATTATTACTAATATAAATTTGTACCCCCTATTTTCTCGAGCATAATATCCGAATTCAGCCAAGTCCGCCTGCCACAAATCATCAATTCCTTTAATAATGGTATGTCTACGAGAAAATTTAATTCTCGCAGGTCTATGGAGCTCTTTTACCACATCAGCCTTAATCACACTCATTATTATTTCGACCGTGCACTCACATCCACAATGCTTGTAGAAATAGTCTTCATTTTTGCATCAGTGTCATTTATAAGTAGTAAAAAAATTTCTTGAACTTTATTTTCCAATTTTTTACTTTCTGCTTCTAGAGTATTAATACGTGCTGATAAAGCAGATATATTTTTGTCTGTCTTGTTAATCTTATTTATTAGAGCGGTCGTCAACTTGCTATTCAAATTTTTCACATTTGTTTCTATAGTAATAACATTTTCATTAATTGTTTTTTTCGTGGCATCATGCACTTTAACTAGAACATTCTCGACTTTTTCATCTACAAATTTCTTGGTAGTCACATCATCCAAATCTTCGGGGTCCAAAACACGCTTTAATCGTTTATTTTTTAAATCGTAGTGTCCACCTGATGTTAATGTGAAACCCAGACCTGCAGGCCCTCGAGCAGAGCTACCGCCAGTATCTCTATATAAACGTCCGAACTTATCCACACTCATAATATATTTAACATAAAAACATATAACACACACACTTTATATAATAATGGAAGCTTCCCTAAGTTCCTCTTCAATTGCTAGAATCTCATTTCCAACGCTAGTGTTACCTGCATTCCTGGCAGCATGTAGTAAACAAAGTCTATCCACCAATTCCTCTATATTATCCCAGTAGCGATATTGTATAGATTTGTTTAACTCACACTTCATATTAGAGTCAAATCCCAGTCCATCAATTGTTTTCGATCGACTTCTTGTTAGCGGTGGTGATGATAGATATGAATCCACCAAAGGTTTAATAATTTCTCTGTACTTATACGAATCATTCCCACGAAGTTTTTTTGTAGAATCAAAGTTACGAAACGCAATATTAGTTTTATTCACAATATCACCATACTGCTTTTTATCTGCATCACTAAAGGATCGGGGTCTCTTCTTAAATAACAATTCATAAAATCCCTGAGTGCCAGGATAGCGAGTGTTATCAAGAATGATATCATCCCCTTCTACATCAATTGTGTTATAACCCATTGTGAATTTACCAATATGTGCATTAAAATTTACTCCAAATACAGTATCCAGACCATGATAATCACCATTAGACAACTTTTCGAAATATGATCTAGCCAAGGGTGATGCATTTTTTAGCGTTTTCGGAGAAGTATGTGGAGTAGATGGAGTGCTAGGTTCTACGTCTAAAAAGTTGAGTTTCTGCCGTATTTGATTTAACATTGATATCGGTGTTATTGTTGGAGTCATATGAGGTTTTATACTTGGAGTTATAGACATAGTTGTTGGAGTCATGCGAGGTTTTATAGTAGGAGATATTAATGGTTTCACAGTTGAGGTTGTTGCAGGTTTCGTCATATGTTGTCCAGCTAAAATTTTCAGCGGATCGGTTATTGGTTTGTAAATTTTTTCCATTATTTCATCATTTTGATCACGATTTAATTTCATTGCGAGCAATTTTCGCTTTATCGTCCTTTTAACAGCAATCAATTTTCTCTTTGTTAAATCACTCATACTTATAAAAAAATAAATCACTGTGCGCCGATCCGTATAGTATTACAACTCATGCAATAATGATTTTTTTTTTTTTTAATCTATTATTATATATTGATCGAGTCCTTTCCGATACCTTCCATTATCAGCATCATTATCCTTATCTATCACAATAAATGAATATCTATCGCTCCAACACATTCCACACATCTTCTTAAATTTTTCAAATGTCATGTCACTACCAACATGATCATTGTATACATGTTTAAGATTGAGTTCATCTTGTTTAAACAAAATGATGAAGTTTGCATTGTCACGAATTAAATGTTTTGGTATTCTAGAATATGTCTGACACAGGTAAAATGAGTCGACCTGTTTATGCCTACCCATACTAAAAAAATCTCTGATTTTATTTTGTTTATCACAGGCGACATCGTCAAAAATAAAAACCGAATTTTCCTTTGCATCACTGGGGTCAATAATATCATCATTTTCTTTATATGGAAAATATCCAATCTCTGACATGCTAGTCAACACCTTTTCCAAGAACTTATATTTTGGCTGGTATAGCGATTTAGAATACACATAAACATTTTCAAATCTTAGACCATTTTCTTCAAACAATAATGAAAACATAACGTTTGATTTTCCACAATTAGATGGACCGCATATAAGAGCTCTAATGGTGTTGGGTAATAATTTACCATGTTTGCTCACACTGAGACCATCCCCTACCCAGCGATCCATGTTAACCACTGGAAGAGATTGTTTCTGTTTAATTAACCGCATTATACTAATATTAATATCTAGGATGACTCTCTTATATAAAGGAGCAAACGATTTCGCCATTCAAATGATAATGTATCGTGGTGAAGGTATCATCAATTCTGTGATAAATGCTCTCCCATTTGAGACACACGTGCCGGGCTATCAATATTGCGGGCCAGGTACAAAGTTAAAGAAAAGATTAAAAAGGGGTGATCCAGGTATAAATCCTCTAGACGCTGCATGTAAACGTCACGATATAAAATATTCGCAGAGCAACAACTTAAGTGATCGACATAAAGCTGATAAAGAACTTGAGGAGGCTGCTTGGGAACGAGTCAAGTCAAGCGATTCAGGAGCAGGTGAAAAAAGTGTTGCGCTGATAGTAACAAACGTAATGAAAGCTAAGAGAAAGTTGGGGATGGGTTATCCGAAGACACCATTACGAGCTGGAGTGATGATGCAGGCGAAAAAAGCAATAAAAAAATTGAAAAGAAAAATTGAAAAATCTGGAGAATTTAAGGAAGGAAGCAGAGTTGCACTAGCTGCAGCAAAAATGGCTGTTAAAAACGCTGGAGGCAAGAAAAAAATTCGATTGCCTAGAATAATCCCCGTACCTAAGCAAGGTGGTATATTACCTTTAATTCCAATATTCGCGGGTCTCAGCGCGCTCGGTTCACTAGCTGGAGGAGTAGCCGGTATTAGCAAGGCTATAAATTCTCTAAGTGATGCGCGTAAAAAATTGTCAGAGACTGAACGTCATAATAAAACAATGGAGTCTATCGCTCTTGGTAAACATGGGGAAGGAATATATTTAAAACCCTATCGTAGAGGTATGGGTCTTTTTCTCAAGCAACACAACTCAAAAAACTAAATGTGCTACCCAAACGTGCCCTCACTGATGCGGATTTACGCGAACATGCGGAAAATGTAAAATATTTTCGTGGTGTATTCATGCGTGATACATTGCCGAAAAAACCTCATTATAATGAATCTGCAATTGTCAACTTGGATAGTAAATGGGGGCGTGGAACACACTGGGTAGCGTATAAAAAGCGAGGATCGATAGTTAAATACTTTGATAGTTTTGGGGATATTCCACCCCCACGTGAACTTGTAAATTATTTAGTGAAATGTAAAATAAATTATAATCAGCATCGTTATCAGAAATTTAACACCTACAACTGTGGCCACCTGTGTTTGGAATTTTTATATAAATGAGAGTAAGTTTATCATCCGCATATTAGTCATGTCTCAGACGTTTACCTTACAAGGTGAAAACAGTGTTCTGTCCGCAAACTATTACCCGCCTATTGAACTCGACGAGAAATCATCTTATTGTTTGGGATTAATTGGACTTCACACATATAATACAATACCAAATATTGAGGACGGTGCTAATAAATTTATATACAACAGCGGAGAAGAAATTACTATCCCATCTGGATCATACGAAATCACGGATATTGAGGAGTATTTGCAGAGTCAGCTGTTATTAAACGAACCGAGTGGCACGGAAGGTGCTGACATCCTATCACTCAAACCAAATAACAACACACTACAGTGTGAAATCAAGTGTAAATACGCGATTGATTTTTCATCTGATAAAAATACGATTGGTAATCTATTAGGATTCTCAGGTGAAAACATTCTAAGTGCTGGAATTATACATAGCTCTAACACACCAGTCCAAATAATAAAAATTACTAGTATTAGGGTTGAATGTAATATTGTGACGGGTGCCTACTACGACAACAAGTTATCCCACACCTTATTTGAGTTTACGCCTGCTGTAGATCCGGGGTACTCGATAAACATAGAACCCAGAAATATTCTATATCTACCCATTATTAATACAAATACCATTGATAACATAATCGTTACAATAGTTGATCAGAACGGTGAACTTGTCAATTTTAGAGGTGAAAAAATATTAATTCGCTTAGAGTTGAAAAAAGTATAAAAACATTTTTAATAATAATGGGTATTTGCTTCGGGGGTATAAATAACAAATCAAACACAACAACCATCAGTGATACGCGAAAACCCATTGATGTAACAACGTCTAAGATTAGACAGAAACTGCGAGATCTGGGGTATATTTTAAAAAATAATACCAACAAGTACAAAAAATGAGCGAGCTGGACATATTTAAAAGTGTATCATTTGATGAGTCCATTATAAAAGAACAGTTTCATACATATCAGCCTAGGTCATCAAATTATGGGAATAATGATGAAATTCGAATTATAATTCAACAACAGGATATTTTCACATTACCTTGTGATAGTTATATACATATCAGCGGAGATATTAATATACCAGCAATTGGCCAACCTCCTGCTACCCCACCAATCAATCTTGTTCAAAACGCGTTCAGTTTCTTGTTTGAAGAAATACGATATGAGCTGAATGGAATTGAGGTTGACAAAAATCGAAATGTCGGAATAACTAGTACAATCAAAGGACATCTATCAATAAGGGGAGATGATAAAAACTTTATTGAAATTGCTGGATGGAGTTCTACTGGACAACAAAAGATATATTTCAACAATACTAATAAATTTTATGCAATAATCCCGCTCAAGTATTTGCTTGGATTTGCTGAAGACTATCGCAAAGTTATTGTAAATGCTAAACAGGAGCTAATATTATTGAGAGCCAGCAGTGATGTTAACTGCTATGTTGGTCAAGCTGGTGTAACATTTAATATTGATAAAATTGAATGGCGCGTTCCACACATCCATGTGAATGATGAAAATAAGTTGCAAATGCTTGAAAATATTAAATCTGATACACCGATTTTTATGCCCTTCCGCAGATGGGAATTACATGAACTTCCAACACTACGACAAACGGATAAAGACATTTGGTCTGTTAAAACTTCTAACAATCTTGAGAAACCGCGCTACGTCATTGTAGCCTTTCAAACGGATAGGAAAAATAAACCTGCTAAAGATTGTTCCGAATTTGATCATTGTAAAATCAGAAATATTAAAGTTCATCTAAACTCTGAATCTTATCCATATGATGCACTAAATCTCGATATTGATAATGGTAATTACACTCTCGCATATTACATGTACTGCATGTTTCAACAAAGTTATTTCAACCAATCCACGAGTGAGCCGACGTTGGATTATGATCAATTTAAGAATCATATGCTTTATGTATTTGATGTGTCAAAACAAAGTGAAAGTATTAAATCGGCTACAGTTGATTTAAATATTGAATTAGAAGCGTCTGAAGTATTTAAAAATAATACGCGTGCTTACTGTCTCATTTTGTGTGATAACATAGTGGAGTATAGACCTTTATCCGGAATAGTAAGAAGAATAGTGTAAAAAATATGAACCGAGTGAGTTTTGACTTGATCCCCGTAACTTTTGTATATAAAATGGAGGATGCTGATCAGCATATACATTGGAAACATTTGATTGCTGATAGGCTGAGATTTCAAAGAAGAATCCAAATCATTGGGAAAGTGTTGGAGCCAATTTTACTGAAACATATTGAAATCACATCACAATCTCAGCGAATACTTTACATGGATATTCAAGGTTTCTGTACTCCAGAGTTTACACCTAAAGAGATGGCTCTCACATATGATGGATGTCGCCCGCAGCGCTTCATATTTAAACCTGTCAAACCGTTTAATCTCTTGAGTCGTGAGTGTCAAAAACAAGTTATGTGGTTGGAGAGAAATCATCACGGGGTTCCGTACAATTGTGGATATTCGAATATGGATGATATATCTAATATATTTAATAGTTATCCGGCTGATGTAATTTATGTTAAGGGGAGCCAGAAAGCTAATTATCTTAGCAATTTTTATAATAATATCATTAATTTAGAAATAGATCAGAACTGTCCAATATTATCAAAAACTCTTGATTGTTGTAATGTTCATAGAAATAGGTATAGTGTTTGTGCTGTTAAAAATACGAAGATGCTATTTAATTATGTTAATGGTATTTAAGATTCTGTTTATATGATGTATAGGGAATAATAAATTAAATAAATGTTATTGTTTTTTTTACGAATTATGTTTTATTCGTCCTCCCATTATTATTAAGCTCTTGGTATACACCTTGTTATGAGAAGAAATTTATCATACATTTGTTATCATAACAAGAGACTGGGAAAACCCCGTGGGAAAACCAATCTCAAAAGCTGTACAGATTGCAAATAAATGATAGTGAAAATACATAAATTAAACATATAAGTCGATTATATACAAATAAATAAATTGTGTGTGTGTCATTGGTTTTTAAAAATTAGCCACAAATAAATACAAATAAACTGAATCAACGACATTAAATAAATTATGCTTTAAAAAAACTACACAAAAAAAAAAATGTATATCATGCATGTAAGTAAAAAAACATTTATCGAAAACTGTGAAAGCTACCAATTATGTTGTATGTCGCGATGCCCCCAAGCTAACGTGTTCACTCCATTTTCACAAATATAGCGTTTATCATCCTTTGACGATAAAGCTAATTTATTTTGTGTAATGGAGTGAACAGTATGGTTAATTGTTTTAAATAAATTTTGTTTACGGTAAATGAGCGCAGAATCAAACAGTGAGCGTTTATAATCGTCACCGGAAATTTCCCCAGATACAACATATTTTTTCACACCCTTAGCCTTTTTGTTCCATTTACCGTTTACGAGGTTTGCATACATTTTTGCCCGCAATCCGACAAACTCAGTCATAATATAACCACAATTTTCATCTTTCATACACCCCAGCACTGCTTTATTTTGTAATGGTATACTATATGGATTACTAGGTGCAAAGTTTGAAGTGTCAAATTTATCTAAATGATGTTTCATATCCGCGTAAATGTCATCGGTTTCAATTAAAAGTGTGAGGCTGTCAGTGTCCATATAGCATAATGTCACATTCTCATCATATTTGGGTTTTACGAAGTTATAATAAAAATCGTACATTAAAAGTTTCGATAAATCTAAAACCGAAAACCCGATATAAATTGGTTTATCATACGTAACCTTCAAACGTTCTAATTGAATCGCGGCAAGATTTTCACTAAATATTGATGCGGATTTAAAATTTAGTTTCGCTATTAAGCTTTGAGCACCACGTCTTTTACCGATATCGTTCCAATGAGTCACCAACTTGACATCAACCCGCTTATCTACATTCTCCATTGTTTTGCCGAAAATGGAGTTATTCATTAACTTGAAATGATCTTTTTCAAATTCATTTCTAGCTGCTTGACGCATGGCTGTATTTAAATCAATATATTTTTTAAGAAAATTAGACTGTTCAAAACTGATCACTCGGTGAACTTTTGTTAAATTCAAGCCATGTGCCAAAACTTGCTTTAAATTTCTGTAATGGAGAATGTATTTTTGCTTACTGTTGAGTGATGGAATTAATTTTGAATTTTTAAATTTAGAGCCGGGTGGCACCATGTTTTCAGCCAAAAACGGTAAATCATTATGCTTGCAATGTAAATCTCCGGGGTATTCCAAATCAACCTCCAAAATATATCCTGTTGGTGAGTCATCGGGTATACTCGCGACATTTAAATTAGAAATTTCATCTCCCGATAGCCACTTAAAACCTTTATATGGTAAGAATTGTGACATTGCCCAACCATACAAATTATTAGCATCCCAATATGATAAATATGAACTAGGCAGTGATGCGTCATAGTCTCGCATGTATTTATTATTAGCTCGTGCATAACGGAGGGAACATTGACAAATACCCCCACGTATGCCCTTACTAATAAAATGATGCATGTCAATATCCGTTAACAATTCTAACTCAATTTTGGTGCATTTTAACATTGCATCCCAACTCAGACCGGGAGCAGTAAAATATTGCGCCGGGTCTAGACCATATGTTTTAGAACAAACTGATCGGAATGCTTCAAAAATGTCTGTTAATAACAACACGTCAGTCATTAAATATAAATTGGAGTAATCCTCCAGAGTTTTACAATTAAATTGACTCCACACATTATGAGCGTGTTGGTAGTCATTCGCGGAAATGTCTGAGTTTGTGAGGGAGTTGAAAAATAAATTTATAGGAGGCAATTCAGTCTCTTGGAGCCGCTCAATTGAATTCATATATTCATAGGGGAAAACACCCTTCCTCATTAATAATTTAAATTCGTCATCTGACTTGCAAAATTTTGAGATTTCAACCAATTGTTCTCGACTAAGATTGTTGGACAATTTCTCAATGGAACTAGCCATAAATTTGAAACTGTCTAAGAATCTTAACTTTAAGTATCGAGTACTTTCCGCACCCAATTTGTTCACATATTTATCAACTTTAATTGATTTCGAAAATGAAATATATTTTTCCTTATTTTGAGGTATTATATCAATGTCCTCATTATCACACGCGAGTTCTTTAATAAATAGGTGAGAATCATACCCGCTCAAGTTATGGAAGAAAATTGGAATGAAATTTGGTAATTTATAATTAATATTACAATTCGAGTGGGCTGCCCCAACAAACTTCCCAGTTAAATGACAATGATCTGCAACTTTTTCAGCAGCGAGTAACTCTTCCTCGCAAATGTGACATTCTGTGGCGCTATTGAGTGAGAATTGTTCTTGGGGTGTTAATTTATTCATAGGTATTATGGACTTTAAATAATTATTATAAATTCTGTGAGCGTCGGCAGTGATCCGGTCCACAAACACTTTAGAGCAGTCTTCCCCGGTGTAAATTTCGGTTTTATCTAGCGAGTCATTATAAGAACATTTAATTTTATACGCGAAACTGTACGGAGAGTGAATATGTGTTGTGTTTGTGAATGATGTTTCACTGCTGCGCTCACAGGAATCCACAGGCTTTAGCACACATTCAAAATCCGCGTAAATAACAAATGGAACTTGCATTTGTTTACTGAAATTTATGAATTTGGAAATATTGCCCGGTACCATTTCACCAGTCCTACATTTTTTCAATTCAGAAGTCGGCATAATGGTGTACATCTTGCTACAATCATGTTGTAAGTGGGATGTTAATGCGGCTACTGAAGTGAAAAATGTAAGACAACCGTCACATAAATATTTAGCCTCTTTATTCTTTGAAATTTGTGATGCCACCAATCGAGACATATTTTGGATTAGCACATAGTGTGATTTGACCCCATCCTCAATTAATAATAAATTAATGTGAATTTCACGTTTATTATTTGTATGATGGATGGGGCCAACAACATCATATTTACTGGTGTCCGAGCAATATTCCAAACCGTAAACGTTTAGGCTAAGTGCATTTAGTTTCTCAATTTTCGATAAATCTTTCAACTTACATGGAAAATCGATGCCGGTAAGGTTTAATACGGTGGAGTAATGTGGATAGCTCGAAATAAGACCAGGGTTGTTGGTGGCGGGGTGGAGGGCGGCGGTGATGCACCAGGCCAGACACATCTCATCGTTGACGTTCTTGATATTAATGCACGCCTTTTTATGCATAATGCTTGCTGTAAAATAAAAAAACATAATTTTGTAAATAAAACATTATTATTTTAAATATTTTCTCACCTGGTAAACCAATATAACTGGATCCACGTATGGGTGCATATTTGGCTATATTTATCGTCAGGTTTGAGACCGCCTCCAACGTCCAACCGCTGCCTGTTTCCTGTAGCAAACATTATGATATTTAATATATACACTAATAATTTAGAAAACTGAATTATTACCTGGAATTCCTCACTCTTCGTTTTAATTGTTGCGGATATCCCATCATACACTGAGCCAATGTCGGTTATTGGGTTGACCGCTACATGTTTAGTGTTAAACGATTTCAAGTCTCGGTCACCATCGTCCATGTTTATCTTAACATAGTGAGCGAATAATTCACAATTGAATTTCACGTTTGTGAATATTTGCAACTTATCGCCCACTAAGTTGATAACCCGACTCTTGCAGCTGCTCAGGAATGATGGAATATCCATGACGTGATCCAAGTCCGCGCTAATACGGTAGCTACCGATCCGGCTCTTAAAGCACCCAGCGACTTCCATGATGCCCTCCCCAATGGGTCTCCCCAGCTTGCTTTTATGAGCTTGAGACCGCAGATGCCCAGCAAATTTGATTGCTGCGTCAAATTCCAGCTGACACAAATCGCAGCTCCATTTATCTACGGGCTCATCCTCACGCGGCTTCTTGGAGGTGCTGGGACGGGGCTGATTGTCCTGGTGCTGGCGTTTCCGCGGTGCGGTGCTTTTCGGGACCGCTGAAGATGCTAATTCGGTGGTGTACCCATGTTTAGACTTCAGGTGTCGAATCAAGGCGTCCCTTCTCGGTGAATTGTAGGGACACTCGGGGCACTGTAAGGCTTTGGCATCGCCACCGCAATCCCCATGTCTCTTGAGGTTGTCAGACCTCGTGAAGCATTTACCACATTTTATGCATTGAAACATCTGTAAAATAATACAATGTTTAGGATTACCGAAATAAAATATTGAGTTCATAAAAATGGATAAGATTATTTAAAAATATTATAATACTTACCTTGGCAGTTGCAAATAATATTTCTGATAATTAACAATAATCGCTGCGGAACTTGGTGCACGATTGAAACGACACGAATGAATGAATTAAGTGAGTGAATTATCCTTATTTAATTACTCTTGGTGCATGCGCATATCATTAGAAAGTCTTTGACGACATCGAGTCATTAGTATTTTCAAAATTTTCAATGTGAGTGAATCATACTTATCTAATTACTCTTGGTGTATGCGCATACCATTAGAAAGTGGCTATTTGGGTATCTACTGACATCAATCGTTAATGGGCTAATTATTCCCGAAATTTTCAATGTTACCGCTAAATATATTTATAATGGAATGTGTCAACAATCGTTGCTGGCTCAAATATTTTGAGTAATTTTCCACAATTAAGCTAACGTGACTTTCCAGAAATACCTTAATGTGTTTGTAATATGTATTCCCAAAATAACGTTGTAACTTTCCAAAATAATACAATAAATACTAATGTAGAATTATGTCAACATACAGTTCACAGTTTACTTTTACAAACTGCACTTTATAAAAAATACGTGATGTCTAGTAAGGCCAGTGATGTGCAAGCTGCAATTAGAGTGAGTAAATATATTTATTAATTATTGTCGATAAATCATGTATATTATTAATATATTGTTGCTAAATAATGTATTTTACTTTAAAGGATTTTTACGCGGATGACGATGGTCACATTTCCGCATTAATGGAGCTCGTCGACGATATCCACGATCGGACTATGATGTATGCGTGTGATGTGATTGAAAAAATACATATGCGAAATGTGGAGATTGAAATAAAAAAAAAAAAATAAATATTGTATGTTTTTCTATTTACATATGCATATCCCCAGTGCTTCATGTTGTGTAAATTTTTCATTTCTTGTTTAAAAAACTTATGCAATTGTTGAACTTGTGATTTATAAAATGTGGTATTTTTCCATGCATAAAAATAAAATTCTTGTAAGTGTTCACTTATTCTGCAACCATTTATTCGCATAAAAATAAAATTCTTGTAAGTGTTCACTTATTCTGCAACCATTTATTCACATAAAAAAAAACTGTAATCGCGTAGTTCGGCTTTCCGCCACCAGGTGACGCCCGTGGGAAATGGAATCTGTAATCGTATAGTTCAACTTTCCGTCACCAGGTGGCGGCCATTTTGGTGATTAGGCGGCCATCTTGGAGTGGTGGGGGGTGTGGAGTGTGGAGGGAATTCAGCGCTCGTGTAGTTCAACTTTCCGTCACCAGGTGGCGGCCATTTTGGTGATTAGGCGGCCATTTTGGTGATTAGGCGGCCATTTTGGTGATTAGGCGGCCATTTTGGTGATTAGGCGGCCATTTTGGTGATTAGGCGGCCATTTTGTGGGCGGGGCGGCGGCCATCTTGGAGTGGTGGGGGGTGTGGAGTGTGGAGTGTGGAGGTATCCAGTCCCCGGTAAAACACTCTACTGTTATCGTCCGAAATTTGTACAAAATGTTAGTTTTCAATTCTTAATGTCACTGATGAGGGCGAGATTTCGAAAATATGCAACTCCGAAGGAAATCAATCGTATATGGCAATTATTAGGAAAGGGTCCAAGGGAACCTGGAAATCGGTGACGCAACGGAAGAAAATTTGAGCGGAATACTTGCTGCGTCTATGAGAGTAAATAGTGCAGCACGAATGTCATCTTTGTCTGCCTCCCCTAAGAAGATCCATGAGCCGTCGCTGGTACGGACCGAAACAAACGCACGAGAAGGTCATGTCACATACGGCAAATGGGTGTAAACTGTGTAATACCCTAGGCACACGGAGCTATTTAATGATCATTAAGTACTAATGGTCATTAACTTCACCGTGTGTCACATCGACATAATACTAATGATCATTTGAAAAATACCGCTTTCATGAATGACAGCTAGCGATCAGCTGGTATTATTGCTTTACTTTTAGAAATATACGCACGTGCAAACTTTTTCTTTGCTATTTCTGTATATTGTTCATGTGAGTTCCAGGTAGTTTTCCTACACTTTTTCTTCCTTTATAACTTTTGAATTGTGAAATCACATACATTTGGGCAAGTACAATTGGTCGATATAAAAATGAGCACGTATTGGGTGGCGCTGTTTTATGTAACCCATCAATTAAATCCAACCTTTTATATGAATATGGAATATTTTATAAGAAACCAAACATTACCACCTATATTTAGGTGTCACCTATATTTGCAAATTGCCAATTTTCTTAATGATCATTAGGGCTAATGATCATAAACTCCCTCCGTGTCCCTAGGGTATAAGTGAAGCAAATGATCATCTCGGGTTGATTAACCATAATGCCTACTCTTTTGGAGTTTCTAATCTTGTTTACAATTTATTTTTAGTTGAAACTGTGTTTTCATATGTTTTGCGTTGTTTATCCTAGTTACTTGGTAAAATGTATGTGCAATTTTTGTACATACAGGGTGTAGAATTGGTTTACGCACCATATGGATTTCCATGTTAAATTCTTAACTTTCAAATATTGGCTCCCCAAATGATTTTAGAGAAAAAGTGTAAATATGTTTCTTCTAGAGAAAAAAATACTCTACACAACCGTCTCCTTACTTATTTTTTTTAACTTTCCATACAAAGGGGAAATCGAGGAAATTATTTATATATACTAATTGAGTTAGAAATGTTTGACAGCCCAGAAAAAACCGCCATAAAGGGGCGTCGGCCGACCGGCACAAAAAAATCGCCCAAAAATATGAGGAGGATTTTGAAAAACGCGTCTCCCGAAACTCACCCTTAAAACGGGGGGGTAGGGTTAAACCTCAGGGGGTGATTTTTCAAACGCAAATTTTCGATTTTTGCACGTTTCCAAAAAAAAAATATCTCCTCCGTAACCGCTGGAGCTGGATGATCCCAGTATGTCTTAAAATAATCTTAAAGAAAATATCTAAAATTGATCGAGCCACTTTTTTGAATTTTTGACCCGTTTCCGAGATATGATTTTTTTAAAACCGGGTAAAAAAAATTATTTTTTTTCTTTTTTTAAGGACGTATTTTTTTCTTTTCAAGTAGAAAAGCTGAAACCTTCAGGGATGGCAGAAGGGATAACTGGCTTTCATTGTGAATTTTTTCAAAATTTTTGGACCCCCCCTACGCGCCGCCAGCGCCACCAACCCAGTGGGTGGTTCGGTTTTCTTCTTTTAAGGACGTTTTTTTTTTCTTTTCAAGTCGAAAAGCTAAAACTTTCAGGGATGATAGAAGCGATGACTGGCTTTCATTGGGGATTTTTTCAAAATTTTTGGAACCATCCCTACTCGCCATTTGCACCTTCTAGGTTCGGTTTTCTTCTTTTAGGGATGTATTTTTTTTCTTTTAAGTCGGAAAACTGAAACTTTCAGAGATGGCAGAAGATATTTTGTCAAAATTTTTTGAACTACCCCTACGCTCCATTTGCACCCCTGGGTTCGTTTTTCTTCTTTCAAGGACGGATTTTTTTCTTTTAAAGTCGAAAAGCTGAAACTTTCAGGGATGACAGAAGATATTTTGTCCAAATTTTTTGAACTACCCCTACGCTCCATTTGCACCCCTGGGTTCGTTTTTCTTCTTTCAAGGACGGATTTTTTTCTTTTAAAGTCGAAAAGCTGAAACTTTCAGGGATGACAGAAGATATTTTGTCCAAATTTTTTGAACTACCCCTACGCTCCATTTGCACCCCTGGGTTCGTTTTTCTTCTTTCAAGGACGGATTTTTTTCTTTTAAAGTCGAAAAGCTGAAACTTTCAGGGATGACAGAAGATATTTTGTCCAAATTTTTTGAACTACCGCTACGCTCCATTTGCACCCCTGGGTTCGTTTTTCTTTTAAGGACGTATTTTTTTTCTTTTAAAGTCGAAAAACTGATATTATCAGGAATGGCAGAAGATATTTTTTCAAAATGTTTGGAACTACCCCTACGCGCCATTTGCATCCCCTGGGTTCGTTCTTTTTTAAGAACAATTTTTTTTCTTTCCCAGTCGGAATGCCGAAATTTTCAGGAATCGCAGAGGATACAACTGGCTTAAAAAAATAAATAAGAGAAATAAAAATAAGGGGCCGCGGTGGTCTAGTGGGTAGAGGTCCGGCCTCTGGACCCCGTTGGTGCGGGTTCGAGTCCCGTCCGGACGGTCACTTTTTCAGAACGAAAAATGGCCGTACGGGTCCCTGGGTGTCTAGTGTTTGTCCCCATTTCATTTAAATATGAATTATTACCATATATCGGTTGTGGCTGAATGCCCTAGTTGGCTAAGCCAAGTCCCCATCATCCTCGATTCCCTAACCCGAACTCCTATCAATCATCTTTCCTTTTTTATTAAAAAAAAATAAATAAAAAAAAAATAAAAATAAGAATTAAAAATTAAAAATTAAAAATTAAAAATTAAAAATTAAAATTAAATTAGAAAAAATTATGGTTTTCATTGATGGCGCAGCGCAGCTACCAATTACTTTGCTTAATTCATTATAATAGTTGCTATTAGACGCAAATCAACATCAGTAGGCGGCCAAAATGTGATTTGAATGGGACACGCTGTGCCGTCGTCCGTTACCAATTTAATCGCTTAATTTTGACGGGCCCCGCTGGTCGACGGCGCAGCGCAGCGGAGCCGTCGTTCGTCACCAGTTACTTTGCTTACATTTTTACATTTCACAATTTTTTCATAAAGAACACAATATCAAACTTAAGCCTAGGAAAAACTAGTTAAAACTACTATTTTAGCAAAAATAGGTGGTGCCTTGGAATTGCTAAAACAATAAGCCGCTGAACGTTAGCTGTCACGTTAATGTTTTAATCACAAATTTAAGCGTATTTTAAGTAATTCTGAATTAATTTTATGGATTTGTTGAATGAAAAGATCCTAATGGTACAACCGAACTATTCTGCTAATAGCGCACGTGCAGTAAACCACACTACGGTTAACAGAATGGTCCGCAAATTTCGGAACGTTAAAGATTTTTGTTCCAACAATTCCAAGGCACCACATATTTTTGCTAAAATAGTAGTTTTAATTCCCCCGATTTCCCCTTTGTATGAAAAGTAAAAAAATAAGTAAGGAGACGGTTGTGTAGAGTATTTTTTTCTCTACAAGAAACATCTTTACACTTTTTCTCTAAAATTATTTGGGGTGCCAATATTTGAACATTAAGAATTTAATATCGAAATCCCTATGATGCGTGAACCAATTCTACACCCTGTATAAATATTGAAATGGATTACGATTGTAATCTATGCACGAACTCACGCGATAATTTAGAGCGCGAGAACACGCACACATTATTATTCCTGCTAAATGGATGCCACTGACCATACTTATGAATAGGAAGTGGCACCTGGTCACTATCTGTCGCAGTGGCGGCTTGCGGGGTGACTCATGGTAGCAGGCGGTAATACCGATAGGTGCGGTCACGCTGCAACCGACCCTACCCATCTGTATTGCCACCTCTGCCGTACCATGAGTCACCCTGCTAGTCGTCTGCCGATCTCTCTGTACAATTCAAATTAGTCAAGAATATTAAAATGTAATTTACGTAGACACAATTTGTTTTTCTTCCAGAAATCGTTGAAATCGTCTTCAAAACTTCAAAACGAATATTTTCCTTGAATTTTTTTTTAATATTCACGATATTTTAATATTACTTTCCTGTACTTCGTAACGGATAAAGTAAAAATGATGATGTGACCATCAGGTAAATTTCTCCGAATTGATGTTATTGCGATTTTTATGATCGATTAATTTTTCTAAAACCAGCGAGTTTTCGAAAAATACTTATTACTAATGCATTGTTCATTTTAGCGTACTCTGTAATTAATCTTAATGTGCATTTCATGAAACTATTACACAGCCCAACAAAATAAAATTTTAGGTTTGGTGTCGGAAAAGTAAGAATTGATTTTGGATATATTTGATGTGCTGATTCCAAAACAGCCAAATGTTTTCGTAGCAGCTCTAGTTTTTGAAATACAGGCTAATTAATTTATTTTTGATAGAAGGAAAATATAATAATAAAATAATTATTCTATTATTATTACCATTATTATGATATTAGGGGCCATAATTAAAATTTTGTACCTAAAATTAGAATCTAATTAGCCAGTTTTATCACGGGTGTTATCAATAGATTCCGCAATAGATTTGAAAAATAATATCTCTGAGAAAAGAAAAGTGAATCTAACAATAAGTAAACTATACCATTAGGAAAGTTCTAAATTAATACCACAAAAAGAATCATCCCTTCGTTTTAACCCTTTATATTTTGTCAATCTTTTCAATAATATAAATCTCAATTTTTGACAAAGTTTGCAATGGGCCCTAACTAACTAAAAATGCTTATTATTATCACTAATACGAGTACTTTAATAATCAAGTAAAAAAAAACGTTACAGGCACCCCTTCAACCCAGAAAAAATAATATTTCTCCCGTAAGCCTCGCAATATAAATCTCGATTTTTGACAATATTTGCAATCAGCCATAACTAAATAAAAATTCTTATTCTTATCACTAATACAAGTAATTATATAATCAAGTCAAAAATAAAAGTTACGGGCTCCACTTCAACCCAGAAAAAAATGATTTCTCCGTAAGTTGCAGATATAAATCTCGATTTTTGACAAAGTTTGCAATAAGCCATAACTACATCAAAATTTATATTCTCATCACTGATACAAGTACTTTCATAATCAAGAGTCAAAAAACTTTGCGGGCACTCCTTCAACTAAAAAAAAAATTATTCCGTCATACCCAGCGATAGTGATCAATGTATATTGATCTTCTTTGTGAAATAATAAAGTATGTTCATTAAAAAAAAACCTCGAGTGTGCCATGATTTTTTTTATATTAAAAATTTAATTTACTTATGTTTGAAAATGACCAGTGAATGGTCGAAACTAGTCACATAAATAAAATATAGTGGTATAAAAAAGTTAAAGTGTTTTATTCCAATCTACAATCAAGATGTACCACGAAGTAAACGCCGCCAACATTAAACATTTAAAAATTTAAGTTGGTAAAACATATTGAGGTTATGTTACTTGCGGCATGTTCCTACCGATAAATTCATTTGCTGTGACAAACGACGCAGAGGAGTCGTAGGTTCATCTTCCAAAATTTCTTGGGCTATGTTAATAGCATCCTAAGTACGTTTGACTGGTCTACCACTTCCTGGTTTACGGAGAATACTGCCCGTTTCATGAAATAATACAACAGATCGTGATAAGGTATTTTTAAATTCATCATAAATAATGGGCACGTTAGGAAATTCTTCCTGAAACTCTGCTAAAGGTGCGTCGAATGAATACACCCAATTTCCGTCCACTTTAGTCAACTAGAAATATTTTTTTTGGTTGCTGTAAACCATTGTGACCACAGAATAATTGTGACTTTTAGAAAGATCTGACGTTTTGTATGTCAATTCCTAACATGTGTGCCAACTTAAATTTAAAAAAAATAAAAAATCATGGCACTTGAGGTTTTTTTTTTAAATGAACATACGACACCTTACTTTGTAGTTTTTTTTAAACTGGCAGTTAACAAATATCAATAATAATAAGTTAAAAAATAAGATTTTTTTTTATAAAATAGGCCAATATGGCGTATTTCAAAAACAACATCTGAGACCACATCTGACTGCTATTTTGGATTCTGCACCCTAAAATTACATAGAAACAGTCAGAACAGGCAAACACAGGTACCAAAACGTCTGTTGGGCAGTGTTATAATTTCATAATTACAAACCAAAATTATAACATTTGATATTTTCAAAAATCAAGAAGTTTATGAAGAATGTTTATTAATAAAACATGTTCAGTTTTGAAATATTTTTCTAATATCCTTCATATTTCAAAAATTATCGAAAAATATCAAATAACGGTTACGGTTACCCCACTTTCGGTGTAGAAATTTTGGCAAAAGCTTTTCAGTTCTTCTGATTATCAACAGTAATCTAACAAGTGCCTATGATTTTGCCGGCAATTATTAACGACAGGATCACGAATGCGGTGAATTTTCTGGAAGCAACAAGTAAGAGTGATCCAGACGCTAATAATTGCCTAGAAAAAAACATTGCCAGAAAATACGAACATATCGAATTCAGTCACGTTTATACGTTATAGAAAATGTAACGCTTTGCTAGAAAATACCAACATGATGTATTACCGACCCAGGGTCGCATCGTAACTAGAATTTTATTGGATCATGTCATCGACATTATTCGACTTCATTGATTAAAAAGTGAGGGCAATTATCATTTTTACTTTTTCCGTTACGAAGTACGAGAAAGTATCGTGATCGTGATTTGTTTTTACGGAAATATCCGTTTTGGGGTCCCTAGATGCCATTTCAACAATTACTGGAAAAAAAAATTGTGTCTGTGTGTGTGTGCCGGTGTGTGTCGGTGTGTGTGTCTGTGTGTGTGTGTCTATGTGTGTGTCTGTGTGTGTGTCTGTGTGTCGAGAAAAAACCTATTATTATTTTTTTAATTTTTGGTTTATAATTATGGAACGATAATAGTTACAGCAAATTTATGTTAATAATGATTGTAGAGAATGCCAAAATGAACAACTTATGAAGAATAAGTTTTTTTCGAAATCTCTTTAGTTTTTGAGTAAACTGTGTTTTTGAATTTAAAGTATAATTTTTCCATCTTTCATAATTTTGACGTTTTAAACGTCATTTTCATCCAAATCTACAAAACGCCAGATGTACATTTAAAATATGATTTAAATTGAAAATAAACCATGAAAGCGTAAATATAAATAATATCATCAAGTCGGAGAAAATAACATGATGACCACATCACCATTTTTTTATATAGATTTTCTCAATTCATATAATATTTTCAAGCATTTTTTAATTCAGATTATTTTGAATTTACTTAAAAGTGTAACGAGTCTGTGGCACGTCGCGTGTGTTAACGGATATAAATAAAAAGCCAAACTTTCAGCGTAATAACAAATATAATATTATTTTTCAACAATTAATTTAATAAAGCACACATTTATGTCGTCTTAGTGAAAATAATTTTACAATGTATAAAAGACGGATTAAAATGGGCGCGACGCGCACGTATTGTTACCGGTGCAGGTCTGCCTCGATGGAGAGGCCGGGTTCGAGAGGCCCGATTCCCTAATGGGAGAAAGGGCCGGCGTTTTCGTCCTGTGGACTCCCGTGCTTCGCCTCCTCCTGCGGTACTGTTGCAGGGGACGCCGGATGCCGGAGTTCATCCGCTGCTGCTGGAGGATGCTGAGGGCGTTCGCCAGCTCGCTTTCGCTGATCATCCGCCGGCGTGGTGGTGGTGGGAGTGCGGGCAAAGGAGGCAATGGGTCTCTGGGTCTTGCGTTTTGTGCAATCGGGAGTAGGTTGCTGATGGTTTGGACGTGGGTTTCCGGAAGGGGCTGTTCTATCACGGTGGCCGGGGTTACCTGGTTATTTCTTGAGCGTCTGCGATGGTTGCCTAGGTTACCGAGGACGCGGAATAACACGCGGAGTTTGGCACTGGACCAATGCCCGTGAGTTCGATGGGGCCGGCCTTCGGTTATGGACGGGACACTTTTCGTTTTATTGTGCTTGCAGAGGGACATTAGGCAGCGCGGCTCTTCATCCGGACTATCAGGTACCGAAACGCAACAGTTCCACTTTTGTTTAAATTTGCGCGTGGGTGGAGGAGGTTGCTGCGGTTCTTCAGGGGAAACACTGTTACTCACAACTACACACAACTGACAGTCTTGAGGCGTCGAAGGCGGGGTTGGCGTGCACGTGAATGTTTCCTCTAACACCGCGAATAGAGTCATCCGGGACCGTTCTTCGCACCTCAGGTTAGCAGGTCTGTGGCGCAAAATGCTCCCGGGAGCACATCTGTGCTGATGCACCGGTTCACTTCTAGTTTGGTTAGGAACTGTTGCGGGTTGGTTCGTTTGGCGCTGCTGCCTGATGTACTCGTAGGTGGTGAGACCCAAGAAAGATATGTAAATGTGGAAGAAGCAGAGATGCAACAGGAGGCCTGCGATGATGATGGCCAGAAGGCCGAGGACGGCGACAACGGCGAGGAACGCTGCGTCGCTCGACGGCAAAGAAGAGGACGGCTGGGTCGTATCGTTTGTTGGAGGGTTTCTGGATAACCAAGTGGAGTCGGTGTGGTGAACTACGAACTCAGCGATGGCTAGGAAGGCTACGAAGGCGGAGGCCGCCACTGCAGTGGTCACACACATAAGAAAGGGCGCGTAATTGCGTGAGCCCACGCAGTGGTTCAACCACTTACAGTGGTGGTCGAAGTGGTCCACGCACTTGTTGCACGCGCTGCAGTGTTTCGTACGTGGACCGGAAACCAATACCTTGCAAAGGTGGCACAATCCCTCTTCGATAACATGCGCGTGTTTGACGCGGTCCAACGAGGGTAGCGGTTCAGGGGCTGTCTTCCTGAGAGCGGGCTCCGCGGGATCTATAAGAGCGGCCCCGAGGTGCGCCGCTAGATGGAGCAGCAGCAGGGTGCTGAGGGTGGCCAACGCCGCCGGCTGAAGATTGATTGGCAGCGCGGGCACCAGAAAAAGGAACGAGCCCGCCGATAGTGTTATCAGCGCCAGCCAGCCGGACACCTGCAGGGGGTGCAGAGGCAATTGTAGCCCGTGCTCGCGGCGAAGAACACGCGGCCTGCCACTACTAAGCATCACATGGCACTGCACTTTTATTCCATTCTGTTTGTATCGACCGGCACCGGACAACTACACTCCGCTCCCCTCTTCACCCTACAGCCGCGCTTTCCCAACGCAGCCCCCGGGAAAACCATTAGAGAATACACAGATGGCGCTTCCTGTCGCAATGATAAAATTGTGGAAATTGCCGCCTCGCGCAATTACTAGACCTAGCGTTAAATTAACCAATCATATAATCAATTCTTTCGTAAATCTCATTATAACATTAATCATTTCTAAAAATAATTACGATGATTATCATTCATTATACATTCCGACGAAGACAAAAAAAAGTTTATTTGTAATAATGTAATGTTATTTTGTTTAATCTTGCCATTGAAAATTTTAATTTCTTACGTAGATACGCACAAAGAAAGCTTTATTTTTATCCACTCAATCAGTTGCTAGGGAAACGAGTGAGTGAAAGTACTTTACACTCACTTTTATGTCACTTTCACTCACCTTAATCTCATTGGAAATATTACAAAAAGTATTCTTATCGTGTTATTTGCATATTTTATGGACATAATTAAATAAACTATCCCATTAAACGTCAAAATTGAACAAATTGCTACATAATTGAGGCATTTAATTTGAGGCATAGCAACGACATGCCTGCATTCTATAATGAGTAATATCATTAATAAATATTCTTCGCGTTTTATTTTATACATTTTATGGGCAGGATTAAACAAAACGCTGTACAGCACTTGCGAGGAAACAAATTTCGCTCACTCGTGCACCAATTGCACACTCGCCTACGGCTCGTGTACAAACAGCGTGAATGAAATTCGTACTTTCATCACTTGTACTGTAATATACTAATGTATCTAATAAATTGTTAAATCAAATTAATTTACTACAAATACCTATAGTAGCAATTGAATTCATCTAAACAAACAGAAAAATTATTATCAGATATTAATATTACATTTTAGTAGTTTAAATGAAAGTAAAAAAATACACAAATAAATAAATGTACACGGTGATCACAAAATTACTGCAAAGCTTCAGGTTCAGTCGAAAATCCGAATGCAGCAATATACGGTTCTTCGTTATGCTACTCCAGGCCATTTTACGGTACAAATATCATCGATGAACTTTGACCATTTAATAGGCTCTTAAAGTTGAAAATAAAAATAAACATTCAGAAACTAAGCGGAGGTTTTATTTGGTAGAATTCATATCTACTCCATATTACAATATTATCCTTGAAAATATGCGCCCAGAACTAAGCAAAGTGTTGATATGTATACCAGCGGTGGCTCGTGGATTTCCGTAGGTGAGGCAAAGACAAATATGCCGTTCGTGCTGCACTACTTACTCTAACACAGGAAGCAAATATACCGTTGCTTTTTCGGTCAAATTTGCTTCCGTTGCCTCACTGCCGAACATCCACGAGCCGCCGCTGATGTATTCGTTTATTTGGGTTTAAGGTAGATTAATAATTCACATTTTCAATTCGTATATTAGTATAGTAACATGGTAGTAGCAGACGATCTTAATGTCGACTCAAATTATTCAAATCTTTCATGGAAAATCATTGCTGTTTACACCCAACTAGAATTGTGCAGATTGCCATTGATGTTACTAATTGATTAAAAACCAATAATTTTACTTTAATACTACTAGTAGCATTTTTGTTAATAAAGTACATCAGTCAATCTAACTTGAAATAAACAATACATATTTGTCAAATTTTTCCGTTTTTAGCATTGAAGTTTTTTGTTAAAAGAATTAAATTTTATAAAAGTGATCGGCTATATTTATTTTTTATTTTATGTATTTAAGGCATCTGCAACAAATGAGACTATTCTTAAAAATACATTTATATTTTTCTAGTGGCCAAACTTTTAATCACTAAGAAATCCGAAATATCAACTTTTTTGATAATCATCTTTGACCAATAAAACTACATGTTTATACTACATCAGGCGAACGAAAGAAATCGATCGCCGTTATTGATCAAAATTGAACACGGTTAGCAAGCACAGATTTGCATCCAAATTAGTCGGATGCATTTTAAATTGGCGATTTGAAAATTTTGATTAAAAACGAAAACGACCCCCTTCTTACTTTTGCGCAAAAATTGCATTTGAAATGATTTCCTGAAAAAACACTGCTTGATTCGCAGTTTCTACACGTTATTGTAAAGATCTCATTGAGACTCAATCAGAAAATGCACTTCAAATTCAAAGTCACCAAAATAGCGTTTTTGATTTTGCAAAATTGCCTAACTTCAGAACTCATTAATTGATATATTGATTATTTGAATGCCAAAATGTAGAGAATTTGGTGTATTTTAAAAATTCCAAGTTCAAAGGTCTCAAATTCGCATTTTATTTTTTTTTTTATTGGCGAGTGTTGACATTTCTTGATTATGATAATTTATATGGTAAAATATAGCAAATTTAGTGTGTTTTAAAAAATTCTAAAGAAATATTCAAAGCAATAAAAATTGCCAAAATCTGAAATATTCCATGTTCACGGTCAGCAAAATCGTTTTTTGATCGTTAAATTGCTTAACTTCCAAACGCGTTACTTGAATTTGATGATTTGAATTCCAAAATATCGCGAATTTAGGGTAAAAAAATACATATCGTGTCAAAGAAAGTTCAAAATCGCGTTTTAGATTTTTAAATTATTAAGACTTGTGTGTTAAAATTTAGAGAATTTTGTGTTATTTAAAAAGTTATTAAGAAACATTCATGTCGAGTCAATGAAATTTCAAAAAATGGTGATGTGGCCATCATGTTACTTTCTCCGACTTGATGGTATCATTTATATTTACGCTTTCATGGTTTATTTTCTATTTAAATCATATTTTAAATGTACATAAACAAAAATAAAAAAAAATAATAATACATTTTTTTCTCGAATAACAATGATTTTATGAAAAATGTTTTCAAACAAAATAAACTCATTTTTTCGTTGTCTTCAGTCTTTGTCTAAATATTTTTGTGATATTTTTCATATTTAAGAAAATATTGGTAAATAACAAAAAAACAGTTAAGGTAAACACCCACTTGCAGTGTACGAAATTTTACCAAAAGCTCTTCAGTTCTCCGGATTATCAAATAAGACGTATGTTCAAAGTTTCATACCAATTGCTCTATTAGTTTTTGAGATACAGCGCGCACAGACACACACACACACACACATACAGACACACACACACAAATTTTTTTTTTCTAGAAATTGTTGAAATGGCATCTAGGGACCCCAAAACGGATATTTCCGTAAAAAAAAATTTGAAAAAAAATCACGATCACAATTCTTTCTCGTACGGAGAAAGTAGACGGAGAAACGGAGAAAGTAAAAATTGCTGAGGTATTCAACTTGTTTTTGATTACGATGATTTATTTGTTGTAATTTAAAGAATTTATTTTATTTTAAAAAGTATTATAAGTTAATAATGGGTTAACGAAAATTGCCAAAACCCTCCAAGTTTAAAGGCAACAAATTTGCCATTTCAATTTTTTAAAATTGCTGAAGTGTTAAAAGTATTTCTTGATGATGATAATTTATATGCTAAAATGTAAAGAAAGTATAAAAAATTATTCAAATGTCAAAAAATCGTGTTTTTTGATTTTAAAAAATTGCTTAACTTCCGAACACATTATTTGATTTTGAAGATTTAAATGCCAAAATGTAGCGAATTTTGTGTGTTTGAAAAGTATTAGACAATATTCATGTCAAATCAATGAAAATTGATGAAATTCAGAATTTTCAAGTTAAAGTAAAAACATTCACGCTTTGAATTTTTAAAAATTGCTGAGGTGTGTTAAACACAAGTTGTGATTATGACATTTTATATGTTAAAAAACAGAGAATTTCTAGTGTTTTAAATGGTATTAAATATAATCATGCAGAGACAATGAAAATTGCTAAAATCCAAAATTTTCCGAGCTCAAAATCAACAAAATCGAGTTTTGATTTTAAAAACTTGTTTAACTTACAGACGCGGTATTTGATTTTGATGATTTAAATGTCAAAATGTAGCGAATTTAGTGTTCGTTCAAAAATGTATTAATGATAGATAATCATGTCGAGTCAATGAAAATTAAACGTTTAAAGTCAACAAACTCTCGATTTTAACTTTTAAAAATTGCTGTGGTGATATTGACGATATTTTTATGGTAAAAAGAAAGCGTGTTTTAAATAGAATTGAAAATAATCATATCTAGGCAATGGAAGTTACCAAAATCCGAAATTTTGCAAGTTCAAAATCAACAAAATCAAGTTTTTGATTTTGATAAATTGTTAAACATTCAAGCGCGTTATTTGATTTTGATAAATTGTTAAACATTCGAGCTCGTTATTTGATTTTGATGGTTTAATTTCCAAAATGTTGCGAATTTTGTGTTATTTTACATATTAAAAAAAAATCAACGCAACTTTTTAAGGTTTTTTTTGAGAAAAGTTTAATAACATTTGGTTCTAATTTTGAGAGACGTAATCATAAATCACAATCATTTTTTAGGCGATTCGAGCCATCTCTGCAGGCGGGTAATCAAAATGCATTCGCCACGGCAAAATGGCCATCGCCCCCCAAATGCGGATTGTCAGAAAAAAAGCGGCCAATTTAAACATCAACTTTCCACCAGGGGCGATATCGCCCACGTTGAGAAACACTGTTCTAGACCATTAAAGTACACATTATTTTTCATACTAAGAACGAGAAACATCGATTGCCGCTTTAAAATTTCAGCTAGCAGCTAGTAAACCAGCAAAAAAGTTGGCATGTCCAAATCGAACAAATGTTCAAAGTTTCATGCTAATTCGTGTTACTTTTTGAGATAAACTTTAATTTTTTTTTCTTGGATAGATTTATTATAGGACTACTTGCTGTAGAAGTTTCACGCTTGAGATCTTTGTCCTTTTTTTATATAATTTTCCAAAAATGCCAAAATTCGTATTTTGGCAATATTTAAAGTAGAATATCTCAAAAGGAGCTGAGTGAAAAAGTATCAAATTAATACAAATAATAACTATTTATGACATACACAAATCATAAAAATTTGGTGACTGAGACCTAACTAGTTCCAGAGTTATAGTGCATCAAAGTTGGTCAAAAATTGCGTTATACTCACACAAAATTTAATATGGTAAGAATCCATTTAAAATACAAAATTTTATTGAAATCAAGTGTGTTACACAAAAAAAGTTGTATATGTTTATGTTTCATTTAGAATGACAAAAACCAGCCCCCAGCCCCTCTGGTGAAATGATCCCCATCACGAATATATTACCCCAAAAATGACTTTTCTAGCATCTTTGGTGGGATTTAAAATTTTTGACACCCCCCTCTTACCTAAAAATAAAAAATACCATTTTTTCGTTTCGTTTTCTTTTCTTTTCTTTTCTCGGCATCTATTGAATAAAAAATTCTTAAAAAATCGTAAATGAAACGAAAAAATGGTATTTTTTCGTTTCGTTTACTTTTCTTTTCTCGGCATCTATTGAATAAAAAATTCTTAAAAAATCCATCCCATAAAAAATTCCAAAAGGAATCGATTTTAGGTTATCTATTTATATGGTATTTTTAAGATCAAATTGTTTAAATACGCAGTCATAAAGTACAATTTATCATTTTAAGACGAAGTAGACCTCTCTACTACTCTTTGTTCGTGTGAACAAGCCTTTTAAAGATTTTATGTTTACCTTTATCTGGTAAAAAATGGTGATGTGGCCATCATGTTACTTTCTCCGACTTGATGGTATCATAGCTATTTCTATTTACGTTTTCATTGTTTATTTTCAATTGAAATCATATTTTAAATGTACATCGAGCGTTGTGTAAACTCGGATGAAACTGACGTTTAAAACGTCAAAATTATGAAAGATATACTTCAAATTCAAAAACTCAGTTTACTCAAAATCTAAAGGGATTCCGAAAAAAAAAATTCTTTATAAGTTGTTCATTTTAGCATTCTCTACAATTATTATTAACATAAATTTGCTGTAACTATTATCGTTTTATAATTATAAACCAAAAATTTAAAAAAATATATTTTTCTCGAATAAAAATGATTTTATGAAAAATGTTTTCAAGCAAAAGATGTTCATTTCTTTGTTGTCTTCAATTTTTGTTTAAATGTTTTTGTGATATTTTTCATACTTAAGAAAATATTGGCAAAAAACACAAAACAGTTAAGGTAAACACCCACTTCCGGTGTACGAAATTTTACCAAAAGCTTTTCAGTTCTTCAGATTATCAAATAAGACGTATGTTTCATATCAATTGCTTTATTAGTTTTTGAGATACAGCGCGCACAGCCAGACACACAAATTTTTGTTAAAAAATCACGATCACAATACTTTCTCGTACTTCGTAACGGAAAAAGTAAAAATATGATAAATCGAGCAGTAAAATCACTACAAATTGATAAAAATATTATATTCTGGGCACATAACCGATATAAAATTTTCCTAATTCCTAATTTTGGTATTTTGAAAGCTATAACTGCTTTGCAGAGTCAAGAAGGTAAGAAAAATAGTGAAAAATGGCAAAAAGTGGAAAAACCGATTTTTAATAGTGGCGCTTCACTGGCAAAAATTCCAAAAAATTCATGGATGTAGATTTTTCAATTAATCATGAAATGAAAAATTAAATTTCAAACAACCGGAAATTTAGATAACCTAAAATTGATTTTTTAAGAAGGTTTATACAATGTTCGATCAGCTGGAAAAATTGTGTTTGAAGAGCATCCAAAAACCTACTTTCATAATTTTTTTTAGAATTATTTATTCAATAGGTGCGGGTTTTTTTCGTTATTAGAAAAGTAATTTTTGGAGTAATTTGGATATTCGCGATGGGGGCTTATTATAACTAGGGGGACCCTTTGTCATACTAACAAATGCATATACAACTGTTTTTCTTCACGTTCCTCACCACTTAGGTAATATTATGTAATGACAAAAAAATCTAGAGCATCATTCTGATGGTTTTGGTTTTTATTTTGTCTTAGTATCTATAAACTTAACAGAGTTAGATACATTTAGGTAAAACTTGTTTTCGGCTGAAAAACGTTTACGGAGCCAACTTAAAATGTCCCCCCCCCCCAAAAAAAAAAGGCATGAACCTAAAAAAATTTCCAATCGTAGTTTTGAACTCGCCCAATATTTTGAAGTAACTGGTAAAAAAATTAGCTAAAGTAAAGCAACGTTGTCTGGGTGATTTCTAATGGATTGACTCTTATGGGGAAAATTCGATGATTTTGATTTTTGAAGTTGTTCGGTTTTGATGATTCAAACGTAGAAATATGGAAAATTTAGTGTAATTTTAAAACTGATTCAAAATCTTTTTCATGAAATTAACGCAAACTGCAAAAATCGCAATTTCGCAAGTTCGAAGATTCCAATATCGCAAATTTGATTTTTAAAATTGCACAACTGCCAAACGCATTGCCCGATATTGATGATTCTAAAGACAAAAGTGGAAAAGTTAGTAGAATTTGAAAACAGGTTTATAAATATTTTCGTGAAATCAACGTAAAACGTCAAAAGTCCGAAGATTTATAATTGCGATTTTGATTTTTTTTATTATACAACAGTCAAACGCTTTTCCTGATTTTGTTGATTAGTACGTCAAAATATTAAAAATTGAGTGAAATTTTAAAACTGACATTTTTGTTTCATGAAATTAACACAAACTGTAAAAATCGTACTTTTTAAAGTTGAATTTCAAAAATGTGAATTTAAGTTTTGAAATTGCTCGACCGCCAAACGAATTGTCTGATTTGGATGATTCTAACGTCAAAAAGTGGATAACTTAGTGCAATTTCAAATAAGGCTCAATATTTTCGGGAAAGCAACACAAACCGTCAAAATTACACGTGTTAAAAGTCTGATTTAAAATTACGATTCTGATTATTTAAATTGCATAACTGATTTTGTTGGTAGGAACATCAAAATATGGCAAATTTAGTGTCATTATAAAACAGATTACAACAAAGTAACGCAAACCAGGGGCGGTTCGTTATGTAGAGCCAATGAGCCATGCCACTACCTGCAGACTCAAGCTCAGCAAGAATTTTTAACTAATTCTTAAAATTCTTTTGTTTTCCGTGTGTATTGTTTGATGGGGAGGTTACATGGACGAAGAATGGTGTTACAGATTTAGTGCATGTCTGGGACAAAATATGTAAACGCACGATAAATCGAAAGTACACATAAATCATATTTTCAGCTTGTTTAAATATGCCTATTTGAAGTTATGAAAATTATATTATATATTGTAAAAGTACCATCAACATGTTCCACGAGCCGCTACTGAGGGTTATACTAACCAAGTGAATTGTTTTCTTTGAATTATTCAAAATGTATCTACTAAATCTAAAGTTGTCGAAACTGCCGGCACAAAAGGTGAAACAATAACATGATCCCGACAAAGTCAATGGTTTTATTTGAATTATTTTTCAAGCTCAATTTTTGGACAATTAAAGCGAAAATAAAAAGAAATCCTATTAAAAAAAAAATGGAAAATTATTTTGAACAATAGAGTCATTTTTGAGACTAATTTAAACCATTTTCTTACCAGAATATTCTGCATTTTTTATTATTAAGCCTGTATTTTCGATTTGTTTGTCTAAATTTTTGATCTGTTGACTTAAATATTCTTCATTTTGACATAAATTTTCTATTTAATTGTTAAAATTTGCGTTTCTTTTGGTCTGTATTTTGTATTTTTCGAACCGAATTTTTAATTTTTAGATTTTTTACCTGTTTTTTCGATTTTTTTTTGGTCTAAATGTTTGATCTTTTGCTCTAAATATTCTAAATTTTGACCTAAATTTTCTATTTAGTTGTTAACATTTTTGACTTTTCGGGCCGAATTTTTAATTCTAGTTCCAAATTTTTGATTTGATTTTGGTTAAAATATCTATAACCTGAATTATTGATTTATATGCGAGATTTTGTTTATTTTCGATTTTTTGTCTGTGTTTTTTATTTAGATCAAGATTCTTGATTCTTTGGCCCATATTTTAGATTTCTGTATTTTCGATTTTTTTGTTCTAATTTTTTGTATTTTTCTTTATTTTGACCAAAATATTCGATTGGTTTGTAGAAGTTTTCGGTTTTTATGTCTGAAATTTTTATCTTTACGCTCGTTTTCGATGTTTTGTCTAAATTTTTACTTTTCTGGCTCGTATTTTGTATTTTCGATTATTTTGGTTTTAATTTTTGGTCTTTTGGCCAAAAATTTCTTTATTTCGACTTAAACATGCGATTCGTTTGTTAAAAAATTTGATTTTTTGATCTACCACTTTGATTTTTGGTCATAATTTTTAATTTTTTGTCCCATATTTAAGATTTTCTTAACTTGAATTATTGATTTCATTGTGCGATTTTTTTTTATTTTTGTTATTATTTTCGAATTTCTTGTTGGAACTTATTTTAAGCTAAAAATAGTTATTTTTTGGGCTGAAAATGGCAAATTATTTTTCTTTCGCTTGTATTTTCAATTTTTTAGTCTGCATTTTTATTTTGAAACCGGGTTTTTTGATTTTTTTTGCCGATATTTTAGATCTTCTAGGCTGTTTTGTTCGAAATTTTTGATTTTTGGCCAAAATATTCGATTAGTCTAGAAAGATAAATAGTTCTTTGTTTTACTGGTTGTTGAAATTAGGCACTTGGTAGGTTTCACAAATTTTATACTTTTTATTCCGACTAGTTTCGATTGTTACATCATTATCTAGGAATCCAAGTGCCTAATTTCAACAACCAGTAATATTAAAAATGTTTCACCACGAGATAAACGAGAACCAAATTCAACAATAAAAAAAAAAAAAAAAGTTCTTTGTTTATTCAAAAAGGAGGGGAGGGGGGGGGGTATTGTATAAGTGGCTCCACCATCAACATGTTCCACGAGCCACCACTGACGCAAACTGCAAAAATCGTACATTTTTCAAGTTTCAAAATCGTGAATTTGTGTTTTGAAATGGCACAACTGCCAAACGCATTGTCCGATTTTGATGATTCTAACGTCAAAAAATGGAAAACTTAATGCAATTTAAAATAAGGTTAATAAATATTGGAGCAATTGCCCTCTCCCCCTGAACCTACATTTTTGTGGTTTGTCGTGAACTTTTCGAAAATGTCTGATGGCATTAAATAAATAAATGTTTATATTGTATTATTTTTTTAAATTACATTGTTTCGAGTAATTACTTCGAGTTCTGGATCCACCCCTGATATTTTCAGTTAAAAAATCCTTGAGTTTATCTTATATTTTACTCGGCTCCTAGTTTCGTACAGATTTTACTACTTAGCTAGTAACACATGTTTGATTGTGTTGCCAAAACTACATTTACTTTAAGTAGTTTGAGGGCATAACGGAAATTTAATTTATCAGTTATATCTATTAAATTCAATATATAAATAATCTGGATTGAAAAAGCGTTCTTGGCTTGGTTATAGTCATAAAAGTGCAATTATAATAACGGGAAGACATGTTTGTACGAATATTCTATTCACACCTTATTGTTGTAAATATAAATTACTATAACCTAACCCCTAAGTAAAATGTATTATTCATTGTTTATTTAAACAACCATATATACAAATTCTCAGAATGAAATGAATAAATAATAATTATTTATGCAAACATTCGCATGCAAATTTTCCATTGTAAAATATCTCAATTAGTTGAACAAATATATGTCATCAAAGTTGTACAGTGGTGATTTATATATTTATTTATTATATTTATTAATGTTTCATGAATCATAAATCATCATATGTTGAGTTTATACTACTTGCATGGAAACGGCAAAATTTTTTGAAATATTGGTCATTTGTAACTCGCCGAGTTTTAATAATCATTATATTGAAAACGGATCATAGGATTTCAGCATAGGCTTATAGGAACGTGCAAGTTTTACGATCTATAACTTTATATCGTCAATTATTTTTAAGATGTAAGGTTAACTATATTTTTTAAAAGATCTACCATTTTTTAAAACCTATTTACGAAGGATAACTGCGACGAAACAACTTATGAAACGAGTATTTTGTAGTATTTGCGCATTTAGGGCCGCGCCAAGCGGGGGTGTTAGGGGTGCCCAGCAACCGGGCGGCAGATCTTGGGGGCGTCAGGCCTTAAGAGGCGCCGATTATTAGCCCGAAGCATCGATGCTAAGAGCCCTCTTAATATTATTGGTTTTTACAATTTGCAAACAATTTGTTTAAAATCGGCGCTGTAAAAAAATAAATCCACCTAAAATACTTTTTTTGTAAGGAGATGATTGTTTATTATTCTTTGCGTACGGATTCAAACACAAAATCCATGAACGTATCTCTTTGTTTATATCGAAATTCTTTCTTTATAAATAATTTAGAGACGGCGCCGATCAATGGTGGTATTCATTTTCTCTACCCCCCTTATCACATTGAAAGGGGGCGGCAATTTTTGCCTCGTACCCCGGCGGAAACATATCCTGGCGCGGCCCTGTGCGCATTTTATTCCCTTTTATGCTAAAACACCTTCAATATCTCGATAATAAAATCATTTGAGACCTGTATTGCTTATTTTGTGCTAGAGGGCACGTCCCTAAAATCGTGTCATGAACTTCTGAAACACGCTATGTAGTTATCGTCAGTTGAATTTCTTTCTGTTCAGTACCAACTAACTATATACATATTTCCTTCCATTAATATAATTAATCATGTCTATAGAAATTGGTAATTATTCACAAGCTTATAACGTGTTACAACTCAATAGCATGCATTTACAAGGCACACTATACAACTGTGTTATGTATATAGTTTTCTCAAAGAGTACCGACAACCTAAGCAATGAAGGGAACGCGAATACATATAATGTTAATTAATTAATTGATGTTGTATAACGACTTTTGTTATATCGATTATTGGATATTTCATTTGTAGCCCTAATAATGGCTTTAATTCTAGATAATTTATATATACCGGGTGACCAAGGGATCCCTAAAAGCCCTATAACCTATTTGCTATTTGAGATACCGAATTATATTTTTCATAAAGTGGTATCCGCACCCATTCTATATTTTAAAAATATGTAGGTATGTTTTTGTACAGGGTGTTCCAGTATAAATAACAGAACAAAGTTATGTTTTTTTTAATAGAACCCCCCATATTTTATACTCTATTTTTAACCCTTATAAAAATAGTATAAGATACTATGGGTCTATTATGGACATAACTAACCATGGGCAATTTTGTGGCAAAAACGTGTACACATTGAAAACATTGCAGAAGCAAAAATAGCGTAATTTTTATGCACTAGAGAATATCATGAAGAATAAAACATATAGGCTTTGGTCCGTGTTTTGTTCATACTGCTATACTGGATGTCAACATACGCAAAACAATGGATAACTATTTTTTTTTAAATGGAACACCCTATATATGTTGCCATCAATGCATACATACAGTTTGTACCATATGTATAAAAATTATTTAAATAAAGGGTGGCTTTGTATTTCGGAACGTACGTTGCAGGTTTGATACGTCGCATCACGTCTTCGCCACCAGTTGTTCATATGACATAAAGTCAACAACGTGCTGAACTAATCTAAGACCTTGATTTTGTTTATCATGGCCATGCCTAAATAATTTTTATACATATGGTATAATGAAATATTAAGGACTCTTGAGATAATCAATAAAAACATTTTTCTTTAGAAATGGTTTCTGGTAATAATTCTGAGGCATTCGGTGTCATTAGAAACAACTTCTAACTGCAAAAATGAAACGGTCTAACACACCTTTATAAAACTCAGCATTGGTGTTTTGGAAACGAAACTTTCTGAATCACAGAAACGCAGTTGGACGTTATATGCACTCATCACCGTAAGCCATTTGTAACAGTTGATACGTTCCCCTATATACCGGGTGTTTCAGACCACCCGTTCACCCCAAATAACTCGCGAAATACAAATCGGATTGACATACAAAAAAATACGTCTAAAATTGTTTTTTGAGCTCTATCATGTGGCATGAAATATGAACTCACGCCATAAACTCGTGGCTGTTTTGAAACGTCCACGACACTCGCCCAAAATGTCTAACATGTCAGCCGGTTCTTCAGTATCATAAACTATTCTAAAAGCATTGTAAAATATCATTGATGGCGTATTATTAATTATCATTAATACGAAACTAAAAGTTTGATAGAAATGAATCGAAAAGAAGTGGATTTTATTCAAATTCCCAAATTTATTAGAGTTGTCTGGAATACATTTTAACCTGGAGTGATCGTTGCAATAATTGAATGAATTCTAATTTATGAATTCACATAAAACATTTTTCAATGTCGATATAAGAGGCATTGGTAAGAATAGAGAGGAACTAATGTTTGTATGTATGTACACTGAGAAAAATAAGCAGAACTCACTGATATGTTCAGCAGTTTTAGCTAAATCGCGTAAGCAGTGAGGCTTCAGACGAAATGACTGAACACAGTCAGCGGTTTTCGCTGAACCGGGTAAACGAATATGTCAAATATAAGTTGGCTGTGATTGCGATTAGTGAAAATGACTGAAAAAGTCAGCAAACACTGCTGAAACGTCAAGCAAAAATGATTGAACTGCCAGTTGCTTTGACTTTGGTTCCGTACCTATAGCTTGTTTATTTTTCTCTCAGTGTAGTGGAATTAAACAAAAATAAGTTTGTTGTTAAAAACCTTCATACACCATCACATTGAATGCTATTGAAAATGAAATTCATTTTTATTCGTTTCTACGAATTATTTTTTACAAGAATACTTACCTCTATCCCAAATATCACACACAAAAATTTATTGACTACACAAAATTATACGAATTACTTTAATCAAAGTCTTATTTAAAAAATGACTTCAACAAAAATGTCACAATCTGTCATTTGGTGCGAGAAATAAATTAAATTTAATAAATGTCATTTTGACAGTTTTTGCCGATTATAGAGCCATCTATCGCTAATCGAAAAAAACATTTTGGATAGAAACCCAAACTTTTTAATAGCAGAATCCATATCGGATAAAAAATTTGAAGACGCCATTAGGCGAGTTTATAAATTGTCAATGACAAAGTGCCATTAGTTTTTTAATGTCTTTTAAAATAAATACCAAAATTGGAAAAATCAAAAATTCGAAAAATTGCATTTTTTTTTAAATATCGAAAACGATAAACAATCATGAATTTCTGCGATCGGCATGTAAACAAACTCTGAATAGTGCAACTTTTTCCTAATTTAAGCCACCCTGTATCTTTTACCGTTTTCAAGATCCCCATGCTGTGCATTCTTATCTTGGACACGGTGTATATATACATATATTTACTAGTCCTCAAAGATAAAAGTTATTAGGGTATAATGTAATGATGCAGTCCATCAATTATCAGTTTAATTATGGACAGGCTGTTTTATTTAGGATTTTGTGGGATTAGAAAGTACATAATAGATATTACGATGTATTATTAAAAAAAGTCGTGAATTGCTTTATAAATATTTTTCTGTTTTGGTCGTAATGAAGTCGTTAGAATACAAAATTAAGAATCGTTAGTGTTCTTTTCGATACCGAATCAATATTAAAATCGATCGATGCCTGACACGAGGAACGAGAAACAAATGTAAACATAACCTTAAATTTTGATTATCATTTAGGCGTTGCATTATTTTATAAGCTTAAATTGGTTACAACTTACGTGAAAATAGTTTGTTTATCGCACCCTTGGCAACCTCCCTTATTTTTGGAGGTGTGTAAGTAATATTCTTGATTTAATATGTTTTAAAATGAACTATTAAAATCGCCGTAGAAAAACGTATGTCAAATATTAAATTCGTTCGAAAGGATCAAATGTTTTTAGTGCTGCCAAATGTTAAAAGATAAAACTCACTAGGTTTAGGTATATATTTTATTTTAGAAATAATTCCTTAACTAAAACCAAAGTAGAAAAAATAGTATATTATACTTGTTTAATAAGAGGCATTGTGGGGCACTCGTTACATTGGAGCACTCCTCGCTGAGCGAGTCGTGCTCCAATCCCACTCGTGCCACAATATACCCTCTTATTAAACTTGTATAATAATTTACTATAAGACATTTACAAATTTAATAAATTATATGCGTGTTGACAAAATTCGTTTCCAAGTATTTCGAATTTAAAGCAAATACATTTTCTAAGATAAAGATAAACCTTCCAGGAAAGTAACGACACAATATCTTGAAAGAAATCATTTCGAAATCTTATCAAGATCCATGCATTTGTAATGAACGCTAGGTTTTGTTATTGGCTGCAGTAAATATTATTGTTATTGCGTACAATGTCAAGTGTAATTGTGTAATACTGTTATTCACCGGAATCGTAATGTTGGTGTGTGTCGCCTTGTTAAGCCATTTAGAATGAGGAGTTTACCTTGCGGTTTGCGGCCTTGAATTTTTCTGTACAGACAGAATGTTTAGTTGGTGTTTGGGGTAAGGGGTCTTTAACCTCTCAACAGTTTTTAACCATGTACCATGAATATTTGACCCAACATAGACCTGAAAATTCATAATTATTACAAAAACACATATAACACATTTTTGATCTCACGGTACCAGGGAATTTAATGACTTTCTATTTAAAAAAATATAACTTTAAAGGTATCTGTGATTTTTTATGGCAAAAATGTAGAAACTTGAAAATGATGATAAAACTTATATCATGTGAGCCACAGAATTTTGTTTCGGAGTTGGCCATGCCTGAGAGAGATAAACATAACAGTCATGTCTGATTTTTGAATTTGGCATTTGAAGGAAATTGATTAATTTTTTCTGCCATTGTGGTGAAATTTTCCGCCGATTTTTTTTGTGCACGGTGCAGCTTGTCAAAGTTGGACAATTTTTTACATAAAAAATATTTTTTTTCATCGCGTTGTTGCGGGGGGTGGGTTGGACTTGGGGTCAAAATCAACTACACATTCTTAAAGATAAAATTTGAATCTTTCCCAAACTGAAAGATTCATCGATTTTCGACCAAATTGAACCAAGTTACGACGGTTTGAAAAATCGAGTTTTTTTGAGATTTTTCGAGTGGGGCTTTTTTTGACGCAGAGTGTATTTTTGACTTTTTGATCTCACGGTACCAGGGAATGACTTTCTATTTAAAAAAATATAACTTTAAAGGTATCTCCGATTTTTTATGGCAAAAATGTAGAAACTTGAAAATGATGATAAAACTTAAATCATGTGAGCCACAAAATTTTGTTTCAGAGTTGGCTGTGAGATAAATGAGGTATGATGCATATTATTACGTCATGAGGCTAGATTAGATTTTTAAAAAATTATTAATCTCAGACACGACTATTATGTTTATCTCTCTTAGGCATGACCAACTCCGAAACAAAATTCTGTGGCTCACATGATATAAGTTTTATCATCATTTTCAATTTTTTTCCAAACTGAAAAATTCATCGATTTTCTACCAAATTGAACCAAGTTACGAGGGTTTGAAAAATCGAGTTTTTTCGCGATTTTTCGAGTGGCGCTTTTTTTGACGCCAAGTGTAGTTGGCAGCCCTTAAAACATAAGGTAACTGACAGAAGTTCAGCGACGTTACTAAGAATGGGCATTTTGGCATAGAAATTTAAATAAAACAAAAAGATAATGAATCTTAAATGTTTTAATAATAGTGATGATCAGTCCTGAAAATAACTGCTAAAGTTGAAAATATGCAAAATCGGCAGATAAAAACACACAAAACTATTTTTTAAAACAAGTAACCTTAAAAAAACACAAGATGGCAAAATTAACAAAATATAAACTGCACTGCATTGGAGAATTCTATATCATTTTATTTTAATTATTATAGGGATTTTCAGAAAATGTGATACCATTTTCGAATTTTTGATCTCGCGTTATAAACACATTTTCACTTTCTCCGTTACGAAATACGAGAAAGTTCTGTGATTTTTTTTTCAAAATTTTTTTTTTGCGGAAATATCTGTTTCGGGGTCCCTAGATGCCATTTCAACAATTTCTGGATTTTTTTTGTGTCTATGTGTGTGTGTGTGTGTTTCTGTGCGCGCTGTATCTCAAAAATTAATAGAGCAATTGGTATAAAACTTTGAACATCCGTCTTATTTGATAATCTGAAGAACTGAAAAGCTTTTGGTAAAATTTCGTACACCGGAAGTGGGTGTTTACCTTAACTGTTTTTTGTTTCTTGCCAATATTTTCTTAAGTATAAAAAATATCACAAAAACATTCAAACAAAAATTGAAGACAACAAAGAATCTAACATCTTTTGCTTGAAAACATTTTTCATAAAATCATTTTTATTCGAGAATAAAAATTATAATTTTTTTTTCAATTTTTGGTTTATGTTATAAAACTATAATAGTTACAGCAAATTTATGTTAATAATAACTGTAGAGAATACTAAAATGAACAACTTATAAAGAATAAGTTTTTTTCGAAATCTCTTTAGTTTTTGAGTAAACTGAGTTTTTGAATTTGAAGTATAATTTTTCCATCTTTCATAATTTTGACGTTTCAAACGTCAGTTTCACCCGAGTCTACGAAACGTTCGATGGACATTTAAAATATGATTTAAATTAAAAAGAAAACCATGAAAGCGTAAATATAAATGATACCATCAAGTCGGAGAAAGTAACATCACCATTTTTTCTACTTATTTAGATTTCTGGTGATGAAACTGTTTCGAAAATGATATTGAATGAGTGTTCTTTTTCCATTGTTAAAACCAGATGCACCGAGCCGTGCATGATGAAATCGCATGTAACTTGTTCTACTTATATTGACCTAAATGTGAGACAAATCAGTGATCTTCAAATGTTCAATTTCAACGTGATGTTTATGCTGGCAAGTAAATTCTCGGTAGTTCACCTTGCGTCAGTTCCATTTCTCAGATTTATGGTCGATTACGTGTAATGACACAGAGTATTTAACTATTTGAAATTATTATTACACAGATCAGAATAATTATCTTTTGTATCATTAACATATTTTAGAAAATCGAACGGAAAATTGAATATTTCGATTAAGTTTATATATGGATAGCAACGGTCGAAACCATCCTCTTTTTTTGTAAGAAAAACTATCGAAGAAATAGCAATTTCCCCGGCCCACTAGCCGCGTGTGTTAGCGCGCCAGAACTAATGCGGAGGGTCCTGCGTTCGAATCCCGGCGAGGGCATGGGTATTTGTGGATGTCTATTTTCATTTAATATGTGAATAATATATTATAAATTATCGGTTGTGGCTGAATGACCTACGCTGTCTAAGCCAATGTCCCATATCATCCATAATTCCCCAACCCAAATTTCCGTCAATCATCCTTCCTTTAAAAAAAAAAGCAATTTCAATAAAAATTGTAATTGAAAAAAAAATCTTTAAGTAAGAGCGATGGAGATAAAATGATCTATTAAACAATACTATTATTATAATTTCTGCTTTCATAATCGCCCAACAATCCAATTGTGTATCGCCACAACAACAAAATCGGTGTTTTTTGATATTTTTATAAGAAATTGGTGATCAAAATAAAAAAAAAGCGGGTTTCTCGCTTAAACATGAAAAAACATTCACCAGACATCTTAGGACCAAAATTATATAATAATTTAGCCCAGGACATGAAAAGGATCACATCACTAATTATATTTAAGAAAACATTAAAAAAGTATTTACTTGCTAATTTATTTTATAATCTTAACGAGATATTGTAATTTTCATTTTGTGTTAATATTTTTTCTATGATGGCGCGTCCAATACTGTATCATCATATAGTATGTACATTTTGCTGTAGTTCATGAAATAAAGATTATTATTATTATTATTATTATTATTAAATCTAGAACGGTCAAATCTAAAGTTACGTAAATAATACAATTTTATTACAAAAACTAGATGATGGTAAAGGCTGAAGATATATAAATAGTACCATCGCCTACTTTTTTAACTGATTTTATCGTTACAAACCCGTATTTTTAGTTTTTTTAATTTTTTATGAAAAAATAATTAGAATAAAAAAGCTCTTTATTTTTTTATCGATACTCAAAATAATACCTTTTAAATGTACGCTTGGAAAATTGGTTGAATGTAATAAAAAAAAATGATTTAATTGTTTTTATCATTACACTAAACAATTTTTTTTTTGAGCCATTCAATCACACACGGCTGTTATTTTTGAAATTTCTATATTTGTATGAATGAATGAAATTAAATGAACAAATGAATAATGTAAGACATATACAACAACCACGGACCCGAGCGAATATTTCTCGATCCCCGAAAAATCTTCCGCCCGGGATGGGAATCGAACCCACACGGCCGCGGAATCGGTATTTATGATAACTTAAATTTTTAATAAATTTTTTTTTGCAAAAAAAAGATTGGATATTTTTTACTTTCGTCGTTACGAAGTACGAGAAAGTATTGTGATCGTGATTTTTTTTTTCAAAAAGTTTTTTACGGAAATATCCGTTTTGGGGTCCCTAGATGCCATTTCAACAATTTCTGTAAAAAAAAAAATTGTGTGTGTGTGTGTGTCTGTGTCTGTGCCTGTGTGTGTGTGTGTGTGTGTGTGTCTGTGCGCGCTGTATCTCAAAAACTAATTGAGAAATTGATATGAAACTTTGAACATACGTCTTATTTGATAATCCGAAAAACTGAAAAGCTTTTGGTAAAATTTCGTACACTGGAAGTGGGTGTTTACCTTAACTATTTTTTGTTTTTTGCCAATATTTTCTTAAATATGAAAAATATCACAAAAATATTTAAACAAATATTGAAGATAACAAGGAAATGAGCTTATTTTGTTTGAAAACATTTTTCATAAAATCATTGCTATTTGAGAATTTTTTTTTTTTTAATTTTTGGTTTATAAGTATAAAACGATAATAGTTACAGCAAATTTATGTGCTATATATACGTCAGTTTCATGCGAGTCTAGAAAACGCTCGATGTACATTTAAAATATTATTTAATAAAAGGGTAAATATAAATGATGATACCATCGGAGAAAGTAACATGATGGCCACATCACCATTTTATATCGATACTTATAATACAACGTTTTTGAAAATGTAAGTTTAAGTAAGGAAATTGATTGATTGTAATAAAAAAGTTCTTCAAATAAAAATGATAGGGAATTAAGTTGTATATAAAAGAGTACTATTGGTGTAATTTTAGCTGTTACCTTTACCTAGTTAATCAATTATTTTCATCGCATTTCTGAGCAAATCGGTGTTTTTATAAACTTAACTTGTTGTGGAGATTTTATGATTTCAATTAAATAATTCTTAAAATAAGAAAAGATGGAAAATTGAACCATTTACAAACTGGCACTATTAGTGTAATTGTAGCTATTGCCTTCACCTAGTTATTTAATTGTTTTTATCGTTACTCCAAACAAATATCTGCTTTTGAATTTTTTTTATGAATAATTGCCATAAAGGAGGATACAACCTTTTAAGGGGTCTCACTACCGCCCGGGGATCGGTTTTCTTTCAACATTATCTTATCTATTGTCCATCCTGAAGCCAAAACTTATCATTATAAGAACGCCATACTTAAGGAAACATTAGTACATTGAAATAAAGCGAATAACATACTTATTCACATCACAATGAAATCGGTTACTATAGATATAGAGAGCTGGTTAAATTAAGGAAAAGTTGCGCGTTTTAATGCTGAATAATTTATTGAAAAGAAATTAAAAAAATTCCGACTACTTTCGGAGATATTCGGTAATAACAGTCAATTATGGTTTTTAATTTTTTACGACTTTATCTTTACTGATTATTTTATAAAACCAAGAGGACTTTCTTAAGACGCTTTTGTAAGCTCCTCCAGAAAATATATTTATTTTTCAAATGCGGTGTTTCGTTGTTTAGATACCAACATCAACTTTATTTTTTAAATACGGACCTGGACTTTTTATTTAATTTTTGAGTAGCTTTCACCTACCAAAACTAACGATTGATGATATTTTTGTGAAATCGTGATGGAGTAGTGATTATATTTGTTGGGCTTGGCCCAACTGGCTACCAACCACTCCCTCGTCTGGTCGTATAGATTGTGTATGTACAGGTGTGCCACTCTGCTCAATACTTTTGAGCAGAGGTTCCCAATCGTTTTAAGCTGTTGTACCGGTACGTAACGAGTACTAAAATTCTCAATGTTTCCTCAAAAACCTTGTTTTCAGTAGTGATATAATAAGAGGGTGAGAATAAATTTAAAATAATTTGACAGCTTGTTGACGAAACATGTTACAACTAAAAATCTTATGCCATCTATTAGATAATAAAAAGGTGCTATAAGAATGGTTTTACCGTTTTTAAATATCACCTCAAATAACAAAGATATAAAAAAAAAATGAAAATAATTTTTTTCAGTTTTTTTGGACTTAATTAAAAACAAAACAATTTAAGTAATTTTTTTCAGTGGATTATTAATCAGCATAAAATTCTGCAGAAGTGCTAAATTTAAACATACCCTCTATCTCTTCACCCCATGGTGAGCCTTGAATTTGAAACACCCTGTCTAACGAAGAAAAAGTAACGATGCCAAACAGATTATTATTGAAAAATTGCCGTCTCTTTTAGAAGTACACGTGCTATGTTTAAGCCAAGAGATTTTGCGACCGTCTAGAGTTGTACCAAGCACTTGATACATGTTGTGCTGTGACGCCTGTGACCATCTTAAATTCAATTGGCTCCAGAGATTTGTTGTCGCGTTATCTCGCGTTCTCCGAATACTTTCTCACACTGCGCAAATTTTACCTCCACACATCTCAAGTGCTCGGTAATACAGTATTTGTCGATAAAATGAGTGAAATTAAGGTTGAAAATTGCAGCGTAATAAAAAAATGGTTGTTTTATATGGGGAAGATGCACCATTCTATTTTAAAGTAAAATGAAAATATCCTAAACGCGTAAGAAAAGCGTTAATAACAGGAGCAACAAAAAGCGAAGTTTGAAATTTTAGAGAAACCGTCAACCTGGGCGGAGATGGGACGAAAAGGGTCCTGGATTAAAGTGCCGAATCGGTATTTTGCCCAAAGTGCCAAATTTCATACTACATACTATGCCCAAAGTGCCGAACGACGCCAAACGACGTCGCATAGTTCGTCAACAAGGCGTCGGACTCGAATGCGAATAGGAAGTTTCGACATTCGGCACTTTGTCCTGGCACCGATCTATCAGTAAGGCCCAAACCGTCGATTGCACGCCGATTCGGCACAATGTCCCCGCAGACACCTACAAGTAAAGCTCAAAATTTCGAATATTTCTGTTATAATACGTTACAAACGTTTAAAACAAACATACAACTTGTTTTATTTTAAATTTAAAAAAAACATTCTCCAAGCCTGAAACCATCTACCTTCCATTGATAAACTTGTATTACCAAAAATTATTTTCGCACATTACGAATATACATGAGGGTGTGCACAGTGTTGCCAGGAGTAATTTTAAATTTTCCCCAAATATTTCATAAAAAACCCCAGAATACCCCTCGCATAAAATACCCACCCCAAAAAATACCCCATCGATTGAAGTTCTCCAAAATACACACCAAAACCTTAATTTACCCCCATTTTGGAGAAAACCTCCCCAATCTGACAACACTGGGATTAGAGTAGGCGCGCTGATAAGATTTCGGAATTTGCACAAAGAAAAGTTTTATAACTCCGTTTTTCCGAAAATATGTAGGTAGTACAAAAAGGCCATTTAAAAAATTAGAAGAATATTTAATGGTGCTGTGATATCCTCCAAATAATTAAAATAATTCTTTAATTTTTCGGAAAGCATAGCTAATTAACTACTTAAAATGGTTTGCATTTTTTTTTTCATAATTTCATTCCGGGCCAAAGTATTATATTTAACAATTACTACAAAAACTAAATTGACTGCAAAAATTATTTTTTTGATTTAAAAATTTTCGAAAAAAAAATCAAAAATCGAATCGAAATATTTGAAAATTAAGTAATTCCTTAAACACAAATCGCGCAGTCTGTATTTTCTATCTAAATATCACAGTACATTAGTTTTATCTTAAAACAACCACCAAAACAAAAAAAATTCAAATTAAATAAATAACTTCAAATTAATACAAAAATCAAGTACATGCCAAAAATATCAAAAATTCAGTCTGCAAAATCTAAATTATAGGGCAAAAAAATCAAAAACTTGGACCAAAAAACTCGAAAATATCGACCAAAACTTCGCTCATTAAAATCTACAATTAAACAACATTAAAATTAACAATTAGGGTAACAGAACTAAAAGCATTGGTAAAAAATTTAAAACTCTTGGGAAAAATAAAAATGCAATTAAAGAAAACAGAAAATTTCAACTAAATCGAAAAGTTTGGTTTAGGTGCCAAAAACATCTAAAACATAGGCAAAAAAAAACAATAACTCTGGTCAAAACAATAAAAATGCAGGCTAAAAATTGAAAATTAAAGCAAAAGCAAAATAATTTGCCATTTTCAGCCCCAAAACTCTTTACCTCAAAGTAAATTATCGAAACTCTAAACTCAATAATAATTTTAAAAATTCGCCCATAAAAACAATAATTCAGGTTAAAACATCTAAAATTTGGTTAAAAAAACTCGAAAATACCGGCCAAAAGTTTGCACACAAAAATCAACAATTCAGGTTAAAAATCTAAAGTATTGACCAATCAAAAATTCGCTCGTTAAAATTTATAATCAAGGTAAAAAAAACTAAGAATATAGGCAAAAAATTTAGACCAAAAATCGTAAACTCTCGCCAAAATAAATGCAGACCACAAAAAAACAAAATTTAACTAATGATTCAAAAATTTTAGTTTATAGGTCAAAAACTCTAAAATTTGGAACAAAGAAATGAAAAACACAGCCCAAACATCTGAAATATAAACAAACAATCAAATATCCTGATGTAAAAAATAAAAAATGCTAAAAATTGAAACTTTATCCCAAAATAAATTGCCGAAACTCAAAACTCGAAAGTAATTAAAAAAATCGCCCATAAAAACAATAACTTAGGTTAAAAAAATCTAAAATGAAGGACAAACAATCAAAAACTTAAAAATCAAAACAAAAAAAAAATCGAAAAATTAAAAATGTAGAAAATTTCAACAAACTATTAAAAAAAAATTGACCAAAATCAAAAACTCTAAGAGTTAGAACAAATAAAGAAATCAAAAATGCAGACCAAACATCTAAACTATAAGCAAAAATAAAAATAAAATTTCTGGTCTAAAAAAAATAAAAATATGAAAAATCAAGCAAAAGAAAAATAATTTGCCATTATCAGTCCCAAAAATAACTCTGGCTCAAAATAAATTGCCAACCAGAAACGCGAAAATGTTTAAAAAAAGATAAAGGATAAAAAATCCAAAACTCGAAAATACCGGCAAAAAAATCACGCATAAAAGTGAATATTTCAGGTTGAAATATAGGGCAGAAAATCAAAAATTCGGGCCTAAAAAGAAACAAATGCCGACCAAAAAATCGAAAATTTTTACAAACAAATCGAAAATTTAAACCAAAATGAAGAAAAATGATACAGTTATACAGAAACTGCAGGTCAAAAATCTAAATTCAGGCCTAACGATAAAAAATGCAAACAAAAAGATTGAATATTTAATATAATAATAATAATTTATGTACGGGCAACGAGTGTTGCCAGTAGCAAATTTTAATTTCCCAAATATTTAATAAAACTCCCCCAAAATTATGCAGCTGTCCCTCTCCAAAATAATAAATTTTGAAAATAAAACGTAAATACAGTGGAAAATATACAAAATTAAAGCATTATAATTATAACATTTATTAAAATTTATTATTCATCTTCATCTTCAATATTTTCATCTTCTTTTCGGCACACATACATATTTTTTGAATGAAAGTGCAGCATCTCATTGGGGGTAACAAAATTACGAAAACGGCAATAACAGAATCCCTATGACAACTTCCATAAATGATATTACAGGTTTTTCCTCATTGCTGAGAAAAATTACTGACTTCTGTATGGTAATGATGATTTCTATACTCGGCTCACCGAATCGGTAGTATCATGGGTTTGCGTGATTTTCGCGTGATGTTCGCTGATTGGTCAGCGCTAACGCATGTGAAGCGTGTGTCACGCAGCCGAAATTTTTAATTAGGCCCGTTGTATGTCATGTGTTCTCGTTTTTATGTCTTATTTAAATGTAGTGATTACATTCTATCCTTAAATCAGCCTTTTTCAATTACAATGAATTAGGAAGTGGTAAATACCTAGTTAGTATTTGTGGGTTAAAGTAGAAAGATCTATATTTCCCGCACAGAACTAAAATGTGGCAAGGCTGTGTGAATCAGGCTTTTTATAACGTCTCGACGAATTATCGCGAAGACGCGGGGTGAACGCAACGTGATCATACCACCTGGTCGGCGCGCCGAGTATAGCAAATGTAATAACATGTTCATTAATTTCCCTAAAAATACCCCTCGTATAAAATACCCACCCCAAAAAATACTCCATTGATTGAGGTTCCCCAAAATACACCCCAAGACAATAATTTAACCCCATTTTGGAAAAAAAAACTCCCCAATCTGGCAACACTGGGTGTGCACTCGGCATTTTGGGCCTGGGTGCGTCGAATGACCAAAGTGCCGATTCGCATTCGGGTCCGACGTCTTGTTGACGAACGATGCGACGTCGTTTGGCGTCGTTCGGCACTTTGGGCATAGTATGTAGTATGAAATTCGGCACTTTGGGCAAAATACCGATTCGGCACTTTGGGCAGGCCCCGATGAATAATAATAAACACATTTTTATTCAAAAATAATGTACATACATAACTAGAAAATATGTGCACATTATGGAGAATATCGTCACAATAGGGGAATAAACGTAAATACATAAATGCATTAGCTGTACATATTTTGCATAAAGAAAATTTAAAATTCGAAGTCCAAAAAATGGACTAAATACTAAGCCTTATTGCCATCACTTTATTTATTAATATTAATTATAGAGAACGCCGTAATGAACATCTTATAAAAAATCTCCTTAGTTTTCGAGTTGAACTGAATGTAGAAATGAAAATTTGAAGTATAATTTATAATTTACATGTTCTAAAGTATCATCCGGTCGAATTAAAAAGAAAATTTTGCGTAATGTTTTTAAATTTAAAGCAAATTTGGGGTGATGAGTGCTAAAAAAGGCAATTTTTGTACTTTTGAATTTCAATCTTTTTATTTGCATTTTTTATTGTCAAGCCTGAATTTTGATATTTTGGTCTAAATTTTCGATTTTTAGATGGAATTTTTGGTCGAAACTTTAGATTTTTTTATTCTATATTTTGAATTATTTTATACGCGACTATTTTCGAGTTTTTTGACAGTTTTTGATTTATTGCCCTTCATTTTAGATTTTTATAACCTGAATTACTTTTTATGGGTGAGTTTTTTTTTTTACTTTTTGGTTACTTTTTGGCTACCGTTTTCGAGTTTCTGGACTTATTTTGAGTTACAGAGTAATTTTTGGGGGTGAAAATGGCAGAAATGATTCTGATTTTTTGTTCGGAATTTTTTAATTTTTAGACTACCATTTTTTATTTTTTGGCCTATATTTTAGATCTTTGACCTGTATTTTACATTTCTTCGTTCCAAACTTTAGAGTTTTTGCCCCAAATATTCTTTATTTTTGTTGAAATTTTCAGATTTTGGTTTGCATTTTTTATTTTTAGCCGCGAGTTTTCGATTTTTGTCTAAATTTTCGATTTTTTTGGGCATATAGTTTTTTACCTTAATTAAGAGCGTATTTTTTATTCGTCCTTACTTAGATTTTGACGTTTTAAACGTCAGTATCATGCGATCCAATAAATTGTAAAAGTGGCTCTACCATCAACATGTCCCACGAGCCGCCACTGCTTGGGTACATCACCGGGGAAGTATATGTTATGGAAAAAGAAGAAAACTGACGACAAAGAGTTTTTAGGACGCTGAAAAAGCTTACTGTGTATATGACGAGGGGATTTACTGGGCGCGGACTGGCGACAAGTTCTTACCCTTAACTCCCCACACTTAACTATTTTCACTTAAAAAAAATATAATGAAAGGTGTATTGGATTAATTATAAGTCAAAGAGACGGTCGACCTACCGGCGCACCTGGAAATTCCCGGTGGTTCCATCCGCGCCTGCGGAAGCCTTCGGAAGAACCAATTAAAAACTGATCTGGAGGAAATTCTTATCCGAAAAAGAAAATTATTGCTGCACGAAACGAATTTCAGTAGATGATCAGTGACTGTGGTTTTATAGGATCAACCTAGCTCCGTCAGACTACTTTTTGTACAAAAATTTGGGGAAAGCATTTTGCTTCTGATGAAGAACTCAAAGAAGCTGTTGAAGAATATTTTGCAGGAATTTTTTCTGAGGGTGTGGAATAATTGGAAAAAAGAGTTGAAGGGAGTTATGTAGAAAAATAAAATACTTTTTTTTTTGCTAGGTAGATAACATAAAATACGCTCTAGAATTTAACTACGAAGGTAAGAACTCATGAAGTATTTCGATAGAATGAATACCAGTTTTTAGATTACACAGATTTTTGTAGCTGGAGCATGTGCGATCAAAGGTTTCAAATGATTATCAAGAACATCAAAGGCAGGAACTACAGCCTACTGATTTTTTTCTGCGAGATACGAATTTTTGGAGGTTAGCTTTGAGACGAGCAGACTCCAATATTATAATAGTAACGGTAGGAAAGCTGAAGTAAAACCTATCACAATTCAAAAGTGTTCAAATTGCACTATAAATATTTCTAATAAATAATTGACCAACAGTGGTTTGATGTGTATTAAACTTAAAATCAAACTCAGGTGGTGTGTCTCTTCGTAACACTTTTACTGTACCTAACTATCATTAAAATCATACATAGAGACCAGTGACAGTTTGCGGGGTTTTTTTCTGGTATGGCCGAGGAACAAGAGGTGGTGGTAATACAGATAGGTAGGGTCAGTTGCAGAGACGGCTGGCTGCGTGACCGCACCTATCTGTATTACCACCTCTGCTACCTCGGCCGTACCAGAAAAAACCGCGCGAACCGTCACTGATAGAGACATATTTACATGTAATATAGGTGAGTGATTTGAGGTCTTTCAGCCTTAAAATCGTAGATTTAATTTGAATCGATGGAAAAATAATAATTCGCAATCGTAAATTATATAAATTCCAACGTGCGATTATTCTGTTTGCAGATTTACTTGCTTAGCAACAGTACTGATCACTTACCATCGTGTTTCCAATTTGCGACTGATTGTAACATCATGTTCACCGATGCTTCAAAGAAATGACACACTTAACAGTATTCAGATAGGGGTAGGTAAAGCATGTTTAAAAGCGGTCAAAGAATCAATTATTCATAACAATATATTATTTAGATGAATAGGTATCCCGAGCCACACGTAACGTTTCCGTACGTGTGCCGCGTGGCGTATTAATACAATGTTTATTTTGATGTTGAGATGTTGGATGGCAACGTGATCTTCGATTAGCGGCCTTTGTGCCGACGGACACACCCCCACGCGTCACACCTGCTGCTGATGGTAGGTGGCAGGTATATAACGCCTGCTCCCGCCAATTGCTGCTCATTTAATCTCTGCAAATAATTATATTCGCACTTTTTAAATTCCACTGTTTGTACAGTTCACACCGTTGTGGGCATCTGCGTAATAACTAGATAAAAACAAAAGGATAAATATCGTGATGTGAGATGTTGAGACAACGACTGTTGTTGCAGCTGGTTTTGACTTTGGAAGGACTCTCGGCCGTCTCACTGAGGCACCGACAGAGAACGCATCCGGGACTTTTAAGAGATGCCGTCCTTCCTGAACAGTTCGTAAGTCGTTTGCCATTTTTAAATTTATTTGTTTTTGATTATTTAACATAACTTTAATGGATTTTTCTAATGTTTTTAAAAACTAGTTTTAAAACTGATTTTTTATGTTGTTCATTTTGGCATCCTCTGCAGATTACATTTGAAGTAACCATTATCATTTCATAATTATAGACTAAAAAAGTCAAAATTGTTTTATTTTTTTTTTTGTTTTTCTCGAAAAACAATGAATTTATGGAATGTATTAATCAACAAAATATCTCCTGTTCTTCATTATCTTCGAGTGTAATAATTGAATTAGAGTGGTCATTTGAGCCATGTAATGTTGCTCATTATCCCCTAGTGAGAGAATAAGTTCATCTCACGGAATGCATAGATCCTACATAGAATTTTTGAAATATTCCAAATTGACATCACGTACGTCAAAATTTTTTGTCAAAATTTTATAAACATTATTTTAATATGTAATGCAATTACAGACGATTTTGGATAAAATTTTATATTATACTCATGTGGAATTCCTCGTTAGTCCCTTAAGAAAATTACCTTATTATTAATAAACTTTTTCTTGCGGGAGTAATTACGTACATTCCACATTCGTATAATAAATAACTATTACTTTAGACTAATGTGTTAACACCTTCGCTGCCACCGACGCACTAGTGCGTTCGACTCATATTTACGCATGTGCCCTTGACGCACCAGCGTGTTTAAAAAATCAACTATTAGTATTAGTACTTACGCCTTAGTGCGCCCAAAAAAAAAAATGAGTAAATTTTCATTTTTGACGCAACCTCAATTTCGGTGGCAGCGAACGTGTTAATACAGTGTAGTAAGAAATAAACGAGTACAATCTAGTAGGTAACTGTTGTCAAACAAAAAATGGTTCATTTAAGTGAAAAAGATCGTATTGAAATATTAATGATGATCGGTTATGGTGATCGTGTTAGAACTCATGAAGAAGTGTATAATATTTTTAATGATTTGCATCCTGAAAAAAATCCCTTATCACGTTCAACGGTTACTAGAACATTACAACGTTTTAATACAACTGGGATAGCCAAAAATTTGCCAAAAACTGGAAGACCGCGTACCGCAACGAACGAAGGTATTGGACAAAACATTGCAATTGATTTAGAGGAATCACCTCAAGCTTCAACAACAAATTTGGCACTGAACCATGGTATAAGTCGACGTTCTGTAGGGAAAATATTGAAAATTGAAAAGTACCATCCGTATAAGATACAATTGATTCAAGAATTGTCAGACGATTTTGATCGACGGATAGAGTTTTGCGAAAGACTGATACTTGTAATGACGACAAAGATTTTGCAGCTAATGTAGTTTTTTTTCCGTTGAGGCAACTTTTTGTTTAAATGGAACAGTTAACCGCCATAACTCAAGATATTGGTCAAATGAGAATCCTCATTGGATTCATGCAGCACATACCCAGTATCCACAAAAGTTGAATGTTTGGATGGGAATTGTCGAAAATAGGCTTATAGGTCCATTTTTACTTTCTCCGTTACGAAGTACGAGAAAGTATTGTGATCGTGTCTGTCTGTGCGCGCTGTATCTCAAAAACTAATAAAGCAATTCATATGAAACTTTGAACATACGTCTTATTTGATAATCTGAAGAACTGAAAAGCTTTTGGTAAAATTTCGTACATCGGAAGTGGGTGTTTACCTTAACTGTTTTTTTGTTTTTTGCCAATATTTTCTTAAATATGAAAAATATCACAAAAACATTCAAACAAACATTGAAGACAACAAATAAATGAACATCTTTTACTTGAAAACATTTTTCATAAAATCATTTTTATTCGAGAAAAAATTTATTATTTTCTTTAAATTTTTGCTTTCTAATTATAAAACGATAATAGTTACAGCAAATTTATGTCAATAATAATTGTAGAGAATGCTAAAATGAACAACTTATAAGGAATAAATTTTCTTCGAAATCCCCTTAGTTTTTGAGTAAACTGAGTTTTTGAATTTGAAGTATAATTTTTCCATCTTTCATAATTTTGACGTTTTAAACGTCAGTTTTATCCGAGTTTACACAATGCTCGATGTACGTTTAAAACATAATTTCAATTGAAAATAAACCATGAAAACGTAAATATAAATGGCTATGATACCATCAAGTCGGAGAAAGTAACATGATGGTCACATCACCATTTTTTATAGACGGAAACTTGAATGGTGACAAGTATTCAGATTTACTGAATAACCAAATTATTCCTGCACTTAGGGCCGTTATATTCATCTGTTCAGTAAAGTGTCTGTTAGTTACTTGTTCAGTAAATTTAAGTCACCTGTAAGGCATTTGGGTATATTCATCCGAATTTATGTGTCACGTAACTACGGGACACTTACGACGTTTTAATTCGGGTAGTACAGTTGAAAAGACAAGGTAAGGTATATATATATTTCTATACGGGAGAAAGATATTATGCATTTTCAGTAATACGGTTGGGAACACTTTTTCATTATTGTTTGATGCTTGTCTGTCTGCCTTAGGCGTCGTACCCCAAACTTGCCTCCGTGTAACGATGAAAACAATTCTGTCATTCTAACAATCTAAGGGCGCTTTACAACAACCCGGGAACGGTAACGAGTACCAAAAGTTAAATGATATGTTTCGCATGTTAATATACACAGCTAATAACTCATTTCCGGTAACCGGAACAAAAAGGTTGGTACATTTTCGTCACCGTTACCGTTTACGGGTTGTTGTGAAATCGCCTTTTTAAATTGTTAGTAACGATTCTGGCTGTTATAAGGTGTTATAAGGTATTTATACATCACCAATCTCGTAATCAATTTCGTCTACCTCAAGCTTTATGTCATCTATAGTGTCTATTTCACTTTTATAATAGCAATCTGTCTACACACGTCGGGATATTTTGAGGTTATAATCCTCTCTGTAAGCTCCTACTTGACACTCAAAGGGATCTGTTCAGTAAACTAGATTTACTGAAAGGTTAGTGTTACAGGAAGATGAATATACGTTTATCTCATCGGTAACGCTACCGAACACTTTACTGAAAAGTGAATATACCGGCCCTTAAACAGAATGGGCAGTTACCACAAAATGTTTGGTTTCAATAAGATGGAGCGCCTTCCCACTATGATCGACGGGTTAGGGATTTTTTTGGATGCGAATTTTCCAAATCGATGGGTTGGACGTAGAGAATTCATAGAGTGGCCTGCTCGTTCTCCAGACCTTAACCCATTAGATTTTTTTCTTTGGGGTTATTTAAAATCACGTGTTTCCGTTAGACGGCCAACATGCTTGCAGGAATTGAGACAAAAAAATATTGATGAATGTGAACTAATACGTGGAGAAGTGTTGGAAAGAGTGACTCACGAATTTTAATAGGCTTGCATATTGCCAGGAGGTGAACGGCGAACATTTTGAACATTTGAAGTGATTTTGTTCAAATTATTATTCTCATTAGTCTAAAATAAATACACTTACCTATCCTTTACTTGTAAAGTGATTTATTTCTCGTTTTTACAAATTACTTCCAATAAACTTGGTATGTACGAATTCGAAATAAAAAGGCCTTTTAAAATCTGCAAAAATATACAGGGTGTCCCATTTAAATTAAAAAAAGTTGAGGGTATTTCCGGTGAAACCGGAAGTACAGTAGTGACAAAAAATATGGCATCAGATGCATTATGTGTCATTATACTTGCCTGCAGAGTTTTATAAATGTATCCCTTTTTGTTTTAAAGATATTTACTTGGTTGTGAGCAATTGATATTAATCTTTGAACATAAGTCTTATTTAATAATCCGAAGAACTGAAAAGCTTTTGGTAAAATTTCTTACACCGGAAGTGGGTGTTTATATTAACTGTTTTTTGTTTTTTTCCAATATTTTCTTAAATATGAAAAATATCATAAAAATATTTAAGCAAATATTGAAGATCACAAAGAAATGAACATCTTTGGTTTGAAGATATTTTTCATAAAATCATTGTTATTCGAGAAAAAAATATATTTTTTTTTTCTTTTTTGGTATATAATTATGAAAGCAAATAGTTACAGCAAATTTATGTTAATAATAATTGTAGAGAATCCCAAAATGAACAACTTATGAAGAATTTTTTTTTCGAAATCGCTTTAGTTTTTGAGTAAACCGAGTTTTTGAATTTGAAGTATAATTTTTCCATCTTTCATCATTTTGAACGAATTTTAAACGTGACTTTCACCCGAGTCTACGAAACGTTCGATGCAAATTTAAAATATGATTCAAATTGAAAATGTACCATGAAAGCGTAAATATAAATGATACCATGAAGTCGGAGAAAGTAACATGATGGCCACATCACCATTTTTTATTTTAATAAAAATAAACAATTTTTTGAATTCCAAACTAATTTACAAAAGATATTTCTTCTAATTTTATGATATAGAATGACTCAAAAACTCTAAGCCACCACTCTTTTTGATGTGACTAAAATGCCAAAGAAAATGTTTTCTATATCATAAAATCGGAAGAAATTTTCTAAAAATCTTGTTGCATTAGCCTTTTTTAAATTAAAAAAAAAATAATATCACATGTTTTGTTTGGCAAAAATGATTACATCAACATGGAAAATGTCATTTTAAAGAAAGGGTGTAACATCATTAATTTTGGTATCTTTCTGCATCATCAGGTTATTACTGAAAATTGATATTATACAGCCTTATAAAAACACTGGATGCCCGTTCAAATTCCTTGTCCTCATTGGTCGTTTAGTGTTCTAAAGAGTATAGAATTGTACATCATTTAAAATGAAAATTAAAAAAAAATAATGCTTTAGTCAGAAAGCCGAAAAATAGGTAATTTTTAGGATTTTTTTTTACATAAAATATTTTACTTGTTTAAAATTGAGTTGATCAATGTGGTAGCACGTATTTTCATGAATGTATCATAAAATTTTATAAGGAAAAATATTAACAATAAAAATGATATGGTCATCTTCCTGAAGCATCTTGAAAAAAAAAACAGATTTCGCGGTGACCACTGCTTCTCGCATTTGGATTATCAGAAATCAAAAACAATTGAAAATTTCTCTAATATACTAAAGTAGCTAGTGATTGAAGGAACAGTTTGTCGATATATTGATCTGGGACAAAATGGCGGACTTTCAAATTTTAATTTTAATTTTTCATGAAAATATCGCCCGTTTTTCGCCAAGAAAAAGTAAACTATACGTCGGAAAACAAATGCCTTCGTTCAATCACTGGTCTATTATATCTTAAATAAACGTGCTAAGCTTGAAAAAAAAAATCGGAGATATCGTTGTCACCGTATTAAAAATGCGGTTTTGAGAAAAACGCGTTTAAAATTTTAATACCCCGTTCGACTATGCGAATGGAGCCTACTTTGAACGGCTGTAACTTCGACCATTTTAATCGGACTAATTCCAACTTTTTAGGAAATATTCTTCAAACATTGTACTTACCGAAAATGTCAAAACCCAAAAATCGATTTTTTGAAATTTCTGACTAGGCGTGACCCCTTAAGTTGTAAGGATATTGTACTATTTTTGAAAACTTTTTTTTTCTACCTAATCAACTCGATATATGTAAAGGTTCGTCAACACTACGAACCCTTTCTCTGTAACAGTGGTGAATGTGGCGAAACTAGCTGGAAGTTTAGATAAGATAGTTTTGAATAAAACATTTGCTCTAATCCAAATTCGCCATTTTAAGACTCAAATTTTCAACTAGAGTGGGGCATATTTACTATCGTTAATGTAAACGAGACTCAAAGAGCCAAGGATAAAATACATCTAGAAGAAATACTGTGTCGTATCGGAGGCACAAGCCAAATAATAATGCACCAAAAGATACAAAACGTGTGCAAAGTATCCGCGTTAAGCTAAGCGCACACTTGTCGGCAGCGGACGGACGGCACGCATCGGATAAAATTGCTTAACACAGTTAAGTTCTGTTAAGGTCCGTTCTATGCCGTACCGATAAATGTGCGTTGACTCGTTTACAACTGTGTTAAGCAATTTTAATCGATGCGTGCCGTCCGTCCAATTCCGACAAGTGTGCACTTAGCTTTACAATTCAGTTTTAACTGATTAATTTAGACCTTCTGTGACATCATACCCCAAAAAGTCTATCCATTTTTTTTCTTGAATAACTTTCTCACTTATCACTTGATGAAACATTTTGAAAATAATAAAAGATAAATCAAAAATTAACACTTGGATTGTTTCACAAATTTGTTGTTTATTAACTCGACTAGTTTCGCTCGTTACAGCATTTTCAAGAGTGAATTATGAAAGAAACCGACAAATGTATTTATAATTAGGTACCCGGAGGCTGCTGCCTCCTCTGCCTCATTGTAGTTACGCCACTGTATCCATCGTAGAATGACGATTATTTTTGCCACTCCAGCAATTGTATGAATTCAAAATTGGGATGATTTCTGTAACTAATTCTCCCCGATTCGAAGCCAAACTCGTAGTGATGCCTGAATTGATTGTGGTTGAAGTCTTGATGAAAGAAAATAGTCGCGATGTCCTTGATAAATCGCTGAAGGTTTGAATATGAGCCATTGTTCTGTACATTACATTACGCCTGACATCTTTCAGTTCTATAAAGTGTCAGCAAGATGGGTGCTAAACTAAATCACCCATTTGTAATTGAAAAATGTTTTGAAGAACGTTTGCGACGAAATGAGGCAGAACGGGATGCCTTTATGGCAGCGGCGGCTCGTGGATCTTCATAGAGGAGGCTAAGAAAATTTTCCGCTGCTATCTTAGTTAAATTTCCTTCCGTAGCCTCCTCGTCGAACATCCACGAGCCGCCGCTGCTTTCTGCGAAGAATAGTGGCTGATGAGACCTTATCAACTTGAAATCAGGAATGGCGCCACACCTCTTTGCTAAAATCTAAAATATTTCACACACAGATCTCGGCAGGAAAGCTCAACCTTTGTTCTGATGCAATAGTGACTGTATCGCATACTCGGTACTCTTAAGAACCAAACAATAAAAAAACGCAGCCAAAATAATTATTTTCTTTGGGTATTTTCGCGCTTCTAAAACGAAGGAAGAGGTGCTTAGAACTAAAAAAACATACTTTTTGCCACCAAGCCATTGTATTCATCTACATTATGAGTAGAATTGTAATGGAGGTCATCTTTGCGAAAGCGAATGCGAATGTGGAGGTCCTACGCTTAACCTCCGCGGAAGCAGAGGTTAGCGGAGGCGGAGGTTACCGGAGACGAAAATGGCAAATAACAATAAATAATTAATAGTAAATTTTAGGAAATTGTAAAGTAATAAAGTAAATAGGTAGCTATCTGGTGGAGGCGATAAGAAATTACGCACTACTATAGGTGCGAAAGCTTAAAATTTAGAATTTATTTTCCACCACAATAAAGTGGAGCTCTAAAACTGTACAACATACTCCCAATGCGAATAAAACAAGAAACATCTTTTAAGTTATACAAAAAAACCGTTTTTGAAATGTTGGTAACTGTAGAGCCATATAATTTAAATTAATATATTACTTATTTCAACCGAATTTTGAATTCATTTTATAAATTTAACTAATATTTAAATTTGACACTAGACCACCATTATTGTATTTATCTTGTAAATATTGAAGGAGGAATAAAGACTTATTATAATTATTATTTGTTTAATGTTGGCGGCGTTTATTTCGTGGTACATGATTGTAGATTGGAATAAAACACTTTAAAGTGTTTTATTTCAATCTATTATTTTTACTATTACTATTATTATTATTATTATTACTATTATTATTATTATTATTATTACTATTATTATTATTGTTATTATTATAAAGGATCCTTGGTCAGATGCATCCGATTTTCTAATTAATTAATTTATGAGTTCCATAACGAGGCAAAGTGGCAAGTGTCAGCCTTTTCTAAATCCTCATCGTAAAACGCAAGCAACACCTCTTCGCTTTGAAAAGTAGTGGAGGCGGATGCGTAGGCATGATTTTATGCGGAAGTTTCGCACTTGCGGACGCGGAGCTGGAACTCTATTACAACCCTAATTTATACATTGTTTAAATGATGTAAAACGTAAAAAGAATAAGTTTAACGAATCATTGTAAATTATTCCGCCATTTACTATCATATTAGGCAAACAATGTTTTACAAAATCCTCAGTAAATATTAATTACCATACGAATGATAGATGACGGGTATTTATCTAAATCCCAAAACTTCCGTTATCAAAAAACATCATGAGTGCGATTTTCATTTGTGAACTATGTAAATAAATGATTAAGGCAAAGTATGTTTTTTATGGTGAAAGTATGCGATATAATAATGAATGTGCAAAATGATTAAAAAAAGATTGTAAATGATGAGTGTATACAGGGTGATGTTAACTTTTGTTACATTACTAAAAATTTGCACAGATAACATGGGTTTTATAAAGTGCCAATGAAAGTGTTTAAATTGTCATGCAAATTGGTTCAAGCCGCATCTCGGTATTTTGGGTAGCAGAGAAGTTACGGCAAATGAAAGAAATGAGATTTTGTTTTTATTTTAATTTCAAACAAGTGGGCCATGACAAGTGGGATTTGGGGGTAGATTCTTAAATGAGCTCTCAAACCTGCACCTTTTTGCTAATTTGACCATCTCTCTCTCTCTTCAAATACAGAAGTTGCCCATGTTTTCCCTACGAAATCGGGGCACCCTGCATATGTTACGGTTCATGTAATAAATCAGGTTTTTTTTTATTAATAGTTACCGGAAATTATTAATACAAACCGCTTCGTTTGGTCCATGCAATTAATAACACTTAAATAATTTCACTTACCGTTAATTATTAATAATTCATATTAAAGCCAGATAAATTAAATAAAACACGTTTCATAATTGAATGTATTTTTATTTTTACAAATTTAAAACGTCATAAGTCATTTTAAAATTAAGTTAGAGTAAATTTTCTTCAATACCCTTACATCCAAACATTTTTAGAGTATACAGATTTTATTGATTTTTTTTAAGAGAAATTTCAAATTTTTTAAAATTGTTAAAGTTTATTATGAGATTTTTTACTTTCCCAAATTGAAAAAGTCATAATTCGTTTCAAAATTAAGTCAGTATAATTTTTTTTGAATATTCTAAACATTTCTCGAGAATCAAATTTTATAGAATTTTTTTATGGTAAAAATTAATATTCTTTTCGAATTTTAAAACTTTATCATGTACTATTTTAATTTTCCAAATTAAAAAGAATAATAACACGTTTCAAAATTGAGTCTAAAAATCCTCGAATGTCCTTAAATTCTTAACATTTGTGGAGTATACTGATTTTGTTAAAGTGAAATTTAATTTTTTTTTATCATGTGAAATTTTACTTTTCCAAATTTAAACATTCATAAATCGTTTCTAAATTAAATTAGAGTGAAATTTCTTAGTTCTTAAGTGCTAAATATTTTTGGAGTATACTGATTTTATTGAATTTTCTTAGTGAAATATAATTTTTTTTTCAAATTTTTGAAGTTTATCATGTGATATATTACTTTTCTAAATTGGAAACGTCATAATTCGTTTCAAAATTAAGTTAGAGTAAAATTTCTTAAATATCTCTAATTTCGAAACAGATGTGGAGTGTACTGATTTTATTGAATTTTCTAGAGTAAAATATAATTTCTTTATTAAATTTTTGAAGTTTATCATGTGAAATATTACTTTTCTAAATTCGAAACGTCATAATTCGTTTCAAAATTAAGTTAGAGTAAAATTTCTTCAATATATCTAATTTCGAAACAGTTGTGAAGTGTACTGATTTTATTGAATTTTCTAGAGTAAAATATAATTTCTTTTTCAAATTTTTGAAGTTTATCATGTGGAATATTACTTTTCTAAATTGGAAACGTCATAATTCGTTTCAAAATTAAGTTAGAGTAAAATTTCTTGAATATCTCTAATTTTGAAACAGTTGTGGAGTGTACAGATTTTATTGCATTTTCCAGAGTGAAATATAATTTCTTTTTCAAATTTTTGAAATATTACTTTTCTAAATTGGAAACATCATAATTCGTTTCAAAATTAAGTTAGAGTAAAATTTCTTGAATATCTCTAATTTTGAAACAGTTGTGGAGTGTACAGATTTTATTGCATGTTCCAGAGTGAAATATAATTTCTTTTTCAAATTTTTGAAATATTACTTTTCTAAATTGGAAACGTCATAATTCGTTTCAAAATTAAGTTAGAGTAAAATTTCTTGAATATCTCTAATTTCGAAACAGTTGTGGAGTGTACTGATTTTATTGAATTTTCTAGAGTGACACATAATTTCTTTTTCAAATTTTTGAAGTTTATCATGTGAAATATTATTTTTCTAAATTGGAAACGTCATAATTCGTTTCAAAATTAAGTTAAAGTAAAATTTCTTGAATATCTCTAATTTTGAAACAGTTGTGGAGTGTACAGATTTTATTGCATTTTCCAGAGTGAAATATAATTTCTTTTTCAAATTTTTGAAATATTACTTTTCTAAATTGGAAACGTCATAATTCGTTTCAAAATTAAGTTAGAGTAAAATTTCTTGAATATCTCTAATTTCGAAACAGTTGTGGAGTGTACTGATTTTATTGAATTTTCTAGAGTGACACATAATTTCTTTTTCAAATTTTTGAAGTTTATCATGTGAAATATTATTTTTCTAAATTGGAAACGTCATAATTCGTTTCAAAATTAAGTTAAAGTAAAATTTCTTGAATATCTCTAATTTTGAAACAGTTGTGGAGTGTACAGATTTTATTGCATTTTCCAGAGTGAAATATAATTTCTTTTTCAAATTTTTGAAATATTACTTTTCTAAATTGGAAACGTCATAATTCGTTTCAAAATTAAGTTAGAGTAAAATTTCTTGAATATCTCTAATTTTGAAACAGTTGTGGAGTGTACAGATTTTATTGCATGTTCCAGAGTGAAATATAATTTCTTTTTCAAATTTTTGAAATATTACTTTTCTAAATTGGAAACGTCATAATTCGTTTCAAAATTAAGTTAGAGTAAAATTTCTTGAATATCTCTAATTTCGAAACAGTTGTGGAGTGTACTGATTTTATTGAATTTTCTAGAGTGACACATAATTTCTTTTTCAAATTTTTGAAGTTTATCATGTGAAATATTACTTTTCTAAATTGGAAACGTCATAATTAGTTTCAAAATTAAGTTAGAGTAAAATTTCTTGAATATCTCTAATTTTGAAACAGTTGTGGAGTGTACAGATTTTATTGCATTTTCCAGAGTGAAATATAATTTCTTTTTCAAATTTTTGAAATATTACTTTTCTAAATTGGAAACGTCATAATTCGTTTCAAATCTCTAATTTTGAAACAGTTGTGGAGTGTACAGATTTTATTGCATTTTCCAGAGTGAAATATAATTTCTTTTTCAAATTTTTGAAATATTACTTTTCTAAATTGGAAACGTCATAATTGAATGTCCCCAAATTCAAATTACGTAATCTCAAAAATGACACTCCGCCATGGTTTGATTTTGAATTGGTTCGTGACATTAAAAAAAAAGAGAATCTTCGATCTAAATATTTACGGTCAAAAAATGAAAGCCATCGCAGGGAATATAAAGACTCACGTAGACTCGTTAAACGTAATTTAAAATTAAAACGTGACCAGTATATACGCTCCGCTGAGAGTAAATTAAAAACTGAACCAACTAAATTTTGGAATTACATCCACGCCATGAAAAATACCACCCGCATCCCTGGTAATATGAAAACTGAGAACGTGAATTACTCTAGAGCCATTGATATTGTCAATGCATTTGCCAATCACTTTAAATCGTCATATCCACCGACTACCCGTAATTACAATGCTACAAGCCCTGTGGTCCCTGAAACAATGGGTTTGTTTTCGATTTCCGAAGATGACGTCTTACAACAACTAAAACGGCTTAAACCTAAGATGACAGCTGGATTGGATAATATACCATCTTTCTTACTAAAAGATTGCTGCTATGTCTTGTGTCAACCTCTAACTTATATTTTTAATCGGATACTTAAAAATGGCATCTTTCCTCGGACCTGGAAAAGAGTTAAAATTGTGCCTGTTCATAAAACTGGTGAACGTAATCAGATCATGAACTATAGGCCTATTGCTCTCTTGAGCAATTTTTCTAAAATATTTGAATGCATATTGAGCAGACATATATTTTTCAAGGTTCAAAATTCCATTACCATCAAACAACATGGTTTCATGACTGGCCGTTCTACAGCAACGAACTTAATGAACTTTACGCAGATCATCTCTGAAAATCTGGATATGCAGTGCCAAACCGATGTAATTTACACTGATCTGAGTAAAGCATTTGACAATATGCCACATGCAATGCTGGTATCAAAGCTGAACGATTTCAATATAGCCGGTAATATCATTAACGTCATTGACTCTTATTTGAGGGACCGCTCACAGATTGTGGAGCATGGAGGCGCCCAATCTTTTCCGTATGAAGCAGTTGCTGGGGTACCTCAAGGATCCAACCTAGGACCACTGTTGTTTCTTCTATTTATTAATAACGTGTGTAGTGCCGTTTCATCTGAAGTATTACTGTATGCGGACGATATCAAACTATACAGGAAAATCAACAGCGTATCTGACAGCCGACTTCTTCAAGAGGACTTAAATAAATTACATGCTTGGTGTAGTGAGAATGGACTTAAAATTAACATAAAAAAGTGTTGTGTGCTTACTTACTCAAGGAAATTTAATACCATCCTTAGTGATTATTATATTGATCAGTCTATTTTGCAGAGAGTTTCTGAATTCAAGGACCTAGGTGTAACATTTGACTCTAAGTTAAACTTTAAATGTCATATTCACAAGTTAATTAACGAGTGCTATCGACTGCTAGGTTTTATTCTAAGGAACTGTAAACAATTTTATAATATTGACACGCTTATTACACTTTATGATTCATACATTAATAGTAAACTGATGTACTGCTCTGTAGTATGGTCGCCATACCTATTGAATTTAATTAGCTTGCTCGAGGGTGTGCAGAAAAAATTCTTAAAGTATTTATCTTTCAAGAAGCATGGTGTTTACCCGGACAGAGCTGTATCGTACACCAGCCTACTACTTGAATTTAATCTATGGTCAATAGCAAACAAACATAGGTTTCTTTTAATTTGCAATTTATATAAGCTTGTCAATGGCAGAGTTGATAATCAAATGTTTACTGAAAGACTTAAATTTCATGTTCCTAGACTAAGTTCACGCAACCCTGACACATTTTCATTTATAGTACCTCATTCAATTCATCACTATCACTCGCCCCTTTTTAAAATGTATAAATGTTACCATGAAGTTCAACACCAGGCGGATATTTTTCACCCTAGCTTTATATATTTTAAAAATAATGTAACTTCACTGATTCCATAAAGTTCTGTAATTATTATAATGCGTAATGCAATGTTTCACTTATATATGCATCTGTATTTAATTTTATTTTATTTCATTTGTAACTTCAACTGCTATTATATTACCCTGTTAATGGATCTTGATATCTGTTGGGAAATAAATATTATTATTATTATTATTATTATTATAATTCGTTTCAAAATTAAGTTAGAGTAAAATTTCTTGAATATCTCTAATTTTGAAACAGTTGTGGAGTGTACTGGTTTTATTGATTTTTCTAGAGTGACATATAATTTCTTTTTCAAATTTTTGAAGTTTATCATGTGAAATATTACTTTTCTAAATTGGAAACGTCATAATTAGTTTCAAAATTAAGTTAGAGTAAAATTTCTTGAATATCTCTAATTTTGAAACAGTTGTGGAGTGTACAGATTTTATTGCATTTTCCAGAGTGAAATATAATTTCTTTTCAAATTTTTGAAATATTACTTTTCTAAATTGGAAACGTCATAATTCGTTTCAAAATTAAGTTAGAGTAAAATTTCTTGAATATCTCTAATTTTGAAACAGTTGTGGAGTGTACAGATTTTATTGCATTTTCCAGAGTGAAATATAATTTCTTTTTCAAATTTTTGAAATATTACTTTTCTAAATTGGAAACGTCATAATTCGTTTCAAAATTAAGTTAGAGTAAAATTTCTTGAATATCTCTAATTTCGAAACAGTTGTGGAGTGTACTGGTTTTATTGATTTTTCTAGAGTGACATATAATTTCTTTTTCAAATTTTTGAAGTTTATCATGTGAAATATTACTTTTCTAAATTGGAAACGTCATAATTAGTTTCAAAATTAAGTTAGAGTAAAATTTCTTGAATATCTCTAATTTTGAAACAGTTGTGGAGTGTACAGATTTTATTGCATTTTCCAGAGTGAAATATAATTTCTTTTCAAATTTTTGAAATATTACTTTTCTAAATTGGAAACGTCATAATTCGTTTCAAAATTAAGTTAGAGTAAAATTTCTTGAATATCTCTAATTTCGAAACAGTTGTGGAGTGTACTGATTTTATTGAATTTTCTAGAGTGACACATAATTTCTTTTTCAAATTTTTGAAGTTTATCATGTGAAATATTATTTTTCTAAATTGGAAACGTCATAATTCGTTTCAAAATTAAGTTAAAGTAAAATTTCTTGAATATCTCTAATTTTGAAACAGTTGTGGAGTGTACAGATTTTATTGCATTTTCCAGAGTGAAATATAATTTCTTTTTCAAATTTTTGAAATATTACTTTTCTAAATTGGAAACGTCATAATTCGTTTCAAAATTAAGTTAGAGTAAAATTTCTTGAATATCTCTAATTTCGAAACAGTTGTGGAGTGTACTGATTTTATTGAATTTTCTAGAGTGACACATAATTTCTTTTTCAAATTTTTGAAGTTTATCATGTGAAATATTATTTTTCTAAATTGGAAACGTCATAATTCGTTTCAAAATTAAGTTAAAGTAAAATTTCTTGAATATCTCTAATTTTGAAACAGTTGTGGAGTGTACAGATTTTATTGCATTTTCCAGAGTGAAATATAATTTCTTTTTCAAATTTTTGAAATATTACTTTTCTAAATTGGAAACGTCATAATTCGTTTCAAAATTAAGTTAGAGTAAAATTTCTTGAATATCTCTAATTTTGAAACAGTTGTGGAGTGTACAGATTTTATTGCATTTTCCAGAGTGAAATATAATTTCTTTTTCAAATTTTTGAAATATTACTTTTCTAAATTGGAAACGTCATAATTCGTTTCAAAATTAAGTTAGAGTAAAATTTCTTGAATATCTCTAATTTCGAAACAGTTGTGGAGTGTACTGGTTTTATTGATTTTTCTAGAGTGACATATAATTTCTTTTTCAAATTTTTGAAGTTTATCATGTGAAATATTACTTTTCTAAATTGGAAATGTCATAATTTGTTTCAAAATTAAGTTAGAGTAAAATTTCTTGAATATCCTTAAATTCTAAACATTGGCGTAGTATACTAATTTTATTGACTTTTTTTACAGTAAAATTTAATATATTTGTTTTTATTTTGAAAGCTTATCATGTAATATTTTAATTTTCCAAATTTAAAAGAATAATAACAATTTCAAAAATAAGGTAGAGTAAAATGTCTTGAATGTCTTTTAATTCCAAGCATTTGTGGAGTATACTGGTTTTTATAGATTTTTTAGAGTACGATTTAGTTTTTTATTTTTTTTATTTTAGAATTTTATTATGTGAAATTTTACGTTTTTAAATTTAGAAAGTCATAAATCGTTGCAAAATTAAATTGGAGTAAAATTTATTGAATATCCTCAAATTGCACACATTTGTGTAATATACTGATGTTATTGATTAATTTTTTGGAGTGAAACTTAAAAATTTTACTTTTTTAAAGTTTATCATGTAAAATTTCACTTTTCCAAATTGAAAACGTCTTAAGTCGTTTCAAAATTAAGTTGGAGTAAAATTTCTTCTTAATTATCCTTAAATTCTTAAGCATTTGTGGAGTATACTGATTTAATTGATTTTTTAGAATGAAATGTTATATTTTTTTCACATGTTTAAAGTTTATCATGTGAAATTTTACTTTTCCAAATCGAAAACGAATTTATAAAGTAACCTGATTTTATTAGAGTAATATTTATTATATGTAATGTACACTCCTGTGCAATAAAATTAAGCACAAGTCTTATGAGTATTTTTTACAATATTCTAGTTGTACAATTCGGGTCTGCAACATTTTCAATAAATGATAAAATACCATAACTTGAAAGTAACACCTTTATTAAAAGCCAAAACTAAAACTAAAAACCATCTTCTATTTTAGTTATAATTCGAATTTTTGAATTGTTGTCTAAATGACGCGGCATTTTGACATTAAAGAAATTGACAAATTTACATATTTTCTTAACCTGGAAGTCCGCTTTAAACTATAACATATTTTGTGTGCTTAATTTTATTGCACAGAAGTGTACGTAATGTACGCGCAAATAAAACAACATCTTCAGCCTAGTAAACAGGACTAACCTTCTTCCACACGGTACACATATTCTCCATGAACCACGATTGAACGTATTAAAAATTGTTACATTTATAATTAATAATTGTAAAGTATTAATAATTGTCGGTTTATGTGATTAATTCTATAAATTAACCAATTTAACCTCTACATTCGGTTTGTATTAATAATATCCGGCAACTATTAATACAAATCGACTAATTACCTGGACCGTAACATATGCATTTAAACAAAAACATTCACATTAACTTATTGATTAATTGCCTTAAGCTTATGATTACATCTTTAACCACAAAAGCTTTATTTTATCCATTACTCTTAAATAATTCCGTTCTATATTTGATTTAAAGTTTACAATTTCGTAATATTGACCCGGTTATTTTAAATTTCGTAATTATTCTTTTAATCGTTGCAATTGATGGAATTCGTCGCTCTGGAAATTTAATAGCAAACATGTCTCGTACTTCTCATAAATTACGAACGCGATTAATATTAATTGGCCCTCCATATTCTTTTTCCTTTTCAAAATATTCTAATAAGTTTAAAACTAAACTGTCACATTTAGATTTTAAACACTTCGGCATTTTTAGACGTCTCGGAGTACTAATGTTTCGGTGTTACAGTTATTAAAACGAATGTAAATGACATTATTAAGTGAACATGTATATATACAAGGGAAACAGGCAAATTTTTAATAAGGGAATTCCCAGATTTACTCGGGTTTTCTGAATTTATAATCCATTGCGAAGATTAATTTGCGTCCCTTTCGGCCTAATGTACTAAATACATTAACAAGCCCCAGGGGTTATTTGTTAAGATTTTCGTTACTTCTCGGTCATAGTATTATATCATTATTAAAGAACAATTAAATCAACTAATCCCTTTATTTATTCCTGTTCAAAATTGGCCGAAGAATATTAATCCCTTTATAAAACGTGTTGCCAATTATATCCGCTATAAATCAAGTAATTTTATGTGGTATGAACTTATAATTTTTTTTTAATTTGTGATATTTCCGGTTTTACTTTTATATTTAGCGTTTTTGCGCACGCCTATGGTGGAAAATTGCAACGGACACTACTTAATTCGGACGGACAAGACACCCCGACCGCCTTCTCTGAATAGCTCTATATAAAGAATATCCTACGTTCTATAAAAATATAATATAATATATGAAAATTTACGACCTTCAGTTTGCTAGACTTGGAGCTCTTTCCCCTGAACTACACCGCCATTGGCAAAGCTTCGCCGTTTGTAATCACCATATCGTTCCGCTCGCGGGTCTTCGGATCTGCAGTTGCATACGATGATCTCATCGAGCGTAGTTTGCTACAGATACGTAAATGTATATATCAAACCAAGAAACATTCTTCTAGAAAATGCAACAACTTTTATTTATAAATTAGTAGGCTAAATTTAAAATTACACAATTACACCTTTACCTCCTCCTCAAATGCTGTCTCTTCACATTGACTGATTGACTGACGCTGTTCAGACAGAAAATAACTACCTGAGTCATTCTTTCCAAAATATTTACGTTGTAATTTATTTATTGATGTACCAATCTTAAATCTACATCAAACAGTTATATGAAATCATTAGCCTGTAATAGTTCACTGGTAAGAAAAATATCATACTATAACAATATAAAATAAAACGAATAACAATGTAAAACAAAAAAAAAACATAAAAAAGGTATTAATCATTACTAACATCGCAAATTAATTATCATCGTTTCCAATAGTTTTCCGACATTTGGATTTAAAGTTTGTAATGAGACCCGAAAAATGTCGATGGTATATTTTAATAAAAATTAACGTTAAAAATTAAAATTGAAAATTCTTACTTGTTGCAGAAGCAATATATTTAAATATATTAAATAAAGACGAAATATAGACTGAATATACAGGGTCTTTTTTTAACTCAGAACATACTATTGTTAATGTCTATGTTCTATGTTATAATAATCACATCAACGCATTGCAATGTATTGACAATGTAGACAACCAAGTACACAAAGGTGCCAGTGAATGCTTCTTCTTCTTCTTCTTCTCTGGGCCCCGTCGACCTGTTAGAAGAGAAATCGTGACATAAAAAAGATCTTTTCGGCAATATCAAGCGTTCAGCAAAATGATTGGATAAAGATGTGCCAAAACATACTCCAAATCCGAATATTCACCAAAAATCTTATGATGTCTGTTTGGTGGTCCAGCGCTGGTCTTTTCCACTACAGCTTCATGAGACCTGGACAATCGATTACGGCGGATGTCTACTGTAATCAATTAGACAAAACGACGAGGTAGCATGGGATTATGTAGGCGAAATTCATGAATAGAGACAAGCCAATCCTTTTGCAGGACAACAACTTGACCACATGTCGTACGAATAACATTGTTCAAACTACACGAAACCTTCTCTCACTCACCGTATTCCCCAGATTCCAGGGTTTTAACCACTTCCTGCAAGGAAAAATATTGAATTCCCAATAAACTGGGGCCGAGTACTAAGCCCTAAGGGACTTTCGTAGACATTGCGAATGTACCCGCTTCGTCCTTCACGTTCGCTGAGGTAGCTGACGGTGATGGTTTTAAGCACCTCCATGTTTTAGGTCACGGTAGCGAGGTAAAGTCACTGCGAAAAATCGAACGTTATTAACAGGCAGTGTTTGTGTTGCCTTCATGTGCCTTGAACTGGCTGCACTCAGCCGCTACATTTTGGATCCATTTGATATGATCTTTCCTTCCTGAAGCCGAACTGATATGGGGACCTCCGAACCTGGCAAAGGCCTCAGTCAGGTCGTCGGAGATCGGACTCTTCAGGAGTGTACCTTGCCAGTCTGTAATACATATCGGTCTAAAGGTCTGAAGTTTGTCCTATGGCTAGTTTGGCTTGGGTAAGAGGTTTCCAGCGCTTAGGGAACACTGTATCACCGCAGCACTGGTTAAAGTTAACTATTAAGTCGGTTGAAGTCTGATCCGCCTTTGCCTTTAATGGAGATACCGTCCGGACCCGAAGCCTTTTTGTGTGGCATCTGCACTGCCATAGGGGCCTCCGAATCTGGTGAAGGCATCGGTCAGGTCATCGGAGATTTGACTTTGCAGGAGTTTGCCTTGTCAGTCTATAATACATATCGGCCTAAATATCTGAAATCTGTCCAATGCCTAGTTCGGCTTGGGTACGAGTAGACGCCTTTGCTTTTAAGCGCCTCCGTAATTTTGTAACATGGTAGCGAGGTAAAGGCTTTGCGTAAATCGTATGTTATTAACAGGCAGTGTTTGCGTCGCCATTAAGGAACTTTTCTAGACATTGCGAATGTACCCGCTTCGTCCTTTTAGGTTTCTCTTCACGTTCGCTGATGTAGCTGACGGTGGTGGTTTTAAGCACCTCCATGTTTTGGGTCACGGTAGCGAGGTAAAGGCACTGCGAAAAATCGAACGCTATTAACAGGCAGTGTTTTCGTCGCCTCTATGTGCCTTGGTTGCACTCAGCCGCTACATCTTGGGCCCCTCTGATGCAGTCTTTGATGGATCTTCCCTTCCTGAAACCAAACTGCCATGGAGACCTCCGAATCTGGTAAAGACCTCGGTTAGGTCGTCGGAGATCTGACTATCTTGGAGTTTGCCTTGTCAGTCTATAACATCTGCCTAAATGTCTGAAGTTTTTCCAATAATCTAGCCTAGTTTCCAGCACTTGGCGAACACTTTATCAGCGCAGCATGAGTTAAAGGTAACTATTAGATCGATGACAATCTGATCCGCCTCTGCCTTTAATGGAGATACCGTCCGGGCCCGAAGCTTTTTTGTTTGGCATCTGCACCGCCATGGGGGCCTCCAAATCTGGTAAAGGTCTCGATCAGGTCGTCGGAGATCTGACTCTCCAGGAGTTTGTCTTGCCAGTCTATAACACATATCGGCGTAAATGTCTGAAATTTGGCTTGGGTACGAGTAGACGCCTCTGCTTTAAAGCGCCTCCGTAATTCTGTAACACGATAGCAAGGTAGGGCGCTGCATAAATCGAACGTTATTCACATTCGGCGTTTGTGTTGTCTGCATGTGCCTTGCTTGAACTCAGCTGCTACATCTTGGACCCCTTTGTTGATACTACAGATGTAAATACCGGTTCCACTCGTGGAGCGTTACAGTCGCGCTCGCTCCAAGAAAATACCGCTCCAAAATACCGCGACAAAATACCGTTACCTTGGAACAAAATGTGGCAGCGCCAGCAGTTATATGAGTAACGCCGTTGCGTTCTCCTTTGTACTACGGCGCGCTATGACTATAACCGCGATTGGGTGAGAGGGAGAGAGCGCGTCTGATACGCTCCACACTCCTGAGAGGAACGGGTATTTACATCTGTCGTTACTCGTTCCAAGTTCCAGCGGAACGCCTCTCTGCATGCGCTCCACGGTAACGCGGTATTTTCTTATGTGGACCGTGATGCCGCGTTACGGCAAAATACCTCTCCAAAAGAGCGTTACTGAAAAACCGAATCATCATTAATGCTAACAACACAAGGCGAGACATTGTTTGCATGAAATAACAACTTGTTTTCTGACAAATCTCCCTTAATAATTTCTAAACGGAAGGTAATATATTCCATTTATGGAACAACTAATTTAATTTGATTTATTTTCTTGTTATATGAGTAACGCCGTCGCGTTACCAATTGTACAACGGCGGTGCCCGATGACTAGTACCGCGATTGAGAGCGAGCTCGACTGATACGTTTCACGCTCCTGAGAGGAACGGGTATTTCCATCTGTCATTACTCGTTCCATGTTCCAGCGAAATGGCTCTCTGCATTCGCTCCACAGTAACGCGGTATTTTCTCGTGTGGAGCGCGACGTCGCGTTACCGCAAAATACCGCTCGAAAAGAGCGTTACTGAAATACCGTATCATCACTAGTTGATACTGTCTGCGATGGATCTTCCCTTACTAAAGCCGAACTGCCATGGAGGCTTTCGGATCTGGTAATGGCCTCGGTCAGGTCGCCGGAGATCTGACTCTAAAACACATATCGGCTTAAATTCCCTAGTTTGTTTGGCTTAGGTAGAAGGTTCCCAGTGCTTAGCGAACCCTCCATTACAGCAGCACCGCGAAGCTCACTATTAGATCGGTGGCAATCCGCCTCTGCATTTATTGGAGATGCCGTCCGGGATGAAAGCCTTTTTGTTTGACATCTTCTTCAATTTTTGATGGACTCCTCCCATATGCTGGTATGACATTTGGACTTATAGTGCCCCATGGGACGAAAATTTCAACAACTTTTCTGGTGCCTCTGGTTCTGGCGTGCGTGTGCGTGTGTGTGTGCTGGTCTCTTAGTGATAATTTGACAGACCCTAGAAACCTGGGCTTCTTACATCTCCTTGTAGAGTTTATCTCAAGCTGTGACTTTGCTCCGGTCAATGGCCAGCCATACGTCCTTTCTCGCTAATTTATGGGCTTCAATTAATGCTTCAGAAGCTCGCCCCTTTGCTTCGGTATTTGAGCTATGCCGAGCTGCGGTTGGTATATTCCTAAGTATCTTGATGTCGCCATTAAAAAGAGTTTTTTTTATGTTAGAAGAGGCGCTCTTCTTAAAGACACCCCTATAGTGGGGTGGTTTTGGATTCACCAGAGTGCCTACCATCTAAAACTGGTTCTCATTGACAAGCTATTGTCTGCCGGGAGCCGTTACCTCTCTTGAAGTCTCTGTATTTCGGTTGGAATACGGTCACGGAATGAAAGCCACCGAGCCTAATTTTTTTTGCTGGCTGGTCGCACGAGGTGGAACAAAAATAGCATTATTTTTGTCGACATATTATTTTCCTAGGACTATGAGGAAGATCACCGGGCCTTTGGCAATATTGGGCGGCATTTGGTGGTGTGGCCTTTTGGGTGGTAAGGACAGATGCGTTGGCGGCATAGTTCCTGGTTTGCGGTTTGGGTGGGGGCATTCTTCTTCGACTTGGCCATGAAGCTGGTATAGCCTCTGTAGCTAGCCGGATGGGCCTCGCCGCAGTTGGCGTATTTAGCCGGATCCGACCTAGGCCTCTTGCATTCTTGCGTTAAATGTGAACCGGCACATTTGACGTATTTCAGGAACATCGTGCAGCAGCTCTGAGTGCGCCCAAACGCCCGGCAACTGTAACACTGTTATCTGCTACCGTCGTGTTTCTTGTGCTCGACTTTTACGTTCTTTATGTTGAAGATGCCATCCTCATTTCCTTCTAACTGGACGGAGACCATTCATAGTGGATGAGACTCGCCAGTCTGATTGTCCCTCCGGTCATCCTCTTGACGGACCTCATGGGCCACTTCTGTGCTAGATCTTCAGCAATCCAAGCCTCAGTTCGGCGATAGTACGTTATTTTGTCCTCGTCCAGCTGATCGCGTTCTCGTAAGTTTACAGAAATCTATGGGCCTGTCTAAGTAGATCCGTGGTGCTTCGGCTGTGTATCTGGCATGTACGAACTTGATATTGTTGCTCTCCCCGATGGTGGGCCAGCTTGTGTCGGGTGGTAACAAGACTGGTAATGGCTTCTTCATAGGCAGCACTAGTAAATGGGTGGTCGTCTAAAACGTGGAAGCGTTTGTGGACGCAGTAGTGACGAATTGTGAAAATTTTTGAAGGAGTTTGGCAGGAACCTTGGGGTGATCGTCGCCGGTGTGGTTGTTTACTTTTTTGGCCGTCTTGAAAGTCGTGTTCGGGGTCGTATTCGGAGTGGCAGTCCTCTTTGTTTTCGGCGCCGGTTGGTAACGCCGTGATGGCGTCGTCGTTAGCCGTGTTCATCGCCGCGTGAGATTCGCGAACTAATTCGGCTATCCTGACCTATCTGAACTATTTTGGAATCCAACAGTAGTTGGGAAGTCGGCGATTTATTTCCACTCTCGGGTTTGGTAGAGCGCAGGTCCGCTAAAACTCCCTCGGCCATTAACATACTCTGTATGCTCACTGAGTGCAGTCTCCTGGTCCAGCCTTCTAACTGCGTTGTCTCTCGCGTGGCTGTGGTTACAGAGTCTGGTCCGTGAGTGTGTATTTAATATAGCGGTTTACACTTAATAATTCGTCCCAGCTATAGAAATGTCGGAATACAACAGATGGAGGCCGAGTTTCTCTCAGTGAAAGTTGGGTTCCCGCCCTGGTTGCACACATGCGGCAATAAGGCCAGGCGCACATTGCGACGCAGGGCAGCGCAGGGCAGCGCATGGCAGCACAACACAGATAAAGTCTGCGTGACACAGAGTGAGCGCACATTGGCAAGTAGTTTTATGTTATTCCAAATTCTATCCTTTAATTTAGCCCGCATGTAGTCTGGATCATGTGTGTCGTAGAGAACAGTTCTGTTTCGAACAGCTTCAATTAATTCTTCAAGCATGATCTTATAATTTGAGAGAGCCGTGCAGTTTTCGCAACACGTACGCAGTAAACTGTGTTTCGAAGACTGCGTCAAGCAAGCGTAAACAACCCCTGTGCTGCTCTGTGCTGCTCTGCGTCCTAATTTGCGCCCCCGTATTAAAATCCTTGCGATACAAAAACCTGTGCTGTGCTGCCCTGTGTCGCCTGCGTCGCAATATGTGCCCGGGCTAAGATCTAGAACTGCTCCTCCTCCGGCATTCGTGTAGGGCGACCCCTATTGAACAATCTTAGTATTGAAATCCCCTGTTAAGAATACGTCCGATTTGGCTCCTGACACTGTTCTCCAGTTTGTCCAGCCGGAACAGGAAGGCGGGCGTCCCGTTGTTTGCTAACGCATAGTATGAGTAAATGTATTATACAGCTTGGCCCACTGTATTTCTTTAGTGGGCGTTATCTTGTAGCTGTAGATGTCTCAGGCCTATTGTGAGCCAGGAATCGACGAGCGTGCCTTTTTTGGGCTTAATTATGCGGAAGAATTGTACTCCGCTGAGTAGCAGTTACCAAGAGCGAGTCGTGCCCTTGACCTACTAAGATTCACTTATACGACCGCGGTGGCTACCACCCCTGTTACCGACGCGTAGTTTTTACCCAGGCGTCGTAAAAAATGCGTAATTTGCATTTTATGAGTTTGCTCCTCGTCAAAACTAACATAAATTTCGCATTATTCAAATTACTAAACAAGATAATTTTCCAAGAAATGCTGCTGCCAGTGCGAAATACCAGAGAAATAAGTCCCACCCTCTGCGTGCCGTTCAGAGATGAAGCGTTCAGGCGGTTTCTACGAATGATTGCCTATTCCAACACAAAGCGACATCGATATTTCCAGGAGCAGAGGTTGGAGCTGTCCAACATTCGTCACTTGTGTGCCATCGGCAGCTGGGATTGGTCTGGCTGGATCCAAGAGGTCTTGCACTAACTACAACCTGTGGGACCCATTGGCAAACCCCTTGTTGTAGATGCCCTCTTGCCCGCTCCTTGTTCATTCGTGTCATTAAATATGAAATGTCCGATTTCAAATGAAATAGTTTGGTTTATTTTATCTCAAACAAGAAACAGTATAATAGTATGATTGATGGTTTGTGGAGGGCGACCAAATGGTCGCAGCGCTTAGACCATTCGTTGGTCCTTTGTGCCGCCTCCTGGGCCCTACTCCTCAAGCCAACCTAAACTTCTTGTGAAGTCAAGTAGTTGGCCGTGTGGAGTGTTGCCCAGTTGTGACCAATCTGGCCACTCCTCTCCGAAAACGGACCACCTAAGTTGTTTGAGTGACTCGCATTCACACAGGATGTGTCTTAGTGTCTCCTCTTCTTGCTCGCATTTCCGACATAGGGGTCTTTTACCACCCCTATGTTATGGAGGTGCTTTTTTAGTTTGCAGTGCCTAGTAAGTGTACCGACTAGCAACCGCAAGCTACTTCTTGGTAATTCAATGTATTTCCTGCTCAGCTTCGGTATTGGTGAGTGGACGAATTTTTTTGCGACCACATATTTGTCAGTCTGTAGCCATTCCTTTTTGTGTTCTTCAAGAGAGTTTCCTTTAAGGTATAATAGTATAATAAGTATGTGCTTAAACTAAACGATCGACCCAGTTTTGCTTGTTTATGGCGGCAGCGAAAAAGCATGAAAATCGAGTGGCGATGAAATCCAAGATTTTTCATCGCGAAAGGCATTTTCCACAGTTTGTTGAGAATGAAATGTGTTTCCTTGCAAGAAGTGGTCCAATGGTTGGAAAACGCGATAGTCTGTTGGCGCAAGGTCTGGTGAATACGGTGGATGACCGAGAGTTTTCATGTTCAGCTCCTGTAGTTTGAACATCGGTTTGGTGTGCAACATGTGATCTAACGTTGTCTTGCAAGGGGATTGGCCTGTCTCTGTTGACCAATCTCAACTCCTTAATCGCAAGACTTCGTCCAATTGGTTGCAGTAGACATCCGCTGTAATCGATTGACCAGGTTTCAAGAAACTGTAGTGGAGTGGTCCAATGCTTGGAAAACGTGATAGTCTGTTGGCGCAAGGTCTGGTGAATACGGTGGATGACGGAGAGTTTTCAAGTTCAGCTCCTGTAGTTTGAACATCGGTTTAGTGTGCAACATGTGATCGAACGTTGTCTTGCAAGGGGATTGGCCTGTCTCTGTTGACCAATCTCGACTCCTTAATTGCAAGCTCCTTCATCATTTCGTCCAATTGGTTGCAGTAGACATCCGCTGTAATCAATTGACCCGGCTTCAAGAAACTGTATTGAATAACACCAGCGCTGGACCACCAAACAGACACCAGTAGCTTCTTCTGGTGAATATTCAGTTTCCGACTGTGTTTTGGCACTTCATCTTTATCCAAGCATTGTGCCGAACGCTTGCGATCGTCGAAAAGAATCTATTTTTCGTCGCACGTAACTATACGATGAAGAAATTGTTACCGTGACAGCAAATAACGGCAAGCAAGAACGAGATAATTTCTCTGTTGACGCTCGTTTAATTCATGCGTGACCCATTTATCCAGCTTCTTTACTTTGCCGATTTGTTTCAAATGGTCCAATATTGTTGGAATAGAAACTTCAAATCTTGCTGCTAATAGACAATAGTTTGAGATGTATCCGCTTCCACTACAGCTTTCAGCTTATCTGGTCTCCAGTGGTGTATTGGCAAAATAAGAAGTAAGGGTACGCATAGTGAGAGCAAACGCGACTTTCCACAAGCAGCTTGCTGAAAGTTTTTCGGATATCATCTTATTTTAAGCAAACTATTGTTTTCCTTGTAAGCTTTTCTATTTTTTTATTCTTACTATTCGCCAATTTAAAATATAATTTCATTTGAAATGACTACTAAAAAAAGTGCCGGAACGCGTTCCATTTCTGAAAAAGGTGCCGGAACGTCGTTCCTCCACGTTCCCCCTCCAATGCACCACTGGTGATCTCAGGTCGTCCACGTGGCTCTTTTTCAAGATTGAAATCGCTAGAACGGAATTTTAAAAAACCATGGACGTACTGTGCGTTCATTAGCTACATTCTCGCTAAACACTTTATTGATGTTACTTGTTGTCTGCGCTGCATTAGTTCGAATTCATATTCAAAAATACACGATTTTTTAACTTATCCATGTTTAACGACCTAATAAATACCTTTTGTCTTACTTTATCTTGTCTGTAAAAACTTTGTTCATTTTTTGTTTATTGAATATGGACTTTCACTAATTACCTACCCCTCAGTGCCTACCAAAGTGCCAAATCGGCGTGCATTCAGCATTTTGGGCCACGCTCATAGGTTACTTTGCCGAATGCCCACACTGCCGATTCACATTCGGCTCCGACGCCCTGTTTAAGCGCGATGCGACGTCGCTTGGCGTCGTTCGGCACTTTGGGCATGGTCAGTAGTATGAGATTCGGTACTTTGGGCAAAATATCGATTCGGCACTTTGTCCCGAACCCATCATATGCAAGGCATGTTTAGCAAGCCCGAGGCTTATTGGGCCTCTCCTGCACTTTGCAGTTCGTCCAGTCGATTTAGATGGATTTCTTGTCTAGGAATTACCTCTTCTTTATCTTTGACTAGAGCTATTTTAAGGCCCTCGGTATAGTTACGAATCCACTTGACTACGTTCTTGTAATGTCATCGATTACTGAGGTCAGCTACTCAGCAATGACGTCTTTTTCCAGGCCCTTAATTTCAGGGGTTAGCAAGATAGGAGATAGGCCAACGTTAGCTTCACTGGGCGAATCAAGGGCTCTGGCAACAACAAGGATCGTAGTGAATACAACCGGGTCCACATACTGGGAAAAGCTGGATCGAATCAAAACAGGCTTCATGGCAGGCATATCGTGGTGGAGACTTTCATCGGGGCCAATGTGACGCTGCTACGCCAGGCCATCACTGCAATAGTGAGCTGGCAAGCTGGAAAAGCCTGGGTTATGAGAGGCAGCAAAGATGTGGCGAAATTGAAGTTCTTAGAGAAGGACAAATTATGACGGCCACGTAGAGGAACCTCGGGGGCCAGAAACTAAAAAAGTTGAATCGGATCCAGTTATACGGTCAGAACTTGCGAATTGCACTAGTGGAGGGGCCCAAATCATTAAAAATGGGGTGATCCAGTTGTAAGATGCCGAGGAGGCCGGAGAAGCTCCTCCCCTGCAGGAGGTATAGAGGTTAGGGCCGAACCGCAGGGCAGTCTGCAGGAGGTGCGGTGGAGGGAGACACACTGGGGCTAACTGTGGGTCGACGCCGAGATGAGGCCTCTGTGGAAATAAAAATAAATAAAGCGGACTTTCATAGGCAGCGCAAGGTGCACCTGCCTAAAGGAAGCTATGAAGCAATGGGTGGTTTAGGAGTAGGAGACACCGGTTCCACCAGTATTCCGATTCACGGAGGTCACTGTTCATCGTCCCTGGGAAAAAAAGGTCCTTAATTTCGGCTACATCCTTGATACCCTTAGTGAAACGAGCCAACGACTTTGAGTGTTGCCAGGATCAATCTCTACAACCAAGTTTCCAACAGAGCTAATTTTGTCCGTCTTGACGGCTCTTGCACTGTCATCTTTCTGTTTACCTTTTCTCAGGATTTTAAGATCTGTGCGTAGAAACTACCCATTTTCTTTATGACGATCTTTGTATTTTTTAGGGGATTACTTCTAGCATGTTTGCTTTTGATTACCGTAGTGGGTTCTGTGGCGGTTCCCTTACCGGTCTATTTATCCGTTTTCCTTGCCGATATTTGGCTGGTTTGGGGGAGGGGGTTGTTGTCTTTTCAGATTCAGATGAAGGGAGGGTGACGAGGTCACAGTATGTAGGCCCTTATATCGGCCTATTATACACCTCCATTTTGCGTTGGCTTAGTGCTGCGTGATATTGTCCAGTTCGAAATGGGCGGTACTCCCTGAGGAGACCCAATGATGTTTTGCCGTCTGTCGATCATTAGCGGCGTTCGCACAGACTCTCTTTCGCGCGTTCTTGGAACGCCCCGTTCTATCTCGCATTCCGTAACAGAAGACGTGAACGTGGCGTTCCAATCGTGTTGAGCAAATGTGGATACAATTTTAACAGGACAAATTCGAGTGTGTGAATGCCAAAACTGTGTTATATCCGCCGCGATTGGAGTAATGCTTAGAATTTAAAGCAGACTAATTTTCAAGGCACTAATCCCGTACGACAAGAATGGGTCAAAAAGTGTGCGTTTTTAGACTGTGCGATGCTCTTGCATTCACACGCACGTTCAATCGCGAGGGATTGGAACGGGTCAGTCCAAGCATGCGGGATTGTGCGTACGTGTGAACGCCGTTAAAGTCCATCTTCGCGATTAAAAAAAAACATATTTTATTTATTTATTTTTTTTAAGGAAAGATGATTGACAGGAGTTTGGGTTAGGGAATCGAGGGTGATAGGGAATTGGCTTAGCCAGCTAGGGCATTCAGCCACAACCGATATATAATAATAATTCATATTTAAATGAAATGGGTACAAACACTAGACACCCAGGGACCCGCACGGCCATTTTTCGTGTTGAAAAAGTGACCGCACGGACGGGACTCGAACCCGCACCAACGGGGTCTAGAGGCCGGACCTCTACCTACTAGACCAAAAAAAAACAGATTTTAATTCCTATCGATTTTTCTTTAATTAAAATACATTGCGTAATCACATCTAGATCAATACCATGCCTGTAATACAGAAATGTATTGTATTGTATCCAATAAGGTTAATAATAAATAAATGACGAAAACCTTGAACTTGTTCGTCGCGTATCGTTAGTCTGATAATGGAACTTCCAATAACAACATGTTTTGATTGTCCCTTGCTCGTGACCTTAATTTGCATAAAGGTGTGACACAAAACATAAACAATTATCACGGTGCAATTTGCATTAACTACATGACATAACCTTCAAATAAAACATATTTTAATTATTGAATTTTTTTTTATTAAAAGGAAGGATGGTTGATGGGAATTCGGGTTAAGGAAGTGTGTATGATAGCGGGAATTAGTGTAGCCATCAAAGGCATTCTGCCACAACCGATTGTTTGTAATAATTTTCATATATAAATTATTGAAACAATTTTAAAAAGTTAAATTAGATTTTAAATGTACAGAGTGTAGGTTTATAGAATAAATACTGTAACTGTTTAATAGTGTTTTCTAGGTGCATATTATACAGTGGTGGCTCGTGGAACATGTTGATGGTAGAGCCACTTATACAATATACCCCCTCCGACCCCCGCCTTTTTTGAAGAAAGAAAGAACGATTTATCTTCCCAGACGAAAGTAACTGGCGAAAAAGTGTTTTAAGAATTGATTAAAAATTATTGCTGAGTTTGAAACTACAGGTTATGCCTATATAAGCCCCTGCTTTCAACAGGAAAATATACTACTTTTGACAGCTTAAAAATACAATTTTTGACAATTCAAAAATGTTGAAAAAACTATTTTTATTAGCAGAAAAATACTGTTTTTGACACCTGAAACATTCCATTGTTAACACACGAAAAATACTATTTTTGACAGCTGAAAAATACTAATTTTCAACAGCTGAAAAATACTAATTTTTGTCAGCTGAAAGATACCATTCCTGACACAAGAAAAATACTATTTTTGAGAAAAAATACTATTTTTGACAGTAAAAAATACTACTTTCGACAGTACAATATACTACTTTTGACACCGAAATATACTACTTTTGACAGCTGAAAAATACAATTTTTGACAATTCAAAAATGTCGAAAGAACTATTTTAATTAGCTGAAAAATACTGTTTTTGGCAGCTGAAACATCGCATATTTAGTAGCTGAAGAATACCATTTTCTACAATTGTAAAATACAACTCGAGACAGCTGAGAAATACTATTTTCAACAGCTGGGGATTACCATTCTTGACAGCCGAAAAATGCCGACAGCTGAAACATACCGTTATTGGCAGCTAAAAGATACAATTTCTGACAACAAAAAAAAAATCAATTTTTGACAACAAAATATACAGGTTGAAATATGCCATTTTTGACAGTTAAAAAATGTCAAAAATGCTGCTTTTGATAGCTGAAAAAATACCATTTATATAGGTGGGAAATACCATTTTTGGCAGCGGAAAAATATTTTTGACAGCTGAAAAATTACATTTTTGACAGCGGAACAATACAATTAACACACAATTATTGACAACTGTATCATACCATTATTGTCAGCTAAAAATACAATTTTTGGAAACGAAAAATACAATTTTTGACAACAAAAAGTACAATTTTTGAAAGATGAAAAAAGGAATTTTTTAACAATTAAAAAATGTCGAAAATGCTGCTTTTGATAGCTGAAAACATAACATTTTTATAGGTGGGAAGTACCATTGTTGACAGCTGAAATATATCATTTTTAACAGTTGAATAATATTCTTCTTGACAACTGAAAAATAACATTTTTAACAACTGAAAAATAACAGTCTTGATAACTGCAACAAACCATTATTGGCAACTGTAACAAACCATTATTGTCAGCTAAAAAATCTATTTTTGACAACACAAAAAATACAAGTTTTGACAGCTGAAAAATGCCATTTTTGACACTTAAAAAAAGACGAAAAATGCTGCTTTTGTTAGCTGAAAAATAACATTTTTATACGTTGAAAATCGCATTTTTGGCAGCTGAAAAATACCATTGTTGACAACTGCAACAAACCATTATAGACAACTGTAACATGCTAAAAAATGCTATTTTTGACTACAAAAAGTCAATTTTTAACAGCTGAAAAATGCCATTTTTGACAATGAAAAAAAATGTCGCAAAATGCCGTATTTGATAGCTGAAAAATAACAAAAAACATTTTTGACAACTGAAAAATATCAATTTTGGCATTTGAATAATACACTTCTTAACAGCTGAAAAATACCATTCTTGTAAATTTCAACAAAACATTATTGACAACTGTGACAAATCATTATAGTCAGCTAAAAAATACAATTTTTGACAACAAAAAGTACAATTTTTGACAGCTGAAAAAATGCCATTTTTGACAAATAAAAAATGCCGAAAATGCCATTCTTGACAATTGCCACAAAACATTGTGACAAACCATTATGGTCAGCTAAAAAATACAATTTTTGACAACAAAAAGTACAATTTTTGACAGCTGAAAAAATGCCATTTTTGACAAATAAAAAATACCATTCTTGACAATTGCAACAAAACATTATTGACAACTGTGACAAACCATTATTGTCAGCTTAAAAATTCAATTTTTGACAAAAAGTACAATTTTTGATAGCTGAAAAAATGCCATTTTTGACAAATAAAAAATGCCTTTTTGATAGCTGAAAATATCATTTTAATAGATGATTTGACAGCTGAAAAATAACATTTTTGACAACTGAAAAGTATCATTTTCGACAATTGAATAATACATTTCTTAACAGCTGAAAACTACCATTTTTAAAAGCTGATAGACAATATATAACAGTAAGGTAAGCAAAAGTAATGAAAACACAGCTTGTAAATAGAATATTTCGCATTCAGATTTCAGAAGTCTCACCAATTCACAATTTCGACGATTTTTTTTGCTATTTTTAAGATGGACAAAACGGAACATAGGATTTCCAATTTTAATTTTTTTATATTGGAATATTCTCTTCCCTGGTCAGTTTAGAGGAAATATATAAATGTATTTTTTGTAGAGTAAAAATTGCTGCATAGAGTCATACTATTATTTATTTTTTGGATTTACAAAAACCCGAAAAAATTATAATATGATAATTTTCACGAAAATAATGGTCGTCATTAAATTTAAAAAAAAATATGCGCTGTTGATCTGTTGGCTTCTGTCAAATTGATTAAATACTTTATAACTGTTTGCAAGTTGTTTCATTAAAAATCTGTTGTATTCAAGAAAAAGTGCTAATTGTGAAGTGGTGGCAGTTTTCGTGAAATGCGGGATATGTTTGCTATAAAATGTTCTGCATGGATTCATGCTATTATTTCAATTTTCGTTCATAAAAACCAAACAGATCAACTGCGCAACATTTTTGTTATTTTCATGGCAACCATTATTTTCGTGAAAATGATTATTTTTATTTTATTATTTTTTCGTGTTTTATGAATGCAAAAAAATACCAAACAGCATGATTGCCTGCAGAAATTTTTACTCTACAAAAAATGTAATTACATGTTTACTCTAAAGTGCACAGGGAATATAATATTCCAATATAAAGAAATTAACATTGAAAATCCTATGTTCCGTTTTATTCATCTACACCCTGTATATCATCTGGCCGCTACGATGGCATCTGAGATAATGACGCAGATCGCCTTCTATTTATAAATCAGTGGTTTTTGAAAGGTTACAAATAAATATGCATGAAACCCAACATGTCACGTTCGCTTATTAAGAACCTCGGGCTTTCGAGACGCATAAATCACCCACATGCTCAAGTTAATCATCTCAGATGCCATCATAGCGCGGCCAGACTATAACAGTTCGATTTCAAAATCTTGGAAATAGGCTAAATCAAATTGTATATTCGTGCTCAAAAGGCTCGAATTTTTCGATTGAGATTGAGAGCAGATTTGTATATACTTTTTAAACAATCAGTGTTGTATACTTTGCGGATTTATATTTCACAATAATATTTATGATGCAAATGTTTCATGCAAGTGTAAATACTAAATTGAATCGCGGTGTGTTTGTACTTCAGAGATACTCAAGCAACGTGGGTATTTGTTGAGTAAACACGAAGCACCATTTAGTAAACTGTGGAAAATTTTTCAAGATCGCGTGTGGTTTAGTTTTGCAATAACGAATCATAATTCCTTTTAATTTTTCTATAAATGAGCATGAAGTACATACTTTGGGCATTGGCATGATTATAGAATAAATATCATTTACAATTCATACCTTTTTCTTGACAATGAACAATAAATATCATTCATGTGGGTTTTTGAGTAACGTGTAGATTTAATTACTATTAGTAATAAATATAATTTTTACTTTCTCCGTTACGAAGTAGGAGAAAGTATTGTGATCGTGTTTTTTTTTTCAAAAATTTTTTTTACGGAAACATCCGTTTTGGGATCCCTGGATGCTATTTCAACAATTTCTGGAAAAAAAAATTGTCTGTGTGATTGTGTGGCTGTGCGCGCTGTATCTCAAAAACTAATACAGCAATTGATATGAAACTTTGAACATCCGTCTTATTTGATAATCTGAAGAACTGAAAAGCTTTTGGTAAAATTTCGTAAACCGGAAGTGGTGGTGTACCTTAACTGTTTTTTTGTTTTTTGCCAATATTTTCTTAAATATGAAAAATATTACAAAAACATTTAAACAAACTTTGAAGACAACAAAGAAATTAACATCTTTTGCTTGAAAACATTTTTCATAAATTCATTTTTATTCGAGAAATGTATTTATAATTTTTTTAATTTTTGGTTTATAATTATAAAACGATATAGTTACAGCAAATTTATGTTAATATTAATTGTAGAGAATGTTAAAATGAAAAACTTATAAAGAATAAGTTTTTTTTCAAAATGCCTTTAGTTTTTGAGTAAACTGAGTTTTTGAATTTGAAGTATAATTTTTCCGTCTTTCATAATTTTGACGTTTTAAACGTCAGTTTCATCCGAGTTTACACAATGCTCGATGTACATTTAAAATATGATTTCATTTGAAAATAAACCATGAAAACGTAAATATAAATGGCTATGATACCATCAAGTCGGAGAAAGTAATATGATGGCCACATCACCATTTTTTTTTACAAATTCGAAGTTTCAAATCATAAACTAAAAATCCCTTAGCAGTCCGACGCTATGGAAACCCCATAATTTACCAAATTGAGACAATGGTTTCGTACATTATTAATTGACTGTAAAAATCAATCTGTCATTTAAAATTCTACAAGTTCACTGCCCGTGTCAGATAAATCGATTGCCAATCAAGTCGCCCGCTTGCCTGCAAAAACGTATCACGCATCAGGTGCGTGGTCGGCCCCCTCGTTAAAACCAATACCACGCAAATAAAGCGTGATCGACAGTGAGTTAGTTTAATTTTCATATATTTTTTATTTCAAAAACTAATAAAATTTCGAAATATATTGTTCATTTTGGCATTCTTTAAAATCATTGTTTATAAAAATATAGATATAACTATATTATCATTTCATAATTATAAACCAAAATTTCTTTTTTTTCCAAAATGAAAAAACATTTATGAACAAAAGACGTTTACTTTTAGTATTCTTCAAACTTTATTTAAAAGTTTTTTGCAACTTTCATAATGTTTAAAGGGCCAAAAATTTTACCAAAAGCTTTTCAATTCATCTAATACAGTGTTTCTCAACATGGGCGATCGACGTTTAAATTGGGCGTTTATCCGATAATTCGCATTTGGTCATGCTGCGGGGGTGAATCCATTTTAAATACCTGTTATCAGAGATGGTTCCAATTGCATAAAAATATTAATAATGTGACGATCAAAAAAATTGTTAAACTTTTTTGATATTTAAAAAAAAAACACAAAATTCTCTACATTTTGAAAATCAAACCATCAAAATCAAATAACGCGATCGTAAGTTAAACAATTTATGAAAAACAAATAACGCGCTCGTAAGTTAAACAATTTATCAAAATCAAAAACTTGATTTTGTTGATTTTGAACTTGGAAAATTTCGGATTTTCCATTGTCTCGAAATGGATATTTTTAATACAATTTAAAACACACTGAATTCTTTACTATTTAACATATAAAATATCATAATCAAAAAATGCGTTTACCACCTCGACAATTTTTAAAAACTGAAAATTGAACTCAGAAAACAACAGATTTTGGCAACTTTATTTGAACGATATGTATATTTCTTTATATATTTTTAAAACACACAAAATTCGCTACATTTTGGAATTTAAATCATCAAAATCAACTAAGGCCTTCGGAAGTTAAGCAATTTTTCAAAATCAAAAACGCGATTTTGTTGACTTTGAACTTGGAAAACAACAGATTTTGGCGACTTTCTTTGAACGATATGTATATTTCCTTATATATTTTTAAAACACACTAAATTCGCTACATTTTGGAATTTAAATCATCAAAATCAAGTCAGGCGTTCGGAAGTGAAATAATTTTTTAAAAACAAAAATGCGATTTTGTTAACTTTGAACTTGGAAAAGAACAGATTTTGGCAACTTTCTTTGAACGATATGTATATTTCTTTATGAATCTCTAAAACACACTAAATTCGCTACATTTCGGAATTTAAATCATCAAAATCAAGAAAGGCGTTTGGAAGTTAAACAATTTTTCAAAAACAAAAACGCGATTTTGTTGACTTTGAACTTGGAAAATATCAGATTTTGACAACTTTCTTTGAACGATATGTATATTTCTTTACATAATTTTAAAACGCACTAAATTCGCTACATTTTGGAATATAAATCATCAAAATCAAGTAAGGCCTTCGGAAGTTAAACAATTTTTCAAAATCAAAAACGCGATTTTGTTGACTTTGAACTTGGAAAACAACAGATTTTGGCGACTTTCTTTGAACGATATGTATATTTCCTTATATATTTTTAAAACACACTAAATTCGCTACATTTTGGAATTTAAATCATCAAAATCAAGCCAGGCGTTCGGAAGTGAAATAATTTTTCAAAATCAAAAACGTGATTCTGTTGACTTTAAACTTGGAAAACAACAGATTTTGGCAACTTTCTTTGAACGATAGGCATATTTCCTTATATATGTTTAAAACACACTAAATTCGCTACATTTCTGAATTTAAATCATCAAAATCAAAGAAGGCCTTCGGAAGTTAAACAATTTTTCAAAATCAAAAACGCGATTTTGTTGACTTTGAACTTGGAAAACAGCAGATTTTGGCAACTTTCTTTAAACGATATGTTTATTTCTTTATATATTTTTAAAACACACTAAATGCGCTACATTTCGGAATGTAAATCATGAAAATCAAGTGAGGCGTTTGGAAGTTAAACAATTTTTCAAAATCAAAAACGCGATTTTGTTGACTTTGAACTTGGAAAACAACAGATTTTGGCAACTTTCTTTGAACGATATGCATATTTCCTTATATATGTTTAAAACACACCAAATTCGCTACATTTTGGAATTTAAATCATCAAAATCTAGTAAGGCGTTTGGAACTTTAACAATTTTTCAAAATCAAAAACGCGATTTTGTTGACTTTGAACTTGGAAAACAACAGATTTTGGCAACTTTCTTTGAACGATATGTATATTTCTTTGTGTATTTTTAAAACACACTAAATTAGCTACATTTCGGAATTTAAATCATCAAAATCAAGTAAGGCGTTTGGAACTTAAACAATTTTTTAAAATCAAAAAAGCGATTTTGTTGACTTTGAACTTGGAAAATAACAGATTTTGGCAAATTTCTTTGAACGATATGTATACATATTTCTTTATATATACTCGGCGTCAAAAAAAAGCGACACTCGTAAAATCGCGAAAAAACTCGATTTTTCAAACCGTCGCAACTTGGTTCAATTTGGTCGAAAATCGATTAATCTTTCAGTTTGGGAAAGATTCAAGTTATATCTTTAAGAATGTGTAGTTGATTTTGACCCCAAGTCCAACCCACCCCCCGTAACAACGCGATGGAAAAAAAATGTTTCTATGTAAAAAATTGTCCAACTGACAAGCTGTACCGTCCGCAAAAAAAATCGGCGGGAAATTTCATCACAATGGCAGAAAAATTTAATCAATTTCCTCCAAATGCCTTAAAAATTCGAGTCGTTTCGATGATTTGGAGCAAAGTTATGAATTTTTGAAAAAAAATGACATTTTTCACTTATCTTTTGTTTGAAATGTCAATTAAAATGAACAAATTTTATCACCCCGTCGAAAACCTTTTTTTGCACTAGGGGTGACAGAGGGTGGAATGAAACTTATGCTTTTCAGATCGCAAAGAATCATCGGCTTCTGAGCAAAATTGACCGAGTTATGACTGAAATGGAATTTTTACAAGTTGTAAAGATTTAACATTTTTTGTCATTCCAAAACACTTTTTGTAGGTGTTTCCAGGGGGTCACGAAAGTCGAAAACTTCTTAGATCGCAAAATTCCATCGAGTTTCGTGCGAAATTCGCCTAGTTATGGCCAAAAAGGCGCAAAATATAATTAATAACTGCATAACTTTGCGCCAAATCATCGCATCGACTTGAATTTTGGAGGAAATTGGAGGAAAATGATTAACTATATTGCCATGCTGACCGATTAAGTCCACGATTTTTTTTAGTACACGGTACTAGAAACCAAATTTGCACATTTAAACTTCAATTTTTTTTTCCTTTAAGGGGTGGCAGGGGGTGGAATCATTTTAGCAATAAAACAATTCACATGTCTTTGAAGAGAAAATTTGAAACTGTTCAGACTGCAAAGTTTATCGATTTTGGTGCAAAATTATGGCCAAAAAAGTGAAAAATATCATTTGTTTTTCAAAAATTCATAACTTTGCTCGAAATTTCATCGAAACGACTCGAATTTTTAAGGCATTTGAAGGAAATTGATTAAATTTTTCTGCCATTGTAGTGAAATTTCTCCCCGATTTTTTTGCGCACGGTACAGCTTGTCAAAGTTGGACAATTTTTTATATAAAAAACATTTTTTTTATCGCGTTATTACGGGGGGTAATTTATCTTAAAGATAAAACTTGAATCTTTCCCAAACTGAAAGATTCATCGATTTTCGATTAAATTGAACCAAGTTACGACGCTTTGAAAAATCGAGTTTTTTCGCGATTTTTCGAGTGGCGCTTTTTTTTTGACGCCGAGCGTATTTTTAAAACACACGAAATGCACTACATTTTCGAATTATAATCATCAAAATCAAGTAAGACGTTCGGAAGTTAAGCAATTTTTCAAAAAGTATCATTATCAAGAAATGCTGTTAACACCTCAGTAATTTAAAAAAATCGAATTCGCGAATTTGTTGCCTTTGAACAATTTTCATGAATCCATTATTATTAATTTTTTATAATACTTTTTAGCACACAATAAATTATTTACATTTTAACAATTAATACTTAATAATCATCAAAAACACGTTAAATATCTTAGCAAGTCTATAAAATCAAAAATTTCAGATTTCGACATGAATATTTCTTAATGTCTTTTTAAACCACACTAAATTCTCTAAATTTTAACACACAAGTCATCATAATCACGAAACTTTAAACTTTATTTTGAACTATTAAAATTTTAAGAGGGACTAATTAAGAAGTGGACCTGACAAAGTGGACGTTTGGCGCCAAAAGGTTCTAATAGATATTTTAAATGCAATCGAAAGTACTGCCACAAAAGTTATTTGTTTTATAGTATAACACTTAACTTGTATAGATTTTACGAGCGTTTCGTATTTTCAATATGTTTTAACGTAATACAATTTAACAAGCAATTCGTTTTCATACAAATTTCGTTTCGTTTTGCAGAAAGCAATAAATCAGGTGGATTTCGAGACGAGAATTAACAGGCTGTATTTGGAAAAACTATTGACAGAATCAAGACTGAAGGAGGCCGAAGGGATCTCCTCCTACCTTTTCGAGAAGAATGTACGTCAAAGAGATAAACGTTCATGTAAGTAATTTACAAATATTTAACGGCGCTGTCTGAAGGTTTAGGGCCGCGCATCTTAAAATTGTATAATAATAATAATGATAATAGTAATGTGCAACGACTAGAAATCAATGGCGGGCCTGAGTTATCTGGTCTTAATATACAGGATGTTAAAAGGGCTAGATCCCAGACAAGGGCGTTTCCAACCAACTAGTCTAGGGGGTAATTAAAAAAAGATAAATAAACTGGTGCTTCCTCTCTCATACTCCTGTTCCGTGGAATGTCCCTATCCTTTTCCAACGTTTTAAAGCGTTGGAAAATTTTACCGGTTATATTATTTGGTTTGAAATATGGAATATCGGTAATTTTTAACAATAAAAATTGTTAAGCGAAAAATTCTTAGGGGGGGTAATTACCCCCGCCCTTTGAAACTGCCAATGATCCCAGATATTGGAACACACGCAAACGCGCAGTCGCGAATCTCGCGATTCCAGCGGCACTCAACCAGTTTCATTTTGCCCACACACAGGATTTTGACGATTGGTTCTTATGCTTAGGTTAGGGTTAGCTAAGGTCCTGTTGGACCGACCCTTATGCGCCAACTAGTAGTTTCAACGGGCGCGTGAGTGAGTGTATGTGTGAGTGGATAAAACAAAACTGGTTGTGTGCCACTGGAATTCCAAATTTCGCGCATGCGCGTTTTCGAGTAGTACAATATCTGGGAATTTATAAAAAAAAATGAGTGAAAAATATTTAAGCGGGTAGTAGTATAAACCAAAATAAACAAAAAAGTCTCAATAAACATGGGTCCTCAAGGTAACGGTTTCGGAGATATGTAATGTTATAGGGATGGACAATATTTCACGTCCCTATGATTTTTCACTGGTATTGTCACTGTTACAAATAGGTCAATATCATGGTGACTGTGACTATGATTGCTTCTGTTACTTAAACCGTGATTGTTATTTAAAATCTCAACGTTACCTAAACTTAAAATTACAACTATTACCCGAACTACAATTGCTACTTAAACTGTGACTGTTACCTAAACAGTGATTTCTACTTAAATTGTGACTGTAACTCAAAACAAGATTGTAAGAAGACAATATATAATAGCATTTCTAAATATTATTTTATATCCATTACTTTATATTTCCATTTTTCTTTAGATTTTAAAGAATCGCACAATTTCTGTTATTACGATTTTCAACTATAAAGAAAAATTTAAAATAATTGCTACAAATACTAAACTCGTTTCACATTAAGATTCAGTGCGAATATCCAAACATCCCTTTATACAAATTTTTAAATAATACCACGAAATCAGCACTTATTAATAATAATAATATTTATTGACGTAAAATACTTTTTAACACTAATACATTAAATATACAATTTCAGTGAAGGTATTCTATATGACATATATCACATATTTCTAGGTAGACTAAATTAAATTAAATCAATTGTGGGTAAAAAATAATAAGTTTCTAATAATATGATTAACAAAAGCTGGCACAAAGAGGAATACATTGTATAACAAAATTAAACATTTAGGCAATAATCATTACAATTACTGCGCAATAATCTTCAAACAACGTTTTTTGAAAGCACACAAAGATAAATGAAAAATATCGACATTATGTTCTGAGATAGAATTGAAGTACCGCATTGCACGAGATATTGGACTATTTTGGCCATAACTTGTGGAATGAAATTTGATTCTAAATGGATTTTTATGCCTTTGCAGATGAGGCGGGCTAGCATTAAAATTGAATCGACAAAGCAACTCAGGACTATTTATGAAATTATGGCATAAATTATGTAGAATGCAAAGATCAGCTAGCGTCCTCCTATTTTTGAGAGAATCAAGATTTAAATGACAACGCACATGTATATACTCCGTATAAATTAGACCAGTTCTAAAGGCAAACAATTTTAGGAATTTATTTTGAACCCTTTCAATTTTGTTTATATTATATGTCATCGCTGGTGGCCATATTGGTGCTGCATATTCCAATAAGGGCCAAACTAAGGATAGAAATAAATTTCTTAATAATAAAGGAGAAAAGTTTCTACCGAATCTATTAATGAAACCAAGTACCTGAGTTGCCTTCGATGTTAAGTTGCTTATATGTATATTGAATGTCAATTTTTTTATCAAACATAACTCCCAAATCTTTAATATAATGTACATCAACCAACTTCTTATTTCCAATAAAGTAATCAGTTGATGCATATTTAGAGCTGCGAGTAAACGATATCTTAAAACATTTATCAGCATTTAAATCAAGGCCATTAATAATACACCATTGGTTTAAATTAAATAGATCATTTTGTAGTGAAATGCAGTCTTGTTCAGAATTAATTACTTTAAATAACTTTAGATCGTCTACAAATAAGAGACACTGGCTACTTTTTATAACGGATACAATGTCGTTAATAAAAATGAGAAACAGAAGCGGGCCGCAGTGGGAACCTTAATTTTCTATTTATATTAACACATTGAACACGCTCACTTAAATAGCTACTAAACCAAGCAACAACATCTGTTCCAAAACCATAGGCAGAAAGCTTAGCAAGAAGGATCTTATGATGTACGCGATCAAAAGCCTTAGAGAAATCGGTATAAACGCTGTCAACCGTCAAACCCTTCTCGAAGGCTTCAAGAATGAACATTTTAAAAACTAAAAGATTAGTAACAGTCGAGCGGCCAGCAGTAAACCCATGCTGTTCATTAACAATTAAGTTCTTGCAGACCCACTTTAGTTGATTTGCGATAATCTTATCAAATAGTTTGGGGACAGATGATTGTATGGATATACCACGATAATTCTGAATATTAGCTCTATCACCGGATTTAAAAAGTGGAGTGATGTAACTTCTCTTCTAGCATGTAGGAAATATACCAGTTTTTAGTGATAAGTTATACATCAGATGAATTGGGGTAGTAATAGTAAATATACATTGCTTTAGAAAATATGGTGGTATACCGTCTGGTCCAGACTTAAAGCTATTATTTAAACTAATCATACCATTAAACACATCAGATACGGAAACACTGAACGAATTACAAGAGACTTGAGGAGTAAAACGAAACTCGGGTACATTGCATGCTTCATTGAGGTAAACTGTAGAAAAGAAGTCGGCGAACCTGTTGATACTCTCATCTTCAGTATTGCACTTGTTCTGTTCGTAATACATAGCTTTAGGATAACCACTAGTTCGTCGAGTATCGTTGACATAGGACCAGAAAGAACGTGGATTAGACTGCAAACTTTCTTCAACTTGTTGTATATATACACTGTAGAGTTGTTTACTTAACACCTGGTATTGTTTACGTAGGGATGTAAAAGAATCATAGTCACTCCTACTCGAAGTCTTCTTATATAGAATATGGGCACATTTCTTCTTCTTAATCATGCAAATCAAATTGTAATTATACCATTTGGGATAACTTGAGTGGCTAGTTTTAGATATAGGAACGAATTTGTTTATTAAATAATAAATAATTTCATTAAATGTATCAGCAGCTGTCAGCTGGATCAGAAAAATGCAGAATATTAGTCCAGTCCAAGCATCCAAGACAATTGTTAATGGCATTATAATTGCCTTTATTAAAGTTGTAATAATAGTATACCGAATTAGTTTGTTCAATGTAGTTTAAAGGAATCGATAATTCCATACTCATATGATGAATTGAATTATCACTGACAGGATCAATTGCTGGAATGACCGACATGTTAACAATATTAGAAAAGAATAGATCTAATAAGATGCCTCTTGAATTGGCCGTCTTGTTCATTTGATAAAGATGGTGAAAATTAAAACATTCGTTGATTACTTCGGCAGGATAACAGTTGTTGCTCGCATGTGTTACAGTTTCCAAATCGTCGGCCCGTTTAGCATTCGGTAAATTAAAATCGCCAGCTAATAAAATCTTGTCATCGGGATAAATTTTAAAAATTGCATCAATTGTTCTGCAATAATCTTCATAGAGAGTAACATTTGAAGAAGGTGGAACATAAATTCCTCCAATTATTACATTATTATTTAATCTTACAAATAATTGTTCCAAATTGGTATTCTCGATTGGTATTATACAGTGTGTAAACTGATTAGGTTTCCTATAGGGAAAACTTTTTTAATATGAGTTTTAGGAGAAAATCTTATTCTTTATAAAAAAAATTAACAAACAATCTAAATGGAGTACATTACATTACATTATGATAATACTATTTAGAACATGCAAATAGGACTAAGAAACATCTGAAGATGATCCAAGTCTTAGCCCTTGGTATAAAAAAATCTAAATATCTACACTGGTGGAAAAAAATGAAACACTTGAAATTCGTGAAATTTCGACCATTTTCAAACCGCCATAACTCGGCCTATTTTCAATAGATTTTGATGAATCTTTGAGAGCGAAAAACTTTGAAGTGTCTTCTTTAAAGTCATGCATGCAAACTTAAGCGTAACCCCTTCCGCCCCCTCTAGCGGCCCTGTGAAAAAAAGTTTTTTTTCTGGAAACCATGTCCAACTTTGACGATATCTACGGAGTTGGAAAAATTTTGTCGACTCGATCCACCATAAAGGCATTAAAATTTGATCAATTCCCTGTGTAGAACTCAAAGAACGAAGTTCCTACGACAATTTGGCACCAAGTTATGGGTGTTTGAAAAAAGTGCATTTTGAGGTTTCTCGCACATAACTCAGTGACTTTTCAACCAAATTTGATGATTATTTCGGGAAAAAATCCCATTTTGGCTCTACTACTTAAGGGGCTAAACTCAGATTGGAATGATCTCTTTTCGAACTGTTCAACCCCCGAACAAAAAAAAACACATTTTTGGGCAAAAAATGTCCTACTTTGGCAACGTGTACGGAGTTGAGAAGAGGAAAATTTGTCGAGCAATAACATTCAAATACTCCATAGAGGTTACAAACTCACATTCCTCACCACTAGATGACAGGATGTGATAGATATCACACTTGTCAGCTCGAGAATTGACATGTGTCGAAAGACACTGAACACTGTGAACGGTTTGTCCAAAAATCTGCATATTCATCTCTTTCTTCAAATGTTGGGAGGGTGGTAAGGGGAAAAAAACAAACCGCACTCGGGGCACACAAACCACAATCAATTTTTGGGTATCCGTTCTCGAGATACAGAATTGTGTTTTTTTTTCTTCTATTATTTATCCCGCTTGAATAGGGTGTCTCTCTTTAAAGATTTCACATTTGGGAAACCGATATGTCCCTGGTGTATCGGCTACAAACTAAACACGAAACTTTCTGAATCCAAAAAACCCGATAATAGACTATTTTAAATAAATTATTTTCCTTTCAATGTCGAAATAACTCGCGAACAGATGGCCCGCTCTTTGTAATTAAAGGTGAAGTTTAGATTTTAAATGGATGTAACTTAAAAAAATACATAAGAAAAAATCAGTATCTGTTTTGCATTAAGAACGCTTCATTTACAATGATTAAATAAAGGGATGACTCTATTGTATAAATCGATGGCTCGCATATACATGTTTGTATTCAGTGAATGTAAACGTTTTACATGCATTATTTACGTTGCTGAATATAAATACAAATTGATCTCGTGATGCGTAACCCCACGGCATATCAATGTAAAAATGTTATTTATGTTCACTCGTGATAACATTTGATTATAACTGATGGATATGTTGTTGTTAAGTTATATGAAACAACATGAAGATAACCATGTAGCAGCAGTTACATTTTTAAACACTCTTACTGCGATAAATTATAGTATATTATTAATCAAGTCAAGGAAGTTGACTGGGAGACAATTAATGACGGTTCATAGTGACGAAAGCAGCCCCATGAAGTAACAAATCCAGTTACTCGCGCAAATACTTAAACGTACACAGCTGGAAGGAAAATAAAAGGAAACAAATCATAAACTCTGTGGTCGTTGATTGACCTTCACCATTGAGAAGGCCTTCAACCTGACTCGAATACTTCACCGCACAACAACCACTTCGGATAGACAATAAAGTTCAGCACGATTAGGATAAGAAGTATCCGATGATGACCCTTGGTAACCAGGTGTTGCATCGTAAGCTATTTCAAATCAAAACACCTCGTTAAATTGACTCTCGATATTGAGAAGACCTTCAACCTGTCTCGAATACTTCACCGCACAACTGTAATTTCAGATAGGTAATAAAGTCCAACACGGTTGGGACAAACAGTATCCGATAATGACCCTCGGTAGCCAGGTGTTGCTTTGCAAGCTTTTCTGGATTGAAACATCACGTTACCTCAATAAGCTGCTCTAGAGCTACGTAAACGTTGCAACTTATGTCTACCTCCACAGCGACGGTCTCCGGATTTTTTTGTACGGCTGAGGTAGCAGATGTGGCAATTCAGATAGGCAGGGTCGGTTGTAGAGACGGCTGGATGCGTGACCGCACATATCTGAATTACCACCTCTGCTATCTCGGCCGTACCAAAAAATAACGCGAGCCGCCACTGCACCTCCCTTGCAATCACTAGGTTTTTTTTTTGTCATATTGTGTTTTAACCGCTTTAACCGAGTTAAAGAAACTGAATAATCCTCTCTCATCCGGATTCGAATTTAGTATTTATGGAGGGATTCTGCCGACTATATGCGTTGTATAGTTCCAAACAGAGCTTAACTCTATAAAATTACAAGAAAATTTATTTACATCTCCACCCTCGTAATAAGTCTTATTTAATTTGATATTATGGTGCATTAAGCGGTTAGTAGCTCTTCGTTCCATAATATGCTTAGTTGCATATCGGTTATATTTTCTTAAGAAACACATTTGTTTGTATTCCCTATAATTGTATATTCTGTGGATAATTTAGTAATTTAATTAAAATTTATGTTTCAGATCTCAAACTATGCCATTTCAAAATATGCAACATGGGTCGCAAACGGACGCCACGGTATCTACATGCGAATTGACAAACGCCTAATCCAGTCACATAGACATTTATTATTTATTTATTATATTATATGAACTAGTTACAATTATGAATTCTTAAATTAAATTATTTATGTGTGTTAAATTACCTTTTTTTAATTTAAATGAACAACTTGGAAATATATAAAATTATGTACGAGGGTGTATTGAAAATTAATGCCTACATAGCTATAACTTTATTATACCTCATTTAATAACCAGGCGGACTAAACGCGAAAGTCATGTTTACACTATAAAAAGTAACCAGAAAAGTAACCAGACATGTTTTGGCGGTAAAAATAAAATGATTTCAATTTCTTTTATCCATAACATTCATTCAATATTTATACCAACACATAAATTAATTAGACTTGTTACTGCCCCAATCTCCTTTCACCCCCTAATTGTGTGAAACTCCATACTTCTAGCCAATCCTAAATATAATGTATGTTTATGATTTGATTTCATATTGCAATAACTTGCGCCACACTTACCTAATGAATCACAATTTTGTATACGACGGCAGTAGGTTTTAAAGCCTTCTGTATTAAAGCTTTATATAAGATAATTTTGGATTGTTTTCCCTCTAGCGTTAATGCTCTAAAATCCAACCATTTTCGTTTCTTGGGGACCGAAAATGACACCAAACTTGTGCTGGGTATTTATCCGTAGTTAAAAATAAAATAACTATTTCCACGAAAATCGCGGGATGAGAGGAATCGATTCTTACACTATCAACAGTAGAAATAACTGGCTAAAAACATAAAAACTGAGGCGAAACGCGTGGAAACGGTGGGACACAAGGATCAGCTGATCATAACAACGGCCATTGCTGTTTTAAGCAATTTGGGCCTGTGTAAAAACGGCGCCCGATTGGCCAATCACAACAATGTTTTTTGGCGGCTATAATTTGATTTAGTCCGCCTGGTTATTAAATGAGGTATAGTAATAGATATATGGTTTACAAAATGTGAAATAATAGTATAAACTGTCCTCTACGCACTTTTCCACATAATCGCCTATGGCAGCAATACATTTACGCCAACATGCTAGGAGATTTTCAAGTCCGTCACGGAAAAAGTCTGAAGACTTCCCATGGCACCATTTCCTCACCTCCGCATCCGAAGAGAAACGCTTGCTCTTGAGATGTTCCTTAAGCTTCGAAAAGAGGAAAAAATCATAAGACGCAAGATCGTAAAGAAATGGATGTCTATGATCGGTCACGCAGTCGGTAGTCACGATTACCGCATCGTTCACATTGAATTTTTGGAGCGCGGCTGTACTGGCAAGCTGGCAACTCCGAACGATATGTTAACGCCCTTAAAAATCTAAAAATGTGCCAATTCTGCATCCTCAAGGGAGAGTTAGAGAATGCGCGGAGCACTGGAGAAGTTTGAGTTTCATGACGTTTTGCGCCTTCTGATTTTGTCCTCTTTCCAAAGCTTAAGGAACATCTCAAGAGCAAGCGTTTCTCTTCGGATGCAGAGTTGATGACGGAGGTGAGGCAATGGTGCCATGAGAAGTCTTCAGGCTTTTTCCGTGACGGACTCGAAAAATTCGTAGCACGTTGGCGTAAATGTATTGCTGTCATCGGCGATTATGTGGAAAAGTGAATATATCAGTGCGTAGAGGACAGTTTATACTATTATTTCCTTTGACTATATACTATTGGACTGCTAGCGCCGCTTCATGTGTGTCTCCAAGCAACGGTGGCGCGGCGGAACCCTAAATGGTTGCGGTATGTTACTAAATTGGTAGCTATTTTGTGTCTATGACATATGACTCTATGAGCTCGCATTGCATATTGTGATACCCTGCAATTTATTCACACCGTTGAATATATAAACGTTTATATTGTCAAATATTGAAACTATGTCAAAATATTGCTATGCAAAAGGCTGCAATACGTCCACGAATATATGCCAACGCGGTTATAATACTCGTCAGCTGATGTACACGTCAGTTGACTTTTGACTTATAACCTAAAATTCTGAATTAAATTTCCATCACATCCGGAACTTCGCAAGTTATGGGTTGATGCTTTGCTTGTAAAGGAAAGTGGACCCGAGTTGCCGAAATATGCTCGCATTTGCATTCTCCACGTTGCTGATGAATACATCGAGAAATATTTTTTTTGCTTTCCGGTTTTTAAATTACGCTCCCTTTTCGGCTCCGGGGCGGGACTTATATCGAGCTCCAGCTCGTGGACAACTGATCATATGGGAAATGGAGGGGGAATAGCAGTCCATTAGTATATAGTCAAAGATTATTTCACACTTATATGTAAACCATATACAGGGTCTTTTTTTTTAAACTCAGAACATATGATTGTTAATGTCTATGTTCTATGTCATAATAATCACCTCAACGCATTGCAATGTAGGCAACCATACTTACACTCAGTTTTATTTAATTGTCAAAATTGTGTTGTTAATAAAAATGTATTACACCACCAAAGAGAGAATACAGATAATTAATTGCTACAAGAGTGGGAACAGCATTCGACGTGTTAGAGATTTGTTTTCGGTTGAGTATCCGAGCAGACAAGTTCCATCCATCTCAACAATTTGTAATATTGTCCATCATTTTGACAATACTGACTGCGTAAGTAATTTTCACATTAAAAGGGCTAAAGGAAATCACATTTTAACGGAAGAGATGAAACTCAACATTTTATGTTACGTAGAGCAGAACCCCATATCATCGTTAAGAGTTATCGCAGCACAGTTTCAAATAAGTTCAGCTTCCGTTTACAAGACATTAAAAGAATTTAAATACAATGCTTACAAGTTTTCAAATCATCAGCAACTATCAAATGAGGACAAAGGCAAACGAACAGAATTCTGTGAAACCGTATTCAATTTAATTAATAATGATCAAGAAATTTTACACAGAATAATATTTACTGATGAGGCATCATTTTCTTTAAATGGTGAAGTTAATCCACAAAATTATAGGTTAGTATTCTTCATTCCTTATCGATACCTATTCCTTACAACCATTCCTTCACCTTTTAGATTTTGGGCGTGCAATAATCCTCGCTTACAAAATTTGACGCACACACAATACAATGCGAGAGTTAATGTGTGGGCTGGATATATAAAATTCGGCCATACTAAAAGACTTACATTGAATTCATTGTATGAAACTGAATTTCAATTAATTATTCTCGTTCATTTTGTAATTAGAGAAATTCAATTCATTAGAACAAAACTGCATGCACCAGGCACAGACACTTCATCTTAAGCGGTGCAAGATGAAGGCGATCCAAAGTTTGTGATCATTTTCATAAAGAATTTTGTTATTTATGTTAATTCTTAAGTAATGGGATTTCATGTTTTAAAAATATATTTGTCAAACTTTGTTTTGACATTCCTCAAAATTTCCTGCTTCAAACATTATATACAATTATGACGGCTTGCTTTACTAAAAGTTGATGAATATATTATAGTAAAGATGATATATGTTACTAGCTGTAACGAACTCGTAAAATAATTCAAGTTTACAACACAACTCTACGTGAGAATAATATTAATTACAATTTAAATAATACCGGAGTTCGAATCATTACAGCACCTATGCAATATCCTTTATAAGGTAATGAAAACAGTACAGAAGACAGGGTTAAAACTTATTTGAAGGAATTACACAGTTAAATAATTAATACAATATGTTACTGTTTTATAAATATATTTGAATTGCGTATTTAAAATATAGATATTTTTACACCCGTTAACCAGAAACAATATTCTAAGCATTCTACTACTAAAATGATATATAAGATTAAATTAAGCAGCCAAGGTAACCAGCACTCTCTTGATATCTCCAGATAATTCGCCCTGTAAATAAACGCATTAGAAAATCGTTAGTAAAAGTTGCAGAAGGCCATTGTGTACACTTTCATTAACTATCACCAACTTTTTATATGAAGAGTGTCCTTGTATATCCTATTGTTAATATTATACCAAGTGTCTGGGATAAGGGGCGAACATAGGGATTTAACATGTAAAATTAAATATGTGTAATTATTAGCTCCCCTATTCATTTTAGAGAAAAATCGTACAGGAATATTTTTTAGAGAATTCAAAATTGTAAATGAATCATCCATTTAATTTACGTTTATACCAGAATTTACCTCAGAAATAATAAAAATAAATTGAACAATGTACCATTTAAAAAAACCCTTGCCATGAGTTTGACAAATGTCATGTCATAGTGAAAATAATTTTGCTAGTCAGATATCAATTCACACATTGTAATTACTATGAACAATAAAGTTTGGCTCGTTGTAAAGTGTGAACTAGCATTCTTCGGTAAAACAGACAGACTGCAAAAAGTTAAGCTTAGTTTAGTTTTTAGTTAGTTTATTAATTCGCAGCAAATGTTGCTTTTTTAAATATGTAAATGCATATTAATGTAAGTATGTTGTTCTCCTTAAATAAACTACGGCAAGTCTCCAATCTAATTTTGTTAAAAATTAATCTTAATATTCTTTTCTGGGCTATGAATATCCTTTGAATATGACTTCTTTCCCACGCTGGTATATTATAGGAGAGATAAGGATATACCTAGAAGAGAGTTATAATTGACTCTGGTGGTAAAATTGGTTTTAGTTTAAAAACTGCATAGTAAGCTGTATTTAATTTACTACACTCATAATCAACATGCCGACACCAGGTGAGTTGCTCGTCCTCGGCAATCCCAAGAAATTTGGTGCTCTGATTTAAATTAACAATTGGTGTCTTTCTATTAAAAAAACTGAATGTTTACTGTTTTATTGTTATGTGGAAGTAAATTATTAGCATTCATTATGGTCTATATTTGATCGAGCCTCCTTTCTTCATCCACTAACAGTATCTCCTGATGGCATTGATGTTTCTAAGAATGATAACCATGCTTCTTCAGAATTTTCGGTACAGAGAATTTAGACACGTTGCACTCACTAGCAATGCATCGTATGCCAGTTGTTGGTTCAGCATTTATCAAACCCAAAACTGTTTCTTCCAATTCATCGTTGTTTTTTCTCTTCCGTTTGCATGTAATGTCACGAACTCTGAGTAAACTTACGCCCCTGCAAAATGTTTTGATAATGAATACGCTCTCTTCTTTGGAATAACTCAGATTATTGTTAATAGTAATTTCAATGCGTGAATTGATATTTGACTAGCAAAATTATTCTCACCATAACATGACATTTATCAAAGTCATGGCATGGTTTTATTAAATGGTAAATGGTTAAACTTATTCTTATTATTTCTGAAGTGGATTCTAGTACAAACATAAATTAAATTGATGCTACATTTACAATTTTTAATTCTCTAAAAAATATTCCTTTACGATTTTTCTCTAAAATGAATAGGGGAGCTAATAATTACACATATTTAATTTTACATGTTAAATCCCTATGTTCGCCCCTTATCCCAGACACTCCGTATAATGTGCTGTTAATTTATATTATCATTAGTCGCTGATTGGTCAGAGCCTATGCCAAAAAAATATAAGAAAAAAACATAATTTGTTTTCTAATTCCAACTTATACAGTTTTGAAATGCTACCTCTGTTATAAAATGGTTGTATTTTTTTAAATTATTAATTTATCAACATATTAATATACAAAGAAGAAAAATTAAACATGAATGTTGAAAAGTAAGTACTATAAAAACACTATATCTCCCAGCTGCCTCTGGTGTACAAGTAATTAAAGCAACAGTTTAAATAAAGCTAAGTAATAGATCAACTGAATTGTTTTGTACACCAAATTAAGGTAAACAAAGAAATCATAATAATATACTGCCCGTCATAAATAAATGAACACTATGAAAAAGGTACCCCATTTTTTATATTTGCTAGTTAATAATGAAAAATATTATATTTTTCATAATCTACACATGTCTTACAAAAATAAACAAGTAACATGAGTATTGAATTATACAACAAATAATTTGCAAGTTCAGAAAATAAAATTATGCCTCTATCTCTTCCCCTAAACCAGTGTTCTTCAACCTTTGTGATCCCGCGGAAACCTTGTCTGAGATATTTTTTTATGGAACCCTTCGTTCAGTAACACACTCAGATTTGATTTTGAATATGAAACTCCGATAGACACACAGGTCCCAGAGACCGGCAAGGCTCAGCGCTAATTGTGCAAGTGTTTGAATTTTAGCATTGACTCGCGGAACCCCTAAAGCGTTTAAGTGGAACCCTAGGGTTCCTCGGAACACAGGTTGAATATCACTGCCCTAAAGCAAACAAACTACACAAAGTAATAAAAACTTAATTCAACTTAACAACAAAATCTAATGCCTCTTGAATAAGTAATTTAAGTAGCACATCAAAAAAATCATCATTTTATCATTGAATAATTCATATTATAGTGTAACAAACAAATACTCATAAATGCAATAAAAATAAACATAATCTTTATTCATAATATAATTACATACCATAGAAAGCGACAATTTATATCATTTAGTAGTTAAGTACAATATAATAGGAAAATGATAATAGTAGTTAAAATTGAAGATAAAGGAATCATTCAGCCAAACAAACTAAGACAGTCTTGAAATCCCCGTCCAAATCATCCTGCAACCAAGTTACAAGTTAGTAATTATCCATGCTGCATGCTCGTTTCAACCAATTTTAGAAGTGAATAAAAAAAGTGACGAAGTTGATGAAGCAAACTCCTATTGGTTAGTAAAAAGCTAAATTAACATGTTATTTATGCATGTCACAGGCAAGTATATTTTGTGATAGCAAATTTTTATGAAATTGAATGTAAAAAAATTATGTAAAATGTTTGTGAGCTGCAAAAATTTTCTTTTAAATTAGTTGTGATATCCGAAGTCTGATTAGACATATTTTTTTAAACACATTCGCTGCCACTACAATTGGGTTTGCACATACGCAAGTATAAAGTTGGACGCACTAGCGCTTCGGTGGCAGCGAACGTGTTAAAGTAGTCAATATATCATATTTTAAATAAATAATAATTGATTTAAAACTTTAATGCTGTAGCATTCACGTCATTCTGCATCACAATGAAAATTAGTGCTATAGCATTCACGTCTGCGAACATGTTAATAAAGATTTTAAAACTATCTATAATTATTTATACATAATATTACTTTGCTAAAAGATTTGCTGGGAATAAATGCAAAAAATAGGAAAGAGAATCTAAAATTACGTGGTGGGGTCAGTAGAAGGGAGTCCAAAATAGGTAAAAATTACATTGCATAATAAATTAATGCTCCTTTAGTGACAAAAAAATCTGTTCCTTGCATAAATAATTTAGTAAAGTTTCTACATAAAAAAGCTATAAGTGTAAAAAAATATTAATGTATTATTAAGCAGTTTATTTATTACTCAAACATATATTAGTTATTTATTATACGGATGTGGAATGTACGTAATTAGTCCCGCAAGAAAATGTGAGTAATTCCACATGAGTATAATATAACATTTTATCCAAAATCGTCTGCAATTGCATTAAATATTGAAATGATATTTATAAAATTTTGACGTACGTGGTGTCAATTTGAAATATTTCAAAAATCCTACGAAGGATCTATGTATTCCTTGAGTCCGAATTATTCTCTCACTAGGGGGTAATGAACAATATTACATCCCTCAAATGACGGCAGTAATTCGCTTATTACACCCGATTTTGGATAAAATATATTTCTTCATAGCAATTTTAATATTGTCATAATAAGAGCCAAAAGTAGCAAATAGCTAGCGAAAGTGAAGTTTGATGGATGAGGCGAAGCGACGCAAAGCGTACTATTATATTATTTTTCCTACGGTACTAAGAAAATTACAAATGCAAGAACACCTGAATGATGTACATCACAAAACTGTCCAAATTTGATACTTCGCATGCAACCTCTGAGGTTAAATAATACCTCACCAGTGCGATGTGCGGTTTTGTATGCATGCTTAAAGAGTGAAACCTCTTACGATATTATTTCTGATAGATGAATGATATTGTCGAGGAACTTTTCAATAAAATGCAGTTTATTGGTATCACACATTTTTTTTTTATTTTTGCGATTATAGTTTAGACTATTACAGGATCATTATCAAACAGACAGTCTGTTTGTTTGATCATGACCCTGTAAGGATCGAAACTACAGTCGCAAAAATAATGTGATACCAACAAAGTGCATTTTATTGAAAAGTTCCTGAATCAAAATGTATCACAAAGTAATGGCTTCCACCATCAACGATATTGTTTCTAGCCTGTTTAATTGTGCACTATTGATCAGTTTCTTATAGTGTCGTAGGAAAAATTTATTAGTATTATCTCATCATGTAAAGCATACCCAGTTAGCACACTTGTATCGGTAACATATCTGAGCAAGCTCAAACAAGTACTTGTTCTCAGTTTGAGCTTTCTCAGATACGTTTCTGATATAAGTGTGCTAACTGGGTAAATACGTTAAGTTGCAATAAAAATAAACAGTCTTTATTTAATTAACAAGTAATTACATACCATCGAAAGCGAAGATTTGATAATGTGCAGTTGTGTAATAGGAAAATAATAGTAGTAGTTAATGCTAAAGATAAAGGAATCATTCGACCAAAGAAAGTAAGACAGTCTTGTAATCTCCAGACAAATCCCCCTGCAACCAAGTCATAAGTTAGTGTTATTCGTGCCACATGCTCATTTGATCAATTAATCATGATTAATACCAAAATGAGAGAAAAGTAAACAAGATGTTTTATGTGTAAGACAAGAAGAAGAGCCAATGATTTTGATGAATTATGTGATAATGGTTAGTAAAAAGCAAAATTGTTTTTATGCATACTTAAAGAATAAGGAATAAAACCTGGAATATAAACACATTGAGATTTGATGATGGATGTTTCAGTCCTCCGTATTAATTTTTGAATTCACTTTGCTTTATAAGAGTTCCACCAGTTTAGTAAAAGTACAAGCCTCGATATGTTTAATGATCACATTATTCTTAAGGTAAGAAAGGCATTGATGTCATTGAATCTCGATAGACTCCTTTGTGGCGACCTTAACTTCTAGGAAAGAAGGCAAGTTGTGGAACAGGTCACTAGATGATCCTTACGAATAAACACAAGGCTACCCCCTATTCTTTCCGGGGTGTAGGATGTAATTTACATGGTAAATATTTTCGTAGAGAAGAGCTCTGTTGTTTAATATATAGTTATACCGATGCTTCGATGATTATTTCGTGATATCCTGGTTTGGTGTAAAAGTTTACTCACAATAAACAATCATTAAAAATCTTCTATTCTTTATGGTTAATTTTCACAAGTCAGATCGTTAGGAACATATGTGTAGAACGTGAAATGTTTCACATTGTATCTTCTACAAAGCTGACAATTGATGCACAAAACAATGTTCAAGATGAGCATGTTTTTCCATTACAAATTCAACAATTTTTTATTACCTCTTTTACTACAAATACTTTTAAGCAGAATAGGCAGAGAAATATTTTTATGAAATTGAACATTGAACCTTTTTGACAAATTTCAAAACCATGGCATTTAACTGATTCAACACCTGTAGTTTCAAGGGAATCTCATCTCTGTAATATACTTCGTTTTAATTTCAAAACTTCTAGGTAGTGTAATTGACGTAACAAGAATTGTTTTCAGACCAAAACAAATTATTTTTTCCAAAATAGTATTCTGGATTTAAGGTGCATCGACAGCTGATGACATTCGTGCCAGACATGTCCAGAGCAGGGTCACAATATTTATCCTTTTATCTACAATTGCTAAAAATCTCGAGTTGATTCATGAAGAAGTAGCGATAAAAAGCAAAAATTCCAATTGAAGGAATCGGAGTATTTTGACTGGCCTTTTACAATAAATGTGGACAAGTTGATTTTTAATTAATCTAGATGCTAAATGCCTGAATATCTACCACATTAAATTAGTCAACAGCAAATACTGCATTAGTAAAAATGTTACTCCATATTTGCCTTCAAAAAGGTAGTAAGCCAAATTCTGAATGGAAAAAATTCGTGGTGATAGATTTTCTGTAAAAGGGGCTTCACTGACCAGCATAAGTACCAATTAGTTTAGTACCCACTAATTATCCTGGAAGGGGTAGTTTTGGGTAATTACTATTTTATTGAAACTGCCCTCCTATATCGGGTGTCTATAAATTGGCGGATAATCTACACGTGATGATATTCTTTCAAAAATTTTCAGTAGCCTATCTTAATTCTAAAATGTTGTACCATGCTTACTGAGCCTTCCCGAGGTCCTCAGAGTTTGAACATGCAGTCGTTAAATGTGCATTATTTGATATTAATTTACAGAAAACCCTGCAATTTTGGTAGTATGACTAGTTTGAAAATTATTTGTCAGTGCGTGCTGCCTTTCTATCTCAAACTTGTATTTTTAACACTTCTTGATTAGCTTATTTTCATAAAAAATATGTTCGGCAACATGACACCCGCTAATGTCACTTTTGACACGAGTAATTCATTCAAACTTGCTAGTTCCAAGTTTGTGCCAATTCTGCTTTTCTCATTATTATCAGTTTGTATTAGTGCCCGGGTTTCAGTGTATTTGTGTGTCTGTGTTATTTTCGTTTTGTTTTGTTCAATTACAATGGATTTTACTATTTACTCATTATCTATTTTACCTTGCATCTGTAAATAAACCCCGCTCTATCTATCTATTACCTTCTACTCTGAACCATGAGATTATTGATAAACAGGACAGCTCGTGAACGCTATGTTGCCAAATGTACATTTCTTTTAAATGGCTCCTGATGGCCTATGAGGCATGGTAGAACATTTTTTCATCGACTTTTTCTATTTAGAATTTTAGGAAGAACATCGCCACGTGTAGATTATCCGCCAATTTATACACACCCGATATATCCCTTTGAATACCACTTCATAATAATTAGTCTACACGCTGCTAGTAACGTTCTGAAATTATTAATCAATTTAATGATTAAATTTTGTGAAGAAATTTTGATTTTCCTGCAAAATTGCACAATGGAAAGTAATTTTTATAAGCCCCTTATGTAGTAATTAATCATGGCATTCCATACCAGATTTAAGGGTGAGGGTGGAAAAATTTTAAAAGAATAAAATAACCTTTAAAAATTTTACGTATAATTGCACAAAATTTTTGACTCTATTGACACCAAATTATGTCCTCCAAATTGAAATTTTTCATATAAAAACTATAAAATAAGAGGAATACATTACCTCAAGAAGATTGCACAACAAAATAAATATTTAACAAAAAATTTTTAATCACATCCACTTTATTTATTAATTTTTTTAACCAAAAAAATCCAAATTTCTATCTAATTTCTACAATAGAAGAATAATTTACCTTTCTTTACTAAATTTTTCCAGCATCACGTAACTAATACTTCAATCACATCTTTATACACTATTGTCAGGATGTCGTGTAGTCAAGACCTTTTTCAACAATAAAATGCAAATATGAAGTGAAATAAGACTTCACTGTTTAATAGTTTCTCGTGGAAGTTCAGCAGAGGAATCTATGAAAGAAAACAGCGGCCCAATATTTGCTTTCCTTATAAGAGTTACGTGTTACAGCATGAGCAGTTGTTATGGCGAAGCGTTAACATCTCTGTCCTAGCCTTCTCTATGAGAGTTCACGTATTGCCACTGGTGTTGATAATGATTCCAGTTCATGAATACCAATGACGGTTCACGGGGTTTTTTCTGGTAGGGCCGAGGTAACAAGGGTGGCAATACAGATAGGTCCCTGCAGAGACAGCTGGCTGCGTGACCGAACCTATCTGTATTACCACCTCTTGTTCCTCGGCCGTACCAGAAAAAACCCCGCGAACTGTCAGTGATCAATACACTATAATAAAACAAATGTTGCTATGTCGATGTTAACCGTCAAGATAGTTTCATCTATATATTTGTAGCAGTTTTACGATCTTTACAATTTTCAAAAATTTAGAATGCTCAACACACTGTTAACAGCATCCTGCCCTGAAAAAAGTTTGGCATGCCAAATAAATAAAAAAAAACACTTAGAAAAACTACTTGAAATAGAATTTATTTGTAAGCCCAATAAGCAATACACATATAAATATAAAATATAAAATATCAATAAATCTTTTAATCTCTAACGTCTGAAAAAATGAATGAGAATAATCCCTACACCTCAATAAATAAATTCGTCGTGTGAACTCCGCATATAGAAGCCAACAATATTAAGGACACATACGGCTGTAATAATCTATAAATGTATGAATATATAAGTATTAAATGTTTAAGTATGCTTAAAATCCGCGGGCCGAGCTTATTTTTTATTCGAGTGTGTGAGCGCGCGCGCGCGGACTTTGTGTGTGTTGGTGAGGGTAAAACAGAGTTTACCCGTAGGCAGTCAATGTTATCAACATGTATTTGATTTCACTCTTGACATCGTCCTGCAAAAACAGACAAACATATTCAATCGCATTTTCATTTTTTTTTTTGCTTTTCGATAAATGTGCTACACCGACATGAGAAGTTATAAGCTGTTGAGGTGCGAGACAGGTACATAAGTGAGAATTTAGTCAACCAGGGCCAGCAGAACTCTCTTGTAGTCTCCCGACGTATCCCCCTGCAAAGCAAGAGGATCGTTAGTACTATTCATGCATCTAATTTGTAGCTTTGGAAAAGTTTGTTAATCACCGAAAGGCCGGTAGTGTTGGAAAGACATGAAAAGCTGCTGTTATGACTTTTATTGTAGACATATTATTAATAACACTAGGTGTTTTTTGTTATTTCATACATACAGAAAAAAGTTTCAAAAGTGATAAATGCATTATTGCATAATTGCTATTATTATTATATTCAGTTATACAGAAGATCAGAAATTCGAAAATAGTTGGTGGCACATTGTCTGAAAATCCCTATATTAACTCAAGTAAAATTATATTGGCTGTCTGGAATTCTCCAGTGCAGTGTAGTGTACATTTTGTTAATTTTGACATCTTGTAATTTTTTAAGGTTACTCGTTTTAAAAATAGTTTGATGCATTTTTATCTGCTATTTTAAACATTACCAATTATTTTTAGAACTGATTATCACTATTAAGATTCATTATCTAGCTGTTTTATGCCAAAATTGCTATTCTTAATGACACCACTGACCATCAATCAGTTACCTTATGTTTTAAGGGCGGCCATCTATTTTCGACTTTTTGATCTCACGGTAGAAGGCCTAACTTTCTAAGATGACTTTATTTTTTGATACTTAAATTCGAGCACTTTTATTAAGGGCCCAATAAATAAACATAATTCATTTACTGTTCAAGTCCCTATGATACACAAACCAATTCTACACCCAGAGTCAACCTTAGATCACTTGTTTCGAAGAAATGCTAGTGTACCTAAAGTTATGTCAGTAAATCCTGGCATCTGGCAGATTAGCTTGGTGGAAGATTAAGCCAATTAAAACCTCTATAAAGCTTGACATTAACAAGATGACCAACCCTGATGATTTTATTAATGTTTTAGCTCTTATTACTACTGTATGATGTTAATTGAAAGTACGTGCAGTATAATCATTCATTATCTACTATCAGAATAGGTTATGTTAGGATGTCATTTTAGTTGGTGCTTCATATAGGAACCCGTCCGAAATGTCGAAAAGTCCGAGAATAATGGAACCACAAGCTTTGTTAAGAAACAGTGCGGTAACCACCGATAACTTTATTCACTTACTACACATTTATGAATGGATTATTTAATATCTTCCTATGAGAAATTTTGACTTGTGTTGCCCTCGAAGTTTTCAGGAAAGAGTATAAAGCTACGCGCACACTTATCGGAATCGGACGGACGGCACGCATCGGCAAAAATTGCTTAATGAGTCATCGCACATTTATCGGTACGGCATGGAACGACAAATGTGCGTTGACTTGTTTACAACTGTGTTAAGCAATTTTTGCCGATGCGTGCCGTCCATCCGATTCTGACAAGTGTGCGCGTAGTTTAAGGGACGGACCATCAGCTCTTGAGATGAAGAGTGACTGACAATAACCGTGTTACATGTTTATGAGTCGGTACTACCCCAATAATTTTCAGGATCCTAAAATTTTTTGACTTTGTTCGCACCAGTCCAGACTTAAAGTCCTTGCTATGAAGAATAACCAAATGTGAAAGAAATAGATTATGATAAGCAGATATAATTATTGACATATTTACAAGTAATATATTTGACTGTGATGTAGGGGTTAATTATATTTGATTTTATTTATTTAGTGTCAAATCAGAATTCATAGATGCAAATATAATCACCGCCAATTCAATTGATGAAAAGATCGTGAATGAGAAATATATGTAAAGAAAACTTTCCCAACAGTCAAATTAAATTAAATATTCATGCTTCCTCTACATCTAGATGTAGACAATTTGGCAACATCACTCCTCCACATGCATATGACTGCCAGAAGCCATGATTCACCAACCTAACTGCAATTTACTGTGTAATTTGTAAAAATTATTTTCTTTTGCATGATTTTACTGCGGAAGGTTAATCACAATTCTATTTACACATCAGTTACGATCCTAAAGTATTTATACCTCCGACAAAAAATTACGAAAGCAAACCAAACCATCAAATGAAATGTATTCCAGCAAAAATAAAACTGCATTGCAATCTTTAATATCATTGTTAGTAATTATACACCACAAATTATAGCTCCATCTTAATGACGATTTGATTAAACACAGCATGCTATTAACACTTATGTGTGCCACGTAAATATTAATTTGTTAGAAAGTAAAATTAGCACCAGAAATAATGAAACATGATCATGGATGTAGAAAGATTACTTACTTGGATCCAGCTCTCCAAAGTTTTTCCGTATTTGTCGAGGAAAGCTTGCTTGATGTCGGCCAAGTCGATCTCGGACCTTGAGACGACGATGCGGATCAAAGTCTTATCGTTTGTGCCAACGCCGGCCATGGAATCGTGCAGTCTTTCAGCGAAATATCCAACTTTGCTCTTTACGCATTTAACTAAAATAAATTGCATCTGTCAAATAAATAATGTCGTGAACAAATAATTTTATTAGAATATTATATTCTTTTTAGCGGTGTGATAAAAATATCTTAATCGAAATAAAAATTTCTTTGTGTGAAGAAATTTTGCAGAAATATAATTTGTAAATTAATATTTGGTTTTCCCAAAATTGGATTAGTTAGAAATTAAAATTTCTTAGTGTGAAGAAATATTTCAGAAATCACTGCCGGCTCGCGGGGTGACTTATGGTACGGCCGAGGTAGCACAGGTGGCACCACAGATAGGTAGGGTCGGTTGCTGGCCAACCAGATCTGGTGATTTTTTTATAGTATATCTGGTTGGATACCTTGGTTGCAATTCTGACTTTTGTCTTCTAAATAAATTTGGGGTTATGTTTTCCACATGTGCTTTATTACCCGATCATAAAGATTAATTAAGTATTACTTTTCTGTCAAATAATTTATCAATTGCAACATGGCATTCACATATCAACACACCCAAATAATCAAAGAACCTAAGAAAAATTAATCTCAAATCCGGTTGGCCAATAAAAAAACAACCGTCTATAAAAACGTCAAATTGGCATTAAACAAATAGTTTCATGATATGTCATTGCATATCTCACGATCGGGAAGTGACAGAACACATTTCCCTCCTACGGTCGGGAAGTAAAACAACCGTCAATTGATATAAATTGCATATCTGACGGTTGGGACGTAAAACAACCGTCAATTTATAAAAAAAAACGTCAAATTGGCATTCATTAATTAGTTTCAGGATATGTCCTTGCATATCTCACAGTCGGGAAGTGACAGAACACACTTCTCTCCCGCGGCCGGGAAGTAAAACAACCGTCAATTTATAAAGAACGTCAAATTGGCATTAATTAATTACTTTCACGATATATCCTTGCATATCTCACGGTCGGGAAGTGATGGAAAGTGATGTAAACGTCAAATTGGCACTAATCAATTATGTAGTTTCACGATATGTCATTGCACTCACGGTCGGGAAGTGACAGAACATACTTCCCTCCCGCGGTCGGAAAGTAAAACAACCTTCAATTTATATCAAATAAGCATGAATCAATTAGTTTCGCGATTTGAAGATGTCCGACATTGATATGGAACATTTTTTGTACTGAATTTTTGCGTTTTCTGTTGTAGCATCTTTTCCCTGCTGCTTATTTTTCTATCTTTGTTACTTCGAATTAATTTTTCGCATTTTTTTAATTACGTCAACCAAATTATAGCATTTTCTGTTCAATTATCCGAATGATTGATAGCACAAGTTAAAAATTAACTGAAATTAAAATTTAAAAAGAACCATTATTTCCAATTATTTATTACCTCCAACTCAAAGTAATTGCAACTTTTAATGCTAAATTTGCGTCTTAAATCAATTGCTAATACATTGGAATGAGAAACAAAAATATATACAGTGGTGCCTCACACAACGAACTTAATTCGTTCCAGGAGCAAGTTCGTTATGCGAAAAGTTCGTTATGTGAAACGCGTTTTCCCATAACAATACATGTTAAAATAAATAATTCGTTCTGTGGCATAAAATATGGTAAGATGACATAAAAAAAAAGATAAATTTTTGTTATTATTTTTATTTAGATACATCTAAAAACATAATGAAAAAAACACACATTTTTTAATTTTAAGAAATAATCGAATCTTGCACATCTTCATCCATTTTCCGTTTTTTGGCCGATGGTGCAGTGAAAAATCTGTCCAAAGTCGTTTGTTTCTCTCTTTTCTTCAACATCTGCCGGAAATAACGGACAAGAGTATCGGAATACAGGTCGTTGATCATGTTTGCTTCAGCGGAATCCGGATAGTGGGCATTGGTAAACTCCTGAACTGCTTTCCATTTGACCAGGATGTTCTTGATGTCAGCAGTTGGAATTGGTTGATTGTTTGATTGTTGCTCCTCGTTATCAGATGACGCTTCCCTTTGAGCATTATCCTGTTGTTGGGCCAGAAGTGTTTGGAGCTCTTCAGTTGTCAGCTCTTCTTTGTGTTCCTCAATAAGCTCCTCTACATCCTCTTCCTCTACCTCTAATTCCAACCTTTGGGCCACTGTGATGATGTCCTTCACCACTTCTGTGTCATCAACTACTGCTTCTTCCTGAATCCACGAAGGCACAAGCATCTTCCAAGCAGAAATGAGGGTCCTTTGTGACACTTCTTCCCAGGCCTTCTGTATAAGTCGTATTGCCAAAAGGATATCAAATTTCTCCTTCCAAAACATTCGGATAGTCATATTGTCTCCACCAAACTCGCATTCTTTAAACACCTTATTAAAGAGGGCTCTAGTGTAGAGTTTTTTAAAGTTCGCAATAACTTGCTGATCCATTGGCTGGAGAATGGATGTGGTGTTTGGTGGCAAATACTGCACCTTGATAAAAGGATAATTTTCCTGCAATATTTCTTCTAGGTCTTTTGGGTGAGAAGGGGCATTGTCAAGTATCAGAAGGGCTTTGAGCGGCAGTTCTTTTTCCAACAAGAATTTCTTCACGGCAGGAGCAAAGGTTTCCAGAATCCATTCGTTGAAGATAACTTGGGTCACCCAGGCTTTTTGATTGGACTTCCAATGGACGGGCAATTTGGACTTAATAACGTTATTTTTCTTAAAAATTCTTGGATTTTCAGAGTGATAAACCAATAGAGGTTTGATCTTGAGGTCTCCGCTGGCATTAGACGAAATCATAAGGGTAAGTCTGTCCTTCATGGCTTTGTGTCCTGGCAATTTCTTCTCTTCTTTTGTAATGAAGGTTCTGCTCGGCATTCTTTTCCAGAAAAGACCCGTTTCATCGGCATTGAACACTTGTTGTGGGCAGTATCCTTCATCCATAATAAATTTTTGAAAATTAATAGAGAACTTTTCTGCTTCTTTTTTATCAGCACTGCCAGCCTCACCATGCATATTAACGCTGTGGATTCCATACCTTTTCTTAAATCTAAAAAACCACCCCCTGCTGGCTTTGAAATCTTCTTTATTATCTTTATTGCTGCTACTTCCAGGGATATTTTTCTTTAGATCTTCATAAATTATCTTGGCCTTGTGACAGATAATATCTTGGGTTGTTAAGTCACCTTTCACCTGCCTGTCCTTAATCCAAATCGCTAATAGCCTCTCCATTTCCTCGTGGATTGAAGATCTATGTTTTTCATTAAATAGTTTTGATACTCCTTTGGCTACTTTGGCTGATTTTATTGCATCCTTGTTTGTCAAAATGGTGAAAATGGTGGTCTTGTTGAGGCCAAACTCTTTGACGAGGTCACACTGTTTTACCCCACATTCACTTCTTCTAATTATTTCCTGTTTCATTTCAAGAGAAATCACCTTCCTGCTTTTTTTAGAACCCATCATATAAAAAAAATGTTGAGTTTATCTTAAAAGGACGACTGCCGTGATACGTGTGCGATTTAATTCGTAATGAAGAACAATTGCTGCGATACGTGCGTAAGTCAAGCGTACTACGCAGTGACTAACGAGTCTAACGACTTCCTGCGCGGAAGGATGCAATAAATCGGCAGTGATCGTAGAAGATAGGGCGACTTCGTTGTGTGAAGCAAAGTTCGTTGTGTGAAGCGAAGTTCGTTGTATGAATCGTGAAATGAACGAAAAGGAAGTTCGTTGTGTGCAGCGTTCGCTGTGCGAGGCGTTCGTTATGCGAGGCACCACTGTATTTATATTCACATTTTAAGAGTAAACAGTGCGAATCGAGGGTATTTAAAAAAATCTGATGTGACCAAGTTTTTTTCAAAACGCCTGTTTTTTGAAAGAAAAAGTCAGTGAATATGAAGAAAAAACAGATCTCTTCTATTAAATGATAACCACATCAACATTTTTTTCATAATACTTGCATTATTAATGATAAATAATAAACACACTTTATTGAAACTCTGCGAGTTACAAATGGCCATCAGCTGAAGTCTTTCAGCCTTTACATTATTATTTAATCTGTCATAATTTTAAAGTTTACTTGTATTGTTTACTTCCTATCGATTAGTGAAGCTATTTGGAATCGAAAATTTTTGGTCCAATCGAGTTTGTGAATCAATATTTGTTTTTTTTTTCCTAAATTAGCGAGAGCCAATGAAATTCAAATCAAAACTCAAAAAATTTAAAGTGTTATTATTGATCTTAGAATAATGAAGCTGTACGTGAGGGTTGGATGAACTAAGGACTCCGAATTTTCCAAATGGAGCTCTAGGACGCATGGCAGTAGAAGGGAATTGCTTCGGTTAGCCACAAACAACTTGGTGATACAGAACTATGGGCACAACTAGAGTTCATGTTACTCATCGATGCTTAAGATGGACATTATAGCCATAGACGTTATTATCGGTATATATGCATGTAGATATGCGAGATACTATTAGAGGAAGCAGAAAAATACCAACAGATATCATTGAGAAAAGTTTTTTGAACCCACGGAGGCCAACATACGGCTAGTAATTGCTTTAGGGAAAATAGAGAATGGGGCTGAAATTTGCTTTGTCGACATAGTTTTTTGAGTGAGTTTGAGTTCTATGATGTCCACAGATGAATAAATAATTAGTCCCGCGTACTATGTTAAACTCTTTTATTCTCTCACCAGTATAATCGTCCACGATCTTTGACATTTACTATTCGACTGACTATACGATAACCTTAATACTACTATCCCGTGAACCTGACATGCGCGTTAACAATCACCCAAAACTTACTTCTACTTCTTTAAAATTAAATATATTCTTACACCTAAAATGCATACATTACAAGTTTAGGAAACGTAAGGGGGAAGAAGTTATGCCCCCTTAAAGTTGCCCATATTCGACGGACGACTCGCTCAAAACACGATTTTCTGTGTATACTGAGAAATAGAGATGAAACATTTGAAGAGTGTACCAACATCATCCCACGCGCATGACCAAGCACACAAAAGCAGGGCTTACTGATAATCAGAAGAGATCAATCAACTAATCCAAAGAATTATGACCAATTAGTATTGTTTACATACCGATTCCCAAAAGTCCCTTTTTGACATTTCCTGAGAACTCCTTCTTGATGGACTCTTCAATATCCCTTCCCGTGAGACGCTCGTATTCGGCGAACGTTTGGCGGAGCTGTTGGTAGGAACGAGTGATCAGGATGGAGTTGAACTGGCTCTCGTCCGTGCCCCACTTATCTTCCCCGGCGGAGATGAGATTCTCGGCGTCGGCGGTGGCTTGAGCCTCGTTGACACCCTGGTTTTCGTCGCGGTTGCCCTGGCAGAGGGACACCAGCAAACGCTTGAAATGGCCGGAAGTGTCGTCTTTCAGATCAGATTCCAAATTCTTTCCATAAGCTGCAATTTATAAATGGTTAGTACCATTATCTGTTACTAGATGACAATACTGTAAAATTGAATGGCATGCCAATAAAGGTTGTTTTTTATTTTACTAGGTGACAATCATTCCTACTTACTCTGTTCGTAGAATTGTGCGATGGTACGAATTCCGTAGTTGGAGAGTGTGCAGAGGATCTCGATGATGGCTTCCTCGTCGGTGCCAATTCCGGCGACGGCGTCGTGCAATTCTTTGGCGTAGAATTGCGGCAGCGGTGTCATGAGGGCCACGATGACATCCTCGAACTTGCCTCCGAGTTCGCTCTTCAGTTCGGAGATGAGGTCCTTGCCGTATGAGGTCTTGAATGTTTCGGCGATTTCCAAGCGCTGCACGATTCCCCTGCGCGCGAGTACGTCGATTATGGCACGTTCGTCGGTTCCGAAACCCTTCATGGCCTTGCGCAGGGTTGCAGCATCGGCGACCGGGTCGAAGGGGTCGGCCGGGTACACAGTGGGTGTGCACTGAAATATTTAAAAAAAATTAGTACATGAATTCATTTATTTCTAACTGTTTAATTGTTTTTGCAGTGGACCTTGTTTGTAATGGTAATGTTGCTGGGCCAAAGGAGTCTCGAGTTCTAAGTTCAGGTGTAATTTTAATTGTTTTTATTATTTGACACAAAAACCTATACTTATGTATTCCTATATTTTGTGTTTTTCTTGCCCCAGCTATTTCGTATTAACTATCGAAAAGATTTTTTTTTGGTTAGTTGTGTTGTCCAAAATATTAATACACTGGTGGAAAAAAAATGAAACACTTCAAATTCGTGAAATTTTGATCATTTTCAAACCGCCTTAACTTGGTGTATTTTCAATCGATTGTGATGAATCTTTGAGGGCGAAAAACTTTGAAGTCATGCATATGTATATATTTTGTATGTATCTACTGTTCATAGATTGTATTTTCATTTTTATATGCGCTTGCATTGTTTTAATTAGTGTTAATTTTATGCAATTTACTTGATATCTCACATTTAAGGCTTTTATGAAATAAAAATCTATCTTAAGCTGAACGTTCAATCAAGATTAATAAGTATAAGTTTAATTATGATTTTGTTTGTGTTGCAATTTTGTTTGCAGTTAAAGTTGCTATTAAAATTACAATTTTTTCTAATTTGTTAGGTAAATAAAACAACTATAATTTTTAATATCCCCCCAAAAAACGCAAATAAACAACCAAAATTAGTATTGATTAATTTATTTACCAATTGTTATTAAGTTTATAATAAAAATGAATTGAAATATTCGCATTCACATGTTTTAACCACAACGAAGTTGTGAATTTTTCAAATCGGTTTAATTTTGGTTTAGCTCATAGGAATGGTCACAACCATCCTCTTTATTAAGTTTATAATACATTGATAGCACTATCTCAAGATCTAAGCCCATATAAATATCAACACTTTCTAGAATACCTCGTTATAAACAACAAGAATAACACCCAATTCTATTCTAACATGGTGAATCATCATGTATAAGATATTTCATTACAGAGGCATAGCATAACATGACATTGAGCGATGACTAATAAACATACAACTTTAATGAACCATCCATAATGATCAAAGGAAGTAATGGAAGAGTTCAGCACGCCGTGAAAGCCAAATTAAAAACTTGACCATGGCACAATTGTCATTTTTTAACAATTGGTACTTTGGTGTGTATTATGCTGGAGTACCATAAAACCAGCTTATCTTTAATTACCAGTTAGTTAGAGTTAGCGGTTGCAACGATTGGTGTTTATGTTTAGGTTAGGGTGAGGTTAAAGTCCCCCTGAACTAGAATACAACGTTACATAGTATATAGTTCATTGTGATAAGGTCCCATAGTATGGTGTGGGAGGGTGTCAGCAGAATTGTGACAGAATGTGACAGGGGGTAGGTATAATGCCCTAATATTAACAAGCGGGCATAAAGTGTCACTTGGCGTGCCATAAACTTCAAAAAGTCCCTTTAATTATGACACATTTTTATAAAATTCTTTGACTATATAAATATAGTCAGAGATGAAATCATAATAACTTTCAACTTGAAATAACAAACTAACAAATATAACCTACCTACCTAAAATTGTTAATAATCTCCACGCAATTAGTTACCATTGAGAATAATAAATTATAACAAAAAACCTGAGACATAATTTATTAACCGTTACTGTTGGTTATGAACTAACTAAACGTCCATTCTCTACTACAGTTAATGTCAGCGTGTAGCATAGCCTCGTTATAATGTGAAATTTTTCAAAAGTGTCATATTACTGACCGCTACTTCCCTCCCTCCCGTTTATTTGATTTGATTTGACATTAATGCTATAACAGAAAACTGCCAACTAGATGAATTACATTTGTACAGCGACAAAAATTAACTGAATTTTCATTATAAAAATGAATGATATGGTTGTGAATAAAATAGTATACCTCGGTGAAAAGTCACAAGAATTTATGTCTAACTTATCAGGCGCTAATTTTAACCAATAACGTTTGAAAAACACCTTGAAACAATTGTTTCAAATTCTAACATTCGTGTTTTCCACAATTCAAACGCTTAACCACTTTGCGCCCATGCTATTTTGATTGGGTTATAGCATAATCCAGGGTTTATTGAAAAATGACTTTTTTGTTGTTATTACGGTTTTCTACGAAATATTATTCCACTGTCATAAACTCATTTTTGCAAAAAAATATGAAAAAATATTCCATAGATGGCGCTAAAGCGGTAATTTTTTTTTATTTGCAATATATATTTTTTTTGCTTGTCGCCACATGTGGCGACCTGGGCGTGAGGAGGTTAATAAAATAATCAAAAATAAGTTTTACTAGATTTTTTGGTCAATTTTGTGGAAAGTATTCATAACTTCCAATTTTGTATATATACAACATCTTTATTAAAGAAATTGTACATTTTAATTGTTAGTGTTTTTCTTAAATTAAGGTTACTGTGTTATTTCCTAAAATGGCTATCGACCAGAGGTCTTTCTGCCTCAATTTTGTATATTTTTCACTAAATGGATTTATCATAAAATTTTCCATTGATAAATGTCTAGAGGCTAAATTTTAATATAAGGAAACTACATAAAAACATATGTTATTAATAATGTGCATATCTTATCTTATGTACACAATTAAACTGATAAATCTTAAATATTTACTATGATCTCTATTCATGTGTACTCTACTACAAAAGGTTATGCCGAAGCCTTATTAAAATACTTCTCTAGCCCTTACACATATGTCTGTTTTGCCAAAATCCAGAATCTTCAAATTTTAAAATGATCCTCCGAATCCTTGGTAAACTTACGGGTCTATTTTATAAACAATCGTTATAATACGATTCGTTAGCTAACTATAATCGTTCGGAACGTCAGTTGCAATGTTGCGAACGATTTAGGTTAAAATGTTATTTTGTAACCAACATCGTTAATGAATGAATGCTTATTCGTAACGATGAACTTATGATTTTAGAACGAATAGAACACTTGTTGCTCACTTCATTTCTAATTTCGTCAGCGTCGTGATAGTTGACGTTTACATTTCAAATCTAAACATTGTGCTTATTTTTGCGGATACTTTCAAAAATCAAATTATAATTGAACTGAATTAATTTAATTAAGTGATAAAGTGTTAATAATGACTGAAAGTGAAAGTCGAAGTAGTGTCGTGAAAGATCTTGGTCCAGAGATCACTACACAGCAGTATCAAATATATATAGAAGAGTTACAATGGAATAGTCCCAAAATCCGGATATTTTGGATGAATCATGGAGGTCATTAGCCCTACAATTAACTGGCGCAGGAGGACCAATAAAAAAAGTTGAGCAATGGATTATAGAAGTATTTCTTAGATTTGTCTATACATGTTTCTAAAGCTTTCTTCGAGAATAAAGAACGACTTGTGTCTCATAAATACGAGTTTATGTGCTGACTTCTTCCTCGGATAATATATTTTCTAGATTTGTAAATAATTCTCTAGTAATATAGGAATAACAATTTTGCATTGTAACACAATGTACAATGATATTATGTAGTTAAATAAAAATTAACTTATCTTTGTTCCAATATATAATTCCTATCCACCACAAATTACATGAGAAAATTAAATATAAATATATAATTCATATAGTATCAGGTCAAAATATCCGTTAACGATTGACAGCGGAGCTGTCGTTTCCGAACGATTACAACGGAACGATTTCATCGTTTCGTAATGATTATGAAAAGTTACAAAATTGAGTTTCATTGAAAAATCGTTATCGGAACGAGAATCGAATTACAACGACATCGTTACGAGTTATAAAATAGACCTGTTAGAGGCCTTCAAAATTCTATCCATAACCCTTTTAAACACCTGTCTATATGAATATGTTGACACAGGCGTATATCTAGAAATTTGGCTTGGGGGACTCACGCGTATAATAACTCACATACAAACATGTGTAAACAGAAAATCCGTGAATATGACATTAAATTAAAGTGTAATATACCAATAGCATAACAATTAAATTAAATTTTAAAAGGCACTATTTTCTAGGTATTAAATGTGTTGGGGGGGCTCAAGCCGGATAGCCACGCCCCTGGGTGCACGCCTGTGCCAACACATCTCCTCAATTTCTAGCCAAAAAAAGAAACTTGCAATGAAGTAAATGTGAAAATTCTTAACCAATCATGAATCTCTCAAAATGCAAAAAAGTTTCCATTTTATATCCTCAACTTAAACCCTCAACCAAATCACAATTAAAAGTTTTTTAAAGGGAAATTATAGCAAAATACAATTGGATCATAATAGAACAATTATAACCACTCAAATATAAAAGATAATCTCAAATGTATTTAAGTACAAATACTTCAAATACAAGTACATAATTGTTTCATCAATCATAAATATTTTTTCTATAAGTGCATGTCCAGCTGAGATTATATTTATTGTTAGTTAAATATGAACATTTACATCTGAATAATGCATAGACTCCAAACTTTTTCCGATAAATGTCTATAAATAAATTTCTAAACAGGTACGATAGAAACTAGTTCTGCATAGGAGTGAATGTAATTTTTATTGGTGATTAAAAGTCTGTCTTAAGAATCCTGACTCCTTGCTATATAAAGAACACCGATGAGATCATCGCCATGGCGGAGACATTCCAGACGCCTTTATATATTCTCTATCACCTTCTACAGATTGCTGCACTTATTTGCACAGTAATTATCAGTGCTGTGTTAATTAAAGAAGCATTCGAGTGTCAAATCATAAAAATTATCTTCCACAATGAATGTGTTATTATATTTCTCCATTAACCGTGAATACATGGATAATTTGAGTTGTTCATGACATGCATTATAATGGTATTTGTCAGACTTTGCCTAACTAGCTATCATTCATGTGATGCTTCAGCTGCATAACTGAGTTTGTTGTTATTGAGAATCACGCTCGTCGCTCCATGAATGTTGCTACTTTTTAATACAATGGTTAGTAAACATCATAACTGGTAATTAAAGTCATGCATGTTAGAACTTTTATGTATAAATTTCAACTTAGTGTTATACTAAATAAATTAAATACTAAAGTAACACAATTTCCCACATTTATTGTGGAAGTAAAATTAAAGATGACTTAAATTCATTTTAGTACCAGAATGAAATAAAACATTAAGTATATGTGCCACAGGCATAATTATAGATTATGGTCCTCAGGAATTTAAATGCCCTCCTTCATCGGCCCTCGGGTCGTATTCTGTTGATTATGCTCTTGATACATAAAATACTATTATTAAGCTGTACTTTGTTTTGCAAATAAATTGTGTTGTGGAGTTATGTGAGGTACTTTCTGAATTGTTGTTTTCATGTATTTAAAAGGGAGTAACCTGTGGTAACAAAGCGAAAAGATCACATTAAAATATCAAACTATAGTTGGTGGTGAACAAAATGTTTTTTTTTTCATTTAATCATACATACTGAATTAAAATATGATGGTGGCGCAGAAATTATAATAGGATGTACGTTAATGATTCCTTTTTGAGATATACTTAAATATTATTTAGCATGATGTGCTTAAATCTCTCAACTCCGACAAATAAGTTTCAAGGTCAAACGTAAAACATTTACAAATAATTGGAATTCATACTGATATGACGTTTAGAGGTAATTTCATGTACCAGTTAAATTTTATTTTGCTGCACTAATCAACAATAAGCCAATGTTGACAATAGTGTGTACAATAGGTATGTGTTCTGTGGTGTGTACCTTCACTGTTGTCAACACAAAAGTCAACCATGACATAAATTATGGATCATATGGCTGACATTGTTAATAAATATGGGAGTGTGTTGAGAATGAGAAGTATGACACAATATTAATTAAAAAGATGATTACCGATAACAATAATACTGAATTTGTTCACATTCACATGCTAGCCTTTTTCTTAATTCTTATCTTAGTTCCTATTAGTTTGTAAAGATCTCTGTAATAATTGCTTCTATTGCCTTGGTTCTTGCGTTTACACCATTCTTCCATTAGTAGGAGAAATTCATTCGTCATCCAGGTTTGTTTACGATATTTCTTTAAAACCTGCTATCCTGTGTGTTTCTTATCAATACATCTGTCATTTTATCCCATAGGCAGGTTATATGTGAGTCTGATGCCCACTTGCACCGCAGCTACTTAATCATGATTAAAAAGTGAATTAATGGTTAGCGGAGAATTGGCTTGGCTTAATCATGATTAAAGTCTCCAAGAAACGTCAAATATTTAACCAGCCGATTTTGGCCGATTAACTCAAAAACTAATAACTTCACGACAAATATAGTCGTGAAGTTATTTACATTTGGCAGACGATTTAAAAATTAATAACCTTTGTTTTGTCTTTGTTATTAGAAACGATGGATTTGGGAATATTTGAGCAGATTGATGAAATCGATGGCTTGGAGGTTAATGATTTTATTAATTTTGGTTTTTTTACCTCGTCCAATAAATGTAAGGTTAAATTCTGTCGATGTATTTGATGATAATTTCCATAGTCAATTCAGATAAACGAAAGTGCATCGTGTATTTATTAAATTTAATTGAAGGCGACAATGAATTTATGGTTAATTGGTAATATTTTTTACAATTTCTCGGTATGTTATTAAAAATGTGATACTATCGAATCATATACTTCGTTGCAAATTAACAAATGAAAATGGTCAAAAGCCGCTAATGCACAAATACAATTACTTTGCTCGCAGGTTCACGTAATAAGAAATAATAATAATAGTATCTGTAAGTTGTTAGCATTTAGTATTCATATTTACCGCGCATTTGTTTCCTCTGTTCTCAATAGAACAGAGGTAAAACAACCAAAAAAGAACTTAAAATCCCTAGAAAAACGTGTGCTCTCTATAATAATACTCCGTGGTCGATAGATGCTTAATCAGCCGACGGTGCAACAGAAATACTCTGATTAAAGTTAATCATGATTAAAATTTAATCATGATTAAGTTCTGCAGTGCAAGTGGGCATGAATGTTTTTTTTTAATTAGGTATTTATTTCATATTACCATTCTCAATAACAAATATGAACTACTAAAGTACTAACACATGTAGATATATTAAAACAATTAACTTCAGGTTAAACTTACTTTTAGCTGATATTGGACATTAAAAAAATCTTAACTTACATAAAGAAATTGGGGCAGATATCGCAGCATCTTGAGAAGTTCCATCTTACGCATGATATGGTAAAAATATTATGAGTAATCATATTGTTGGGATATATAGGACATTAAGACATCTGTCATATTTAACAAATTTTCTATTTGTGGCATAAGCATGTCTTCTCGTACTAATTTAACAAATAAATGTTTTAAAATGTTCGTGGGATCTACACGAGTCTAAATAACTAAATCTACAATATAGAAACAAATCGGAGATGTCAATGAGAGGTAGTAAGGCATATGATTTTCGAAAGCTTAACTATTACGCTGCAGAATTAGAACTTGCATATAGATGATGCGTACGACTGCTATCCGTGTCCCACAATATTTTTTACATAATGATCCGATTCCTGCAGCGAAAGGATTGCAAGGGAGTCGAAATGAAGGAGTAGAGGAGATGAAAATATTTAAGGAATTAGTAGAACGACAATTTTTTAGGTGCAATTCGGTTTCATTTGTACTTTAATCAATTCTATAGTTACTCAATTACTTACTTTAATAATCGAGGCTTTAAACATTAAAATCACCCTAGCATTTTATTTTATTTCCACCGTGAACATATCGTCGGTTTCGTGTTATAGTATCACATCTCAAAAATTCATTGATTTTGAGTTATTTGTTAAAAACGACTCTAAAGAAAATCACACACATCGCCACAAGTGAGCTAATAAGAATTGCCGCTAGAGGGCAATTGTAATAATAATAATAATATTAATAATCTTCATTTAGCAATAAGCTATCTAAATACACACATAAAATAAAAAATATGTATAATATATAAAATATAAAAAACAATTTTAGTAATGATAATATAATAATCTTAAAATTATAATATACACTGTGTACTTATAGTAAGGAATAAATTCGATTAAAATTCAGGGTAAGGAAAAATCATTTTATTAAGTAAATAATGATTTTTCCTTATTAATTCCAATGTTTCGGTGAAACCGTGTTATCTTTTACCAGAAATAAAATAGTAGTTGTACTTTTTTGAAAGCCATTTCTTCGAAAACAAATGAATATCTACATGGGGTACGCTACATGAAATATACTCAGAATTTTACGTAGAATCCATAAATGCAACAAAAAATGGGGGTTCACGTTTGAAAATTTTAACTTAAGGGTCGTATCTCGATTTTGGGACACCCAGTACATTTGAATTTTATCTCAAAAAATGCGCGATAAAAAATGATAATACACGTGTCGGAGCATTTTTCTGAAAGAAAATGCCCTGAATTTTAATCGAATTTATTCCTTACTTTATGTACACAGTGTATAATATTGTGACACTCTTCCAGGTAACAGACTATGTTCTTTACAGTCCTTTTAAACGAATAACTCAAAATCAATTAATTTTTAAGATGTAATACTATTCCATGAAACCGACGATATATGTTCAGTTAATTAAACACAATTCTTTCAACCGAATCATAATCAGAGACGATCTTAACCAGTAGAGAATCCCTTCACAACAACAATGCATTTTATTTGCTTAATTATTTAAAATTCGATGAGTAAGAACTATTTTTATGTTTTTATCAACATGTAAATGTTTACTCAAAAGTCTCACGTAGAGATAGAAAACCGGTTTTGTTGCTGCCATTATTTTCGGAACTCAATATCTTATCAGTTTTTTTTTTTAAGCCAGTTAAAACAGCAATTAAGATAAGTGTTGCAGGAATGCAAATGCACACATACCAGTGTTCAATTTTTTTTTTTAATTCTGAAAATAAAGTAATAAAAAATTGTGTCTGTTGACTGACTTCGAAACAGCAACCTGTTAAAAATATAACAAGACTGTATTTAGATAATTGATTTTAAATAAACAGATGGCTTTTTCTATATTGCCAAGATATTGAGTGTTAATTTGTTTATAATAATTGATCTAAAAAAATAAATCCATCTCTGCCAAGGCGCTAGATTTTTGGAGGTTTTTTTTTTTGACTTAGACATGAGTCATTCAGTCAGATCGAATATTTGATTATGTATTTTTAATTTTTGAGCGAATACTTCTCGATCCCTGAAAAATCTTTCGCCTGGGCTGGGATTCGAACCCATACGGCACGCGATGCAACCGGCACAAGCACTGGCCTGTAACCACTACACCAACGGGCCCTTGTCAAATGACAATCAAATATTTATTTTTTTAATTTTGCTATACAGATTCCTTTAAGTGCCCGACGCACTTCTAGTTGCACCATTAACATCAAGACACATTCGATCATGTCTTTGTAATATTTGACTAACTAGAAATACATTATTACTTCTGTATTCTACTTCTTTTGGAGCATCCTTAAAGGTGTTTCTAGGCATTTTCTATATACTTTGACTTATATTTTTCATTAGCCTTTTCCAATTCTTCTCGCCTTTTGCCTTATTCTATATGTCGTTCCTTGTTGGATATTATGAAATTAATTTAAAAGGAATGAAATAAACTTGCACACACGCACACATTAAAGCAATTATAAAATAATACAGTGGCGTAGCTTATCACCACTAGTTAGGCACGCCCGCTAGGCCGATACAATTTCATTGAGAAGTTTATTGGACATATAACAAATACCTATATTGAAATGCACTTTTTAATGAGGGCTGGCGGCCTTCAAAAGTTTGCCAGCTCCGTCCTTTAACCCACATTAAGCCACTGCCTTTGTATACCTGAGGCGTATATTATATGTTGTTCAATTCAATATTTTGGCAATTTAGAAATAGCCAACTGTATATTTTATATTAATTATCAAAATAATATTATCATATTTTTAAGAGGTTGTCGACAGGCACAATTTTTTTATTACTTTATTTTCATAATCAAAAATGAATTACATATATAAATTTTGAATGCTGGTACGTGTGCATTTATTATTTCATCCATCTGCAACAACTTAACCTCTTCACGCCCAGGTCGCCATATGTGGCGACAAGCAAAAATAGCAAAAATAAAAGAAAACAAAAATATTTCGTCCCTTTAGCGCCATAAAAATATTTTTTCATATTTTTTTGCATAAATGATTAAGTTTGTGACAGTAGAATAATATTTTATAGAAAAACGTAACAACAAAAAAGTAATTTTTCAATAAACCTGGGATTATGCTATAACCGAATCAAAGTAGCATGGGCACGAAGTGTTTAATGGTTGTTCCACAATAAATGTAATAAATACGAAAAATAACCTGAATATATGAATATTCAATTCGTTTATCCACTTTAAAATTATTTAATAAGTCGATTAGAAATCATTTATTATTATCTGTTTTTATACAGTTTCCTAACTCTTAAAATGTATTATCAAAAGTACGAAATATTAGTTATAAGAATTAGTAACATACTTGATTGTAGAACAAGTATGAATGTGTTCACTTACCCTTCACAATTTGATTGCGACATTCAGGGCACAAATTTCACTTGTCGCATGAATGCCAAACCTAATAGGATAAGTTGCACAACAACAATGCCTGTATGTTGTTATGTAATAAAAATATTATCATGCAAAGCATGTTGATACGATGGTGTAAGTGGGTTCATTTGAATGTTTTGTAATTTTTTTTTATGTCGACCTCTGATGAATAGTATCAAATCAGTAAATGTGATGGTAGCTTAATTATTCCGATATGAAAAATATAACAGATTGTATGAAAAAGTGAAGTTGATAAAAAAAAATCAAGCGTCATACACTAATGGCACGCCCCGTGTTGTTTGTTACCGTCCACATTCATGTAAGATACAAAATATCGGGTGTATAAATTGGCAGATAATCTACACGTGATGATATTCTTTCAAAAATTCAAAGCAGCTTATCTTGATTCTAAAATGTTGTACCATGCTTCCTGATCCTTCACGAGGTCCTTAAAGTTTGAACATCCAGTCGATAAATATGCGTTATTATTCATTATTAATTTACAGAAAACCCTGCAATTTCGATAGTATGACTAGTTTGAAAATTACTTGTCAGTGTGTGCTATCTTTCTATCCCAAACTTGTATTTTTAACACTTCTTAATTAACTTATTTTTATAAAAAATACGTTCGGCAAAGTGATATCCGCTTATGTCACTTTGACACAAATAATTCATTCAAACTTACTAGTTCCAAGTTTATGCCAATTCTGCTCTTCTCATTATTATCCGTTTGTATTAGTGCCCGCGTTTCAGTGTATTTGTGTTTCTGTGTTATTTTCGTTTTGTTTTCTTCAATTACAATGGATTTTACTATTTAGTCATAATCTGTTTTACCTTGCATCTGTAAATAAACCCCGATCTATCTATCTATTACCTTCTACTCTGAACCATGAGATTATTGATAAACAGGACAGCTAGTGAACGCTATGTTGCCATATGTAGATTTCTTTTAAATGGCTCCTGATGGCCTATGAGGCATGGTAGAACATTTTTTCATCGACATTTTCTATTCAGAATTTTACGAAGAACAACTCCACGTGTAGATTATCTGCCAATTTGTACACACCCGATATAAAGGTATTAAAGATATCTTTGAACTATCATTCATATAAGATAAAAGACATAAAGGTATTAAAGATATCTTAGATGCATCTACCATGGACACTATTCTCATCTCAGGCTATTATTTATATTCGATAAAAAACAATTACCATATTGAAGCCAATTAATATTAAATTAAACTATTCTGTATTCAATAAAATTATAATGTAAGCACACTTTTAAAATTCAATGAATGCCTGTTAACCAATAAAAAATTAATTTACACGCACCTATTGTTTGAAATGTAAACATTATACGTGTACATCTGGAACGATCACATAGTATATAATGCAATCATTAGAGCATTAAATTAATGGAATAGTGGCAGGATGTAACGTTATGATTTAACAGAATAGTGGCTGCGAACGTTAACAATAATTAGCATATAAGCAACACCTACAGATAATTAAATATAATTTTTCATCAGATTAAGAGTATTCTTCATTCTATAATATTGCATGCACATGATTAAGAAATCGTGTTAATTATAAAAGCAATTACTGCACATATGAAGTGTATTATAAGAATATCGCGGTTAATTAGGTTAATTATGGTGGTTAATTCTTTCAAAGTGTTAACAGCAACTATCTTTAATTTAAAATCAACATTTATAAATCAAATCATGTAAAACAGTCACACATTTATCAATTAAATTAAGACTTGGAAATGCATAACAGCATTCTTGAGATTATGTTAGTTAATTATAAGGTGTGAGCCACAGAATTTTATTCCAGAGTTGACCATGCCTGAGAGAGAGAAACATAACAGTCATGTCTGAGATTAATTCATTTTTTTTAAATCTAATTCGATTGAACTAATCTGGTCTCATGACGTAATAATATGCGACATACCTCATTTATCTCACAGCCAACTCTGAAACAAAATTTTGTGGCTCACATGATATATGTTACGAGTACAAACGGTAGCTAAGTAACATTAAAATTTACCAGAAATTGATTATACTTTATGATTTTGTAAAAAATTGAAAGCATCCCTTCACTAGATTCCAAAATAATCGCCTGCGAACAAAACTTATTTTCATGCCAGAGTTGAGTCTATACAACCGTTAAACAATATGAAAACAATTGTTGGTGGACATAATTATTTTTTATTAATTAGTAATAATTGAGATCTTAGACAACAGTTACTAACTGTCAACTATCGTCTATAGTCTCGATCATCAATAATTAAGAAGAAAAGTATAACCCCAACACTTTGTGACACCGTTTTAATGTTACTGTTAGCCCATGTAAAATTAACTAACATAATCTCAAAAAGGTGTTATTCATTTTCAAGTAGTTATCTTGCCCAACGTCTATGAATTTAGGCCTGTATAATAGCAAATAGTTTAGCATTAGCAATTGTCATCGAGACCCGTTAACATCCCTCTCTTTGCCTCCCTTACGAAGGTTCATAAGCCGCCCCTGATTTAGACTCTCTTCAAGTAAGCTTAATCTATTTTGTATTGCGTTAAATTTATACACAAACGAAGTCAATTTAGAACAGTCTATAATTTCTCTGTATTGTCATTGTTATAGATCAGTTATTGATACGTTTTTATCCGAATTATATAAATTATATATTAAACGTAACATTTTAATTATTACGAAATTAAAGGTATATAATTATGGTACAAAATGTAACATTTTATTTATTACAAAATTAAAGGTATATAATTCGGATAAAAATGTATCAATAACTGATTTATAACAATGACAATACAGAGAAATTATAGACTGTTCTAAATTCACTTCGTTACTTCACATGTCATTTCTATAAACAGAACATTAAAAATAGCAATGTTTACTGCATTCCCGATATTTTTAAACATCGCAGCATTATTGACTGTAGTAGTATTGCCATACTAGTTCTTTGATCAATTAAAGTAATATTTACAACTATTTAGTGACATAATATTATTTCTTGATATTGTAGTAGTGATTAATATACAGGATGATTTTCTAATATTGTGAAAAATTTTAAATACCAAGTTAAAAATAAACAAAAAAATTCCTATAAACGGGCGTTAATTCTTTTCATTAATTTACTTTTGATGGATATTAATGTTGCAAATGAATTTTATTCGATTTAATTGATAATTTACCACACAATAATAGATGCGATAACAGAAAATCGATAATTAATGGGGTACCTTGACAACAAAGTTTTGCATTGTCATAAAGTTAGGTTAGATAACAGAAAAACGGTAATTAGGTGAGTAGCTTTTAAAATTATAAAAACATGATGGTCATGACGTTATGTCACCAGGGCCGTGGTTTAACCCATTAACGACCATTAGAGTGGTTACCTATTTTATCATTAATTTTATAGTCAAAATAAATAATTAGTGTAATTTCAATTTTTTTTATTTTCTATTGGCTCTTCTTATTTTGAGTTCTTATATTAATTATAGAAAGAAATGTGTTGTTTGCGGAGTAATAAGTTCAGCAGAGCTCAGTTATTACGCCAGAAAAAAGTCTTTGGTCGTTAAAGGGTTAATAAAGGAATTATCACAGACGTAGCTAGAGTATGACAGTAAAGTATTCAGTGTTCTCCAGCTTCTCGCTGATTAGTGGTTGCTGAAATTGCTTCAGAGGTCGGAATAAGCTACGGCAATTAGAAAGGTGTCCGCAAGATGTATCCATCATCTTGTCACCAAAGATCAGAAACGACAGCATCTTGAGGTGACCCAAGGGCTACTGTCATGCTACCAGCTCATCAAGCATTGTTGCCTGCGATGAAACTTGGGTGCACCCAGGGGCGGCTCGTTATATAGAGCCAAGGAGCCCTGGCACTACTTCTAGTTTCAAGCCCAACAGAAAATGTTTACTATTTCCTCATTTTAAATATTAAAACAATACCTGCGTAAGTTTAATGAGTGGAGAAAAATCTAATGCATTTGTTCTTCAACGCAACGCAGCGCGTCTAACAGTGCTAATTTACTTCTGGCGTGGCATTTCGTTAGAATATTAACTATGGCGGGGTGGGGCGCGGTTGCCGCGTTCTGAACGTGCATTTGGATTCAAATATATTATGGCTCATCTCGTGCGTAATAAAATTAGTTTATTACGGAATAAACCTTTTTGCTCATAAACTACAGGAAATACATTAAATAATTAGGTAGGCTGCTGTCTAATTTGATTATCGCAAAAAAAGACAATAGCTTCCAGCTTTAGTGCGACGATTTTGAGTAATCATAATTACGGGCAAGAAAGTTTAATTGAGATATACACTTAAAAAACAATTGGCTTTGAGGGTGTACGGTTTTTGTTTTGCTTTCCATGTGTTTTGTTTGGGGGTATTTTCATTCCTTCCGTCTTCAAAAAGGAGTCGGGATATATTGTATGCCAAGTGGCTCTACCATCAAAATGTTCCACGAACCGCCACTGGGTGCACCATTTCTTTAAGGCAAAATGATTGATAGGAATTCAGGTTAAGGAAGACAAGGATGATAAGAAATTAGTTTCAGTCACGACAGACTGTTGTAGATTTAATCCATTAAGGGGGTCACTTCCTCAGCCGTTTTCCATTAAAAAATGTGACTTTTCTAGAAAACTACCGGACCAATTTCTCTGAAATTTTGCACACATGTTCTTACCTCCAAAGTAAGCACTTATGACTGAGGGATTAGAAAAATATCAATTCTATTCAGAATTATGACAAGAAAAAAAACATGAAAAATTTTAGAGTTCTTTTTATTTTTAAAAAATCCGCTACTCAACATATGGAAATATTCTAGCCATACAGATAGGTATCGATACCACCCTTAAAACAAAACAAAAATCGTGTTGATAGCTTTTATAGTTTTGAAGAAAAGTGTACCTAAACTTAAAAAAGTAAATTTTTCAGTACAGTCAAAAAACTTAAAAATAGTCCGTACAAGAGCTCGCCTCCCCCACTTTGCTTACAAATTTCGATCAATACTGCCAATCGGAAAAATGTAAAATACATTTTTTTATACGCAGAATTGAGTGTCGAATCAAAATCGACGATAAAAAAAACCGATTATTTTGTTAATTTGTGAGGAAGTGACTCCCTTAAGGAGGTAGATAACAATTTCGTGTGTATTCCCACAAAGTGCGTTTTTTTGTTATAATTTTTTTTGAAATAATGTATTGTATACACATTTGCTATTACAAGCAGATTCTAAGGCTTTGATTCAAGCTGCAACAAATGCTCATTAACAATTAACTTATCTAGTAACATTTTTGCATTCCAAGGCAGGGTTCGGACGATATATATCATCGGATATATATCATGATATATATCGTGATATATAATCGATGATATATATCATTGATATTTATGAAACACACAATACCAAAAAATTTCCTTGTTTCTCAAATATTCTCAGTTGTAGCAATATGGATAGTAAGCATTTGACCTATTATAAACTAGAGATGGGCGAAATGACTCTTTTTTCTCCAAAAGTGTTGATTCTTGAAGTGACGACTCTTAAAAATGAAAAAGTAAGTGTGAGTCCTCACTTTGAAAATTCTTCAATTTATCCCTGAAAACATAGTGAAGAGCATAAAAGTCCTCATTTCAAATTTTTTTCAATTTGATGTTTTAACAATTTAAATGTTTAAGCAACTGTGTTTGTTTGCAATAAACAAATATAATATAAATAAAGTATGTGCGTTATACCATATGTATAAAAAATATTTAGATAAGGCATGGCCATGATAAACAAAATCGTGGTCTTAGATTAGTTCAGCACATTGTTGACTTTATGTCAATTAATTACTTTCATCAACTGGTGGCGAAGACCAATATATTGATATTTATATAAATATCGGATATATTCCGAACCCTGTTCCAAGGAGTGCATGGTGAAAATTCGGGGTGGGGCATGTTTTGAGGAAACAAAAGAATGCAAGAAGCGATGTGCCTGGTCATCATCTGTTTACAGGCCCAAAAAAATGTCACCTCCTTGATGGATTTAAAATCATTGCCATCAGTAACTTGATAACTAATTTGTTATGCAGAGTCGCTGGTAAACGAAGGATTTTGGTAAATACAAGATGGATTTATGAGGCTGTACTTGGAAAGCCGGATACCATTAAACAATATTTACATTAGAATGAGGCATGGAGTTATTGAACAGTTATATTAATAAGCATTAACACACGAAGAATTTTCAATTTTATTTAGAAAAATGAACATATTTTAAGGTATGGCATTTCGAGACAAAGAAATATTACATAACCTTTCACATGCTTACACACATGACACTATTTTTGTGTTCTTAATGATTGTTGTTTGAGGTATTAGGTATAGGAACATGTAATAGGTGTTCTCCCAATCGAATAGGATTGTCACCACTTAAAGGTCTTTCTCCCTTTGTACACATTCATGCCACTGTATACCTTTGTATGAGTTGCCTTACCAATTCCAACAATTGCAGTTCTCATTTCCAAAGAATGTGCAATCGATATGGCAGTAACCAAGTGCATAAAACATTTTTTCTACTTTGGTTTAACAATCGACCTTTTGTCATATCAAAAATAGTTTAATAATGAGATTTTTTATTTTACAGTTTTGCTCATTATTAAACTATTTGTAGTAACATTTTAGTCGTTGCGATTGGCAGTACTTAAAAGTGACATATGTCGACATCAAAATGTAAAATTGCCGTTAATTCATAGGATAATTGGAACCGTCCAATGCGTTACACACTGAATATGTTCGAATGCATATTAGGGAGTTCACCACCAATGTACAAGGTTAAAGAAAACGGAGGCGTCATATTGTTCACTTTTTACCCGCGTGGAAAATGTGGAAACTCGGTGACAATGGCCGGACGCATGAATTCACTTGGCTCTCGGGACGACGTTTAGGCGACACAACATACACAGAGGAAAGCTTGTAATTTATTATATGTATTATCACTTTGTTTGCAAAACGAATATCACGGAAGAAACAGCGAGAGTATAATGCATGTTTCATTCGCGGCGAAAAAGAGCCGCTTGAGTCGGTGTGTTAATTCGGTGTGGATTTTTAATTAGCGTCGATAGATGCCTGACACGAGGAACGAGAAACAAATGTAAACATAACCTTAAATTTCGATTATCATTTAGGCATTGCATTATTTTATAAGCTAAAATTGGTTACAACTTACGTGGAGATAGTTTGTTTATCGCACCCTTGACAACCTCCCTTATTTTTGGAGATGTGTAAGTAATATTCTTGATTTAATATGTTTTAAAATTAACTATTGAAATCGCCGTAGAAATACGTATGTCAAATATTGAATTCGTTCGAAAGGATCAAATGTTTTTAGTGCTGCCAAATGTTAAAAGATAAAACTCACTAGGTTTAAGTATATATTTTATTTTAGAAATAATTCCTTAACTAAAACCAAAGTAGAAAAAATAGTATATTATACTTGTTTAATAAGAGGCATTGTGGGGCACTCGTTACATTGGAGCACTCCTCGCTGCGCGAGTCGTGCTCCAATCCCACTCGTGCCACAATATACCCTCTTATTAAACTTGTATAATAATGTACTATTTAGTACCATTTCATGAATTTTCTCAAAGTATCCCAAAGACGTCTTATTTCTCATTTCAACTTTGCCTTTTTACATTCTTTTTGAGAAACTTTCCGGTCATTTCTTTTCTATTGTCTTTTACTGTCCCACAAATTCCTGCACTTAGAAGTGATAACTGCTTAACCAGGGACTACCAGGCAGTACCAATTACACTGGGCAACAAAATTTTTGTTGCATTGATAAAAGTACTTGTTCTAACCTACTTTGGGTGTGCTGGATCTAAATATGGCGCAATTTTTTCACCCTAAGCTACCGTTTTTATGCAATCCCACAATCAACATGCATAACAAGTCATAAAAAATTGTATACAACACATAACAACGCCTTTAACGTACATAATAAACAGCGCTTTAGAATCGGGGATATTTCCGGATTACTTAAAATACTCCATTGTCCGGCCGATACTGAAAAATGGAGATCCCAATATTTTTAAGAACTATCGACCAATAAGTATATTAACATATTTTTCAAAAATTTTTGAACAGGTCATTAAAATTCGTACAGTTGGTTTCTTTCAAAAACAATTTGTTTACCGAGGTGCAACATGGATATCTAGACAACAGATCCACTACCACAGCCGCGGTTGAGTTAATTGATCTTGTAGCTAGTGCACTGGATAATAAAGAAATTCCCTTGGGCATTTTTTTACATCTATCCAAGGCTTTCGATTGCATTGACCATGATATTTTTACTAAATAAGATTTTCAAATATGGCATAAGAGGTGTTAACTTCAATCTGATCAAGTCATATCTTTGCAATCGAAAGCAAAAATTGCATGTTCTAAAAGGTTTTGAAACTGTTGAATCCAATATAAAGGATGTCACTAGAGGAATACCTCAAGGGAGTATTCTATGACCGACTTTGTTTATCATATTCATGAATGATATATCTAGTGTAACAAATAGACAAAACGAAGCTTTGATAAGCTATGTGGATGATACTAACATTATTGTGAAAAATCAAAATGATCAGAATCTCGTAACGACAGCCAACACTGTTTTTACAGACGCACTAACTTGGTTGAACAAACATAAATTATTTCTTAACAACGACAAGACGAATTGTATGATATTTGCTACCAAACAATCTACGCGGGACTTTCCAGACGTTTTAACTCTGGACTCTATTAACATACCGATATCTACATGCTGCAAGTTTCTAGGGCTCATTATAGATAAAAACCTTGATTGGTCAAACCATCTTGAGGGGCTAAGTAATAAGGTAAACAACACTTTGTATTGTATGCGAACAATTAAACATTATGTAAGCCATCATACGTTACTATCGGTGTATCATGCATATTTCTGTTCATTAATGCGATATGGAATTATATGTTGGGGTGCAGCTAGTAGATGTAAAAACATTTTTACTATACAAAAAACTGCACTAAGATTACTTTTCAACATGAAATTCAGAGATTCATGTAGAGGAGTGTTTAAAGCAAATGGTCTGCCTACAGTGGCGGCAATATATATTTACAATTGTCTAGTTTTTATCTATCAACATAAATCCTTATTTTATGAAAATCTAAATGTTAATACGAGGAATGCAAACATGACCTACAATTACCCAAGGCATACATTAACATTGTTAGAAAAAGCACCACACTACATGTTGATGCGACTATATAATAGACTCCCTATGTCTTATCGTAAAATTAATCAAATCCAGCAATTTAAAAATCAAATTAAAAATAAACTGGTAGAAATTGAACTGTACACCATGGATGAATACTACTCACATTTTTGCTAATTGTATATTTATGTATATATATATATACATATATTTTGGTTTAACTATTTTCTTAATTATATGCTTAATTATTAATGTAATTAATGTATATCTGTAAGAAATAAATTTGGTTTATTATTATTATATTATAAAACACATACAATTGAGCTTACAAATATAGTCATATTATGAGCCCAGAATGAAGGTTAATACCTTACAGTTCAGCTATGTTTTATTCCGGCAAAAAATTGCACTTGTAGCTCTTGCGTTTGTGCACTTGCTCAGGGCAATCTCGTTTTATACTCCAGCAGTAGTCTGCCATTATATTCCTGTCCCATCGCCCATGATAGAGCTCTTCCATGGTCATCAGGTCCTGGTGGAAGCATTCACCTTGTTCATCACATCAGCCCAAAGTTTTCTGGGAATATATCAAGGTGACTGTTCAAGAAATGGATCATGATACTCATGTTGCACCCCAGTTCGCGGAAAGACAACGTTCCAGTAACCAGAAACTCGTAGTTTACACACAAGTCACACATCTAATTACTGTTTTTCTTTAGGCGTGTTCGAGAAGAAATGTGTGTTTTCTGGGAGAAGAAGGTGACTAATTTCGGAATATTTACGCGGCAAGTAATGATGCGCCCAAACACGATAGCTAGACACCTATTCAAAATATCAACAAAAGGAAAAGGTTATTCGAGAGGTTTTTTGCTGCAAAAGTATGGTGAACTAAGTATAAAAAAGGTAAAAAAATTGAGCGAAAATTTTAAATGTCGAAATTGGCCGATTCAGAATATCAATAAAAGGAAAACAGGAGGTTATTTTTAATGCAAAAGTATGGTGAACTAAATTTAAAAAAGACAGAAAAATGAGGCGAAAATGTTATATTTGCCGAAATTTGCCGAACGTGCGTGATTGGGCAGCTATTCCTCGGCACCTGTGCAGAATTTGAAAAACGGGAGGTTATTTGTGAAATATTTGGCTCAAAAAGTAGGCTAACCCCATCACTCTGACATTATTCATTGGCGAGCAATTAAATAAACTACAGAAATAATGACAAATCAAAATGTCAAATTCCATAATAACAGTAGCTTGCAGAAGAAAACTGATTTCAGATTTACAATCAGCATTGCCAAAATACTCAGAATCTCTTGGAAAATCTTACGCAACAGGAAATATTTTTTTTGTTGCCCAGTGTAATAATAGTATAGTAATGTATACAGGGTTGGGATAAAGTATGGAACCAAGTAAATATCTTTAAAACAAAAAGGGCTAAATTTATGAAACTATGCAGGCAAGTATAATGACACATAACGCATCTGATGCCATATCTTTTGTTACTACTGTACTTCCGGTTTCACCGGAAATACCGTCAACTTTTTTAATTTAAATGGGACACCCTGTATATTTTTACATTTTCGAATAGATACGTTTCCAACAATTGCAATGATATAGGGTTCGATGGGTGTGACCTGTAGTTTTTTAAATATTAAACAAAATAATTCAACATCGAGTTGGCTTTTTACATCTTTTTACACTGTTTTCTGATAAAACAATTTCTTGTTTTTTGCGTTTTCTGTAACTGACAGATAGTATCCATGTGAAATATTAACATTGCTGTTCAATTTTGGGTGAACTAACTGAACGTGAAAAAATGACTTTGTTAATGATGGTTAGTTTTGGAGATTGATAAAGATCTCCACAAGATGCATGCAATATTTTTAATACAACATTCCCTGAGAGCAATTCTAATATTTATAAATCAACATTTTCAAGGGTTGAACAAAATTATTATAAAATTCACAAATTTAATTTTTTATTATATTATTTATTATTTAAAAAAAACACAAGTCCAAACCCTATATCATTGTAATTGTTGAAAAGGTGTCTATTTGAAAATGTAAAAATATACAGGGTGTCCCATTTAAACTAAAAAAGTTGAGGGTATTTCCGGTGAAACCGGAAGTACTGTAGTAACAAAAAATATGGCATCAGAAGTATTATGTGTCATTATACTTGCCTGCAAAGTTTCATAAATTTAGCCCTATTTGTTTTAAAGATATTTACTTGGTTCCATACTTTATCCCAACCCTGTATAATCAATACCCTAGTAGCACAAAATATTTCTTAAATATTGAAAAACACATATTTCTGTGATATTGATTATGACAGATTTTTATATGTTTTAGCAATATTTCTGTAAAATATTAAGGAAATATTACTATGTATATATTTTTACAATATTTGTAAAATAATGTTGGGGAAATATCATGATATATGTGGTTGTGGTGCGAATCCCAAACGCATGTACAGTATTACCGAGCACTCGAGATGTGTGGAGGTGAAGTTTGCGCAGAGTGAGAAAATATTCGGAGAACACGAGAGAACGTAAACGAATTTAAGATGGTCACGCGCAACACGTCTCGAGTGCTTGGTACAACTCTACTTACGGTCAAATATCACACTTTGGAGTTTGCAAATAAATTATATACTGGTTGAGAGAATAGATAGGAACATATAACGAAATAGCCACTAGCACAGTCGTCTACGTGTCAAACGGTTCAAACGGTGGCAGAATTGACAGAGACAGTACAGTGTTGCCTTTTTCTGTCATCCATATATTTCTTTGGATATATTTATAGAATGTTACTTACTAAATATATGGATTGAAATATATACAATATGTTTATAAAATAATTTCATTTCAATATTTCCATAGACATATTAAATGAATATTTACTTTGGCCTTTTAATATTTCCGAAACATAAAAATGTAAAATCAATATTTCGAAAATAATTCTGACACATAGTGTGCTACTAGGGTACTTGGTATGCTCCTGCAGTTAAAAGCCGAAGGTGACTCATCACTTAAAATCGCATGAATCGGACACACATTTCATGTTTTATTTCACACTGTCAAATGGATGCGAAGTGTAATGCAATCCATACTACGAAAATGCATTAGTCACCTTCAGTTTTCCCGGCGGCGCTAGACTTCTATTGATTATAAACTTAAAATTGACAGATTTATGAATCGCACCAATCAGAGATAAGTCAATCTGACATTTCTTCTGATTTTGTAATCATGGGAATAATTTTATATGTATCCCGAGCGAAAAATCGTATTAGGCGTTCTGTCGATTTTTTACGACCTCACGCCTAATACATCAGTGACGGTTCGCGGGGTTTTTCTGGTACGGCCAAGGAACAAGAGGTGGTAATACAGATAGATGCGGTCACAGAACACATACCTTTTTGTAGGGTAAAAATGTCTGCAGGCAGTCATGCTGTTTTGTATTTTTTTGCATTCATAAAACCCGAAAAAAATAATAAAATAAAAATGATAATTTTCACGAAAATAATGGTTGCCATGAAAATAACAAAAATGTTGCGCAGTTGATCTGTTTAGTTTTTATGAATGAAAATAGAAATAATAGCATGAATCCATGCAGAACATTTTATAGCAAACATATCCCGCACTTTTTCTTGAATACAATACAGTGACGGTTCGCGAAGTTTTTTCTGGTACGGCCGAGGAACAAGAGGTCGTAATACAGATAGGTGCGGTCACGCAGCCAGCCGTCTCTGCAACTGACCCTACCCATCTGTATTACCACCTCTTGTACTTCAAATAAAATTTAAAAAAATCTTGGCCTGCTTTACTAAATGTGGAGTGAATACGTTGTATAAACGAAGTGTAAAACCGCATTAATTCCGGTTACGCGCGTCCAACTTTTGTTATCTTTGATAATTCCACAAACAGGATGTGTCGTCGAGTTTTTAAAAATATCCACTAGAAAATGCAATCTATTTTTGCCAATCCACGTGATTAGATCATAACAACTGGGAGTAATTAAAGAATCTTATGATTGAATTACCCAAGAATGCCAACGAAAATTGCCTCCCATCCGCAAGGTTAATTGCTCGGTTAATTGATTCCGCCTAATCGCTTTACCACAATTCTAAAGATCAATTGAGCCATTACGCCTGCTTATTCTAATTCTGGCATGCCTTCATATTATAATTTTCACAGTCATAGTTCCTTTTTTAAAGTTTCAATATTGACTAGTTTGCAGTTCAAATGAAAGCAAGGTGTGTGGAACCTTGTCCCATTTTCATAATTTAACTGCGCCTTCAAGGCCCTATTCCTCACGGGATTTTATCGACTGGGAGGAGTGGCTTCTTTTCGGCTCGAATTATAGCGCTTTGTTTCAGTTTTCCCTTTCATTACCAAACGTTTGCGTGCCTATTGTGCATTCGATGTAACAATAAATTATATAAAAAGTACATGCATAATTAACCCAGGTGCTGTGAATTAAATATTCCTATATATCGCTCTTTTAATATGTGCATTTTTTATTTATTTTGTTTTTAAGGATAGTAATATGAAATGGATATTAATTCTACCAAATAAATACTGTATGTTAAAAATTCTCGACCGACGGATAGTGTGATCATAATTTGATGTTTTCAGATTTGGTGGCCCCTGCGTGTCAGGCTATGTATTTCTCTGTGTGACTGTCAGTGGGCGCTGTATCTCAAAAAACTATTAAAATGGAACATTAAACATAAGCTTTATTTGACGATCCGAAGAACTGAACTTTTGGTAAACGACCGGCCGTGGATGCTTACCTTTTATTTTAATTTTTGCCGATATTTAAAAAAAATTACAAAAACCTTTTATTGCGGTGGCTATCCACATAAGAAGAAAATGTCATACCTCATGTGCCCCGATAGAAATAAATAAATAAATATACTGAAGGCAAAAAATGAAACACTTGAAATTCGTGAAATTTCGACCAAAGTCGGCGAATTTTCAATCGATTTGGATTAATCTTTGAGGGCGAAAATCTTTGAAGAGTCTTCTTTAAGCTTAAGTTCGCATGCATGACTTTAAAGAAGACACTTCAAAGTTTTTTGCCCTTAAAGATTTATCACAATCGATTGAAAATACGCCGAGTTATTGCGGTTTGAAAATGGTCGAAATTTTACGAATTTCAAGTGTTTTATTTTTTTCCACCAGTGTATACTTGAATTTTTATTATTCTTTAGGCTTACAAGGAACGAAATCATATATTATTTGTGCAAAAATAATTGAGTTTACTTTCATATAAGGGCCTTTTGTTACTTAAAAAAAAAAATTTAAAAAAAATTGCATCAAATTTACGTTAATAAAAATTGTACAGAATGCCAAAATGAACGACTTGTAATCAGGGGCGGCTCGTTATACAGAGCCAAGGAGCCATGGCACTACCTTTAGTTTTGAGCGCAACAAGAATTTTTAATTAATTCTTAAAATTCTTTTTTTTTTGATGGTGAGGTTACTTCGAAGAAGAATGGTGTTACAGATTTAGTGCATGTCTGGGACAAAATATAAACGCACGATAAATCTAAAGTACACATAAATCATATTTTCAGCTTGTTTGAAATTATGAACCTTTACTTTACAACTCAAAATAATCTTGGACTATGAAGATTAATCGTTCTTTCTTTCTTCAAACAAGTAGGCGAGGGCCTCCCCATATTGTAAAAGTACCATCAACAAGTGAATTGTTTTATTTGAATTATTCAAAATGTATCTATTAAATCTAAAGTTGTCGAAACTGCCGGCACAAAAAGTGAAATAACAAGGTGATCCCAATAAAGTTAATGGTTTTATTTGAATTCTTTTTCAAATTAGTTTCACTTTTTTGGACAATTATTATTTATTTATTTATGTATTTTATCGTGACAATATTCTTCATAATGTATCTCTATTTCGGGATATTGTACATTATTTTTGAATAAACCAGATTTATTATTATTATTATTATTAGTAAAGCAAAATGAAAAAATATTTACTATTAAAAAAAAATGGAAAATGATTTTGAACAATGGAGTGATTTTTGAGACTAATTTAAACCATTTTCTTAGTAGAATATTCTGCATTTTTTATTATTAAGCCTGTTTTTTCGTTTTTTTTTTTGGCTAAATATCTTTTATTTTGACCTAAATTTTCGATTTCCTTATTAAAATTTTCGACTATTTGGTCCGCATTTTTTATTTCTCCCGAAGAATTTTTAATGGTGACCCTACTGGTCTGTGAGACCGGGTGTGTCGAATAACTTTATTCTCCGGTATTGTTTTTTGTTGCAATTTCGAGTAGCTGCCGCATTGCAGAGCTTAAATTGATTAACTATCCATAAAATCGTGTCAGTTTTTAATGTTTGCGGATGATTTGAAACTTTTTAGAACTATTTCCAATGATTCTGACCATGCTATGATTCAAAGTGATCTAGACAATATATTTAATTGGTGTGAAATTAACAAATTACCACTAAACCTACAAAAATGTTATGTCATATCCTTTGGAAAATTACGCCTTTTAACACAATTCGACTACACTATCGACACATCTTCTGTGTCTAGAGTTAGTGAAATAAATGACCTAGGTGTCAAGTTAGACCAAAAGCTTAATTTTGATTCACATATAAAATCAATTACAAATCGTGCATTGCGAACATTGGGGTTTGTCATTAGAATTAGTAAACATTTTTCACTTGATACTCTAAAACTTTTGTTTTGTTCATTAATTCGCTCAATTATTGAATATTGTTCGCCAGTATGGAATCCGTGCTATAGGGTATATATTAACCAACTAGAAAAAGTTCAACACAAATTTATTCGTTTTTGCGCATACAATTTTCGTATCAGGAATCATGATAGTAGTAACCATTTGGAACGATTGCGTTTGAATCTAAATTTAATGACATTACAGGAGCGCAGGATTCGTTTCGATTTATATTTTTTACATAAACTTATTTCTGGTGTAACTAATAGCGACTATCTTGTATCCAAAGTTAGGTTAGTTGTACCAATCTCTGATCGTCGTATAAGAAATAATACAACTTTTAAAGTTGATTTCTATTTATCTAATTACAGTAAAAACAAGCCTTTGTCCAGAATATTTCAACTTGGAAATACTTTAGCGAGGACAAACCCGAATTTAATTTTTGATACTACACATATAATTTTTAAGAGAAAAGTTAAATCGTTAAGTCTTGATAATTTTATATAGATTATTGTACTTTAGTACTTACACAGTTTATGTTTTGTTAAATTTTATTAATAGTAGTCAATGGCACACTTCAATTTATTTATGTTTGTATTTATATTTATACTTTTGTTACCGTTTTTGCTTTTTTATTGTAAATTGGTGAATCCGTTATCAATAAATAAATAAATAAATAAAAAAAATATCTTTGTTTTATTGTCAAAGAGCAAAAATTTAAAAAAAAACATGAATATTAGTAACACGTTTAAAAAAATCTTCAGTTGAAAACCCTGGTGCGTGAGACCGGCGTCACCATTAAATTTGCGTCATTTTTGACCTGTATTTTCGATATTTTTGGTCAAAATATTTTAACTTTTAGCCTAAATATCCCTTATTTTGACTTTTTGCGATTTAAATGTGTAAATTTTTGACTTTTAGGCCCGCATTTTTTATTTTCCCGCCGAATTTTTAATTTTTAGATTTTTGACCTGTATTTTAGATTCTTTTGGGTCTAAATTTTTGAACTGTTGACCTAAATTTTCTTTGTGACATAAATTTTCGATTTAATTATTAAAATTTTTGATTTTTTGGTCCGCATTTTTGATTTTGCGGGGCGAATTTACAATTCAAGTTATAAATTTTGGATTTGATTTTCGTTAAAATATCTATAACCTGAATTATTGATTAATATGCGAGATTTCTTTTTATTTTTTCCGGTATTTCCGACTTTTGTTTGTTGAAATTTTCGATTTTTTTGTCTGCATTTATTATCTTTAGGCCCGAGTTTTTGATGTACTCTCTAAATTTTTGACTTTCTGGCTTTTATTATATATTCTAATCTTTTGACCTATTTTTTTTTTGACTTAACTTTTCGATTTGATTGTTAAAATTTTCGATTTTTTGGCCCCCATTTTTGATTTTTCGTTTAGTCTGCATTTATTATCTTTAGGGCCGAGTTTTCGATGTTTTGTCTAAATTTTTGACGTTTTGACCAACATTGTGGATTTTTTTAAAATCTTTTGCCCTAAATTTTTTTTATTTTTTTTTATTTGTCTGTTAAAATTTTTTCCTTGGTCCACTATTTTTATTTTCAGGCCAGAATTTAAGATATTTGGTCTCAAATTTTTATCGTATATTTTAGATTTTTGGTCTATTTTTTATCCTATATTTTAGATTTTTTAACTTGGATTATTGATTTTATTTTTCAATACCCGGCGGTGCATTAGCACGGGGAGTAGTTGTTTTGATTGATATTTGCGGTTCTTACTATAATAAGTAAGACTTCGCTGCAGAAGCTCAAGTAATTAATTACTACTTTATTATATTTTAATAAACTGCAGCTAATTAAACATATGTTTAATATTTTCTATTATTGATTTTATTTCGTGAATTTTTTTATTTTTTGCAATTATTTTCGGATATCTGGTCAGAAACTTATTTTTGGCGGCTGAAAGTGGCAAATTATTTTGCTTCTACCTAAGTTTTCGAGTTTATGTCTGCGTTTTTTATTTTTAGATCAGGATTCTTGATTCCTTTGGCCATATTTTAGATTTCTGTATTCTCGATTTTTTTATTTTTCTTTATTTTCAGCAAAATATTCGATTGATTTGTAGAAATTTTCGATTTTTTTGTCTGCAATTTTTAACTTTACGCCCGTTTTCGATGTTTCGTCTAAATTGTCACAGATTTAGGCTCTATTGTAGATTCTTAGATTACCTATATTTTGTATTTTCGATTATTTTGGTTTCAATTTTTGGTCTTTTGGCCGAAATTTTCTTTATTTCGAATTAAATTTTCATTTGTTTGTTAAAATTTAATTCTACTACTTTGATTTTTAGGTACGAATTTTAGATTTTTGGTCCTAATTTTTTATTTTTGTCCCATATTTTAGATAGACAAGTATGAACACGAATAAACTACATTACATTACATTTTCTTAACTTGAATTATTGATTTAATTGTGCGATTTTTTTTTTAATTTTTGCTTTTATTTTCGAATTTCTCGTTTGAACTTATTTTAAGCTAAAAAAAAGTTATTTTGGGGCTGATTTTTCTTTGCTTGAATTTTCAATTTTTAAACCGGGATTTTTGATTTTTTGGCCGATATTTTAGATCTTCGGCTGTTTTGTTCCAATTTATTGATTTTTTTGCCAAAATATTCGATTGGTCTAGGAATATAAATGGTTCTTTGTTTCTTTAAAAAAGGAGGGGGATATTGTAGAAGTGGCTCTACCATCAACATGTTATACGAGCCGCCACTGCTTGTAATAAACAAGTTATTGCGAAAACTAAATTTGTAAAAGAAAACACTGTTGCGTACTGCCAATTAGTTTATCAAGATATGCCAAAACATCGATTGTTATTATACTTTAGATGTCAATACACAAAAATAAAGTAACTTTTATATTTAAATAAAACATTCAAACGCATACACTTTAATATTTTACACATCTGTAATAAAAAAGAGTTAGATGTTCATGTACTTTTATACTTCAATAGTTAAATAGTAATAAAAAAGCAGTAAAGGTTATTTTTAGAAATGGCCGCATGAAATTCGCGCAGAAAAAAATCAATTATTAACGTGAAGAAATGAACAAAAAATTTCAAGAATTCTAAATAAATGAATGAAACACAAGTAGCATCTAAGAAAATGTTTATGAGGCCATCATCTCCGATTTGATGGTATAAAAAGGACTTTCTTGATATTATTCATATTTATGAATTGTATTCAAAACTAGTGCGAGATTGAAATAAGTTTATTGTTTACACAAGGTGTTCATTCTAGCGTTTTCTACAACTTCCAAAAACTATTAGCATTTTATAAAATTATTTAAAAAGGATTTTCTTGATGTTATTCATATTTATTAATTTTATGCAAAACTAGTGCGAGTTTGAAATAAGTTTATTGTTTATTCTGGCGTTTTCTACAACTTCTAAAAACTATTAGCATTTTATAAAATTATTGACCAGAATTTTTTTTTTGTTTATTTCGAAAATCAAGGTGTTTATGAAATATATCTATAAACAAAGATGTTCAGTTCTTTGTTATCTTCAACATTTATAAAAAGGTTTTCGTAATATTTTTTCAATTAAAAAAAAAATCGAAAAAAAAACGTTTAATGCACACCCACTTCCGGTTTTCAAAATTACACCAAAGTTTTTCGGTTCTTCAGATTCAATTTAATTTATTTATTAATATGTCAACAGGAGTTTTACAAACGTCAAAGATACAAGTAAAATTTGTAATAAGAATAAATAAAATTAAAAAAATTAAATCCAAAATATGAGCATTATAAATCTGTAATTAAAACTTAAGCTAAAAAATAAAGCGTATGACATCATGTCGCGAATTAATTAAAAATTCGTCATAAGAATAAAACGATACCAGCCAGGGGCGGCTCGTTATATAGAGCCAAGGAGCCATGGCACTACTTGTAAAACAAAACAACTAGCTGTGCGGATAAAAAAATAGTATATTATTAAACGAGTGAGAAAGTTGGCCATTGCCACGGGATCTAGGACGTTTCGCCGCGGCCGATTCGCGCCCGCCGGTTCACGCCCGCCGTTTCGCCGCTGGGCCAGTTCGCCGCCGGCCGTTTCGCCGCCGGGACAGTTCACCGCCACAATAATATTACAATAAACTACGTATTGAGTGATCAAATGAATTTCAGATTAGAACAAGCCTTGGATATAATATATGTTTAAGATATATAAATAAACTATGATGGCAAAATTATATGGCGGAGTCCACCCAATATTTTATGCCCTTCTTCCAAACAAACAAAGAATAACCTATGTGCGTTTGTTTAATTTAATTAAAGACAAAGTTCCTAATTTAAAGCCACAAAGTGTTACATGCGATTACGAACAAGCTGCAATTGCCGCAATAGAGGAGTGTTTTCCTCAAATTAATGTGCATGGCTGTTTCTTTCATTTGGCTCAAAATATGAGGAAGCATTTAGGAGAGATGGGCCTTCTGCACGAATATAACACCAATCCCGAATTTTCTTTAAAATCAAAAATGATTATTTCATTAGCATTCGTGCCAGAAAACAGCTTAGATGATTATGTTGATGTGGTGTCCGATAGTTTACCAGACGAACTACAACCGTTGATGAACTGGTTCGAAGACAACTATGTGGGCCGAATTAATAGGCGCAGAAATGGAAGACGACCTCCGTTATTTCCGTATTCTATGTGGAACGTCTACAACAGAACATTAAATGGAACAGATCGCACAAACAATCACGCGGAAGCCGTCCACAGACGCCTTGGGTGCGAATTAAATATGCACCATCCAACAATATGGAAATTCATAGATGCGTTGAGGAGGGTTCAAAAAGGAAGAGATCTATATCTGGAGCAACTTATGGCGGGTCATCCACCGCCAAATAAATTAAGAAAATATCGGGACACGGACGAGCGTATTCTAAGAATAATCACAGATTTTGGAAATAGAGAACCAATCGATTATTTGCGTGGAATATCACATAATTATCAAATGAATAATTAAATTGTCGCTTATTTATATTTCTTTTTAAGTACTTATGTAAATTAAATATAAACATTTATCATCATCATTATTGTGTTTCATTGGTATTCCTGTTGTTGATTAAGTATTTACCGATATTAAATTACGATTGAAATATAGAGTAAAACAGTAATTAAATTAACAGTACAAGATAAAATAATTATAAAAATAGTAAAGTACATATTATACAATATATACAAAAAAATAATCAAATCTGGAATTCATTTGATCACTCAATACATACGTAGTTTACTGTAATATAATACTGTCCCGGCGGCGAAACGGCCGGCGGCGAAACGGCCGGCGGCGAACTGGCCCGGCGGTGAAACGGCGGGCGTGAACCGGCGGGCGCGAACCGGCGGCGATGAAACGTCCCATCCCCTTGCCACGAGGGTTGCAATTTACCCGAGTGGCAATGGCCAACTTGTTCACGAGTTTAATACTATACTTTTTCGCATCATATTAAATAATTACCTAAAAAGGGTTTTCTGTTTGTATTAAATTATAACGAATAATTTTTCTATTTGGAAATTGCGGCAGTTCGCTGACAAAAAACGAATCGTAACCATAGTAACAACTAAACTGTTGGGCAATGAAATCGCTATCATTTGATTGAACGTCACCTGTTGGGCAATGAAACCGCTATCATTTGATTGGATGTCACCTGTTGAATAATGAAACCGCTATCACTTGATTGGACGTCACCTGTGGAGAAAATGATTCGGCCGAATAATGGACAACTTTCTCAATCAAAAACGATTTAACAACGTTTATATTATTTAATAAGATGCGAAAAACGCTTTTTTTGTTTTCCGTGTGTATTGTTTAGTGGTGAGGTTACGTGGACGAAGAATGGAGTCACAGATTTGTTGCATGTCTGAGACAAAATTTAAACGCATGATAAATCGAAAGTACACATAAATCATATTTTCAGCTTGTTTGAATTTTGGTGTTTGAAATTATGAACCTTAACTCACAATAACCAAGGACTATAAAGATTAATCGTTCTTTCTTTCTTCAAAAAGGGAGGCGGGGAACATGTTCCACAAGCTGCTGTTAAGAGTGATACTAACCAAGTGAATTGTTTTATTTGGATTCTTTTTAAAATAAGTTACACTTTTTTTGATCAATAAAAAAAAATGTTTTGTTATTTAAAAAAATATTTTGAGGAATAGAGTGATTTTTGAGACTAATTTAAACAATTTTCTTACTGCATTTTTTATTATTAAGCCTGTATTTTCGATTTTTTTGGATCTAAATTTTGGATCATTTCGCCTAAAGAATATTATTTTGACCTAAATTTTAGATTTAATTGGTAGAATGTTCTACTTTTTGGTCGGTATTTTGGATTTTTCGAGCCGAATTATTAATTCTTAGATTTTTAACCTGTTTTTCGGTCTACATTTTTTTAAATTGTTTAAATTTTCGATTTCTATCTCCGCATTTTTGATTTCTCGGGCCGAATTTTTAATTTTTAGATGTTTTTACTGTATTTTCCATATTTTTTTGGTCTAAATTTTTGATTTAAAGAATATTATTTTGACCTAAATTTTCGATTTAATTGGTAAAATGTTCTACTTTTTGGTCGGCATTTTGGATTTTTCGAGCCGAATTATTAATTCTTAGATTTTTAACCTGTTTTTCGGTCTACATTTTTTTAAATTGTTTAAATTTTCGATTTCTATCTCCGCATTTTTGATTTCTCGGCCCGAATTTTTAATTTTTAGATGTTTTGCCTGTATTTTCCATATTTTTTTGGTCTAAATTTTTGATTTAAAGAATATTATTTTGACCTAAATTTTCGATTTAATTGGTAAAATGTTCTACTGTTTGGTCGGCATTTTGGATTTTTCGAGCCGAATTATTAATTCTTAGATTTTTTAACCTGTTTTTTCGGTCTAAATTTTTTTAATTGTTTAAATTTTCGATTTCTATCTCCGCATTTTTTATTTCTCGGGCTGAATTTTTAATTTTTAGATGTTTTGCCTGAATTGTCCATATTTTTTTGGTCTAAATTTTTGATCATTTAGCCTAAATATTCTTTATTTTCACCTAAAATCGATTGAATTGTTAAAATTTTCGACTTTTTAGTCCGCATTTTTTATTTTTCGGACCGAATTTTTAATTGTAGTTTCGAATTTTTGATTTCTTAGATATTTCAACCTGAATTATTGATGCGAGTTTTTCGAGTTTTGATTGTTAAAATTTTCGATTTTTTCGTCCGCATTTACTATTATTATTATTATTTTGTTTTGTTTGTTTGTTAAAATTTTTGTCCTCTTGGACCACCATTCTTATTTTTAGGCCTGAATTTTAGATTTTTGGTCTAAATTTTTTATTTTTGTCCTATATTTTAGATTTTTTAACTTGAATTATTGATTTTATTATGCAAGTTTTTTGTATTCTTTAATAATAATAATAACCAAACTTTATTTCAACAAACAATGTTATTGGGAACATAAATGAAACTGTGTCAGAAAAATAATAAATAATAACAAAAATTATAACAAATTGTAAAAAAGAAATGAACACAAACTATTCTTTGGCTATTATTTTCAAATTTCTGGTCAGAAACTTATTTTCGGGGGCATAAAGTAGAAAATCATTTTGCTTCTTCCTAAATTTTCGATTTTTTTGTCTGCCTTTTTTATTTTTAGATCAGGATTCTTGATACTTTAGCCCATATTTTCAATATTTTTTTTGCATTTTTGGCCTAAAAATTCTTTATTTTGATCAAAATTTGATTGTCTGCATTTTTTTATCTTTGCGAGTTCTCGATGTTTTGTCTAAATTTTCACCTTTTTAGGCTATATTGTAGATTTTTACTTTTTAGCCTATATTTTGTATTTTCGATTTTTTCGGTTTTTGGTCTTTTGGCCGAAATTTTCTTTATTTTGACTTAAATTTTCGATTTGTTTGTTGAAATTTTCAAATTGTTTGTTAAAAATTTTAATTTTTTGGTCCACCACTTTGATTTATAGGTACGAATTTTAGATTTTTGATCTTAATTTTTAATTTTTTGTCCCATATTTTAGATTTTCTCAACCTGAATTATTGATTTTATTGTGCGATCTTTTAAAATTGTTTTTGCTATTATTTTAGAATTTCTTGTCGGTACTTATTTTAAGCTCAAAAGAGTTATTTTTGGAGCTGAAAATGGTAAATTATTTTTCTTTTGCTTGTATTTTCGAATATTTGGTCTGCATTTTTATTTTCAGACCAGGATTTTTGATTTTTTGCCGATATTTAAGATTTGTACCAAATTTTTGATTTTTTGGCTAAAATATTCGATTCGTTTGTTGAGATTTTGGATTTCTTGGTCTGCATTTTTTTATTTTTAGACTTGAGAATTTAGACAAAACATCGAAAACTCGGGCCTAATTAAAAAATGGAGACCAAAAAGTCGAAAATTTCAACAAACAAAACTCGAAAAAATACCCGAAAAAAAATTCTCACATATAAATTAATAATTCTTTATTTTGGCCTACATTTTTGATTGGTTTGTTGAAATTTTCGATATTTCAGCATTTTCGATTTTCAGGCTCGACGTTCTGGTCAATTTTTTTGATTTTCTGTCCTACATTTTATATTTTTTTAACCAGAATTATTGATTTTTACGCGGAAATTTTTTATTTTTTTGCGGAATTTTTCTTTGTGGTTAAGTTTTTGATTTTTGGCCTTTATTTTAGATTATTGATGATTGATAAGATAATAACAATCTGCAGCTTGTCAAATAAACCTTAATTTTAAAGTTTAATTTGAAAATCTACATTCTGGCATGAGAAAAAAAATGATCGGAACCGTCTCGCTGGGAACGTCAACACGGATATTTCCGTTGAAATTTCGAATTCGGACATTTTTACGAAAACAATGCTTTCTTCTTTCAAAAAATAAAAAGGAAATGGCTGCGAAGATAAAATACAGAATCGAAATTTTAAGAAAACGCAATAATGGAAGATTAACCCTTTGATCGGGAGGAACCACGTGGGTAGCTAGTGACTCGACGTATGTGTCATACCGGACAATAACGACCTACAGACCAGCGGCGTCTCGTGGATGTTCGGCGGTGAGACAATGGAAGAAAATTTGACCGAAACAGCAACGGAATATTTATTTCCTCCAAAAGAATAAGTTGTGCGGTACGAGCGGCATCTTTGTCTTTGCCTCCCCTACGGAAATCCACGAGCCGCCGCTGCTACACACGTGATATTTTATATAGTCAATTGGGCAACAAAGTTCGCTATACGAATTTTTCGCTACACCGGGTGATCAGTTTCATTCCGGGCCAAAGTATTATATTTAACAAAAACTAAATTGACTGCAAAAATTATTTTTTTGATTTAAAAATTTTCGAAAAAAAATCAAATATCGAAATATTTGAAAGTTAAGTAATTCCTTAAACACAAATCGCGCAGTTTGTATTTTCTATCTGAATATCAAAGTACATTAGTTTTATCTTAAAATAACCACTAAAACAAAAAAATTCAAATCAAATAAATAACCTAAAATTAATACAAAAACCAAGTATAAGCCAAAAATATATAAAATTCAGTCTGGAAAATCTAAATTATAGGGCACAAAAATCAAAAACCCAGGTCTAATAAATTAAAATGCAGGCTAAAAATTGAAAATTCAAGCAAAAAGAAAATAATTTGCCGTTTTCAGCCCCAAAATTCTTTACCTCAAAGTAAATTGCCGAAATTCTAAACTCAATAATAATTAAAAAAATTCGCCCATAAAAACAATAATTCAAGTTAAAACATCTAAAATGAAGGGCAAAAAATTAAAAATTTGGTCAAAGAAACTCGAAAATACTGAATAATTAAACACAGTTATATTTCTTACTTGTATTTAATTATTTAATTACGCAACTTCACATAACTCACAAATACATAACAATCGAAAATACTGGCCAAAAGTTCGTATACAAAAATCAACAATTCACGTTAAAAATCTAAAGTATAGACCAATCAAAAAAATCGCTCGTTAAAATTTATAATCAAGGTAAAAAACTAAGAATATAGGCAAAAAATCGAAAATTTAGACCAAAAATCGTAAACTCTCGGCAAAAATAAAAAATGCAGACCAGAAAAAACACGAAAATTTTAACTAAACATTCGAAAATTTTGGTTTATATGCCAAAAACTCTAACATTTGGAACAAAGAAATGAAAAACACAGACCAAACATTTGAAATATAGGCAAACAACCAAATATCCTGATGTAAAAAATAAAAAATGCAGACTAAAAAATTGAAACTTTATCCCAAAATAATTCGCCGAAACTCTAAACTCAAAAATAATTAAAAAAATTCGGTCATAAAAACAATAATTCAGGTTAAAAAAATCTAAAATGAAGGGCAAACATTAAAAAACTTGGTACAAAAAAATCGAAAATACCCTCAAAACAAAACAAAAGTCGCCCATAAAAATCAACAATCAAAAATTCGCTCGTTAAAATTAATAATTAAAACAAAAAAACTAAAAAAATCGAAAAATGTAGAAAATTTCAACAAACTATTAAAAAAATTTGACCAAAATCAAAATATTTTGGCCAAAAACTCTAAAAGTTAGAACAAACAAAGAAATCAAAAATGCAGACCAAATATCTAAAATATAAGCAAAAAAAGAAATAAAACACCTGGTCTAAAAAATAAAACTATGCAGTCCAAAAAAAATCAACAAAAGAAAAATAATTTGCCAATTTCGGCACCAAAAATAACTCTAGCTCAAAATAAATTGCCAATCAGAAACGCGAAAACGTTTAAAAAAAGATAAAGGACAAAAAATCCAAAACTCGAAAATACCGGCAAAAAGTTCGCACATAAAAATCAACAATTCAGATTCAAAATCTAAAGTATAGACCAATCAAAAATTCGCTCGTTAAAATTTATAATCAAGGTAAAAAAAAACTAAGAATATAGGCAAAAAATCGAAAATTTAGACCAAAAATCGCTCTCGGCAAAAATAAAAAATGCAGACCAGAAAGAAAACCTAAAATTTTAACTGAATATTCGAAAATTTTGGTTTATAGGCCAAAAACTCTAATGAAAAACACAGACCAAACATCTGAAATATAGGCACACAACCAAATATCCGGATGTAAAAAATACAGACTAAAAAATTGAAACTTTATCCCAAAATAAATTGCCCAAACTCTAAACTCGAAAGTAATTAAAAAAATTCGTCCGTAAAAACAATAATTCAGGTTAAAAAAATCGAAAAATGAAAAATGTACAAAATTTCAACAAACAAAGAAATCAAAAATGCAGACCAAATATCTAAAATGTAAGCAAAAGAAAATAAAATCCCTGGTCTAAAAAATAAAAATATGCAGACTAAAAAATTACAAATTCAAGTAAAAGAAAAATAATTTGTCAATTTCGACACCAAAAATAACTCTGGCTCAAAATAAATTGCCAACCAGAAACGCGAAAATGTTCAAATAATTTGTCAATTTCGACACCAAAAATAACTTTGGCTCAAAATAAATTGCCAACCAGAAACGCGAAAATGTTCAAAAAAACATATAAAGGACAACAAATCCAAAACTCGAAAATACCGGCAAAAAAAATCAGCCATAAAAGTGAATATTTCAGGTTGAAATAGAGGGCAGAACATCAAAAACGACCAAAAAAGTTATACAGAAACTGGAGGTCAAAAATCTAAAATATTGGTCAAAAAATCATAATACAGGGACGATAAAAATGCAAACAAAAAGATTGAATATTTAATATAGTAACAATAATTTATTTACGGGCAACGAGTGTTGCCAGTAGCAATTTTTAATTTCCCAAATATTTAATAAAACTCCCCCAAAATTACGCCTCCGTCCCTCTCCAAAATAATAAATTTTGAAAATAAAACGTAAATACAGTGGTAAAATATACAAAATTAAAGCATTATAATTATAAAATTTAATATTTATCTTCATCCTGAATATTTTCATCTTCTTTTCGGAACACAAACATATTTTTTAAATTAAAGTGCAGCATCTCATTAGAGGTAACAAAATTACGAAAACGGCAATAATAGAATCCCTAGGACAACTTCCATAAATGATATCACAGTTTTTTCCTCATCGCTGAGGAAAATGACTGACTTCTTTATGGTAATGATGATTTCTAGCAAATGTAATAACATGTTCATTAATTTCCGTAAAAATACCTCTCGTATAAAATACCCACCCCAAAAAATACTCCATTGATTGAAGTTCCCCAAAATACACCCCAAAACAATAATTTACCCCATTTTGGGGAAAAAAAAACCCCAATCTGGCATCACTGAAGCGAGCCGCGGAGTCATGTGACTCCTGTGCAAATTTGCAGCTTAATTTGAGTATGTTTCCCGGCTTTTTGAAGATGACCTTTTTTTGCTCATCACTCTGCCTCTACCACTGTTTTTTCTCTCACATCCGGTTAGTGACGTCATGCACCTGTGTTACGTCTGCGAGACCAAAAACCCCTCCCACGACAATGAGATGAATGACATAAAGCGGTTCGGCCCTTCCCACGAGACGATGACCACAACAAATGTACTTGTGACAGGGTCAATAGGTAAATAGTATGTTTGGACATTGCTCATCTTCAATAATTTCCCGGTCAAAGGACTAATATGAAAACTAATCACAAAACTTGTTTTAAAAACGGCATTTTCTTTTTAGTAGAATACCACGTAAAAACGGAAACAACGATTTCCACTGTTGAATCTAATCCAATGAAATTAAAAATCGTAATCTTAAAAAGAAGGCGTTGCACTTTGATGGGGGTAGCCTATGTAAAAAACATTACATTTTCACATGAGTGGGTGTGACCAAAGCAAACTGAATACATTGCTTTGGTGAAAATTAAAAAAAAAACTCGTTAAATCTAAAAATTATCAGAAGATTTCTAAGCGTCACTGGTTAATATTGAACAAGGCTTGCATACAAAAAATATATATATTTGTATAAAGTATGCACAACAACACCATGAGGTTCAAACGACAATTTGAGCACGAGCGTAAAACCAGAAAATTCTTGCTAAAGCTTATTGTGAAATCTCTTAATGTATATATTATGTTAATTTATAACCACGTCTCGGTTGTTCCCGAAATCTAAACGTGTATTTTTTAACTAACGAATATAAAGCCCGTATTGCATAAATATATATTACTATTATTAATAACTTATTGAATTTAAAATCTTCACGGTATATAGGTTCAGGTACTCAGCTTAGTTAAACTATAGTTCGCAAGCTTCTGCAAACTCCTAATTAATGAGTTATAAAAACTGTTTCAAAAACAAGTGGTTCAGTACAGCATTCAGGCAATAGATTCCGCCACTCTGGCGTTTCTACCTTTAACGGTGTTTGGAATACTTATATTCCAATAGTAATCTCCGTTTCCCCATCAGCAACTAACTGTACTGATGAGACCTGAAAGGTCGAAACTGTTCTGATGGGCGAACAATACTTAATGTTCAAATGAAACAGCTTAATACTTCAGATAGTAGATTGCATATTGTAACAATGGTCATAGTTCTTAGTTATACATTAGTTAGTCTTAAATGAATCTTGTTAGCAAGCGCAGGGGCGGATCCAAAAATCAGAAGGTTTCCTAGAGGGGGGTGCAAATATTCAAAAGAATTTAATGAAAAATTAAATGCCTCAAAATTAACATTTTTTATAAGCCACTAATGACATTTTCGCAAAGTTCACGACATATCTAAAAAATCTAGGCTTTTGGATAGGCCAGTGAGTAAACGTATATATTATTCTACCTGCATTGATCAAATCTGAATGAATACTTAGTTCCACCTAAGCATAAACCTAGCAGAAGTATATTCGGTTGTTAAATATTTAATTTAAACCAAACGGGAATTGCAACAATGCATGCCCTACTTAGAGGCTAAACGGATGGAAACAAACACATTTGAATTCGACTATTTGAACGTATTCATTCTTCGTGACCCGCGGTATTATAACATTCATCAACCGAAATTTATCAAACAGGTTCCCATCGCACCGTTGGACGGTTTCGGAACAATACCACGCTTTCACGGGTCAGCGAAACCACCAAACAAGGTCCTCCGCACAATTGCATAACTCACGAAACAAAACACTCACCTTGAACGGGTAATACTGTTGATTGCTCATGACTATCCCGTTGGTCTTCGACTAGAACAAACGATAAAAAAAATTATGCACGACTTCTACGGCGGGAGAACTCGAACTGAGAGTGTGGAACTGAGCGCAATACCGGTTCGCGTTCGTATATATCTGGCGTCGGTGGAGGTGGTCAAAAGCTGATGTCATCACCGGTATATGCAGACGCGATGAATAATAATAATTGTTAATTGATGATAACATTTTTTTCTAAATCTCGGTGACCTATTTTAATGACCCCGAAGGATCTCCACCGATCGATAAGCACTCCTGCATTAGCAACAATTTCCAGAAGGCCAGAACAAATATAAAACAATCGACAATCGATGCAGGTGATCTAATTAGCGAGTCCCGAAAACAGATTTCGATTAATTTACGCATTTTGCGATGCGTTGATCGCGGATTATCGCCGAGTAATTATTTGTTTATTGATAATTTCGGATTCTTACTCACCTGTTGTGCGGAGAATTCAAAAATTCTATGTAGAATTCGTAGAAGAACTGGTGACTGTAAGTTCTGCCGCACCCACTCGCCGGCTTCTGAATGCGTGCGCAACTCGCGTTACATCATCGCTTGGGGAAATCCTCCTTTTTTTTTATATATATATGTATAAGCACTTGCTCAATAATTCAGTGTACTACGGTTTTCATTCATGCGTTTTAGCGATTTAGTGAAAATTTCGACCATATCATCATGTCGTCATCAAAAATCAATGCTTCCTCAGACGTCATTAATGTATTTTCATGCTATTTATAATTCATTGCAAGTGCTTTCTTATAATTAACACGAATAAGAATATGGCATTGGCCGTTTACATAAATGATGTCACAGGTTTTCCGTTAAATTTTATCCTCCTCCGCATGTCACGTGGTGACACACTATGCACATTTGCATTTCTCACAATTCGGCTGACCCCCTGCCCCCTAAGCGTGTGAGATCAGCATTGGGTAAACTTTAATTAAACCGTTGTAGTTTGGTGCATTATTATAATTTTCCCCGTACAAAGTAGAGAATGTATTATTTTCGTGTTTTTTTTTTAATCCAAAAGAGAAATTGATTGCACTTGTTATGCCTGTTCTCAAGTTACCACGTTCACTACCATCCAGAAGTATTCCTTACCAGCTACAAGATAACTCGTTAAAACTAAGGTCTATGGGAATAGGCACTCTTTAACGGTTTCGGTAACGAATGTATTAATTTATGAGGCATGGGTATGGTCTGTTTAACTTCCCCAACATGTAAATATTGCGGTAAATAAATATACCGCGAATGACCAAGCTCATGTAACAATTGCCCTATACTGGAAGTTAAAGGTTGGAGTGGTCTCATTTTTTTTTGGAAAATGACCTCTTGGTCAACGATAGGTCTTCCGGACCCATCGTTCCAATCAAGGAATGTAATTTTTTATACCAGATCCGAGTTAACAACGCAAAATACGAGCGGCATAAACAGCGCTTCGGTCTAATTACCATTAATGACAGAATTTGCCAATATATCTTTATGTGTATTGGGCATTATAGAGCCCCAAAAAGTGGACAATGCAAACAGAAAATTAGTTACACACGCTGTTCAATTTAGTACTGACAGTGACAACTATGTTTTGATTGTTTTTATTGAACTTCCTAAACCTACTATTGAAGAAAATCAATAAATCTTTTATTATTCATTTTATTTTTTTCTGATTGAAACAATAGTTTAGTTTAGTTATTTATTAACGGATTCACCATTTTACATATAAATACAAAAAAAATATACCGGGTGACCCAGCGATCTGTAAAAGCCCCATAACTTATTTGCTATTTGAGATATCGACTTCTAGTTTTCTTGAACTGGTACCCACACTTATTCTGCATATTTTAAAAATATATATGTTTTTGTACAGAGTGTCCCAGTATACATTACAGAACAAAGTTATGTTTTTCTAAATGGAACACCCTATATTTTATACTTTATATTCAACCCTCTTGAGAAGCTGGTAAAAATAGCATAAGATACTATGGGTCTATAATGGAGGGTTGGTTAGTTATGGGCAAATTTGTGACAAAAACAAGGACACATTGATAAAATTGCAAAGCTAGCGTCATTTTTTATACACTAAAGAATTTTCCACATCATGAAGAATAATACAAATCGGCTTTGGTTCTTTTTTGTTCATACTGCTATACAGGGTGTCAACATACGCTAAATAATGGGTAACTATTTTTTTCAAACACCCTATATATCTTGCCACCAATGCATGGTATTTTTGATGAGCTTTCCAATGATGTACAATTTGTATAATGAAATATTAAGGATTCTTGAGATTTATCCATAAAAATATTTTTTTTTTGTCACCTCCTGCTCATTTTTTGATTTTCAGCCAAAACTATCCATTTTCTGAAAAAGTAATAGGAGACCAAAGTTGTAGAGCGGGAAATTTTCGATCGATATCGGTCTTTCGACTTTTCCAATAATTCGTGCATTGCCCGCGAGAGTGAGCAAAATCGTGACCGTATATGCATTTTAGCGTTTTTACTTTCTCCGTTACGAAGTACGAGAAAGTATTGTGATCGTGATTTTTTTTTCAAAAATTTTTTTTACGGAAATATCCGTTTTGGGGTCCCTGGATGCGATTTCAACAATTTCTGGAAAAAAAAATTTTGTGTCTGTGTGTGTGTGTGTGTCTGTCTGTGTACGCTGTATCTCAAAAACTAATAGAGCCATTGATATGAAACTTTATACATCCGTCTTATTTGATAATCTGAAGAACTAAAAAGCTTTTGGTAAAATTTCGTACACCGGAAGTGGGTGTTTACCTTAACTGTTTTTTGTTTTTTGCCAATATTTTCTTAAATATGAAAAATATCACAAAAACATTTAAACAAACATCGAAGACAAAAAAGAAATGAACATCTTTTGCTTGAAAATATTTTTCATAAAATCATTGCTATTCGAGAAAAAAATTTATTAATTTTTCTAAATTTTTGGTTTATAATTATGAAACGATAATAGTTACAGCAAATTTATATGAATAATAATTGTAGAGAATGCCAAAATAAACAACTTCTAAAGAATAAGTTTTTTTCGAAATATCGTTAGTTTTTGAGTAAACCGAATTTTTGAATTTGAAGTATAATTTTTCCATCTTTCATGATTTTGACGTTTTAAACGTCAGATTCATCCGAGTTTACGCAACGCTCGATGTACATTTAAAATATGATTTCAATTGAAAATAAACCCATGAAAACGTAAATGTAAAGTGGGAGAAAGTAACATGATGGCCACATCACCATTTTTTTTTCAAATTATTTATTAATTAATTGCACTATACTTTATTTTCCACGCCCTCTAGCAGAAAAACGGGTAATTGTAGAATAATTCAAATGACCTACATCGATTGAAAATGTTCCTCTCTACGATTCTTAAAAGAAGCAATTTTTGCTCTAAATGCACAGTTTTCGCTGAAAACTAAAAAAAAAACATTCAAAAACGCAAAAATTGATACATGCATTTTCAATTTGCATTTTTAGGGAAAACTATGCATTTTGGGCAAAAATTGCTTCTATTAAGAGTTGTAGAGCGGAACATTTTCAATCGATATTGGTCATTTGAATTTCCCTATAATTTCCCGTTTTTCCGCTAGAGGGTGCGGAAAATAAAGTATAGTGCAATTCATTAATAAAAAATTTGAAAAGAAAACGCTAATATGCATACACGGTCACGATTTTGCGAGCTCTTGCGGGCAATGTACGCATTATCAGAAAAGTTGAAAGAACCATATCGATCGGAAATTTTCCGCTCTACAACTTTGGTCTCTTATTACTTTCCAGAAAATGGATAGTTTTGGCTGAAAATTCAAAAATGAGCAGGAGGTGACAAAAGAAAAATGTTTTTATGGATGAATCTCAAGAATCCTTAATATTTTGTTATACAAACTGTATATCATTAGAAACCTTATTAAAATGCCATAGATTGGTGGCAACGTATATAGGGTGTTCCATTTGAAAAAAAATAGTTATCCATTGTTTTGCGTATGTTGACACCCTGTATAGCAGTATGAACAAAAAGAGACCAAAGCCGATGTTTATTATTCTTCATGGCGTGGAAAATGTTCTAGTGTATAAAAAATGATGCTATCTTTGCTAGGAACGCTTCTGCAATGTTTTCAATGTGTACATGTTTTTGTCACAAATTTGCCCATAACTAACCAACCGTCCATAATAGACCCATAGTATCTTATACTATTTTTATCAGCTTCTTAAGAGGATTAAAAATAAAGTATAAAATATGGGATATTCCATTTAAAAAAACATAACTTTGATCTGTTATTTATACTGGGACACCCTGTACAAAAACATACATATTTTAAAAATATGTAGAATAGGTGTGGGTACCAGTTCATGAAAATTAGATGTCGATATCTCAAATAGCAAATAAGTTATGGGGCTTTTACAGATCGCTGGGTCACCCGGTATATATATACTTCATTCAAGTGAAGAAGACGAAATTATGAAAAAAACAAAGAATCTACAAGGTAACTTACAGTTTTAGAACTTACATTGATACACGTAATGCCTTAAAAATATCGATATAATTGTATAGAATTTAATTGTTGTTTGAAGTTCAGTAAGGTACTACCAATAATATTGAAATAAGGAAGATGATTCAAACAGTTAACAAATTCCATACATCTATGGACTATTAATGCTGTAATTTGTCCTAGCACACGGTAATCGAAATAAAAATTTACTTCTAGTGGTGACTGTAGCACGATTGACATAAAAAATTAGAGAACTGACAATATCATTACTGCTTATACGTCCTGAAATAATTTTGTGTAACAAAATGAGGTCATTTTTGACTCTCCGAATTTTTAAAGTATCCATACATAACGTTTGGCACATATCATCGTACGACACATTACTACAATTTTGTAATCTGAAAGCAGCAATTGTAACAAATTTACGCTGCACACGTTCAATCCGTTCCGTGTAGCAGTCATAATAAGGATACCATATTGTAGAGGCATATTCCAAAGTGGATCTAACTAATGTAAAGTATAGAATCTTCAAAGTGTGCAAACTAAACTTGTTACAACTTCGTTTTATAAATCCCAGGTGCTTCAGAGCTTTATTACAAATAAAATGAACATGGTCCGAGAAATTGAGCTTTGAGTCAAACAATACTCCTAAATCTTTAATAACTGAAACCCTAACTAACACCGAGTTATTGAGAGAATAATTAAATATACATGACTGAATTTTCCTAGAAAAAGTAATAGCATTACATTTTCCAACATTCAAATCAAGATCATTTATATTACACCAGCTTTGCAGAGTATCAAGATCCGATTGAAGTTTATAACAATCATTAATATTGTCCACTATTCGAAAAAATTTAATGTCATCTGCAAATAATAAATAATTGGAAGATTTGAAGCAATCAACTACATCATTTAAAAACAATCAAAATAGTAATGGGCCAATATGCGATCCCCGAGGCACACCGGAATAAACAAAAATTGGTTCAGATTTAAAATTTTTAAATTTCACTATTTGCGATCTACTAGATAGGTATGATCTCAACCATTCAATAATTTGGCTCTTAAAACCATATGCATCCAGCTTGGCCAATAAGATACTATGGTTGACGCGATCAAAGGCCTTTGAGAAATCTGTATATATCGTATCAACTTGCTTTTGTTTCTCAAAGACACTTAAAAGGTAACTTTCAAAGCATAACAAATTTGTTATAGTTGACCGACCCACTGTAAATCCATGCTGGCTGTCACTCAAAAGATGTTTAGCAGTCCACGATAATTGTTTTGCTACCAATTTATCTAATATTTTAGGAATAGAAGACTGAATCGATACACCTCTATAATCCTCAGTATTATTACGTTTGCCACGAATTAGGGAAAACAGAATGTTTAAACGAGGTTAAAAATAATATATATAATGGTTTAGTAATTATAAAAACGCAATTAGATAAAAAGAAACCAGGTATGCCATCAGGGCCGCAACTAAAATTATTTGACAGATGTATTATTTCGTTAAAAACTTCCTGTAATGATATTAGAAAATGATTTGACTCAACTGATGTAACAAAATTATATTCACAATTAATACTGGTGACGTTAGGTCTAACATACACTAATGAGGAAAAATCAGCAAATGAATTTACGATATCCATTCCATTCTCCAGTTGGGCGTCCTTGTAGATCATTGCTGAGGGGATCCCCGACATCTTTCTAGATTCATTTACAAACTTCCAGAAGGCTTTGGGACTCCGATGGATATTGGCCTCAACTTTTTTAATATATGTTTCATACAATGATCTTCTCAATATTGAACAACGGTCGCGTAAAATTCGAAAATAATTATAATGTGCATCATTGTTGCTTGATTTATACTTTGTGTGAGCTGCATGCTTTTGCTTTGTTAAATTAATCAGGGTTTTGTTGAACCAACAAGGGAATGAAGTAGATTTGATTTGCACCTTTGGAACATATTTTAAAATAGCGTAGTTTATAATCTCATAAAACTGATCAACCTTTTGATCAATATTCATATTTAAGAATAACTGATCCCAATCATTTTTAAAGTCGTATACATAATCAAGGTAATGTAATATTTGTTTAGTTCCAGAGGTGACCAATTCTAGCTCATACCCATAATGATCCAATGAATTGTTGCTTAAAATATTATTTGATAATTCTACCTTTAAATTCAGAACTGATGAAAAAACAAGATCCAATATTGCACCTCTTTGATTAGGTAAAGTATTAATTTGATATAGGTTTAAAAAACTAAATGAGTCTGCAATAATATTAGCTGATGCATTATTTGTGTTAGCTATCTTTACTCCCAAGCTGTCGTTACTCCATCCAGTATTAGGCAAATTATAATCCCCACACAGTATGAACTGATGATATTCATATTGATGTCTTAATGTTTCCACAGTTAAGGTATGTTTTAAGTATTTATCAGTAGAGCACCCAGGCGGTAGATATATTCCTCCAATTATCACTTTTTGAGAGTTTATATTAAGAGCGATGTACAATTGTTCAACACTTTTTTCCGAAATGCAAATTTCACGCGATATAATTGAGTTTTTAACTGCTATTAAAATTCCCCCACCCCTAGATTTATCACTGTTATCGAATATACGGTCAGCTCTATATATTGTACGATTACAACAACGAAATTCACTGTTACAAATGTCATCATTTAGCCAAGTTTCCACAAATATAATTAAATCGTAACAACAAATATTAATTTCATCAATTAAATCTTTGATTTTCCCCTTAATACCACCCACATTATGAAAATATATCTTTAGTTTTTTGGAGTATGGCTCGCAGACCCACTGTTTATTTTAATAAAATTTGAATTGTTTCGGATAATTTGTGGATGATTATTTATGTATTTTATTATTAAATCAGTTTCGCCATTGGTCTTTCGGGCAACTAGTTCCTCATTGAGATGTATTAGCGTTCTTTGTGTATTAGTTAGATCAGCACGAATTCTGATATTCGAATTATTGGTTATAATTCTTGCGTGTTTGAGAATTGTTTTCGGAATATAATCATCATTATAAATTACTTTTAACGGTCTAGGTTTCTCAGTTTTCTTACCAATTCGAATAGTTTTAACTGGATGTGGAGCTTCGATTTTATCTTTAAATAAATTAATAACGGCTGACAAATCATTTTGCATACGTATATTTACATCAGTTGAGGTTGATTCAACTAAATTAAATATTAAAATGTTCTTTGATTTGGTTTGTCTTTCATTAATCTCTTGCATAATAATTTGTATATTATTATTGTCAGTTTGAATTTTAAGTTTATTAATTTCACCTTTCAATTCTCTATTTTCATTTTCCAAAGAACGCACTTTGTCTGAAATATTATCGATCTTGAATGAGATGTCAGTTAATAAGTTCTGAATCTCACTCCTAAATGTAGAGAAAAGGTGATTAAGCGTGTTAATAACATCGGGCGAACTTGCGATTGAAGGTTGATTTACGTTTTTATCTAAACTACTCACAGTTGGGTATTCAGTTGGGTATTGAGTGATATTGCCTTAGTTACGATATGTCATAACGCACTTATATTTCCCTAGGGAAATATAAAGCGCTCATATTTCCCTAATAACAAAATCGTAGCAATATACCAAATCTTCAAAATACGACGCCGACACCGTTCACCAAATTTTTGTTCCCTCCAGCCTTTAAAATCTTCGTACACTTTGGTGTAAGCAGCTTTGGATTTTACCAGAACCAAACATTCACGGTCTTTCGCCGCTTGCGTTAACACATAGTTTGCCATTTCACCAATTTATGAAACAACGCAAAAATCAAACCAGTCAACTATGATATTTACAAACAAGGCCCTTAGCAACGTTACCAATCCGACAAATTGAAAAATTTACAATCCAATATTTTCCCATTTACAGAACAATATTCTTTCAATCAGAAAAAATCTATTGATTACAACACGGGAAATATGAATACATTTCCCGTGGTTGTTTTTACATGTAACTAGCCAACCTCGGGAAATATGCTATTCATATTTCCCTAGTTGTAACAATAGCTATAATTTACTTTTGCTTTTTTTTTATGTTTTTTCATGAGTGCATGGACAGAATTCATACTTAACAACGGTCCGTGGATATAAAAAGTTTGAGAAACACGATCTAAATCAAATGTGAAATCAACTTAAGTCCTCAGGCAATCAATTCTCACGCATACAGTGCGAGTCTCTAACTTGGAATAAATTCAGTAAATCAAACAAAGTTTATTTTTCGGAAATATGCTCGGACACGTCGATTAGTATTTTAAATTGCGCTCTTTTTGTTGTAATAAAATTTTATACAGCGTGTCCCAAATTTGAGATATGACGTCATCGACTATTTTTTTTAATAGCAACCCTAATTTTTTTATCACTATTTTTAAAGAGTATATCAAGTTACACATGTGTGCCAAATTTCAAATTTTTATTTCCTGTCATTTAGAAGATATTTAACAAACAGTATCAAATTTGAAAAATGAATTCAACTTAATAGTCTTTCTTCAATAAATGCTCAAAATGTTGTCCATTTTCTAACTGACAATACCCTAAACGGAACTGAAACTCGTTTTGAACATTTCTAATTACTTCGGGGGAAATTAGTCTACACTCCTGTCTTATTCGTTCTTTCAACTCCTCAAGATTTGGCGGTTTGGTCTTAAAAACTTTGCTTTTCAAGTACCCCCATAAGAAAAAGTCCATAGGTGTTAAATCCGGAGACCTGGGTGGCCATTCAACTGGTCCTCTTCTGCCAATCCATCTTCGTGGAAATACATTATCCAGGTACTCACGGACACGCCTTGCAAAATGAGGAGGCGCACCGTCCTGTTGAAACCAGATGTTTCTATTCGGGGCGTCAGCTTCTACAGGGCAAGGAAACAAAATAGCCAAACTCGGAATTAGCTCTTCCTCCAAGAATTGTAAATATCCCGCTCCATTGAGATTATTTGGAAAGAAAATTGGTCCTAAAATTCGATCACCAACAATCCCTGCCCAAACATTAACTTTTTCTGGATATTGAGTGTGGCCTTCCCTCATCCAGTGTGGGTTCTTGTCTGCCCAATAACGGCAATTTTGACGATTTACCTCACCATTTAACATAAACGTTGATTCATCGGAAAACAATATATTTTCTATTTTTAGAACATTTCTATCTAGTAGATCCATCATTTTTTCGCAAAACTGAAGTCTTCTATCCGGATCATCTTCGGTGAGTTCCTGGAGGATTGTCATTTTATAAGGATGAAATGTTTGCTCTCTAAGGATTCTTGACACTGAAGACTGGCTAATTTTGAGTTCCCTAGACATCTGCCTAGAGGAGACATGATGATTTTCCTGAACAGAGAGAAGTACATCAATTTTGACCTCTTCACTCAGCGCATTCTGACGATTATTATTCGTTTTTCTTAAATGCCCATTTTCCCGAAACTGACTTTCAATCTTGCTTACGGTACTTTGAGATATGGCTGGTAAGTCAGGATACTTCTCTCTAAATAAATAAGTAACTTCATTTTGTGTTCTTGTCCTATCTCCATAGCCAATCATCATTAAAATTTCGATTTTGTGGGTTTCAGTTAAGTACGGCATGTTAGTATAATTTTTCGACCAACGGTGAACAACAGTCAACACAACAATGGAACGACTAATACTCTCCTCACTCGAATATGCGTGGAATGCGATGCTACACTTCTTACTTATTTTTATAACTAAACGTCAAAATGATAAACGTCAGTTTGAAAAAAAAAGACAAACCAGCACGTTTTGGCATTCCACTTTTAAAATGCATAAAAATTCGATTAAGGTGACTTGATTTCTTCATTCTACAAATTTGATAATGTTTGTTAAATATCTTCTAAATGACAGGAAATAAAAATTTGGCACACATGTGTAACTTGATATACTCTTTAAAAATAGTGATAAAAAAATTAGGGTTGCTATTAAAAAAATAGTCGATGACGTCATATCTCAAATTTGGGACACGCTGTATAAAATTTTATTACAACAAAAAGAGCGCAATTTAAAATACTAATCGACGTGTCCGAGCATATTTCCGAAAAATAAACTTTGTTTGATTTACTGAATTTATTCCAAGTTAAAGACTCGCACTGTATAATAACTCATACACAAACATTATGTGTTAACTGAAAATCCGTCAATATGACATTAAATAAAAGTGTAACATAGCAATGACATTAGGATTATTAGTCAGTTTTGGTGGTTGGGGTGGGGCTCAAGCCCGATAGCCACCCCCTGGGCGCGCGTCTCCTCGAACTCATCCTTAAATCTGCTCGATTGTGTAAATATTTTTATTTTCGAAAATTTCATTATTTAGAACCACATTTAAACGAAAATGAATAATGGTAAGATTTCCATGAATTTAAAAAGTGAGTGTAATATCACTGTGCGGTAACGTTCTAAAAATAGAACTTAGTTAGGGGTCAAGTTTTTAAAGTTCCGCTGTTGTATTTACATTCTAGAATAAATGACTCATATATGTGCTCATTTCACTATCGGCCAGGCATTCATTTGATAAATCCAAATAATGTTTATTAACCCAAATCAGAATTTATTATATGGGACGGAGCACGAAGAAATGTTAGTAAACCTGGAGTCTCCGACAAAAAGGACCCTACGATTACAATACTTTCCCTTATGGAGAAAGTAAAAATATTGCAGCTAAACCAAGTTCCACAACATTCTATTTTAATTACATCAAAATCTAAAAATATGACCATTTCCTAACATTAAAAACCTTATTTGATTGTTCATTGTTAAACCATTAATTCTTCTATAAATTACCGCTTAAATCATTAAGCCGTTGATCAAGGAAGCGCCCGCCGGCCAGTGGGCCTGGCCGCCGGCGAAGTAGACCCACGTGGGAAGTTAGTTGTGAAAATCTACATTTTAATATTAATATGAAATAAATTTAGTTGTCGTCTGAGAGAATTTAAAATGAATTCAACCGTTGGAGAATTGCGACGGCAATATTTATTATTACACGGTTATTTAAACAAATTTAAGGATTAAAAGTTTAGCGGTGATTTAACGTTTCAATTATCAAAATCTTTTCTTTTTTTTTTAAGAGAGGAGAGATCTTTTATAGATGCCCCTATAGTGGGGCAGTGTAGGAGTCCTCGCCCTGAAGGGCGGAAGAATACCAACTAAAAACTCTCCTCAGAGTAGAGCGGAAAGAGACCGAACCTTGACCATGGCCAACCGCAGGGGAATTATCAAAATCATCTCTAAAAATTATGATTTATAAGCTTAAAAAAACATGCCGCGTACATAATTTTCGCTGCTTCCGCGCCATCTATCAGACCATAGCTGAACTGCTTAGTGGTGATTGCGTTTAGCGCCAAAACGCTCGAACTTTATACTTATAATCAAAATGTAAAAATTCAGTAATGAGTTGTACATCAAGTTGTAAAACATTTAATTCTGTGTAAAATAGCTGAAGAAACCACGGGTATCACAAGAGATATTGGGAACCAGTGCATCCGAAATTGAGCTTTTCGCCGCTAATGTTGGATTGGATAGCATCACAATAGAAATTCGGAGGATTTCTGTAAATTATGTTTGTTACTAACACTAGACGGCGCTTTACCGTTCAATTTATCTACATACCGTTAATTTCCCGTGTTACTTGAAATGTAGATTGTCAAACGAGTGCGGAAATCGAGGATGAATAAAACAATCATTTCTTGAAATTTGATGTACAACTCATTATTGACTTTATACATTTTGATTATAAAGTATAAAGTTCTAGCGTATTGGCGTTAATCGCAATCATCACTTGGTAGTTCAGCTAAGGTCTGGTAGATGACGCGGTGTCCGAGGAAATTGGGAAAGTGATATGTTTACCTTTTAAAAGCTTATAAATTGGAATTCTGAGGTATGATTTTGATAATCGAAACGTTCAATCACCTCGAAACTTTTAATCCTTAAATTTGTTTAAATAAACGTGCAATAAATATAAAAATCGCTGAATAATAAATACAGCTGTCGCAATTTTTTAACGTTTGAATTCATCTGAATGATTCAAACGGTAATTTATTGAGGAATTAATGGTTTAATAATAAACAAAGTAGGGTTTGTTAACGATGGGAAATGAACGTTTAATTTTATATTTCTTTTGGTGATATTTTAAATCCAAATAATAAATAACCACTAAAGGTTAATTATTCTAATAATTATTGTTTTTAATGTCAACGTTATATTTATGTTTGAAATATTTACGTATAGGTAATTCACACTATTAATAATGCGAATTAGATACTGCCGCGAAATCTAAAAAAAACTAAAAACTATTTACAGTTGACGCTCAATAGTGTGAACGAAATTAAACGAAAAGTGTTCCACTAACGATTTGTTCACATTAAAGAGAATGACTTATTCTATTGTTAAAAATTAAATAATTAAAATATTGTGTGATTTTTTTTTTTACTTTTTGTCTTATAGCCGTTTATCTTATTTCTTTTAATGTTTGAATATAATGTGATTCAAGTCCATTCTCTTCTGCCCATTGAATTGATGTGTTCAATGCATTTATTGCATTGTCTGAGGTGATTTTCTTATGTGAGTTTCCACATCTTCAGTTTCATCTTCTTCTCATCCACTTCAGTAAAAAAAAAAGTACAATGTTTTCTCTGGTAGAAGCTTCCAATAGTCATGGGCATTATATAACTGATCAGGTGTAATTCCATTAGTTCTGACCGAGATATTTTTTCGCTAGGAATTTTTAAATATCGAATTCCACATCTTTGAAAGCTTTGTAACCAACCGTCCCTAGCAGCAAATTCTTTTCAGAATTCAAAGACTTTGCCTTAATCATATCACGACTCATCATAATGTACAAATTAGAAACAACTTTACTTGTTGCAGAAAGCATTAGATAAATATATCATAATGTTTTATTTCATTGACTCAGGAACCATTTGTAATTTTTTTTTTGTTTCAGGATGTTTGGATCCTTTTAAGGTTCTTCTTCGTCCCGGTCCTCCATAAGTACAAGCCACCGCACGTAACGTTAATTCTTTTTTGTTTTTATTTTACAATTGGTGGATTTTGCAACGCCATATTGTGAAAGCTTCTCCCATCAAATAGATACAGTACGATCTTTTGCGCTATAATATATTTTTTTCTGATTGATACAATATCGAGTAATATTGCCTTAGTTACGATATGTCAAAACAAACTTATATTTCACTAGGAAAATATAAACATCAAAAAAATGTCATTAGGAGCTTCTCGCAAGAATTGTTTTAATTGCTCTCGGGACAACACCTCCGATTTCTAAGTAAGGGATCCTTTATGGATTTTACAGCTTTGGATTTTACGGGAACCATACATTCACGGTCTTTCGTCGCTTGCGTTAACACATAGTTTGACATTTCACCAATTTATGAAACAACGCAAAAATCAAACCAGTCAACTATGATATTTACAAACAAGGCTCTTAGCAACGTTACCAATCCGATAAATTGAAAAATTTACAATCCAATATTTTCCCATTTACAGAACAATTTTCTTTCAATTAGAAAAAAACTATTGATTACAACACGGGAAATATGAATACATTTCCCTTGGTTGTCTATACATCTCTCGGGCTCCGCCCTCGGGATGTAACTAGCCAACCTCGGGAAATATACTATTCATATTTCTCTAGTTGTAATAATAGCTATATTCTTTCACATCTTTTTCAAGAGGCAACTCACAAAAAAGAGTAGTTTTGCCCACCTCTAGTAGTGTTGACATTAACGAATGCAAGCTTGTTCACGTTATACGGTGTTTGTTATGAAAATGGTTGTTTACATTATCTCGAATTCCCATTACCCGCTGTTCACATTATCGGGTGTCTACTGTATTTCATTATATTTTGTTTTAATGGTAAGAATTGTTTGCATAAAACAGATATAAGTATATATAAAAAATTGTTGATATTGTTCTTTGATCTAATTTGGAAATTTCTTCTTTTATGTAGGTGCGCTGTTTTGGAAAATATGTTACAAGTAAAAAGATTGAGAAACACTGCAGTAGCTTGTAACCCTTTATTAGTTTCACAATAGCACAAGTGCCACCGAAGTTTACAACAAAATCATCATCAAAGAAATGCAATTACAACAAAATCATTTTGATAAAAAATATATTTTGTACAGTTCTTATACAAATGCTGTTTTTATAAGTATTAACAATATTTTACCTCCAAACATATCTTTTTTATATACTGAATTATGGCTTTAAAAAATACGGATACAAATAAAAGTCACCAAAATTAAACCTCAATATGTGCTTCAATTAAAATAATGAATGGGTGGACTTCCTATTCCTCCAAGAAGAAATAGTTGCCAGTTCGCTTTTGATCAACGTCTTTAACGGAATACAATTTATTAATACGTGGCCTGAAATTGTTTGGATCCCGCCGGAATGTGATGCCCAATAACTCCAGGAACCGGTTCATGCCAGCCAGTAAGCTTTGCGGAGAGTGGGCTGTGGTGTCGACACTAGGAGTTCCTTCAAATACAATGACACGGTCTGCTAGATAGGTGGCCATGATGAAATCGTGCTCAACAACAAAGCCGGTCTTCTTTGCGTGCAGGATGAAGCGTTTGATGACTTTAGCGGCCACTAAACGTTGCTCGGAATCTAGGTAAGCAGAGGGTTCGTCTATCAGGTACACATCTGCAGGTTTACCCAAGCATAAGGTCATGGCAACACGCTGCAATTCTCCTCCTGATAAATTCTGCACCTCTTGGTCAATAATATCATCAATCTTTAGAGGCTTCATGACGTCAGCGACGAATTGTGGATGCACGTAAGCGTCACGAATTTTGTCGTGCAGCAATTGCCTAACCAAACCCTGAGATTTAGGACTAATCTTCTGTGGCTTGTAGGAGATGTGCAGCTGGGGTAAATCACCGGAACCATCGTCGGGTGGTAAGTTACCAGCCAACATTCGGATGAATGTGGTTTTACCGGTACCATTCTCACCGAGCAACACTAGAATCTCGGAATCCGAAAACTGCCCTGCCCTAACCTCCAATTTAAAGTTGCCCATAGCCTTCTTCATGAGTGGATACTCGTAATGGTTCATGCGTTTAATTTCTTCCTCCGAAGCCGATTCAGATACTTTAAAAACTAACGATTCATCCCTAAACCGGAGATTCTCAGTAGGTACAAAACCGTCCAAGAAAATGTTAATTCCTTCACGGACCGAAAAAGGCATAGTGACAACACCGTAAGCACCAGGAACGCCGTATAAACAACAAATGAAATCTGAAAGGTAATCCAGCACACTCAAATCGTGCTCCACTACGATAATGAACTTGTCGGCGTTTATTAAGGATCTTATCGTCTGGGCAGCGTTTAGACGTTGTTTGACGTCGAGGTAAGACGACGGTTCATCAAACATGAATATATCCCCATTCTGGATGCACACCATGGCGCAGGCAAACCGCTGGAGTTCTCCTCCGGATAAAGCGGATATTTCACGTTCTTTAATGTGGCTTAAATCTGAAACATAATTTTGAAACCATTAGTGGTGCAACAAATTCTTTAATAAATTAATTGATGAGGCTGTTATTCGTTAAAAATTCATATTAACTTTTTTAAAAGGTACAGTAAAATAATTTTTAATTTTCAAAAAACTTTTATTGCATTAAACTCGCAACAATTGTTTCGCCACACTGTGGCTACTCCAGGCGAATAAATTTAAAGATTTTTGAAAATTAAAAAGTATTTTACTTTACCTTTTAAAAAACAAATTCTTTAACCCTTTAACTGCGGCTGTCGTCAATAAGCGACTCGGGTAAACTTTACCGTAACTACGGCTGTCGTCAATAAGCGATTCACATATTTTTTGCCGTTCTTTTATGCCGTGAATCGCTTATTGACGACCACTAGTAACATGATACGTTGGTTCAAATGGAATAAAATTTATCAAATTTTCAGTCTTTGTTTTTTTTTGCGTTCAGGCAGCCAGTTTCTTGAAAACTTTTTAGTAGCTAAAGGGTTAAAGAGATCCTGCACAGTTTCTATTATTCATCAACTCTTTTTGTATGTAAAAATAGATACTAACCCAACATTCTACATATAGCATCCCGATTGTCCATCTCGCACTTCTTATTCATCAATTCCCCCACAGTGCCCTTAACAGCTTTCGGAATTTGGTCCACGTACTGAGGTTTGATGAGGGCAGTGAGGTCATCTTCGAGAATTTTGGTGAAGTAATTCTGCAGTTCGGAACCTTTGAAGTGGTTAAGGATCTCCGTCCAATCCGGTGGGTCGTTGTACCTTCCTAAATTGGGTTTCTGTTTACCCGCCAGGATCTTCAGTGCGGTGGACTTTCCTATACCGTTGGTACCTACGAGACCCAGCACTTCGCCGGGTCTGGGGATGGGCAGCCGATGTAACTTGAAGGAGTTCCTGCCGTAGCGATGGGTGGTGTTCTTTTCGAGGTTGCTTGGTAAGTTAATGATGGTAATTGCTTCAAATGGACATTTCTGAAAACATTTAAAAAGAATGCGAATTTAAAAATTATGATTTCTGCAATAAAAACATTAGTTTTACTTAGACAATAAAAGTGTTTTGGTTTGATGGTCAATACCATTTACACCGTTTACGACTCTTTTACAGTACATAATTAATTATCCTATTTTAATCATAATAAAAAGCTACACATAACAGCTGATCATTTAATTGCCAACTATGACACATGAGCACTTTTAGATATGAGCATCCCACCTTCAGACAAAATACAGGGTGTTTTTTTTTTTTTTTAAAGGAAAGATGATTGACAGGAGTTCGGGTTAGGGAATTGAGGATGATGGGGACTTGGCTTAGCCAGCTAGGGCATTCAGCCACAACCAATTTATATTAATAATATTCATATTTAAATGAAATGGGGACAAACACTAGACACCTAGGCACCCGTACGGCCATTTTTCGTGTTGAAAAAGTGACCGTCCGGACGGGACTCGAACCCGCACCAACGGGGTCCAGAGGCCAGACCTCTACCCACTAGACCACCGCGGCCCCATACAGGGTGTTGCATTGTAAAATTTTAAATGTGTTAACATTGGCTCTCTTAGCCCTTTCACTGCTATAGACGCATATTTACGATCCGCTTCTGTGTACCTGTATTGCTATTGTCGTAAACCGGGTGCTCGATAAAAAACGCCCAACGCCATAACTCTGTTATATATTGACGGATTTGAATGAACTAAAAAATAAAGGCAATGGCTGTTTAAATACTATAAAAGGATGGTAATTATATATTTATTCAAAATCAACTTCATTGCCAAATGAAAATTTCTTTTGGAAAATCCTGACATTTTGATAACCCGGACAGGGTCCGGTCACAATTAATCGGGATTAACAAAGCTCTACTGTATTGCAAGTTCACTGGAATCAACCTAACGCGCTGCAATTTTTTTTTCATAGCTGTCTTGGTACTTTTTTTCTGTCTAGTGTTTGTTACTAAATATGCCAAAAAAGTCTTATCTATGGGTAGATATGGTATAGTAATTATTCTTTGAAGAGTACTAAAATACATGGCCAGTACCATACAGTAACCGTCATTTTTTAGAACAAAATAAAATATACAATCTGTTTACACTTGATTCTCACTGCAGTAGGCTTCGTTAGGTTGACATTTTTGTTGGTAGTAAAAAAATTACCAACAATTTGGTTATGTCATTGCATTTTTTTGGATATGTGTACTGCAATGTTACATTTTATAATATCCTTCATTCACATGTAAAAATATTGCGAAAGTATAAATAGGGGCTATTAAATATCAATCATTGAATACCAAAATTCATTTTGAGATGTAAAACGGTCTTCTAGTGGGGGTGCAATATCACCATATAAATTTACGATCATATTTATTAATGCACGTAGGGTCCTTCAGTGGATATTCTAATTAATAATTAATAACCAAGAGTAGGTAAATTTTGGCATTTTGCCGCAATGTTTGGCAATGTTTTATTGAAACTATAGGTTAACAACATATTCATTACTATCAAAAATACAACATGCCAATATAAGGACAAAAAACACCCCTACTGTGGCGAGAATAAAATGTGAACAAAGTATTCATGGCAAACCTTTGGTTTTAATTAAAAATAATTGAATAGTGTTTTGCAATTGTCAGTAAATACTTTGCAAAAACTATTGAGTAAGGTACCAAATCATTTAGCTCAATGAGCTCTAAAAAGAATATACGGAGGCCGATACTGTCAAATAATTAGGGAAGCCAATATTAATACATTTAAAATTTCATAAATCCCCATGGCCCGTTTTTCAATTCAACACGCTGTATATAATTTCATGTGTCAAATTGACGTTGACAATATGACCTAAACTTTTGAACATGTAGTATATTCAATTCCAAACTAAATCCAGTATTTAACCCTTTCGGGATAGCTAACGTACCTATACATTTTGGGAAAATCAAGTGCCTTGTAAGTACTGTAATAAGCATTCTTTACATAATCGCACGCCTGATGAATTAAATTTTTTTTTCACTCATAAGCTTAGCACGTTCATGTACGAAGTAATTATTGTGTTTGTAGTTCTAAAGCGTTAGATTTATTTTTGTAAAACCAGTGACATGCGGTGTGTTATCTAGGGCCTGTCTATAGATTAACGGGTTAATAAAATGGTCAAATACCTTAACACAAATACCGCAACCAATGCACAACTCTTCAGAGATCGCTGCAATTTTGGCGTTCGGCGTAACTTCAATGCACAGCTTCCCCATCCTGACGACTGGACAGGACTTCTTGCACTCCTGCCTGCACCGCTTGGGCTTGCACTTGTCCGCATTCACGATGGCTATACGGGTGAGCTTGTCCGTCTCCTCCATCCCCTTTTTACGAGACATGGTTCTAAAACGGCAAGTTACGTTTGCATCAATCACTGCCAGCACCTAACCTCTTTACGTCAAAAACATATGGCGACCTTAATAACTCGCCCGTAATGAAGGCAACCGATTGTCCCGGTCGGGATACGGTGATGTTTCGTGCTTGAATTATCATTTTCACATACCTAATCTTAAGTTGTTCAACTTAAACGTTAAAACGGGGGTCGATTGCGAACGGCCCTAGCAGCCGGCCATGAGGAAAAGGAAGCCGCCTGAAGTTGGCAGTAGACAGCTGTAAATGGTAGAGTATTATTGTTGAAAATGTTCCTAATTTCGTCTATATTTACAAATTTTTGGTAAATGCAACTCGACTCAGGCAATTTTGGCTTAAAACTGCACACGAACCATGAACTCTGACATGGTTCACCGCGATTTCAAAATGTAATAATTTAGTTTGTTGCAAATAGATGGCACCACATCTGTTTTTTTTATAAATGAATCGTTTGCTTTTTCAAATCAAAAATATAGGACACCTTTGTAATCTAGTGCGTTTTTTTTTCTAGAATATATTAATGTAAATTGGGCTTTAATGCCTAATCATTTTTATTACCTGTATAGAGCTTTGACTATACAGGGCTTTTATTTTAACACTGAATATACTATTATTAACGCCTATGTTCAATTGTAAAATAATCACATCAACGCATGGCATTATATTGAAATTATATGCAACCAAGCACAATATATAATACTACTACATTTTTATGATCACAATTTTGACAATTAAATAAAACCGGGTAGGTATAGTTGCCTACCTATTAATGTATTAATGTGATTATTTTACAATTGAACATTAACAGTCATATGTGCAGAGTTAAAATAAAAGCACTGTATAAATATACAGGGTGTCAATTTGAAAACTTTCAATGCGAATATCTGTGAAAATAAAAGAGTTAGAAGAGCGCAATTTGGTACAAATGTTATACAGGTAGGGGGAACTAGAACCACCATATTTTGGTTATGGGGTGAGTGACCCCTTGGGCCCCATTTACCCTAACCCCAAAATTTTAAATGGCAGCACCCTTTTTGTGATTCCTTAAATTAAACGTTTTTTTGAGTAGTATTCACCAGCACAAGAGTTTTTTAAAAATTGAATACAGGGCCGAACAAAAAAGTATAATTAAAATAAATTCTATGAATTGCTATTTTATTTAATTGGATTCTTATAATTCATGCCATTTTGGGCTACAAAAAAGGATAATAACATTTTTTGCTCCAAATACTCAAAGCAGTGGGTCAGGTTTCAACAAATAACAATCACCTATTTCAGTCAGGTGTCTAAATCGCAATTCTTTCAGTCATACTGTAAACCATGTCTAATACCGGATAAAAAAGAAAATTAAATAGTGAATTCGTCTGAAATTATTTCACTTCGATCGTTTTTGAATTTGACGTACTATCTAACACACCTGATTGCAATAGGTGATTGTTATTTGTTGAAACCTGACCCACTGGTTCGAGTATTTGGAGAAAAAAATTATTATCCTTGTTTGTAGCCCAAAATGGAATGAATTATAAGAATCCAATTAAATAAAATAGCAATTCATAGAATTTATTTTATTTTAATTATACTTTTTTGTTCGGCCCTGTATTAAATTTAAAAAAAAATATTGTACTGGTGAATACTACTCGAAAAAACGTTTAATTTAAGGGATCACAAAAGGGGTGATGCCATTTAAAATTTTGGGGTTAGGGTGAATGGGGCCCAAGGGGTCACTTACCCCATAACCAAAATATGGTGGTTCTAGTTCCCCCTACCTGTATAACATTTGTACCAAATGCCGCTTTTCTAACTCCTTTATTTTCAGAGAAATTCGCATTGAAAGTTTTCAAATTGACACCCTGTATAGTCAAAAGTATATAGTAAAAAAGGTAAAAAACAGATGAGCCAGCCATTCTTATTTTGCAACAGCCTGCGTTCTTTCTTATTATAAATAAAAATTAATACACGCTCTGGGTTGCCGTTTATTACGATTCAAATAGAGATTGATTCACACTATACCTCATTTAATAACCAGGCGGACTAAATCAAATTATAGCCGCGAAAATACGTTGTTGTGATTGGCCAAACGGGCGCCGTTTTTACACAAGCCCAAATTGCTTAAAACAATAATGGCCGTTCTTATGATCAGCTGATCTCTCACCGTTCCTTGTGTCCCACCGGTTACACGCGTTTCGCCTCAGTTTTTGTGTTTATAGACAAAAATAGGTGTCCGATTTTTTGCCGCATTGTACATTTTTTTAAAGTAAAACATTTGATGTGGCCATCATATACCTTTCTCAAATTTGATGGTATACAAGTAGGCTTGCCAGATCTAAATTTCGAAAAAGGGGTATATACTTTCGTAATATCGGTTTTCGACGAACAAATAAAAAAAATGAAAATGTACAGGTCCTCACAGCGCCGCAGGCGACTCCTTTTTTCAAAAAAGCGGCGTGAGAAAGCTGAAAATTTTTGTATAACTTATTTAGGAGCGAAACATGTTCCTTAAAAGGTATTTTAATTTTTTTTTTGTAATATTGTTTTTTATATCATTTCCGCTTCCGCCGCCACCGCTTCAATCGATTGTGATGAATCTTGAGGGCGAAAAACTTTGAAGTGTCTTCTTTAAAGCCATGCATGCGAACTTAAGCGTAAACCCTTCCGCCCAAGCAACGCTGTGAAAAAAAATGTTTTTCCAGTAAACCATGTCCAACTTTGACGATGTGTACGGAGTTGGAAAAAATTTGTCGACTCGGTCAACCATAAAGGCATTAAAATTTAATCAATTCCCTATGTAGGACTCAAAGAACGAAGTTCCTACGACGATTTGGCACCAAATTATGGGTTTTTTGAGGGGTTTCGCACATAACTCAGCGACTTTGCAACCAAATTAGATGATGCTTCTTAAATTCAACAAACCTTACTTCATTGTGTATTATTAAACCTTTAATCTCTCCATAAATTACCGTTTAAATCATTCAAATTAATGAAGAATTGCGACGACATGACTTATTATTCCGGGATTTTTACGGCACGTTTTTTTTTAAAGATTAAAGGGTTACAAGTTTTTAGGTGATTTAACTTTGGAATTATCAAAATTATCACTCAGAATTACTATTTACAAGCTTTTAAACATTTTACGTTCGCATTTCCACGCCTCGTCGCCATCTATTCGACGATAGCCGAACTACTAAGTGATGTTTTTGAACAGCGCCAAAATGATCGAACTTTATACCTATAATCAAAATATTAATATTCAGCAATGCGCTATACACGAAACGATAGACGATTTAATTCCGAATCGAACGGTCTATAAAATAGCTGAGGCAATTTAGTGGTTTTCTTGTAATTTGCGAATGAAAATTAAGCACGACACACTTACCGACATTTACAGTTCACTGTAACTTAAAAATTAAACACAGAACAATTTGCTATATTCTCCAATGAAATACAGGACCCAACACTTATTACTGATTATTAATTCAACTTTTTATATCATTACTGCGCTACAATAAGAGAAATATATGAGGAATCCTAATCTTCATAGAGGGTACCCTCTGTTATCGTGGGGCTAAACTACGTTTTCGTTTGTGGATTTAATAATTGTTTTAATAATGAAAGAATATTTAAAAACTTAAGAAGAATGTTATCTTATAATAAAATAAATTTACTTGTAGATATTTTGGAATTTAAATTGCAGAAACAATACATTATAATATATCCGCCTAATCACAGGCAACCCGATATACGCGTAAGTACTATTAATTTATTATTAAAAACTTCCAATTTTAAACGTGACAGTGACAAAACCTTAATTGTAATCCTCAGTAAAGCTTCAAAAATTGTTCGAATATTTAAGTATTTAAGTTGCAGAAGTAATTATATTACATAAACGCCAACTTACAGACAACGCAATACACCCGTACCTAATATTAATTTATTATTAAAAACTTCCAATTCTAAACGTGACAGGGATAAAACCATAAGTATAATCCTTAGTAAAGCTTCAAAAATAGTATTTAAATTGCAGAAATAATTATATTATATAAACGCCTACTTACTGGCAACCCAATATACGTGTAACTAATAATGATTTATTATTTAAAACTTCCAATTGTAAACGTAACAAGGACAAAACCATAAGTGTGTAACAAGGACAAAACCATAAGTGTAATATTTTTAAAGCGTTACCAAGGACTACACTCATACTTGTGCTCGTATTATGTTTAAAATTGGAAGTGATTAATAATAAATTAATATTAGTTATTCTATATTGGGTTGCCCGTAAGTAGGCGTTTATATAATACCATTGTTTCCGCAATTTAAATACTTAAATATTCGCACTATTTCTTAAGCTTTACTCAGGATTACACTTATGGTTTTGTCCCTGTTACGTATAAAATTAGAAGTTTTTAATAAATTCATTAGAGTTATGCGTATATCGGGTTACTTGTAATTAGGCGTGTATATTATAAAATATTGTTTTTGGAATTTAAGTACGTAAATATCCACAAGTGAATTTATTTAATCATGAGACAACATTCTTTTTAAGTTTTTAAATATTCTTTGATTATTACAACAATTATTACATCCACAAATTATTAAGTAGTTTAACCCCACGATAACAGGTAGAGCCCTCTACTTAGATTATGATTTCTCGTGTATTTCTCTTATTGTAATGCATTAACAATATAAATAGTTGAATGATTAATCAGTAATAAGTATTGTAACCCGTATTTGATTGAAGAATATAGCAAATTCTTCTTTATTGAATTTTTATGTTACAGTGAGCTGTAAATGTCGGTAATTGTGTCGTCCTTAATTTTCATTCGCAAATTACAGAAAAACCGCTAAATTTCCTCAGCTATTATATACACTATTCGATTAAAAATTAAATCGTCTACCGTTTCATGCACAGCCCATTCCTAAACATTAACACTTTGACAATAAGTATAAAGTTCGAGCATTTTGGCGCTGTTCAAAAACATCGCTTAGCAGTTCAGCCACCGTCCAATAGATGGCGACGAGGCGCGGAAATCCGAACGAAAAATGTTTAAAAGCTTCTAAATAGCAATTCTAAGGGATGATTTTAATATTGTAAACATTAAATGACCGCCAAACATATAATCCATTAATCTTTTGAAATAAAAGAGCTGTAAAAATCCTGCAATAATAAATATTTTTTTTATATACGCGCTTCTTGGACGCTTTGATGGAATGGGGTATTTTTGGTACCCCTTTCGGATTTTTTGAAAAAGGGTATTTCTAAAATTTCATACAGGGAAAAGGGTATTGTACCCCTAAAAGGGGTACGTCTGGCAAGCCTATATACAAGTGATTTTTCTAATACATATTTATCGATTAATGGGATTTCGAAAAAACTCATTTTAGCATTCTTTACAATTTTTTTTGTATAAATTTGACGTCAGGGCCGTTCCTGGCGGGGGTGCAAGAGGTGCATCCGCACTAGGACAGCCGATACAAGGGGCAGTCGGCGACAACTTTGCCGCCTCTGGGCTTTAGTCTGAGATTCCAAAAAGTGATACTTGTATAAAGTTGATTTTGTGCATGCGATTAGACTGATTAGACTGAGCTAATAGTCGTAGGTGTTTGTCATATTATAAGTTAATTTACAATCTATTCAAGAATGTATTGTGCGGTAATTAAGAAAATAATCTTACCCCTTAAATGTTATCAACAAAACCCAAAAACAATTTGCCAAAAAATAAGGGAATTAAAAACAAAAGGAAGAAATAAGCTAAGTGGAGCTCTGATAAAGTTTTTGGTTTCTTCAGAAACTCGTATGGCATGTGCTTCGGCTAGTTCCACTACTGAAATTGTTCTTAATACACTTGAAGCATCTCTAAAAAATCTAGAGTCGCTGCCTTGTACTTTGGACAACCAGCTGGTGCATTATCTTCATCGGAATCGAAAACGGTAAAACCTGGAGAAGAGGATAGTGTTGAAGGGGAACCCAGACGCCAAAAAGCGTATAAATAATATTTCTGAAGGAACATTTTGAAGGCAAATTTTCAAAAATTTCTCGAGTTTTAAGAACAATCTCAATCAATTTTAATCAAATTTTCGAAAATTATTTCAACCTCTGTACAAAACTGAGCTTTTTAACTAAATCAAATCCCTTCATTTACCACCTAAAATACATTACAATGAACAAAAACAGTGGCTGCAGGCGTCAAATAATATTAATACAAAATTTAGAGAAAATGGCATCTAATTTTGGTAAATATTTTTAGTGAATTTGAAAAGATTAATGTCGATTGCAATTGTTATTATCTAGAGTAAATTTTGAAGCCGTTGGCAATTGTTTTTTTTTTGTTTTTGTTTGTTTTCTACTGTCGACGAAATGATTGCGATTTTTAAAATCTTTGCGCTCTGTTTAAAATGAAAAAAATGAGATTGCGCTTTTGCAAATTTTCACAAAATTATAGCCCGAAATGAATGTTGGGTGAATTTAGAAAGTTTCAACCCGATGGTAAATGTTTTTTCCTACGACTGCTCCCGAGAACAGATATATCGTCGCAATACCTTTGTATTGAAAGTTGTCTCAAGCCGAAAATAAAATTTTTTTACTCTCCCTCGGTAGGCCTAGTCGTAGAATATGAAACATATCTTTAAATCTTTTGATAAATGTTAAAGATAACAAAGAACTGCATTGTATTTTGTTTACAAATGTATTCATGAACTCTTTGATTTTCGAGAATAAATTAAAAATAGAAAAATGTTGAGTTCTGTGATCTATAATCATGAAAGGTAATAGTTATAGTTTAATAATTTACATAATATTAAGTAACTTAATTTTTACATATTATAGAGTTCAGTTTTATTGTTTAAAGTTTTCTAATTCAATTTAGTTTAATTTTCAAGTTAGTCCTGTGGGTAGAAATAAACGATCATAAACCAATGTTATTTAGCTAGTAGTACTAGTTAGTAATAACATGCAAATTTCTTTTGTATCATTCAATATCCGGTGTGGCACTAGCCAGGGAAGTAGTTGTTTCAATAAGTTATTTGTTTATAGTTTTAGTAAGACTTAATTTTGCAGAGTTACGAACAGGTTGAATATTTACATATTCAGACTATATTTCGTTTTATTAAATTTATATGAGAAAATGTCTAATTCTGATTTTTTTTGTATATATTATGAAGGGCGGCTATATCATTTTTGCACCTGGGCGGCCATCAACCCAGGAATGGCATTGTTATCATCAGAATCATAATTATAGACCAAGAAAGTAAAAAAAGTTATGTATTTATCAATGAATAAATAAGTAATTTTTATCAATGAATTTATATTTAAACAGTTTTCTAAGCTAACTTTGTAAAAATGTCCGTAAATTCATTTTGATTTCACAGTTAGCGAGTATTTAATTAAATAAATTATATGAAGTTTATGCGTCTAAACTCCGAAATTAAACAAAAACAGGAAGAGGAACAAATGTTAACAGAGTACGAGCAGTTACTAATTGAATTCTGGATTCCCTTTGTTGGTCCATGCATGGGTGAGATAATTTTCCTATGTTCGTTGTATTAAATCTTAAGACAACTATTGAGTTATTTCATTAATTGTATTTCAAGTCTAACTTTTGTTATTTTGATGTTTAATTCACATCATTTTATCAAACCAATTCGAGCTTTATTATGAGCCTGATTACTTGATCCCGAAATCCCAACGAAAGGTTATCATGGATTCCAAGATGCCATTCAAGCGAAGGATGACCCTGGCTGAGGCAGCAGGTGCAAGGATAAGTAAAGATTGGGAACTTATTTTATTAGGTTTGTTCGATTATGTGTTGGGCTATATCTATATTGTAATTATTTATTGTAATGTTTGGGAACAAATAATTTGGAAAGAGTTTGTTGATTTTTCTTAAATCAGCTTCCTTTAGAGAAGAGTGAAAACATCTTTATTCAGACATTAACATATCTTTACATTATTTACAATTTAAAGTTATATGGGTTGGCTTATCCGGGCTATCAACCCGAGGTCTTTTGTCCTTTCGCATACATTAAACACTGCTCTGAAGTAACTGCACAACCACTTTTCTGAAGGTGAACTATGATTTTGGAATGATTAAAAACACAATTATATTGATAATATGGTTGATAGAAGCCATTACTTTGTGATATATTTTGATTCAGGAACTAAACAATAAAATGTACTTTGTTGGTATCACACACGTGTATGATACCAACAAAGTACATTTTATTGTTTAGTTCAGTTCCCGACTATTGTTTTGTTAACTTGAATACTAGTTATACAAACAAGATAATAGAGTTTTCATTTATTGAATAAGGTTCATAAAGAAGTATAAACCTACATGATAAGTTCTTTTAATAAATATATTTCAATAAATAGTTTATCTCTGAGTCACAATACGTAAAATTACTTAAGAGCTAAATTCAGTCGCACCTGCGTGATAGAATTCACGGAATTAACAAATCACGAGTTTCCGAAAAGTGGTGTACTTCTCGTTTTCTCTTCGCGAGATAAACCTGGGTGTTGAACGTGTTGTCTGCAGCGGTCGGCCTTCGAAGCGGGCAGAGCCGGCCCTGGTCATTGTTCACGTATAAAATCTCCATTTAACACGTAGGAGCGTCTCTCTCGGGGCCCCGTTTCCCGTACGAGCGATAAGGACAACTCGAAAGGCCTCGGTTCATTGCATTATGTGACTAATCGCCACTACAGAACAATAGCGCGCACCGCGATCCGCAATACGTCCGAAATTCTTCTGTACCTGTTGCACGGAACACAACAGACCGAACTCTGCCGGGTCAGGATGCTCATCGCAGGCCGATGTGCGCAAATTGTGATAAGTTTCTGTGATAATAATGATAAGATATCACGAGAGCAGATGCGATGATTGCGATCATGGATCTGTATGTGCGTCCAGTATTTCATTTCATTACATTTAATTAGTGTCGAGTGAGTCAGTGCCGGTGGTGTAAATAGTTTGATATAGATGCCAATAACCCTGGGCCTTTCAAAACAATAACATAATGAGTGCTCCAACTCCAGCACCAAGAACACTTGTGAGCGAGCCGAAGAAGCCCATCCCTGCCCCCAGGACGATGGTGCCCGTGAGGACGGAACAGAAGACCGGTCCACCGGATGCGGACGGGAGGAACACATTTAGCAGGCGGGTGCGAACGCTTAGCAATGCTTCCAGACAAATCGCTGGTGATATCGGTGATAAGGTGTGTATTATTAATACAAATCCGTTTTTAGTTTATCGTTGCACAATGTTTATAAAATGGATTAATAAACCGTTGATAGTAATCAGTTTTATTTTAAAAACATTGTTATCATTCTCATTCATTTCATCTCTAATAGACCTTTGAAATACCCAAATTTTCCAAAATTACTTGAATGAAATTGAAAAGTGTTGAAAAAATTTATTGATGAGATTAATGCTTAGTCAAATCATGAGAGTTTTGTTTTATTCAAATCTAAAATAATAATTCATGTTGTCGTGTAATTTTAGGGTATTTTGTATAGTGGGTAGAAGTGTGTACTTCCTTAAAATATTTTATTTATTTAACTGCTTAATGCACTCAGCCGAGTATACCCGGGTTAAAGAAACTGAAGAATTCTTGTTTACTCGAATTCGAATTTGGCTTTTACGGAGGAATTCAGCCGACTATATGCGTTGAATAGTTCCATACAGATTAGAGTTTAACCTTATAAAATTACATGAACATTTATTTGCATCCCCAGCTAAAGTAAGCCCATCCACGAAATAAGTCTTATTTGATCCTATATTTTAATGGTGCATTAAGTGGTTAAATCGCAACCGGTTTTGGCATTATGTCATCATCAGGCGAAAGTGTCTTGGGGAATGGTGTATATAAAGGGTGTCCCAGAATTTACGCAAGATTTTAATTTTGTGCCATTTGTGCGGTAAAGTATTGCCAACGAAAAAAAAAGATAGCATGGCAGCTGACAGTTCAGGCTTATTAAAAATGAAGCGCTATTACAAATGTTTGGCAGCTATAGTTCGCAACTTTCTGGCTTTATTACTCGGCAAAATTGTTTGCTGTAGATTTTGGGCTGAAAGTATCAACTTCTTCGAAAATGCGGCTGACCAGGCAATACCAGTTAATGGTTCTCGCTATCGCGGCATGATAATCCAGTTTTTTGTGCTTAAATTGTAAAATATGGATGTGGACGACATGTGATTTCAACATGCCATACAGCCCTAGAAACAATTAAATTATTTCATATTGAGTCATTATCTGGTCGTGTAATGTCCCATTTTGGTAATCAAAATTGGCCACCCAGATCATTTGATTTAACGTAGGACTAGAACGTAGGACTTTTTTGAAGTCTAAAGTTTATGCCAACAAGCTCGCGACCACCCACACCTTGAAAGAGGAATTGAGCATTGTATAAAAAATTCAGTCAAATTGGTCATGAAAAATTTCAATAAAATAGTGCATATGTGCCAGCAAAGCCATGGAGGCCATTTATCCGATATGATATTCCATATTTAACCCTATACTGTAAATTTTATAAATCAATAAAAATATTACATTTTTTAATTATAAACCAAAATTACTTCTTGCGTGAAACAACAATGATCTTGACCTTCCATATAATACAATATGGTTTCGGCAAGACGGCGCGTTTTTTTTTTTCGAACATATAGTGCAGGGATGCGCTGTCTTGCTGAAACCATATTGTATTATATGTAAGGTCAAAATCATTTTTGTTTTTTAAAAGGAAAAAATGCGCTGGAACAAGGTCACTTTGCAAAAACTCTAAATTTTAAGTTCTCACCTTTAATTGTCATTTACTTGAAAAATTTCTTATGTAAGATGACAACATTTTTATATTGCCAGTTTGACAATGAAAAGATCTCACAAAATCAAGAACAAAAATAGGGTTGTCATTTAAAAACAAAATGGCTGATGTCATTACTCAAAAACAAATGACTTTTATGCAAAAATGTGTATTTTTATAAAAGAAAATCTACCTGTTGGAGGATTTTTTCCAAAAATATTTTATTTCGGTTTTACTGAATACAGGGTGTCCTAAATAGAGTAGGATTGCATGGGTATCTTTCTTATTCTTAAAGCTAGAGATCTGGTTAAATGGGCAATGTTGTGCAGTTTTCTATGCTGATTCAGATTATGTTGAGAAATTTTCAAAATTCCGAGCAGTTTAGAAAATATTTAAAAAAAACTGAAAATCGCGATTTTCAAAAAAATCAAATATCTCAATAATTATTTTAATTAGATGCGAAAAAAAGTTTTAAATAAAAGTTACTTGGTTTAATTAGGCAAACATAGAAATCAAGTCAAAATAAAATTCAAGATGGCGGTTTCCGAGATATTAATACCAACTTTCTTATTTCAAATGGCCGCCATATTTGATTTTTACACGCATAAATAGACTTTTTTTTCTCTTTTCAACAATGTACAACAACCTATGTCAAAATAAAAAATAATGGAAATATTAATTGTTTAAATTTTAATTTTGATTTTTTAAATTATTTTTAAAGCAAATGTAACAAAACAAAAAGAGGTAATACAACCAAGTAGTAAAATAACAATAAATTATAAAAAATGCTCAAAATGTTGACCGTTATTGGCCAAACACAATTAACAGCGTTTTATAACACTGCCAGTTACTTTTCGCAATGTGTTGCGATTAATGCCGTTTATTGCCTCTGTCACTGCTTCGCGAAGTTCATCCACATTGTTATAATTGAAGTTACTTCCATAAACTTTGTTTTTTAAAGTGCCCCACAAATAAAAGTCAAGAGGCATCAAGTCTGCAGATCTGGCTGGCCACTATACAGGTGTATTAGTCGCTATTACTTTATTATTAAAACGTCCATTTAGATAAGTAATAACATCTCTGGCATTGTGTGCTGGAGCGCCATCTTGCTGGTACCATATTTGCATATTTTGTGCCAAAGGTAAATCATCCAATAAATCTTCTAAGGTTGTTTGAAGAATTTCCAAATAACGTTGTGCAGTTAGAGTTCCATCAAAAATTATAGGACCAAGTAAACGATTTCCCATTATGCCACAAAAAACACTAAAGCCGAACCGTAATTGGTTTCGCCGTGGAATAACTATGTGTGGATTTTCTTGAGCCCAATAGTGCTCGTTATGACGATTAAATAATCCACAATTAGAAAAGTAAGATTCGTCAGTCCATAAAATTGTGATTATAAAATCACCATTTTCCGTAATTTTGTTGATAAACCACCTGCAAAATGTTAATCTACGGATGTTATCATTTGGTTGTAAAGTCTGAGATAGATGCAATTTATAAGGGTGAAACTTGTGCTTTTTTTAAATTGTTGATGCTCTAGACTTAGATACGTTTACTTCATTTTCTATCTGCCGACATGAAATGTTCGGAATAGCTGCCACACAAGCAAATGTTAATTCTTCATCATCAACGATCATATTTCTATTTCTCTTAGGTTTTTTTAAACTTCCATACAATTGCATATTTTCATCCAATCTTTTAAATACGTTAATGTCCGGCTGCCTTCTTTCAGGAAAGTTTGCTTGGTATGTTTGTGGTGCAAGATGGGGGTTTTTGTAACACTTGATGTAATTACAAAACATATCGTATTGTTCAGATATTGAATAATTCGCCATTTCAAGTAATTAATATTTATCGATATTACAACAACTTGAGACAATACACATGTATGAATGATTAATACAACTGATAAACTAATGTAAGATGACAGTCAGTCATTATAACAAACTTTGTTTTATTTTTATTTATGCCTACTTGTTTTAAACTTCCAACAATTAATATTTCCATTATTTTTTATTTTGACAAAGGTTGTTGTACATCGTTGAAAAGAGAAAAAAAGTCTATTTATGCATGTAAAAATCAAATATGGCGGCCATTTGAAATAAGAAAGTTGGTATTAATATCTCGGAAACCGCCATCTTGAATTTTATTTTGACTTGATTTCCATGTTTGCCTAATTAAACCAAGTAACTTTTATTTAAAACTTTTTTTCGCATCTTTAATAATTATCGAGATATTTGATTATTTTGAAAATCGCGATTTTCAGTTTTTTTAAAATATTTTCTAAACTGCTCGGAATTTTGAAAATTTCTCAACATAATCTGAATCAGCATAGAAAACTGCACAACATTGCCCATTTAACCAGATCTCTAGCTTTAAGAATAAGAAAGATACCCATGCAATCCTACTCTATTTAGGACATCCTGTATATTCCATACTTTAGGCGCGCACTGTATATATATATTTTTTTGTTATATTTCTGGATATGTGTTGTATAGTGAGTTGTACTGGTTATTGTATTGTTATTAATTATATATCTGTATGTATCGGGTTAATTTAAGGAAGTACACACTTTTACCTACTATTAAATAATGATGGTGCTTAAAAATATTGATGGGGCCATTATGTAACAGAAGCTATTGAATTGAATAAATCTTGGGTTTAAAGTTTTCTTTGAAAATCCCTCTTCGTTTTTGAGGTACAACGCCCTCAGACTAACACAAACATTTTTCAAAAGTTAGAATCGTTCCGCGGACCTCAAAATGGATATTTCAGTTTGAATTTCTAATTAGTAATAATAATTAAGGATGTACTTATTACCACTCCTATTATATAAAAACCTGAACCCTTTTGTGCCCAAAGAGTACAACTTTTGGGCACTACCAATTTTTTTATCATATTGTATTTTTTTATTGTCAAAAGAAACGGGAAAAATACATTTTACATTTTTTTGGAGAGGTTTTTTAAAGAAAAAATAATTATACTTATAAGTCTCCTGAGAAATAAAAAATTTGAAAACATATGAATAAATTATAACAAAGAAGTAATAATTTCTTCTAAATAAGTTTATTCTGAAAATCCAAAACCTTTAATAAAATAAATAAATAGAAAATAAAAAAAAAATTCAATAAGAATAATCCAGTAGTATATTATAAATAGTTAATAATTACACTGGTCGGCATGAAAATCAGCCCAGACATCATTCCTGCTGATTCCTATGTAAAATGACCTCCTGAATCGGAATATGACCCCCGTTTTCACCCATCATTCACCATTTTTGAGGGGACGCCCCCCACCTATTTTGATTATTTGGAGGTATCAAGAGGATTATTTTAACCTTTACATTTCCTATGAGGGGCTAGAGAGGTGAAAAGTTTAGCAAGGAGATACATTTGGGGGGATTTCCCCCTATGATTGTAATAAACATCATTAAAAACAATATTGATTTATTCGTAACTTTCTGCCATTTTTCACAAACTTACTTTAGATGGCGTTAAAGGGGTAATTTTTTTCTTTTTTTTGTTTGTCGCAACATGTGGTGACCTAGGCGTGATATATATCCGATGATATATATCGTCCGAACCCCGCTTTATTTATATTATATTTATTCATTGCAAACAAACACAGTTGCTTACAAGATAGTAAAAAAATAACATTTAAATTGTTAAAATATCATCAAATTGAAAAACTTTTGAAATGGGGACTCTTTGCTCTTCACTATTTTTTCAGGGATAAATTGAAAATGTATATAATAGTGAGCTGCACGCCCTTAAAATATTAAAATTTATACAAGGTGTCTCATAACAAAATTACAGATCAAACTTATGTTTTTTTTAAATGGAACACCCTGTACTTTTTGTCATTTTTGAATTATATGGAGCAAATAAAGGTGAGTTACTTCAATACTCCCAATACCTATTGTTTGCCGTAGAATCCAATAATCTTTCAGATTATAATAATTATTCCTGATATGATAATCGCCGAATACAAGAAAACTATTGAGATTAGGAACAGGGAACCCTTATACAATCTGAAAGATAATTGGATTCTACTTAAGAATACGTTACTAAATACAGGGTGTGCCATTTGAAAAAACGAAGTTATTTAACTTTATAAGTTCGGTTTTTCTACCGCATTTTTTTATCACCCTGTATAATTTTTTGTATGAAATCATGGTTGGCTCTATAGTTCGAACCTTTAACCAAATAATAGAAATTATTTTAATCGTTCAACGTCAATCACTGGGGCAAAAATAAAATTTTATCCAGACCATGCATTTCAACAAATCTTCAAATATTTCGAAAACGGCAAACAATAGGTATAGGGAGTATTGAAGTAACTTACCTTTATTTGCTCCATATAATTCAAAAAGGACAAAAAATACAGGGTGTTACATTTAAAAAAACATAAGTTTGGTCTGTAACTTTGTCATGAGACACCCTGTATAAATTTAAATATTTTTAGGGCGTGCAGCTCACTATTATACACAACTTTTGTATAAAAGATTTTTCGAAATTTTGACAAATAAGCACGCGATTGACCGTTCCCAGAGCTCTGAAACACCCTGTATGTCAGAAGAGATCGTTTTGAAATATTTGAAGAAAGTTAAGCCTAATTTAACCATGGGGATGGACCAAATACCTGCATTCCTTATAAGGGATTGCGCGAGCGTGCTACGTGTACCGATTGCCCGAATTTTCCATTTGATTCTTAAAAGTGGAGTGTTTCCAGAAAATTGTTCGAGTTGTCCCTGTTTTTAAATCTGGTAATAGGCATAATACTGTTAACTATAGGCCAATTTCACTTCTAAGCAATTTCTCAAAGATATTTGAAAGTATTCTTTCGGATGAAATTTATAGTCGGGTTCAGCATGATATATCTAGTAGTCAACAAAAAACAACTAGACGGCTAAATATTTTCTTAGCATATCTAAACGATATACACAATAATATAAAATTTACTTTGGAAGTTGAAGTTGACAAAACGATTAATTTCCTAGATCTATCCATTTCCCATAAAAACAATAAACTGGAATTTAATATTTTTCACAAACCCACTCATACAGATACCACCATCCACTTTAAATCCTTTCATCCTATGCCTCATAAACTTGCAGCATATAACTCATTTATTAATAGACTATTAAGCATTCCTTTGTCAAAATCTAATTTCCAGATCGAATTAAACCGAATTTTAAAAATTGCAGGTAACAATGGCTTTCCTAAAAACTTAATAATGAATATTTTAAATAAAAAACAAAAACAAAAAATAACCAACTTAATTTTCCCTTCAAATAATAGTAAACCAGAAACTAATTATCATTCATTAACTTATATTGGCCCCCCTTCTGACACAATAAAAAATGAATTAAAAACACACAACATTTCAGTAGCCTTTAAAACTAACAACACACTACATAAATTCATAAATAATGCCAAAGACAAAAATGTCAAAAATAAAAAATCGGGAGTCTACTTGTTAGAGTGTAGTGATTGCCCCATGGTATATGTCGCACAAACAGGCCGCAGCTTTGAAGATCGAATTGCTGAACACCAAAAGAGCTTCATCAACCAAAAAACCACGTCAACATACGCCAACCATTTAATAGACAATAGCCATAGTTTCAACAACAATTTTAAAATTTTACACACATGCGATAAAAGTCAAAAATTAAATCTATTAGAACAATTAGAAATTAACAAATATAATAAACGCGGTGTGCTACTCAATGATCAAACCGATGTAAATAATTCACCGTTGTTAAACCTATAAACTCTTGTAAAATCTTTTATAACCGCTTAAATTGTAAATGTTTCCCAATCCGTCATACACCCTCTAACTTCCCCACCCCCAACAATATAGTATTTAAGTCGCAATTGTAGTATTGTCTTACCATTGATCATCTGCCTGATGAAGCCACTGTGTGGCGAAACATATGTCGCAGTGTTCGACATTAAAATTTGTGAAAATTCTCAAACACACGTGTTTTACTTACCACATAAATTATGGAATTTCACCAAGTGACAGCCTCATCAATCCAATATTCAACATGGTTTTGTTAGAAATCAAAGTACTATGACAAACTTAATTAATATAACGCATACCATACCATCTGAGCTAAAACCAAGTTGATGTCACTTATACAGACGCGTCGAAGGCCTTTGACTGCATGCCTCATCATATTATATTAGAATATTTAAATAAATATATCAGTGATAATATTTTGACAGTAATTAAATCATATTTTTTAAATCGCCAACAATTCGTTGAGGTAGATGGTTACAAATCTTCGCCATATGTTGCAACTAGTGGGGTACCTCAAGGCTCCAATCTTGGACCATTATTGTTTACAATTTTTATAAACGCTGTTACAGAAACACTTAGTTGTGAGTTTTCAATGTATGCAGATGATATTAAGTTATTTAAGACAGTTCATACTATGTCTGACTGATACAATTTGATCATCTAAGAATATTCTCTCTGCCAATTGTTCTAACTTTGCTTCACACACAGTCTTCTTATATCGTATTTTAGGAAATATTCATATTGGGGGCCCTCGAGACAATTCCAACAATTTTTCAAAAATGTCAGGGCTTGTGTTTGTGAAAAGTTTCATGAAGACCACATCAACATTTTGATTGATAACGCCAAAAATCGAAAAGAGAGACTTTAAGAAACTCAATTTAGCACTCAGTTCACATAATTACTTCCATCAATTACTAATTCAAACGCATACAAACTAACTAAACTGTATTCTATCATTTCAGGTGCAAGAGGGAAAGAAGGCTGTGATAGAATCGACCCGACAAAGCGTACGAAAAATAACCAGACGGTTCACGAACAATTTCGCGGAGAACGAGCAGGCAACGGAGCAGAAACAGGACAATTCGGACGTGGGCAGTGACATTGATCTATTCAGTTCGATCCGCTTTAATTCGCCAATTCACTTAAAAGATAACGAGGCCATCTACAATAACATAGACAGTGAACACAGCACCAACGATGACGACGACCAACCCCCTCCACCGTACCCGCCACCCCCGCTGCGTGAAGAAGTCTACGATAAACCGCAGTCTCTGGCATCGGGAAGCACGAATAGTTCGGACGGGCCGGCGCCCTTACAGCGAAACCGTTACGATTACGAATGCGTTTTTCCTGCTTATCCGTACAACAGCGACTCTGAGAGTTGTGTGGATATGACTGCGGGGACGATCGAGAGAAATGTAAACGTGGCCAGGTCACAGTCGTGGAATTTCTATGACCCTTTGCCGACAAAGGAACCTCTTTATAACAATGTGGATAACACTCCGATACTGGAAACGCAGAGTGAAAAGAGCTTCATGAGGAATAACTCCATGTACGAGAACCACACAATCATGTAAGTAAGGCTGCTGCACTTTTAAGGTCACTCAATTAAAAACAATAACGTTAATAAATCGTAACAAACGCCTGCATTATTATTTATTATTGCCACGCAGGCAATTGATTTATGACATTGAATAATTGTTTGTGATAAAAATATCCTTGACCAGATTATGATTGGTAGGCAATCATTTATGGTTTAATTTTATTTTCTCCAAAATTAAATAATTTTAAAATTCTAGTGGTTTTCAGCACCGGGTGAACGAAAACCACAATTAATGACGCAAGCTCAGCTAGACGCATACAAATGCACAAATCTACACAGCTGAACGATCTTGCATTCGATGGCTAGTAAAGCTTAACAAATACCACTACTATTATTGTCAATTGTTTTTGTTTAAATTTTTTGTATACAGAGAAATATACTGACAATCTCAGTACAATTTATTAAGATTAACTCGGGCAGAAAGACCGAAGGTCGATAGCCCTATCAAATTAAAATTAAAATTTAAAACAAATTCTACTCAACTTATGTATGTAAACTGTGAATAAAGATTATTATTTACAAGATTAACTTGATCTTTTCCAAAGCAGACTTATTTCAATTTTGGAAAAGTAATTCATTTTAAATGTTAGTTATTCATGAAAGAAATAAGATTTTCACAGATAATTATAATAACGGTCTGCCTCCGTGGTTGTCGTACACCTGCCGTGCTGGCCCCTCGGCAAAATTCCCATCCATATTATGTCTAATGTTACCGGTACATTTAATATATTATATTGGTATATTAAATATACCGAGTGTCTGGGATAAGGGGCGAACATAGGGATTTAACACGTAGAATTAAAAATATGTAATTATTAGCTCCCCTATTCATTTTAGAGAAAAATCGTAAAGGAATATTTTTTAGAGAATTAAAAATTGTAATTGAATTATTCATTTGATTTACGTTTGTACTAGAATACACTTCAGAAATAATAAAAATAAGTTTAACCATATACCATTTAATAAAAACCCTTGCCATGACTTTGAAAAATGTCATGTTATGGTGACTATATCCCGACAAACGTAGCATGCCGAAATTCGAATGAATTAGAACGAATCAGATTCTATATAACTTCTGTTTTCAGGAAACATATCATGTAGAGTTCGAATGCGGCTTTGTGATTGGTTCTCTACTCGGATTATGTTTCAGCACATGATTGGTTTAAAGAAAAATAATGTCAAACTTAAAACGTCAGTTTGCGGATAGAACGCTATTAAAATTAGTGAAAACTCCACATTGGAAGTGTTTCTCTTAAAGTAATTCAAGAAAAAGGGAAAGAGGCCCAACCAAAAAGTTTGAGCGGAGTCACTAACATGACCTGCACTCGGGTAGTCATTTCTACAATATTGGAAAACAGGGTACATAACGTGCGAAACGCGAACGGTACGTACTGTAAAGAGAATGTAAACTCCATATGGAATACCAGTGCTAAGTTAGTGCAAGAGAAGTACGTTTCTGATTTAGAAATTTTATTTGATCCGTTTAAAAATGTAAAATTCAAACCGGCACTACACATCCGCGATGACAGTAAATGTCATTCTATTTTGTTGTAATATTTTTGTTGGGATATAGTCTGATAAATTGCTCTCGTGCATTGTAAATTATCGCAAGTTTGCACTCTTTCGATAAACTCAGTCGCATTGTTTTAGGCAACAGCCCCTCGCCCTTCCGGGCTCGGGACTGTTGCCAAACAATACGACTTCGTTTGTCGAAATCGCACAAACTTGTTACCGATAATTTACAATGCACTTGTGCAATTACTGTTGAGAATAATTTTGCTAGTCAAATATCAATTCACGCATTGTAATTACTATGAACAATAATTTGAGTTATTCCAATGAAGAGACAGTTAAATTTAACAATCGACCAATTCCGTCTATCAGCAATTACCAAGTTTGTGAATAAGTTTGTAAATACAGCAAATGTATTTTAATAGTCCAATTTCAATAAATATTATTTCAAAAACAGTAACATTACAGGCAAATGGAACAGAAGAAGCCAGTGGCGGTTCGTGGAACATGTTGATGGTAGAGCTACTTATACAATAACTTACTATCTTCCTAGACCAATCGAATATTTTGGCCAAAAAACAAAAATTTAGAACGAAACAACCGAAGATCTAAAAAATTGGCAAAATAATCAAAAATCCTGGTTTAAAAATAAAAAAGCAGATCAAAAAATTGAAAATACAAGCAAAAGAAAAATAATTTGCCATTTTCAGCCCCTAAAATAACTCTTTTTAGTTAAAATAAGTTTCAACGAGAAATTCGAAAATAAAAATAACAAAAAAATCTAAAATATGGGACAAAAATGAAAAATTAAGACCAAAAATCTAAAATTCGTATCCGGCAATCAAAATTTTAAACAAACAAATCGAAAATTTAAGTCGAAATAAAGAAAATTTCAACTGAAAAACCTAAAATTGAAACCAAAATAATCAAAAATAAAAAATATAGCCCAAAAAAGTAAAAATCCACAATAGGGCCTAAAACGGTGAAAATTTAGACAAAACATCGAAAACTCGGGCGCAAAGATAAAAAATGCAGACAAAAAATCCAAAATTTCTACAAACCAATTGAATTTTTTCGTCAAAATAAAGAATATTTGTACCAAAAAATAAAAAATCTTCAATATAGCATAGAACGGTGAAAATTTAGACAAAACATAGAAAACGAGGGTAAAGACAATAATTGCAGAAAAAAAAAATTGAAGATTTCTACAAACCAATCGAATATTTTGTTCAAAATAAAGAAAAATAAAAAAATTGGATCAAAAAAATCGAAAATCCAGAAATCTGAAATATGGGCCGAAGAATCAAGAATCCTGATCTAAAAATAAAAAAAGCAGACAAAAAATCGGAAGGTAGAAGCAAAATAATTTGCCACTTTCAGCCGCCAAAAATAAGTTTCTTACCAGAAATTCGAAAATAATAGCAAAATATAAAAGAAAACACGAAATAAAATCAATAATCCTAGTTAAAATTGTAAAATATAGGATAAAAAATATACCAAAAATCTAAAATAAATTGAGACCAAAAATCTAAAATTCTGGCCTAAAAATAAAAATAGTGGACCAAGGAAAGAAAAATTTTAATAGACAAATAAAAAAAAAGTTAAATTTTGGGGCAAAAGATTTAATAAAATCCACAATGTTGGTCAAAAAGTTGAAAATTTAGACAAAACATCCAAAACTCGGCCTTAAAGATAATAAATGCAAAATCAAAAAAGGGGGCCAAAAAAATCGAAAATTTTGCCAATAAAATCGTTAGGTCAAAATAAAGAAAAATTCAGGTCAAAAGATTTAAAAAAATAATAAATATCTGTAATATTGGCCAGAAAGTCGATAATTTAAACAGTACAATGAGAACTAGGGCCTAAAGATAATAAATGCAGACTAAAAAATCGAAAATTTCAACAAACAAAACTCGAAAGAAAATACCTGAAAAAATAAAAATATATCTCGCATAGAAATCAATAATTCAAGTTATAGATATTTTAACCAAAATCAAATCAAAAATTTGGAACTAGAATTAAAAATTCGGCCCGAAAAATCAAAAATTCTGACCAAAAAATCAAAATTTAAACAATTAAATCATAAATTTATGTCACAATACAGAATATTTAGGTCAACAGTTCAAAAAATTATACCCAAAAGAATCAAAAATACAGGTCAAAAATCTAAAAAGTAAAAATTCGGCGGGAAATATGTAATATGTATAAATGTAAATTGTGTCATTATTTTATTAACTTGACATTGTAATATTTAATTTTAATTTTTAATGTAACTTTTAATTAACAAACACATCCGCAACAAATTTTTTGCATCTTATTTGTATACTGTGGCCGACGTGAAATAAATGAAATGAAATGAAATGAAATCAAAAACGCGGGCCAAAAGTTGAAAATTTAAACAATTAAATTCTAAAAGGCTAAAAGTTAAAATATTTTGACCAAAAATATCGAAAATTTAAAAACTAAAAATTCGTCGGGAGAAATAAAAAATGCTGACCAAATAGTCGAAAATTTGAAATCGAAAATGTAGGTCAAAATAAAGAATATTTAGAATGATAAAAAATTTACCCAAAAAAAAAAGGAAAATACAGGCTTAATAATAAAAAATGCATAATATTCTAGTCAGACAATGGTTTAAATTAGTCTAAAAATTACTCTATTGTTCAAAATAATTTTCCAATTTACTTTTTAATAGAATTTTTTTTTTATTTTCGCTTTAATTGTCCAAAAAGGTGAAACTAAATTGAAAAATAATTCAAATAAAACCATTAACTTTGTTGGAATCACCTTATTTGTTTCAGCTTTAGTGCCGGTTTAGTTTCGAGAACTTTAGATTTAGTAGATACATTTTGAATAATTCAAATAAAACAACTCACTTGGTTAGTATGACTCTCAGTAGCGGCTCGTGGAACTTGTTGATGATCCTTTTTTGAAGAAAGAAAGAACGATTAATCTTCATAGTCCAAGATTATTTTGCTGAAAATATGATTTATGCGTACTTTCGATTTATCGTGCGTTTACATTTTGTCCCAGACATGCACTAAATCTGCAATACCATTCTTCGACCACGTAACCTCACCATCAAACAATACACATGGAATACAAAAATTATTTTAAGATTTAATTAAAAATTCTTGCTAAGATTAAAACTAGAGGTAGTGCCATGGCTCCTTGGCTCTATATAACGAGCCGCCTCTAAAAGAAGCAACGATGAATTGGAAAGAGTTTCGGGTTTCATAAATGCTGAACCAACAACTTGCATACAATGCATTGCTCGTGAGGGCAACGTGTCTAAATTCTTTGTACAGAAAGAATCATGGTTATCATTCCTACAAGCATCAATGCCACGACGAGATACTGCTAGTAGATGAAGAAACTAGGCGTGTATTCTGTGAAATAATGCAGGATCGATCAAATACAGACCGAAACTTCTTGCAGATGAATGCTAGTTCACACTTAACACTTTACCGACTGCTATTGGTTCAACCGGCCGTTTAGCCGTAGATTCTCCCTGGCTGTAGGCGTTGGCGATATAAAAGCCGATTAATAGGCAATCGGTCGGTAAAGTGTTAACAACGAGCCCAACGTTATTGTTCATTGTAATTACAATGCGTCAATTGACATCTGACTAGCAAAATTATTTTCACTATGACATGACACTTGTCAAACTCATGGCAAGGGTTTTTATTAAATTGTACATAGTTCAACTTATTTTTATTATTTCTGAGGTGTATTCTGGTACAAATGTAAATTAAATGGATGATACATTTACAATTTTTAATTCTCTAAAAAATATTCCTTTACGATTTTTCTCCAAAATGAATAGGGGAGCTAATAATTACACATATTTAATTTTACATGTTCAATTCCTATGTTCGCCCCTTATCCCAGACACTCGGTATATTAGATTAGTTCCATATGACTAAATACTTGATTGGCTGTAGACAAGCTTCTTATGCCAGGCTCAAATGGGCCAAAAAAAAATTATAATAACATAACTTAAAATTAAATTCATTATTTGAGTCCATGTATTTTCTTGTATGCGAGTTACTTTTTACTATAGGAGTTAATTTTGAGTTGCTCAAGAAAAATAGTTATTTAAAGGATTACCAGTAAAACTTAGTTTGGAGTTAAATATTTAAAATTCTTGATAGTTTTACCAATCGCAACGATCTGTTTGTATTTAAAGGATTCCGGTCACCGGGTTTGACGTTTCTTGCTATTCACATCAGATGGTCCATATTCCATATCTCTCTTTGTGAAAAATGTATGACCTTTCATGTGTGCTGTATGTTTTATCTCAATATGTGTATGTATGATTATTTGCGTGGGTATGTGCGTCCGTCGGTGAATCATAGTGACCTTTGTTGCTGCAAAATCATTTCCTGCTATTTGTTATCTACGTTTAATTTTATGTATTCATTGCTAATAAGTGGACAACAAAATTACAAAGTTTAGCTTGAGTTAAAGTTAATACAAAGGGCGGTGGGCGGTCCCTATCCTACTCATCCATCAATCAATCAAGCATAAAATAAAGTTTTGCAAATTGTACAATTTTTAACAACAAAGTTAACATTGTTTTCTTCAGTTTTTGGTTTTCTGGATTTCTACTGGAGAAACCTATGTTTTCGGTTCTAATGTTTGGATTGTAGGATAGGGCCCACCGACCGCCCTCGAGTTCAATTAAACTTCAATTACACACATTGTTTTTGGTGTTTCCCTTCAATCCACGTTTTCCAATAATTGAACTATGAAATTTAGTCTAAGCTAAATGGAGTTCAATGTGAGTTAAAATTGATGTAAAGGGTGTTGTGTGGGCTCTATCCCACCCTACAATCAGTGAAACATTAAACAAAGTTTAGCAAATCGTACAATTTTTAAGAACAACAAAGTCAACATTGTTTTCATCAGTTTTTGGTCTTCTGGACCTTCACTGAAAATTTAGTTTTCCGTACGACTGGTTGGAGTGTAGGATAGGGAACACACACCGCCCTCGAATTCAAATGAACTTCAATTACAAAACATTGTTTTTGGTGTTTCCAATCAATCCACGTTTTCTAATGTAATTAAATTATGAAATTTAGTTTATTTAAATGGAGTTCAAGGTGAGTTAAAATTGGTATAAAGAGTGGTAGGTGGGCCCAGTCCCACCCTCCTCCAATCAGTGAATCATTATACAAAGTTTTACAAATTGTACAATTTTTAACAACAACAAAGTCAACATTGTCTTCTTCATTTTTTTATTTTATTTTTCTTAATAATAAAACTTGTAAAAATGGGATTCACCCTATACAATTAATTAAAAAATTACGTTATTTCTCAAATAGTTAAAATACAAGATATTTTTAACGCACCTATTTGTATTACCACCTCTGCTACCTCGGCTGTACCATGACTCACCCCGCGAGCCGTCACTGGCTGCAAGTAGCAAATGTTTGAAATAGCCAAGAAATAAATCTCGTGGTGAATTGTGCTCTTTTAGGCAACAATTTTTTTTTAGGTGTTTCGTATTAAATTTGTTTAAATAGTAGTTGAATGTACTCATATTTGCTGTTAACTTTTTTGAGGAATATGGCTTACATTGATATATTTTGAGATTTATCAGACAGTGATCTGAGTATTGGAGATGATTTGGAAATAATTTTTTTTTTATGATGAAAGCTCGGTGTTCCAAATTTTAATTTATTTAAATAGTAGTTGAGTACATGCTGAATCCATATTTGTTGCTAATTTTTTTATGGGAGATGGCGCACATTGATATATTTCGAGATTTGTTCGACCGCGATCTGAGATTTCGAGTTGATTTGATTTTTTTTTCTATGACCAAAGTTTGGTGTTCTAAATTGAATTTTCTTAAATAACAATATAATGTGTGCTGAATCTGAAAATCTTTTAATTTCTTTCATCTTAATAGGCGAACATTGATTTTTTAAAATTTTATTATTTAACACGTTAACTGCCATAATGCTAGATTTTTTTTTATTTCTGTGTGCCATTCATAAAAATAGTCATATTTGTTATTTTAATAACTCACTTCACTTAATTGTGATGTAAATATATATATATATATATTTTGCATTTGTTTATACGATTATTTATAGTGAAATGAACGTGTTCCACTCGGCCTGCTAAAAAAGCTTGTTTTCGTCAACAATCAAAACATCGCCTTGAACCTTTGTCATTTTTCATTTATTATTTTAAAAATAAAACCTTTACTATATATCATGTGTTTTATTAAAATAATATGAAAAAATACTAATAAGATATATCTATATTTTTATGTTTTATGTTTTGTTAATGGCAAGTTAAGTTGCCGAAACTATAGTCAACAATAAATAAAATTTGTGTTATACCAACAAAGTAAAAGTGTCTTATTATATTTACAACATGTATAACGAAGTAGAAGCCTCCTCCATAAACAATATTATATTTTTATTTATATTTATTATTTCACGGTAGAAAAACGACAAGTAAACCTGTGATATGTATACGTATCATGCGGCTCCTATGACAAAAATCTGTGTGAAACATCCATGTTGCACAAGGCGTTTAACGTGTTAAGGGTGAGATTAAAAAAAATATTAAGGGTTTATAATTGGGGCGCTTTTATGGAAATTTGTTGATTCAATGTTTTATTAGCAATTTGAAGTAAAAACGATCGATTTCCCTTGAAAATGTTCAGAAATAATGAGGATTGAAATATATGGATAACTTCACATCCGTGCTTTCTAACTTCCGGGACACAAAATTATCTTTTTTTATGAATCTGTAAACAAAACTCTTATTAGAACAGAAGCAACATTAAGGTAACATCTACCGTCTAAAATGTTGCACTAATTTTCCTAATTGAGTCTAATTATCCATCCATAATTATAGGAACAGTCAACAAACGACAATCATAATGATTAACATTAATTAGTGATACCGTCATCGACAACTATGGACTGCATTTGACCTATTTTGCACTGTCTTTTTCGATTAGCCAAAGTAGGTGGAAACTGGTCCACATTTGTTGATGAGGGGGGAATGAATGTCAACAACTTAAATTAAGTAAAGATGAAAAGTAGCCTGAATAAATAAATATTCAAACTGTTCGTAACTCTGCGGAATTAAGTCTTACAAAGGCTAAAAAGAAAAACTTATAGTGAAACAACTACTTCCCTGGCTAATCCCATGCCGGATATTGCATGATTAATCACGTTGGATGTACGGAGTGCTTCAAAATGAGTTGGCTACCTAGTTATTATTAAAGTGACAGTGGGTAGCCAAATTATTAGTTACACGTGCAAATATAAAGATAACACATAATTCTGAAATAACTAAAATTAAGTATAAAAAGTTAATATTCACCTTTTCTCATGTATCATGTTTGTTTACCTCATGCCAAACATTTCATGACTAGATGCGGTATTTGAACCTTGTTTCTAAAAGAAGACACCTGGTTGTTCTAGCAGAAATGGTAACACTGCTTTCATTTACATTTTTCATAGGGAATGATTTGCTTGCTTCAATAATACGGAAAATTCTGAAATCATTTCTGGGGCAATATCTATTTTTCACCAGTACCTACAAAGTATTTATATTTGCATACACTAGTTACATAAAATTACACTGAAGTAATGTTATTTTCTTCAGCTGGTACTTGTATACTCAAAGTGTGGTCCACGGAACCCTGGGGTTTCACCAAAAAATGTACGTAATTTTTTTATTTCCTCTTGACTTGTTAAAGCTTATTTACTGTCGTCTGGACTACCTTTACAGACACGATGCTTGTAAAATATTACCATGGCGCCTTTACAGGCCCCTTCTTTCTGTCAGTAACTGACACTTTACGTTCTCATACACTAACAAAGTAGACTTCAGCATAAACCTAAAAGCTGACAGTGACGATTGTTTGTACTTAAATGTGTAATATGAATATAATTAGATGTGTTCAGCATACAAAGTCATTTTTATTTATTTTTTCATAAATAAAGCTAATAATTAAATTCTCATTCTCATTTTCGCCATTCACTGAACAAGCGAAATTACTTCTCATATCATTCTTTGGATTTTTCAGGTATAAAACAGGCATTTGCTGCAATTACCTTTTCTTGAATATGTTTACAAACAGCATTAAAATTGCCCTGGAAGTCTCCATTCTCAATTAAATCCATTTCAATTTCACTTTCTTCACACGGATATTCAATTTTGTATTTTTTTTTACAAACAACATATGAATCTCCTTAGTTACCACAGCAAACAATATTGAATACAACACCAATACTTCAATCCACTGCTTAAACGACCAAATATAACACAATACACCACTATTCATTCAAAACTCTAAGTTACCCATACAAATTATAAATTCTGTTTACATACTATAACTCGCATTTCAATTATATTCATACACACTATACACTAAACATTCATACCAACAAAACAATACTATACACACTGCCACCCACAGAACACATACCTTGCCACACTCAATAACACAAAAAAACACTCGATAAAATACTACAACCACGCGGACAGAACTGATTAATTGACTCTAATTCCAGACATACACAATAAAATAAATAATACACACATACATAACGACAGAACAATACACACGTAAGTTACACACATTAATATCAGTTTATCAAAATAATACAAATAATAAATAAACCATTCCAATAACAGGTTAAGAGAATTAAAAAATAAAACCAAAAACATCACAATCGCCATAAATCCCACATCTATATTTACATTTTATATCAGACACAACATGGAATACATCAAAAACCAAAACCTATTTTATGTTTATTAGACGTGTAAGTAAATTCAGATTTTATATTTATTAAGATAATAACCCATATTAACAGATACATTTTTCAAATAATGAATACCTAATTATACTTTAACAATATTTTTAAAAATATTTTATATAATCTTATCCACTACAAGACTATGTATTTACCCCTCTCGCCGCCCCCCTTCTTTATAATTTTATATTTTGTTTTTTATTATTTTTTATATATTTTGTATCTTTGTAGTTTTTCTGCTGAAGATGGATAATATCCGAAACTAGTTCAGAAAAATAAAATTTTAACTAAATACTGGGACGTACGTCATTTTATTACACCAATTAAAAATGTTTTGCCTTATCTCTACGTACTTTATCAGAAAACAATTGTATATTATAGCAGCTGTATAATTTTTGGGTGATAGGATTGTTTTATTGCAAAACAATGAATTACATTTTCCATTTATACATTTACATTCGGAATGTCAAGGTGAACCTTCATAGGCTTCACTTTCTCTACTTGTTTGTGGTCACTTAATTACTACTAGTATCAGATGTTGCACTTATCACCGAGATATTTAAGACACCAGTAATTTCTTTCTCGAGAGACCGAAAGGTCGATAGTCTGTAGATAAAATCATGACTATTAAATAAATTAATTTACATACAATTTATAAGATCCATTGTGGGTATAATTAAACAAGAATTAAAAAGTACGTGACAATGAGATTCGACTGTGTTGTTTCTAATCCATTAACTTAATTAGTTTCCATCGCATGAAATTTACGCACTAATGAGGAAATCCTGTATTATGCTGCAAGATTTACAGCAATGCAGTTCCATTGAATGTTTACACACTAAACAAAACTGTGGCTGTAATATAATCTTTATAAGTACAATCCTTCAGATACTTACTTTAATAAAAAGCTATTCTTTAATAACTTTAATTTTTTAATTACAAGTAATTAGTTTCGTGCTAAAACATTTTGTAATATATAGAAATAACACACTTAATACTAATAAAAGGGAAAAAATGGTTTATAAACTATTTATCATTTTATTTACATTAAATATTTAATGCATCTACAGGAAGTGAAGATACCCAATATAAATTGGTATAAACTACTGAAAAATTTTAATTGCAATTTAAAGCCCTGCTGCAGAAGTAGCTAACTGCTTATTATCCCAATTTTGAAGAGATCATCTAATTTTAGTTTGCATGTTTGTATTTTGTTCTTTGATAATAACAGTAATTTTTTAACGCAGAATTGCTACAGTTAGATCAATGCTTTATGAACAAACAAAGACGATTCAACAAAAGATTAAGTTGGTGTTTCCATAATAAATCAAAGATAATTTACTTGGCATGGCACAACTTTTAATTTCCTGATGTTGTCAAGGTTAGTTGTATAAATAGTTTTTGCACTTTTAGGGGGATCCGAATAAATCAAGATTAAAATTACAAGTCAGTAGCATACAGAGATTGCAGCAAAACATTTCATTCAATGCAGTAGTTTTTTGTTGGGTCTGCAAGCATTTTTATGATCATTAGGACAATTCGACACATGCAATGAATACTATCGTAACTAAAAAAATCGCCATTTTGAGTTAATATATGGAACAGGCATAGTTAAGGAATTAATTAATTAATTACTTCTCATCTAACCATATTATGATTAACGATTCATTCAAAATCGTCTTATGTTTAAAAATAATTGCTAGCAACTAGACCACACAAATTTTGAAGTGAGTTTATCTCAGAATTCTTAAAATTGAGTTACAATAGTCTTCCTTGCAGAGGTCGAATTCACTGTTGACCAATTTTTAACCTTCAATAATCAATCAGCTCAACCTTCTCCTCCTGGACTTAGAATTTTTCTAGTCAGCGTCATGAAATGTGATATATAGATTGATATTGAGTTAAGGCTTTGTTTACAACACTTGCCCGATACAATTGCCATTTTTAAAGGAGCAAATCATTTATGAACTGAAAACATATTGAGAAGATGTATTAGATGTGATGTATTCATGTTGGTACTTTCGAGGTAGCGACAGTATGAAACAGAGAGAGATTAGAAACCCGTGAATTTGTATTTACATAACCCAATTATTAACCAGCTACTCATTTTACATCACAAATTACCACGTTGGCGGCGGTGGCCCAGTGAGTAGAGCTCCTGCTTGCGGGCCTCGTGGTCGTGGGTTCGAATACCATCCGCGCGGTCACTTTTTCGGAATGAAAAATGGCCGTGCGGGTCCATGAATGTTTAGTGTATGTCCCTTTCATCATTATAAATGATTATTATACAAATTATCGGTTGTGGCAGAATGCCCTAGTTGGCTACGTCAATTCCCAAATCATCCGCGCTTCCTCAACCCGTATTCCTATCAACCATCCTTTCTTAAAAAAAAAAAAAATAATAACAATTACCACGTTACGTGAAAGGATGAAACGAGAAAATAAATCAAGAGAGATTGCCTGACCTGCAGAGCTAACATGCATTTACATACATTTGTTAATACAGCTAACTACCATCAATTTGAATAGTTTCAATACAATGTGTATAATAGTATCAATGGATACATTAAAGTGAGACATTGCGACAAATAGCAGGAAGTGGATTTACGTAAATAAATGATTCATTGACCAAGAGAAAATGATTACACATACACACAATACATTGATAATAGCCTTGGGAACATTGAAACAAAACACCAGCGTAAAATGGTGATAAAATTACATATTGATATAATATTTGTCCACACGAAATATTAAAACATGCATAAATATACAGGGTGGGCTGAAAGACCACGGGTGTGAAGTTAGCAATAGATCCAGCAATAGATTTTAAAAATTCATATCTCGGAGAAAAGAAAAGCAATTCGAAAAAAAAAGTGAACCATACCATTAGGGAAGGTCTAAATTAATAATACAAAAAGAATCAACCCTTAATTTTAACCCTTTATATTTTTTCACCTCTTTCAAAAAAGTTTTTTTTTTAGTTTGCAATCTGCTATAAATAAATAAAAATGCTTATTCTTAACACTAATACAAGTACTTTAATAACCAAGAGTCAAAAAAACGTTACGGGCACTCCTTCAACAACAAAAAAATTCTCCGTAAGTCGCAGAAATCCACACCTCGCGATATAAATCTCGATTTTTGACAAAGTTTGCAATCAGCCATAAATAAATAAAAATTATTTTTCTTATCACTAATAAAGGTACTTTAATAATCAAAAGTCAAAAAAACGTTACGGGCACTCCTTCAACCCAGAAAAAAATAATTTCTCCGTAAGTCGCAGAAATCCACATTTCGGGATATAAATCTCCATTTCTGCGACTTATGGAGAAATGATTTTTTTCTGGGTTGAAGGAGTGCCCGTAACGTTTTTTTGACTTTTGATTATTAAAGTACCTTTATTAGTGATAAGAAAAATAATTTTTATTTATTTATGGCTGATTGCAAACTTTGTCAAAAAACGAGATTAATATCGCGAGGTGTGGATTTCTGCGACTTAAGGAGAAATTATTTTTTTCTGGGTTGAAGGAGTGCCCGTAACGTTTTTTTGACTTTTGATTATGAAAGTACCTTTATTAGTGATAAGAATAAGAATTTTTATTTAGTTATGGCTGATTGCAAACTTTGTCGAAAATCGAGATTTAAATCGCGGGGTGCGGATTTCTGCGACTTACGGAGAATTTTTTTTTTTGTTGAATTAGGGCCCGTAACGTTTTTTTGACTCTTGATTATTAAAGTACCTTTATTAGTGATAAGAATAAGCATTTTTATTTATTTAGGGCAGATTGCAAATTTAAAAAAAAAAAACTTTTTTAAAAGGGGTGAAAAAATATAAAGGGTTAAAATTAAGGGTTGATTCTTTTTGTGTTATTAATTTGGACCTTCCCTAATGGTATGGTTAACTTTTTGTTCGAATTGCTTTTCTTTTGTCCGAGAAATGAATTTTTAAAATCTATTGCTGGATCTATTGCTAACTTCATACCCATTGAAAGACCTCTGGTAGATAGCCAGTTAATAACTGTGATATAGAAAATTTTTTGAATGTGTCTTAAAATGTATAAATTACTGTTAATAAAGATATTTGTATACCCTGTATATAAATGTAAGAATATGTTTGCCCCGCCCTGTCATTTTATTAGCAACCAATAAGATATAATTGAAAAAAAAACCACTATAGTAACGTTAATCAAGTGACAATGAAAATTGAGAATTTTTTTTTTATGGCATTTAGCATTTTATTATTGATAATAATCTTTTTTCTTAAATCCCTTTAACCAACCTTAGTACATACTCTCATTGTTTGCTTCTGATTCATTCCTTCATCAATGACTAGTATTACATACGTTTTGAAATATTTATTCAAAACTCAACTCTCAATTTTTTGCTTCTTATCAGTTAATAGCAACATTTAATAAATCAATCATTTCAATATTGAGAATTCTATAATCAATGACCTAGTTATGAGTAATATTGCCAACAAACACATTTTCAATTTATGTTGTGTAGAACGTCAAACACCGTCACACATTTCCAATTTATATTACGTGCTGAACATAAATATTGATAACCCAGTTGGTCATACCGTCCGACCGCTTACAATTGTATCGTGTATTATACAATTAAGGTCAACAGCATATTGTAAATAAATTACTCAGCCCAGTTCATTTCTCATTATGAATAATTGCTGAACCGTGGATTCTCTTTATGTTGGAAATTAGATTGCATAAATAACAGTGAATCGGTGAATGAGTAAAACTTGTCGGTTAAATGAGTATGGAACTAATTTAAACTAATAAAAAGTCAAAATTTGCATTACTTTTCAAACAATGTGATCTATAATGAATTGCACCAAAATTGAGATTCAGGGTTTGAGGAAATGTTCAAAAGTTAATGAAGAGAATGGCCGTGATTGTTGAAAATTTAAAAATTCTCTGTTTGTGGTTGGAACATTGCTGGAAATCAATATTAATTTACCCTGAATGTTTAATTTCAATTATGACATGAATGTGAGTAGAAATAGTAAATGTTTACATATATGGATGATATAGGACATTTTTGCATACAATTTTCTGGTCATTTCTGCTACCAATAAAGAAGATTTTGAAGCAGTAGCAGCGGTGTTTTTATTCATTAGCCCCTCCTGAAAATGTTTCATGTAACCTACAAAAATAAGATGCCATGAAAAATATTAAATAGTAGTTCTATTATGAATTAAAAATTAAATTTAATATAAAAAATGGTGCGAGTTTAATGAAACAAATTGATATTTGTAAAAATTCTTACACTATATAATTATTTGATAGTAGATAAAAGATGTGTCTTACGTAAACATATTATCTACATTTAATTGTAATCTAACAATCGATTAACAATCTGATAAAATAATCAGCACTAAACTTTACAAATAAGATATACAATACATTCCTGTTTATTAAACGCAAATACTTTTAGACAGGAAATAACTCGTACAGTAGCCAGATTATTTTCCATGAATTTTATAAAATTAAACTAATTGAGCTGTCTGATGATTTCAGTTCTTGGATTCCACGGTGATACATTTCCTGTCTCATTTAATTGACTTGTTTTGCTGCAGCATATTTCGAATACTGAAACTAATGAATGAAAATTAATTTTTTCTTTTGTTTGTCCTGTTGTATTTACTGTCAACAATACATGACATACCAGCCGAAATAAGATTATCACGCTAAAGGCTGCCAACACCACACTTCGTGTTTTTAAGTCGTTGAATTAGGAGGCGAGGACCGGCAAGATCAATGGGCCTTACTTCCACTCGATTTTTTCTTGTGGGGATATGTGAAAAGTAATATGTATAAAACCAAGCCACTAACTTAAAAAAAACGCATTTTCACTACCATTAGATCCATGATGCCACAAATGTTAAGTAACGTGAGGCAAATGAGTTTACTTAAGGTACTGTTCATGATACATATTGTGAATATTTTTTTTGTTTCGATTTTGTTTTCACAGTTATAAAGAAATAATTTTTGAGAAAATGTTGTGTTTTTGTTACCATTATATAATAAAATCTATCGTTTAGAAAAGATGTCGACGATGACCTCACCAGCCAAAGACACTTGACCTTTTAATGCAAATAATCGACAGAAAATGACCGCTATAATTAGAAAGGATTGATGTATTTTGGGTTTTAATTATGACAAGTTAATATATGGAGATGTTGAATGTACCGTGTTTATCAGAACACGATTATTACTTTATATTGCCTTTGGTTTATATTTATTAATTTTGTAATAAACCAAAATAATTAATTTTTGTTGGTGTATTTGTTGTATATAAAACTCATTTTAAACTCTGGTTAAACCCATACTACCTAAACAAATCTTGTAAACTTTATTGTGAGCAATTTTCTGTTTAAGCAAAACAGGGGTTGTGATCTTGTGTCATGTATAATGTACTTCATATGTATTTCTATACAGTTAATAAATTACTATTAATATTCTAATCTAACAAATTTTGTATTAAACATTTTTCACTAAACTGACTATAAGCTATATCAATATTTTGTTACTTTCCCCCCTGCAGTATATTTTCACAATGATAAAAATTGATAAAAGAATTACTTGTTATCAAATTTGATTTGAAACATTTTTCTGGATATTCTCACAATGATATAAATTGATAAAAGAATTACTTATCAGGAGGAAACACAAGATTAATTTTATCTGATAGTTTCGTCTACAAAACAAACCAGCTAATTTTAATACGAATAATTTTGGCAACTAGTGATAATAGTATAAATAATAATTTACTGTTAGAGTTATAATTATGTTTAATATTCATTCGAGTTGCATGCATAATAAATGAGGGCTTATGTTTAAAATATATATTATAACAACCAGGCAATTATACAGTAAAAGTTTGTTATGACGTTTCCTGTTATAACGCTTTACCGCTAAAGCGCTCATTTTTGTCGGTCTAATTTTTGTTCAATCTAGCACTCTATTTCTCGGTTCGTGGTTAGGGCATTCAGCTGCAGAAGTATGGAAATCAGTGATTACCAAATACAGCGGCATCATATGGTTTCATGACTTCTAATCTTTGAACATTTATAACCTTAAATCTATTGTCTATATATTAATATTATCCATGATATCCTCCCAAAATAATCTCTCAATAAAATTGTTACTTTACGAACAGATGCTTTCCATCCATTCCAAAATGAGCCGAGATATCACAGGTTCACACCCTCCATGTCACAAGGTTTTTCACCATGCACCTTTGAATTTCTCCTTAAACCCATGACATTATTTATGGAAGCTGCCTGAGCAAAATTATTTGAATCATCCCTGCTAGCAAAATTAAGGCCCACTCTGTTCCTACCCCCTCTAGAACAGCACATTGTATTTTTTAAAAAGACTTTTTCCTAGTGCTATTCGATTAATTCAAAGTAATACTGATATCAAGAAGAAAGACAGAAAAGCATGTACTCTATGGGAACACGAGAAATACAAATGCGTGGTGTAGGCTATTATTTAAAAAAGATAGTGTAATAATGGTCAAATACCATGCTTTATCTATCACTATTTACATAAAAGAACAGCAAAAAGCGACCACTACTTCTTGGCTTCTTCGGCACGGCAAAGGAAGATGGTACAATGTCCGTGTTTACCACAACACTCAGCGGGGACTCAAGTTTATGATGATGTAAAATGTTCGGACCCAAAAATCGGTTGGTCATTTTTACCTGTTTTTCAATATTTGCGACAGAACATGATTGCAATAATGAAATTCATAAGAAAATTATTATCAATAAGAATATCTGCGGTTAACTGAAAAAGGATTGAGAAATGAATGAAAATAAAATAAATCTTTCATAATTTTGAAAGTACCATCAGATGCTGCAAACAGTTGTTTGTACATTTTAAGCATAATTTAAATTGAAACCATAAAAGTATAAATATAAATGAGTATTATACCATCAAATCGGTGAAAGTAGCATGATGGCCACATCACCATTTTTTGCTTCATCGAAGAGCTTCAGTATAACAGATTAAATTGATATGCTGTGGTAATCATATTATTTCTTTTACCAGTCTTAAACAAAGGCGTGCTCTAACTTTTCTTCCAGAAGTCAGGCAATTTATTCTGTGAAAGTGATGACTCGAATAAAATAGTTTTAGTTTTTTTTTTAAGTTTGCAGGTATTTTGCCAGGACCAATACTGTAGCTAGATTTTAGATTAGCAATAGCTTAGAATATTTCACTTAGGGCCGGTTTTTCAATAGCGGCTTTAACCAGGCTTATCCTTAAACTCGGTATAAGGTATTTTTAGGTGTTTTTCAACCATGGTTTATCGATAAACCTAGCTTAAAGTACGACTTTCGTAAGCGGCCGGCGACGACCGCTTAGCGGGTAAAGCGGCAGTTTCTAACCTTCAAAATGGACAATACAAATATGATGTAGATTGATATATTGCATGAATTAACCGATGATGGTTTATTACAATAATTTATGGACCTCCGCGTCTGCCAAAAAAGTGGTTTGATCATTTTAATCTGTGGAGTGAAGTAGTGTTTGTGGACAGATTAGATTATCAAAAGAAGCATGTGTATGGGTGCTCGAAACAATTATTTTTATTACCTGAATGGTAAATACATATTTTCTGAAAAGGTATGAAGGTATATAATGTGCTGCTTGTAACAAAAATAACCGAAATTAAAGCAAGTGTTAAAAGGAAATCAATAATTAAGGAAGCATGTACGATAATCAGCTGTTTATGACAGGAATTATGAGAGAAAATGTTAGGTATGAAGATAGTTGCAATAGTCACATTTCAATGCCAACTCAAAAATATGTAGTAATATTGTATTGCCAACACAATTTTTGATAGGATAAGTTAACTTGGTTTATGTAATGCTTGAAAAACGCAATCATAAATAAACTGCAGCTTACGTAATCTACAGCTTAAGCCGACATTGAAATACCGGCCCTTAAAGATAATTGAAGTGGCATATGAACTACGTCAGATGGACAACTAAAAGTATGTGTATGCAGTCATTCCACGGCAAATCTCCCAATAAAAATGCAATTTGATACCACTGTCTCAGATTTTAATGAAATTTTTCTCAATTGTTCTTGGCAGGGTCCTGAAACCAACTGTATTTTTTGTTGTTGTAGCCCTTGTTTTTTTAAATTATTATTTTATAAATTCGATAGCTCAGAAATAGCAGTACCAAGCTGCACTTTCTACTTCTAAGACCATTCAAGATATCAGTATGAAAATTTGCAACAATGTTGATAAACATACTGGGAGTAAGGAAACAATATACTAATAGGCCTAACATCTACTTAAGATAATGAAAAAAATATTTTGCAATCATTAATTTAATATTTCCGGATGACTGCATGAATTTACTAAAACTTGAATATTTGGAGTCTCACATCATATAGAGAGCTGAAATTTGTTTTAAATTATTACTTATAAGGATGTACTCTAATGGCACAAGGCAGCAGTCCTCTCTGTGAGGCCAAAAAAAGACATTGCTGGATTAGAGAGGTGAAGGAAAAGTAGTTCAACATCACCTTCTTCAATAAATAATTTTTTTATACCATTTTTTATCATAAACAGCTGTGATATAGTCATCACTGGTGGTTGTCCCAGTCAGAAGTTTTGTCAAAAGAAAAGATGGGTGGGTGTCATGGCCTGGGTAATCAGACACGGCATGACCCTGCAAAGGTTTGTCGTTACTGTACATAGTGGAGAAATAGTCAGTGTAAATGAATTAACACATTATGATCCATTTCTCCTGGTCATTATTATAATAAATTAGCAACCATCATATTCCCTATACCGTGTTTTTAGAGTCTAGCAATATCACTGAGTCCTTATTATATGATGATTTTATATTTAACTTCAAAGCTGCCAACTATTGTGAAATTAACGAGTTTTTGTCAAGCATCTCGTGGAACGAATATCTTGATCTTGGGGATGTTAATGTTATTTTGGATAGATTTTATTCTGTCTGTATGTATGCAATTCAAAAATATGTTCCTATTAAACGTATTAAATCATCACCTTCCCAAACTGGTTCAATTTCACTTTAATTAAACTAATTAAAATGAAACAGAAGGCTCATGTTCAATATAAAAGAAGTGGTAGTTATGCGGACTATGAACGGTTCAAACGCCTTCGTTCGCAATGCAATACATTAAGTAACGAATTATATATCAATTATATTAACCAAATTCAAACAAATATTTTTCACAATTCTAAATCATTTTGGAATTATATTAATGAATCTAGGAAAACAGATGGCTATCCTAAGTGTATGCATCTTAATGAAATATCGTGTAATTGCGGTGATGACTGTGTAAGCTTGTTTTGCTGAGTATTTTTCCAATGTATATGTTAATGTTAATGATTGTACACAGCCTAATGAAATTTCCGATAATTCTGTTAATTTGTCTAATGTTAACATTAATATCACGGACATCTTCAATGCTATTAATATGTTACCAGACTCATGTAATCCTGGCCCTGATGGGATACCAGCTTATTTTATCAAAAGATGCATCTACTCTCTTTGCGTACCTTTAAACACACTATTTAATACATCTCTAGTAATATGTGAATTTCGTTTGTTATGGAAACAAAGTTTTATCAGACCGGTTTTCAAAAATGGTTCTAGACATGATGTAAAGAATTATAGAGGGATCTCAATCCAATCTGTCATCCCCAAGATGCTTGATAGTATTGTTGCTGAGCAGCTCATGTTTTTGTGTAAAAATGTTATTTGTGATGAGCAACACGGTTTTTGTTTTGGAAGATCTACTGTATCAAATCTACTTGTATACCAAGATTACATTTTAAAGGCCTTCGAAAGCAATCATCAAGTTGATGCAGTGTACGCAGACTTTTCCAAAGCATTTTATCGTGTTTCTCATACCTTATTATACCTCATTTAATAACCAGGCGGACTAAATCAAATTATAGCCGCCAAAATACGTTGTTGTGATTGGCTAATCGAGTGTCGTTTTTACACAGGCCCAAATTGCTTAAAACAGTAATGGCCGTTGTTATGATCAGCTGATCTCTAATCGATCCTTGTTTCCCACCGTTTCCACGCGTTTCGCCTCAGTTTTTGTGTTTTTAGCCAGTTATTTCTACTGTTGATAGTGTAAGAATCGATTCCTCTCATCCCGCGATTTTCGTGGAAATAGTTATTTTATTTTTAACTACGGATAAATACCCAGCACAAGTTTGGTGTCATTTTCGGCCCCCAAGAAACGGAAATGGTTGGATTTTAGAGCATTAACGCTCGAGGAAAAACAATCCAAAATTATCTTATATAAAGCTTTAATACAAGAGGTTTAAAAACCTACTGCCGTCATATATAAAATTATAATTCATTAGGTAAGTGTGGCGCAAGTTATTGCAATATGGAATCAAATCATAAACATACATTATATTTAGGATTGTGGACTTGCACACAATTAGGGGGTGAACAGTAACAAGTCCTAAACGTCTTGAAGGACGTCCAGCGACCGAAGATATCTACAAATTCTGCGTGTAGAAAATTGTACATAGATTTTTCTTTAAAAATGAAATCGCTACATTGGATTAAATTTTGATTGAATTAAAGGATAGAGATGACCTGCCAATGACGTCCCGTTAAACATTATATAAATTAATGAATGAGATTGACAAAAATATTTGTTTATAACTTTGGTAAGATCACAATTAGAGTACGCCTCATGTATTTGGTCTCCATTTTACTCTAAATATATTTCACAAATTGAACGGGTACAAAACAAATTTTTAATGTCAATTTCCTTTAGAATTGGAATAAACAGAATGGATTAGTCGAACTAACATGCTTTCCTATCTAAAATTATCAACTCTTTGTGAAAGGCGTATGTATTGTGATTTATGCGCTCTCTGTAAAATAGTAAACGGACTTATTAATTGTAGCGAGTTACTTGAAAATTTAAATTTTAATGTTCCTTCAATAACCCGAAATAAATTCATTTTTCGTGAATCACTTCATCGCAGCAATTATGGCAGAAATAATTCCTTAAGCAGGATGATCAGATTATGTAACATGGTCTGCTATTCGCCCAACTTTATATTATACGGAACCTCTTTAAATAATTTTAAACGCCATTTGAAATTTATTGACTTGTCGCCTTTCAAATGTTACTCAACCATGTAATTATTTCTTTTTGTTCACTAGTTATGTTTTGTGTTCATTGAATATCTATATGATGTCTGTAGAATTGTAATTTAATTTGTTGCTTATTTTTCTTATTGTATATTTTGTTTTTATTTGCATAATGTTATGTTCTAAATTTGTAAAGTGGTAATACCTTCAATAAATAAATAAATAAATCATATCTGGAAATTCAGACATAGTAGTTCTGACAAAATTCCAGAAGTTCTTTGGGTCATTTGTTATGCCTAAATTTACTAAATGGACATATCGATAATATGACATATTTCTAAGGTTCATACATTTTGTACGTCAACATTTGACGTTCTGATAATTAACAGAATTCTGACATTTTCTATATTTCTTATGAGCAATTTGTTTTTGCTTTAACAAATTAATTAGCTCTGCTGTAAACCAAAATGGGTAAGTGGGTCCCTGGACGACTTTATACGTTTAGTTGGTACAAAGAGTTCTAAGATATTATATCATAGAATACATTAACCATGATGTCAACAGACCCACACATTTTTTCGCCAAATCCACAGAAACTATGTAATAATTAATAGCAGAATAATTGGTCCTTAAAAAATCATAAATAAATTAATCAAATTAAAACGATTTAACTGGTATATTTAGAGGCTTTGAAATTAAATATGGCACATGATGCTGTTTTAAATCAAAAAATAAATCAGAAGGTTAATAATTAAACGAATAGAAAATATTAAACATAAATCATTTAATTAACTGCAGTTTATTAAAAAATAAATTAGTAATTAATTACTTGAGCTTCTGCAGCGATTATGTTTAATATTCTATATTCATTAAAATGCAAGAGCGGCTTTTTACTGGGACTGATATCGCTTTTTGTCGCATCGTCGAAAATAGAACACCTGCGATTTTATTTAAAATAAATCATTCGCATTCGGGCCTTCGGCCATGAAGGTTCATACATTTAAAACAGCATAGCATTGATGAGGGGTGAAACCCCGAAACACGTCTATGCAGATTGCTGGAAGTTCTTTTTCAAATAATTTGACAGAGCGATGAATGGTAATATCAGTCCCAAAATGTTACATTGTGCTGAATGCGATTTCAGACATGTAACAGCAAATATCAATCATGTAATTCAATACCCGGGGGTGCATTAGCACGGGAGTAGTTGTTTTGATTGATATTTGTTGTTCTTACTAAAGTAAGACTTCGCTGCAGACGCTCAAGTAATTAATTACTAATTTATTAATATTTTAATATTTAAACATTACTATCAAAAAGTATCAGTACATAATTGAAATTATGGTCACTAAATAATATTCTGTGTGGTATTAACAATGAAAGAGGTTTAATTTTATTAATTTTTATTTTTTTCCAAACAAATGTTGGAACTTATCCTAAAATATTTTTCTCTTATTCCACGATTTTATACAATTTTTTTCTACGTCAAATTTTTGATATGTATTTCTCTGTCAATGAATTACTTTTAAAATCACCTTGAAAATGCCCTGAAAAGGCGAAACTTGTTGAGATTTTAAACATCTAATAATCTAAACTGTTTTTACCTGCACATGCCCGGAACTGCGACCGACTCCATGTGGAACCGAAGATTTTACCACCCAATAAATTTGAGACCCGTCGAGTGTTGTGGTAAACAAGGCCATTGTACCATCTTCTTTGTCTTGCCGAAGAAGGCACAGTTCTCAGAAAAAATCTCCAACAAGTGAACTTCACATTAATAACTTGCCGACATGTAATAGTAGATTGTTTGATAAGTTTTGAAAGCTTCGTTTTGCATGCGAGTACCAATTTGCATTTACGAGTCCGTAGGGCGAGTAAACACGAGCTTTCAAAACGTGTTTAACACTCTGTTTTTCCTATGACCAAACATTTTCCTAAGTATGTTTCAATCATAATTTTTCTCGAATTTACCCGCGTCTCAATTAAATATTTGCGTGTTATTAGTTTCAAAACATTCTTATCTTTTAATCTAAATTTGCTTATTGGGAGTACTATTTTAAAATCGATTCATAAATAATTCATTATTCTTCTACCCATTTTATTTTAATGATTTTGACACATTCTTTGAAGTTTGAGGATTTTACTTTCAAAGGTGAATATGATTTACATAATGCAATTATGGTGTAAATATACAGGTGTGTAAAAAGTATCGCACCAAATGGGATTATATGGAAATGATTTGACATTCAGACTTGACATTTACTAGGTTTAAATAAGATATAAATACCCATATTTTAAGATGAGTTTCATTTGTTTCGCACGACTTGCTTTTTGTCAGAAGCCGCCATGTTGAATTTTTCTAAATAGCATCCTAGGTTTTTTTAGTATTGTTTGAAAGGTTATTTAATTAGAAGTATAACGTGGTATAAAATTAGCATGTTTATTCTGAAATAACGACAAAAATACATAATTTAAAACAAAAATGAACGAAATATCATAAAGATAATGGGTATAAATTGTAGATGTTTAACTTAGTGATTATGGAAAAGTACTCCATATTTCAAAATTACATATTTTCATCTAGTTAACATTGGAATATTTTGCATACATTTTTTTTTTAAACTAGCCAATTCTGCTAACAAATTGACTATAGTTTTGACAATTGATTTATATAAATATCCTTATTTTTCTAAAGCGACTTTTTATTTTACATGGAAATCATTTTGAAACACATTCTATAATACAATTAAACATTATAATAATGTAATTATGGTTGTAGGTTACAACCACCATCAAACAGACCAACACAGAGCGTACTAATGGAATTCGATCCTCTTACCAACACAAAAATGCAAAACCACGAAGTGGACGACCTCAGCGAACTGGAAAAAATCCTACAAGGAGACCTATATGGCAACGTACCCTTGGACAGTATTAGTGTATACGATGATACAAGCGACAGCGACGAAGTGTACATATCTCCACCTCCTCCACCGGCCCGCTTCGACTCCTTGGCGAACGAACCGCCAATTCAACCGACTTTAACCACAATAGAGGAAAAATCAAAAAGCATCTGGTTCACGACAACAGATCCGACCCATTCTACTAAACCGGTCGAGAACAAGAAAGGATGGTTGAAACAAGTTAACGACGTACTGAAACGTGCGCCCGAATTAATTAAATCCAGCAGGAACAAGGAGAACTTCGTCCAGAGGCCGACTTTAATGCCGAAAGGGCTTATACAGCAGAAGGGGATGCTGTTTAAAATTACGAACGGGCCCGTCGAGGATTTGTTCGGGGAGTTCAGTTCTCGGTGGTGTGTCTTGCAGCCTGGGTTACTGTTGTGTCATTCGGATAATACGTGCGATTCTATTAAGGAGCAGTTTACTATGGATTCTATTTTGAGTGTGCAGATACTTCAGGACCAGAAATTTAAATACAAGTAAGTTGCCATCTTGGACATTCTATAGTTACATGTAATGATGTGAGTTGGCGCAAGCGTTCCACCGTGTTACGTCTAGTATGCCGCAAGAATATGGCGAATCAATGTGGCGCATTTCACACTCCAGCTTATGACAACTTTCTGTGAATCGTGTGGTCGCACAGTGGCACTGCTACTAGTGACTCACAAATCACGCAGACTTTTACGCAATGCGTAACGTGAGAGTTGCTCCTGGCAGTGCCAACGTGCAACCTTGAGGCATACGAGATGGGGCACGGTGGAACGATTTGCGCGCCATTCTAACCGCATCCTTGCGCCAACTTATATCACTTACATGTCATGTGTAGGCAGACTTAAGTTTTTACTGTGTTTACTTTTCGACCAAAGGGTTTGTCCATTTATCATTCTAAGGGTCAATCGGGGGAGTTTGCACTTTTATTTTCGAACATCGAATTTTAAAATTTTGAAGCATAGATCGTCTTTTACCTTTTTACGGTCCATTGACAGGTGTGAAAATGATGAGCTCTACTGTTTCGAACTGAACATTGCTGGTAAGAGCAGAGGTGGCCATGTGTACGGGAGTAAAAGTATATCAGAACGGAGAGTCTGGCTGCAAAAAATAGCAGAAAGCCTCACGTTCAGGTTTGGAGCCCAAATAACATCTCATTTCACACGTTTCGGATGGGGCTACATTAAAGAAGGTACGTTCCAACGTAACATTAAAATACATTCATCCATCATATGAAGATTTATAGAAAGACGTTTAATATGTAACTTTCAAAATTCTATTTTTATTCATGTATTTGAAGGATTAAGTGGCCAGTGGATGGGTGCGTGGTTAGTCCTGACAAAACGCAAATTGCTGTACGCCGTCGATAATTGCAATGTAAAATTACTTGATTTAAGAAAGGCACGTTATTTTAAAATGGAGGCTGTTCATGATCCTGAACAATATCCATGTACTACGGATAGGGGCCCGAATATGGTTATTCATTTCACATCAGGAACTTTGTATTTTAGGATGTGGACACAAAGAGAAACGAAGGTAAGTAAGAATGCCAAAATGTACAATTCTTAAAGCACGTTTGCAAGCAAGTTTTTTCCGCAATTTTTTGAAAAAATAATCAAAAATACCCATTTCAAATCAAATTGGGGAAAGTTACATGATGACCTTTTTTGAATTAATTTTTTAATAAAGCAGTGCAGTAAAACTCTTTATTTTCATTCACTTGATCGTTGACAGTGCATCAAACATGAGCTTTATACAGGGTGTCCCATTTTAAATTGTCACCTCAAATATCTCGAAACCTGAGCAACATGGTACAAAATGTTTCCAATAAAAGTTGTAGGGTTCGGAGGGGGACATATGCTGGTGACCTTGAAAATTACCTTGGAGTTAATTTTCAAGGTCAAACGAAGGTTAACTTTGATTTTTCAAATGGAACCCCCAATTTTTTATTGCGGGATCGTATTCTACGGGAAAAAATACAAACTTCTTGTAGGAAACGGTTTTTTTGATAATGCTTTTTTAAAGAGTTTCACGAATTTTGTCTGTCATATTGTTTGAAATCTCAGATGAATCCAGGCTGTGATTCATGCATTACCCTCAGCATTAGCATCAAAGGTGCGGGAGCAGAGCAACGCAACGAGCCATCAGGTGTTCCACGCGATGTCTAAGTAAGTAAACTTTCGCCAGCTGGCACAGAAGTGCATTGATGAGGATGGACACTTGATCGAGCATTTGAGAACGAAATCGAACCTCCAGCCACTGAAACCATCGGCCCTTTTCAGGGCCAATGATGTGCAAAATCCCATCGGCAACCTCCATGCGGTGCACACTGGGTAACGCTAATGTCGAGGATAAAGCATGAATCACATCCTAGATTCATCTGAGATTTCAAACAACATGTAGGACAAAATTCGTGAAAAAACTCTCAAAAAAAGAATTAAAAAAAGTTTCGCACAAAAAATTTGTATTTTTTCCCGTAGAATACGATTCCGCAATAAAAAATAGGGGGTTCCATTTAAAAAATCAAAGTTGACTTTCGTTTGACCTTGAAAATTAACGCCAAGGTCATGTGTCTCTCCGAACCCTACAACTTTCATTTGAAACATTTTTTGCCATGTTGCTCAGGTTTCAAGATATTTGGGGTGGCTATTTAAACTGTTTTTTTCTCTACATAGGTTTGGTGTCATGTTATAAAACTAGCGGCACATAATAACGGAGCCAAACTGGATCAGCAACAACTCACCAAGAATGACATTCCTGTGATAGTGGAGAAGTGCATAAATTTCGTTTACGCATACGGAAGTATGGCCGAAGGTATCTACAGACGGTCAGGAAGCAACGGTATGGTTTCTGAGCTTTTGGGGCAGTTCAGACAAGACGCTTGGGCCGTTCAATTAACTGATAAATATACAAACCATGACGTGGCCAATGCTTTAAAAAGATTCTTTAGGGACCTCGCCGAGCCACTTATCGACGGCAATAAAAGGCAATATTTATTTCAAGTATCTTGTAAGTATGATATAAATTATCAACATGAGTAACAGGTTCCATCAAGGAAGTATCGTATGTTCAAACCTCAAGTGTGCCATGATTTTTTATTTTAAAAAATGTAAGTTGGCACACATGTTAGGAATTGCCATTCAAAACATCAGATCGTTCTAAAAGTCACAATTATTCCGTGGTCACAATGGTTTACAGCAACCAGTAAAAACGTTTCTAGTTGAAAGTTATTTCCGAAATGGGACTTTTGGATGGAAATTAGGTGTATTCATTCGACGCACCTTTAGCTGAGTTTCAGGAAGAATTTACTAACGTTCCCATAATTTATGATGAATTTAAAAATACCTTATCATGATCTGTTATGTCTCCGTAAACCAGGAAGTGGTAGACTAGTCAAACGTACTTAGGATGCTATTAACACAGCGCAAGGAAATTTGGAAGGTGAACCTACGTCTTCTCTGCGTCGTTTGTCACAGCAAATTAATTTATTGGTAGGAACATGCCGCAAGTAACATAACCTCAATATGTGTTACCAACTTAAATTTTTAAAAATAAAAAATCATGGCACACTTGAGGTTTTTTTTTAATGAACATACTTTATATATACATTATCTTTATTAACAGCCTTTAGATATGATCAACTAGACTAGACTATCACCTGGGCTATCGACCTGAGGTCTTTCGGCCCCCTAGGAAGTATTAATTGGATCTTTTAATAATTTTAAAATGTTTAATGTTTGTAGTAATTGCCAATAAGGATGAAAAAGTTCGGATGTACAAAGCCATTTTTGATCAGCTGCCTACTATTGTCTACAACACTACAAGACGATTACTCGGTCATCTATATTTTATCAGCACGCAAAGTGAGAAGAATTTAATGAATGTTGAGAACTTGTCTGCCATCTGGGGACCTTCTCTATTGCAGCATGAGGTACAAATTTAAAGTTACTAAGTTTTAATACATCATGAATAGTGGTGATAGTTGCAAAATACTAGATAATCGAAAAACTGCCGAGATAACTGAATTAATTAAATAATTTAATTGAAAGAATAATTGTAACATAATAATACCAATGATGATAATTGCAATTCAACGTACAAAATTTATTAAAAATTAAATCTAGTTGATCACTAAATTGTGAGGTGGCGCTCCTGCCTTTTAATAAGCAATCCCTTCCTTTAAAGTCAATTTTTTATATTTAATATTGAATCGTGTTTAAATCCCCTTCTTTGATGTCGTTTTTGTATTTAATATTGAATCGTGTTTCGTAATTATCTTTTTTTTAGGATGAACAAGATTGTAGTAAAGATCATGCTATAGTAGCACAATTAATTGACTTATATAAATACATTTTCCCAGAAGATGCAAAGGAGGCTGAGCAAGAACAAAAAATGTTATCCGTATTAGAGAGGTGCTCATTATCACCACAAGGTGCTGTCAACGTGAAGTCCTCTGGAGATTTCCATGTTTGGGTGTATTTGTACAACAAGGAAGGCCGTACATTTAATTTATTGGTATGTACTAATATTTATGATAATCAACATATTCATAATCAACTTTTAGTTATATATACAGGGTGTTTCAGAGCTCTGGGAACAGTCAATCACGTGCTTATTTTTCAAAATTTCGAAAAATGTTTTATACAAAAGTTGTGTATAATAGTGAGCTGCACGCCCTAAAAATATTTAAATTTATACAGAGTGTCTCATAACAAAGTTACAGACCAAACTTATGTCTTTTTTAAATGGAACACCCTGTATTTCTTTTCATTTTTGAATTAAATGGAGCAAATAAAGGTGAGTTACTTCAATACTCCCTATACCTATTGTTTGCCGTTTTTGAAATATTTGAAGATTTGTTGAAATGCATGGTCTGGGTGAAATTTTATTTTTGCCCCACTGATTGACGTTGAACGATTAAAATCATTTTAATTATTTGCTTGAAGGTTCGAACTATAGAGCCAACCATGATTTCATACAAAAAATTATACAGGGTGATAAAAAAAAATGCGGTAGAAAAACCCAACTTATAAAGTTGAATAACTCCGTTTTTTCAAATGGCACACTCTGTATTTAGTAACGTATTCTTAAGTAGAATCCAATTATCTTTCAGATTGTATTAGGGTTCCCCGTTCCTAATCTCAATAGTTTTCTTATATTCGGCGATTATCATATCAGGAATAATTATTAAAAAAAAAAAAAAAAAAAAAAAAGAACCTTTATTGGCATAACCATATATACAAAACAAAAAACAAATTAATTCCTTACATCCCTCACCCCCCCCTTCCACCCCTCCCCTCCCTCCCTCTCCCCTCTTTCTCCCATCCCACCTTCTCCAGCGTCTTCACTCCTGCCCCATCCTCTCTCATCCATTCCGTCACCCTTCTATTCCCTCTCACTCCTACCCATTCTTCTTTCACCCCCTCACATTCTTCCGCCAAGTGCTTCCATGTATCCTTCCCCCACTCGCACAGCCCACATCTCATATAATCCTCCCCCATCCACCTCTTCCTCCCTTTCTCTCCTGACCCACATCTCGCCCTCGCCAACCTCACCCTCTCCTCCCTACTCCATCCTTCTTCCCCCCAATACTCTGGTATTCTCCCGTACACCTGCCACCTCCCATACATATCATTATATTCACTCCTTTCTATCCGCCCCTGTCTCTCCTGCATATCCACCTCTCTCATTTTTTCCTTCACCCATCCCGCCACCTTCACCCCCCTCCCCATCCACTCTATCACCTTTGCCTCCGATAACCCCACCCTCTCATACATCTTCCTTCTCTCCCTTCTCCATTTCCCCTCTTCCCCATTCACACACCCCCACCATACTGCCTTTACCAATCTCTCCTCCCCTAAACCCCACAATTTCTCTTCGTATTTCACCACCCTCCTCATCGTTTCACACACCATTTTGTCCCTGTTCGTCTCCTGCCTAAGTATATAACTCGGTGTCGACCTCTCCACTCCCAACATACATTTTATAAACCAACCCTGCTCCCTCTCCACCCATTCATACTCTCTCGTCCCCCATACCTCCACGCCATACATCATCACCGATCCCACACACGCATCCCATACCTTACACATCACTCTCATATTATTCTCTATCCATCTTCACCATTTCCCCCATGCTATCCCCCATGCTCTCCTCGCTTTGCCTTGCACCCATCTTACATGCTCCTCATATCCACCCGTTTCCTTAAATACAAACCCCAAATACTTAAAACTCTTCACCCGTTCTATCAACTCTCCCTTCCACTCTAATTCTTTCACTCCTCCCACTCTCCCTCTGTTCCTGAATCTCATCCATTTCGTTTTTTCTACATTCACACACATACCTCTTTTATCCATATACTTCTCTACCCTCCTCATCATTCCTTTCATACCCATCCAGTCCTTCGCCACCAAAACCATATCGTCCGCATATGCCAACATCCATACCTTTCTCGACCCACTTACCACCCCTCCCTCTTGACCTTTTTCCAACACCCCCTCTAACTCGCTCATATACAGGTTAAATAATAGCGGACTCAACGGGCACCCCTGCCTCAGTCCTACCCATGTCCTAAATTTCTCCGCTATCTTCCCCCCCACTTTCGCCTCCACCCATGTCTCCTCATACACCTCTCTCACCCATCCTATCATCCCCTCACTCAACCCTCTCCTCCTCAAACATTCTATCATCCCCTTCCTTGGCACCACATCATACGCTGCTTTTAGATCCAGGAACACCGCAAACATACCACCTTTCCCTTCCATCTCTCTCTCTATCATCCTCGCCAGAGTGAAGACCTGGTCCATCGTCCCCCTTCCTCTTCTAAATCCTCCTTGTGACTCTGGCAGTAACCCTTTATCCTCCACCTCTGCTTCCATTCTATTTTTCACCATCACCATCATTATTTTATACCCTGTACTCATAACTGTTACCCCCCTATAATTCTTTATCTCCTCCCTCTTCCCACCCTTGTGCACCGGGCACATCCTGCCCACCCTCCATGTCTCCGGCATCCTCTCACTCCCCGTCCACATTTTATTTATTAGCTCCCTAAACTTCTTCTTCCCCTCCTCTCCTATCTCCTTCCACATCTCCGACCTCAGACCATCTCTACCCGGCGCCTTCCCTCGTTTAATCTCTTCAAATGCTCTCTCCACCTCCTCCTCTGTGAACTCCTCCTCTATCACTCCTCTCCTCTCTTCCCCTACTTGCTCCGGCTCTCCTCCACCTTCTTTGCACTTCCTCACCCATTCCTCCAAAGACACTCCTATCCTCTCCCTCTCCTGTCCTCTCCTTAACACGTCCCACATCTCTCTCTCATTTCTGCACCCCCTTATCTCCTCTGCAGCCCGTTCCGCCACCTGTATCTTCTTCCGCTCACATATCCTCTCATATTTCCTTCTGGCCTCCACCACTCTTCTCTCTCCTCCACCATTCCTTATGCATTCCTTCACCGCCCTCCTCACTTCACCCTTCGCTACTCTGCATTCTTCATCAAACCACTCACTACCTTTCCCCTTTGTTCCCTTCACCTTCCTTCCACATCCTATTATGGCCTTCTCCATCTCCTCCATTGACCTTATCTCCTTCCACTTCACTTCCTTCAACTTCTTCTTCATCCTGTCTATCGCCCCTACTCCGCTCTCCAACCTCTCTTCCTCTTGTTCTCTCTCCTCGTCTTCCCCCTTGCCTATCCATATCTCTACACTCACCGGTAAATGATCCGACCCCATTATCTCTTCCACCTCCATTTTTCTTATCTCCTCTCTCGCCACCCCTTTCACTATTGCGTAGTCTATTACTGATGAGCCTCGTGGTCCAATATACGTTCTCTTTCCCGTCCAATCCCCCTCTGTGCATCCGTTAAGAATTTCCCATCCCTCCTCTCTCACCCATTCCCTCATCCTTCTCCCCTCCCCGTTCACCACTTTATCCTGTGATCTTCTTTCTCGTTCCACTCCATTCTCCCCCACCCCTCCTCCCATTTCCCCTATCCTCGCATTCAAGTCCCCCACTATCATCCGTCTTCCTGTCTCTTCTTTCCTCTCCTCTATTTCTTTTCTCACCTCGCCCCAGTTCTTATTTACGTACGCTACTCCCACCTCCACCTTATACTTTCTCCGTTTATATTCTACCCACATGAGACCTTCTCCCCCCTCCTCGCACTTCATTTCCTCTCCCTTCCTCCTCTCTCTCATCCCCACTATCATCCCTCCTTTTGCTCTTCCTCTCTCCCCTCCCTTCACTGCCCCTTTCATTTCCCACTTAAACCCTTCTGGCAGCCCCCCTTTTAGCTCCTCCCATTCCTCCTTCTTTGCCCATGTTTCTACTAGCCCCACTATGTCCTTCCCCCCCACCCATTGCTCCAATTCCTTCTCCCATCTTCCTCCCTTGATTTTCGACTTTAATTATAATAATTATTATAATCTGAAAGATAATTGGATTCTACTTGAGAATACGTTACTAAATACAGGGTGTGCCATTTGAAAAAACGAAGTTATTCAACTTTATAAGTTGGGTTTTTCTACCGCATTTTTTTTATCACCCTGTATAATTTCTTGTATGAAATCATGGTTGGCTCTATAGTTCGAACCTTCAACCAAATAATAGAAATGATTTTAATCGTTCAACGTCAATCACTGAGGCAAATATAAAATTTCACCCGTACCATGCATTTCAACAAATCTTCAAATATTTCGAAAACGGCAAACAATAGGTATAGGGAGTATTGAAGTAACTCACCTTTATTTGCTCCATATAATGCAAAAATTACAAAAAATACAGGGTGTTCCATTTAAAAAAACATAAGTTTGGTCTGTAACTTTATTATGAGACACCCTGTATAAATTTAAATATTTTTAGGGCATGCAGCTCACCATTATATACAACTTTTGTATAAAACATTTTTCGAAATTTTGAAAAATAAGCACGTGATTGACCATTTCCAGAGCTCTGAAACACCCTGTATTGGAAGAACCAATTAGACATAAAAGTTTGTATGCACTTGATGTTTATACCCATTGGACGACAAGTTTGTCGCCCTCTTAGGTGCATAAACATCTTCCTAATAAATTTAATTATCAAATTTATTCAATAAGTCTGCAACAAGTGAAGTTGTCTCTGATTTATCTTCCTAATACCCTTGGTACATAAATAACTCTTATTATTATTAATCCTTTATTGGCATCATACATTAAATATAACGTAGACTGAAAGCTGACTAAAATCTAGTTTTTTACACTAGATTTTCTTTCTCCTCTATTTATTTTATTATCTCCATCACCTCAGCTCCTTCCTTCAATAGTTTTGTCCATAAATAACTACTACCTCTGTTCCATAATAAGTGAGCCATTATCAATTTTTATTTTTTCCATAATATGTGAGCCATTACCGTTTTATATTTTTTCCGTAGTAATTGAGCAATTACCGATGTATATTTTTTACAAAATAAGTGAGCCGTTTTCGTTTCTACGTACTATACAAGGTATCTACGCTAAACCGTTTGTTGAAAGTTTACGGGGTTGCAGTTATATTAAAAAAATTGAAAAAGATCCCATCACACTGTTGAATCAGTTCTCCCCGGTTCCACCGGAAGTAGCACCAGCGGAATTTCAACTGCACCTGATAACGACCGCAATGTCCCTCTTCTTTTGTGATCAACTTATCGAATGTTGGTAATTTTTTCTGAACCACAAACATAATCATTACTTTATTTCCATATTCTTTTTATAGTGGCTCTTGATATTCCGAATTTTGTCAAAACCACCGCTCCCTTTTTCAGCCGCCCATTTTCGTGATGTTTCAGTAAAAACTGAATAATAGCTGTTCGTTTTTCGTTGATTAAATTTGCTCTTCTCATCGTTTGAAACTTTCGGCGTTAAAACACTTTCGCTTAAAAAACCGAATGTTAATTGTTGCTTTTGAAAGATTAAACTGTCAAATATTTTGACGTCCATGACACATGTGATTAAGAATTTGGTGTATATTAAGAATATCAAAATAGAAATTAAAAAAATAACTAAGTGTCAATAGGTTTGAAAAAAAACTCAAATGGCTCACTTATTATGGAACAGAGGTAGTATTATTTATTAAAAATAGCTCCGCATTATAACATTCATTTCAACAATTTTGATTTTCTTTGCTTAAAGATTTTAATCGAATCCTTACTCTTCATTTACAGATTGGCCCACTTAAAACTGTGTATGAAGTTTTGTGCGAACTTAGTTCTAAAATTAACGTTCCCGTCCACGAACTCGTTTTAGAGGAGTGCGTTTTGAATAATAATTTGGTTCGCCCCATACACCATACGGAAAAGGTAAGTTAATTCAAACGCATTTATATGATTGTGTTGTATTCAAGCCTTTTAAATTTTTAATTTGTAGTAGCTGTAATTGTATTTGTAATGCTTTGTCCAATTGGCTACTGACTATGAGGTGCTGCGGCTCTTTTATTTTGTGTATTTACATTGAATACATTTTAATAAACAAATGTGTTTATGAAAAAGCAGGAATTATTTTTTATAGGCAAGTATGTTGGTAGTGCTGCCCTCTCTTACTGGATGCTCTTCCTACTCAATTGGCAGAGCAAAGCGCCAACAGTAAATCGTTGATGAAGTGGCAATACCGCCTAACCACCATTTGGACCAAAATTGAGATTTTAGTACATAATCTTTTCCCAGAAAGTTGTAAATCAGTTTTTTGTCTCTGCTCTCAAATTTGCTAAACGTGAAATAGGTGGTATTGTCGCTTAAGATTATGGGAAGGAAACTCTAAAGCCCGTTTTAGACGACGTTATTTTCTTGTACAAAAAAATTGTAATAGAATATGTGACCAAAAAATATTAGCTAGTGCGAAATACGCATTTTTCATCATATATAATGGTACAAGAAAATAGTCCCGGATCATGCGCAGAATTGAAAAATTTTAAGTTGGTATAAAACATTTCAGCACAGAACACATAACGGTTTTAAACGTTGGAACTTATTATGGTATTCCACATGTTTTACAACATCGCGATTCCATCTGTTGTCCTAGTAGTCTTCGTTGAAACGGCATAAACTCAACTCACATGCTGCAATTTTAGGTTATGTATCAGATGAGCGATATAAATTCACTACATTCAAAATGCGCATGCTCGCATACTAGATGGGATGGAAATAGAGCGTGTCCTATTTTCATCCCAATTTATTGTACAAGATTTGATTTCCTGTATTACATGATACGAGAAAAAGGTATACCATTTTCTGGTACAAGAAAATAACGTCATCTAAAACGGGCTTAAGCCAGGCTAGAATGCACGAGTGGTTTACCCAGTTCAGAAGTGGCCAAATGTCACTGTTTGGGTTGCCCTCAATGTCCAGAACAGACAAAGAGTGCGTGATACAATCTTGTTTGATTGTCGCAGAACAATCGACGAATTGAAGGAAATAACTGAAATTTCCTGTAGCTCTTGCTATTGAATTCTAAATGAACATTTGAACATCAAAGTTTGTTCCATGGCGGCTTTTGGATGACAAGAGGGAGATCCGTCTAAGAGTGTAATAACAGGCTCAAACTGACTTTTTATCAAACAGAGATGAATCTTGGTGTTAGGGCTATGAAATAAAACGGCAGTCCGACCAGTGAAAGACAGCTTCATCGCCCAGACCAAAAAGAGGAAGGCAAGTAAAATCAATGAAGATTTGTTTTTTTGACATCAAAGCAGTTGTGTTGAATTTGCTCCTCAGGGCATCACAGTGAGCATCACACTATGTGCAAGTGCTGAAGCGATTGTGCGAGACAGAAAAAATGAACTGAATTGTGACAATGGGGGAAAATTGGAAAAGTTGCTGCTTCAACATGACAATGCGTCAGCCTTCACCACGTGGAAAATCTACCAGTTTCTGACGAGAAGCGGCATGATAACGGTTTCTTACTCGCCCGACTTAACCCTCTGTAACTTTTTCTGGTAAGATTGAAGAAAAACCTAAAGGGAAACATTTTTCAGATGTAGGTTAAGAAAAGAACGATAGAGGCACTTAACAGAATTAGTTCAGATGAATATAAAAAGTGTGGAAAAACCACACGAGTGAAACACTCTTTTTTTATAAATAAACCTTGATTTTGACTCATAATCATGTTAATAATATTTAAAAACGCCGGTGGCTGGCTCATCCAGCTGCAGTGCTGCAGCAAGGATGATGGAAGTCAAGTTATGTTTTGAGAAAGAAATTATTACCACATCATATCTACGAGATGCTGAAATCCTACCTAACAAACCGATATTTCTTGGTGAAACATGGAAACAAATACACCAATCTAGAACCAATATTAGCAGGTGTACCACAAAGAAGCGTACTAGGACCCATACTATATTTGATGTATACATCTGACTTACTCACGAGACTAACAACAATCGCAGATGATACGGCAATCTTGGCATTGCACACTAACCCCGAAATGGCCTCAATACACCTCCAAACTAACTTGAACAAGATCCAGAAGTGGCTCAAAAAATGGAGGTTCAAAGCTAATGCAGACAAGTCCATCCACTATGAAAAAGGACAACTGCCCTGCAGTACAGGTCGGCAAACATAACTTGCCGTTGTGCAGTGGCAAAATTGTGGGCGCTCTCGATAGATTTCGTGAAGAGTTCGCACGCCTGGTACATTCATTTTCAAAAGTGACAGTGCAATGGTTTTCCAAAGTGGCCGTGCTCTTACCAGTCAATCTCGTGAGATAATTAATTAATTATGTGGAGGAGAGCGCCCGATTGAGTTTTAAATGAATAGCGCACTCGAAGAATATGTGCTTGCTTATTACAGAGACTGTACTCGGCCGGCAGTAAAGAGAGAGAGAGCTTTCACTTCCTCTCTGCGCGTCTGGCCAAATGACATTTGCCGTCCTGTAACACTAAATGGACAGCAACTACATCATTCCGATGGTGCGTAATATCTGAGTTTACACCTAGACAGGAGATTAACTTGGAAAGAGCACAATTTCACCAAAAGGAAACAGCTTGGGATCAAAGTAACCAATTTATACTGGATGATTGGCAGGAAATCCTACCTAACACTAAGCAACAAAATACAAATCTACAGGGCAGTCCTCAAGCCTTTCTGAACCTATGAGGTCCAACTATGGGGATCAGCTTGCAACTCAAACATGGATATACTTCAACCTTTTCAAAACAAAGTGCTATGCCTAATAACTAACGTAATCTGGTACATGATCAACGCAGCTCTACAAAAGGACCTACAAGTGCCCTCTATTAAAGAGGAAATACAAAAACTTAGTATCAAATATAGCGAAAGAGTAGAAGCTCGCAAATAAATTGTTGCACCCATCAAACGAAGGTGTCTGAAGCAATTCAAACCATCGGACCAACCAGATTTCAATAGTAAATGCAACAGATAGATAATAATAATAATAATAATAATCATTTATTTGAAAACACCAGGTACGGTATAACATCGCCAATTTGAACATAATATAAGTAGGATTACAAATAGTTATTAATTAGATATCAAAAATGAACCAAAGTTAAAATAAAATATTAATTGTAACATAATTTAAGGCAAGTTTTAAATATGAGGTCTGTAAAATTACTTGCATGCATACAGTAAGTTTTTTCCATCGGAAAAACATACGGTGTACACACACATGCACATACATAAACACTCACACATATATACACATACACACATATACATACATGCACACTCGCATGAAACAATACCAAAAATTAGTATTGTAAATAAGTAAAATAATTAACACTACAAACATGATAAAATTTGAGGCAAATATAAAACTAGTCAGATAAAATATTTATAAAATGGTTTGAATCACTATAAAAACAGTACTAGGATTAAAATTGTAAATAAAAGCTCTAAAAATTATATTAATAACATTACATACACTTTAAAACTAACAGTATAGAATAGAAAGTATGGTATAAAATAGTTGCATTCAATGTTACATCAAAACAGAAATATCATTTTGAATAAAGTAAGTATCAATAATTAGAACAATGGTGTGTTATCACAAAATTGTTACCAAGTAATATTAAAATATTCTTTGTATGTCTAACTTTGCATTGGAAGATCTTGGATATACTGGGGCAGTTTATTGAACATTTTTACAGAAAGATGTTCGAAATTATTCATAGTTTTTTGTAATCTCACTTTGAGTACCGTTAGATTGTTTTTAAACCTGGTGTTATGGTCATGTTTGTCAGCTTGTTTTTGTAGCTGAGGCGCAGTTCGCTTTATATACCGAGTGTTTGGGATAAGGGGTGAACATAGGGATTTAACATGTAAAATTAAATATGTGTAATTATTTGCTCCCCTATTCATTTTAGAGAAAAATCGTAAAGGAATATTTTTTAGAGAATTAAAAACTGTAAATGTATCATCCATTTAATTTACGTTTGTACCAGCATACACCTCAGAAATAATAAAAATAAGTTTAACAATTTACCATTTAATAAAAACCCTTGCCATGACTTTGACAAATGTCATGTTATGGTGAGAATAATTTTACTAGTCAAACATTAATTCGGGCGGCCCGTTGGTGTAGTGGGTACAAGCGAGCGCTTATGCCGGTTGCACCGCGTGCCGCGAGGGTTCGAATCCCAGCCCGGGCGAACGATTTCGGGGTCGCGGAATATTCGCTCGGGACCATGGACATTGCATTTGACTTTCATTATTCAGTTATTCATTTAATTTCTGATATATTACAATACAATGATTATGGCAGATGGCCTCGTAGCCGACGCCAATTTCCCGAATCATTCAATCTCCTTAACCCGCAGTTCCATCCACGTCCAAATATCAATTCACGCATTGTTATTACTATGAACAATAATATGAGTTATTCCAATGGAGAGAGGGTATTATTTATTATCAAAATATTTACAGTGGCGTCAGTTTACACAGAGTTCGTGACTTATTTTCGGTTACATTTAACAATCGACCAATTCCGTCTGTATCAACAATTTCCAAATTTGTGAAAAAGTTCGAAAATACAGCAAGTGTAGCGGCAGATGATTCAAAAGGTATTTCAATAGTCCAATTTCACTATAACATGAAACATGACATTTGTCAAAGTTATGGCAAGGGTTTTTATTAAATGGTAAATTGTTAAACTTATTTTTATTATTTCTGAGGTGGATTCTAGTACAAACGTAAATTAAATGGATGATACATTTACAGTTTTTAATTCTCTAAAAAATATTCCTTTACGATTTTATTCTAAAATGAATAGGGGAGCAAATAATTACACATATTTAATTTTACATGTTAAATCCCTATGTTCGCCCCTTATCCCAAACACTCGGTATAGTAAACAGTGTAATACATATAAAGATGCAGATGTCACGATTTTTAGATTGGCAAAATATGGTCTACAGGACACTGTATTATTTACGCCCGCAATTATGCGTACAGCCTTTTTTTGAAGGATTAATATACTCAGCTTGAGGTGAACCTACCCCAAAGCAGAATTCCTTGGCCCACTAATGAGTGGATATACGCATAATATGCCACTTTTGTGATATGAGGGTTTGTGTTTTCCGATACTTTGCGTAATAAGTATGTATTTCTGTTTATTTTATTGCTCAAACTTTCAATTTGTACTTCCCAGGTAAGCTTTGGTTGAAAATGTACCCCTAAGAATTTAATGCTCTTATGCCTGTTTCCGCTGTTTAGGTCGAAAGTAAGAAAATTTGTTTTCTCCGTATTCATTATAAGCCTATTTGCTTTAAACCAAGCTTCAGTTTGTCCTATCCCATCCATTATGGTGCAACTATCATTTGTAAGATCCTGTACAACAGTTGTATCATCTGCAAACATACCGGGTGACCCAGCGATCTGTAAAAGCCCCATAACTTATTTGCTATTTGAGATATCAACTTCTAATTTTCATAAACTGGTACCCACACTTATTCTACATGTTTTAAAAATATATATGTTTTTGTACAGGGTGTCCCAGTATACATAACAGAACAAAGTTATGTTTTTTTAAATGGAACACCCTATATTTTATACTTTATTTTCAACCCTCTTGAGAAGCTGATAAAAATAGTATAAGATAGTATGGGTATATTATGGACGGTTGGTTAATTATGGGCAAATTTGAAGCAGAAACATGTACACATTGAAAAAATTGCAGAAGCGGTCCTAGCAAAGCTAGCGTCATTTTTTATGCACTAAAGAATTTTCCACATCATGAAGAATAATACAAATCGGCTTTTGTTCTTTTTTGTTTATAGTGCTATACAGGGTGTCAACATACGCAAAACAATGGATAACTATTTTTTTTCAAATGGAACACCCTATATATCTTGCCACCAATACATGGAATTTTTAATAAGCTTTCCAATGATGTACAATTTGTATAATGAAATGTTAAGGATTCTTGAGATTTATTCATAAAAACATTTTTCTTTTGTCACCTCCTGCTCATTTTTGGATTTTCAGCCAAAACTATGCTTTTTTTGAAAAAATAATAAGAAATCAAAGTTGTAGAGCGAAAAATTTTAGATCGATATAGGTCTTTCAACTTTTCCAATAATGCGTGCATTGCCCGCCAGAGTGCGCAAAATCGTGACCGTATATGCATTTTAGCGTTTTTCTCATATTGTTTGTTTATTAATTGCATTATACTTTATTTTCCACGTCCTCTAGCAGAAAAACGGGTAATTATAGAATTATTCAAATGACTTACATCGATTGAAAATATTCCGCTCTGCAACTCTTAATAGAAGCAATTTTTACCCAAAATGCATAGTTTTCGCTAAAAATGCAAAAAACCATTGAAAAACGCAAAACTTGATATATACATTTTCAATTTGTATTTTTAGGGAAAACTATGCATTTTTGGCAAAAATTGTTTCTATTAAGAGTTGCAGAGCGGAACATTTTCAATCGATATGGGCCATTTTAATTTCCCGTTTTTCCGCTAGAGGGTGCGGAAAATAAAGTATAGTGCAATTTATTAATAAAAAATTTGAAAAGAAAACGCTAAAATGCATATACGGTCACGATTTTGTGCCCTCTGGCAGGCAATGCACGCATTACCTTAAAAGTTGAAAAACCTATGTCGATCGGAAATTTTTCGCTCTACAACTTTGGTTTCTTATAATTTTTCCTGAAAATGCATAGTTTTGGCTGAAAATCCAAAATCAACAGAAGGTGGCAAAACAAATATGTTTTTATTGATAAATCTCAAGAATCCTTAATATTTTGTTATACAAACTGTATATCATTGGAAAGCTTATTAAAAATGCCATAGATTGATGGCAACTTATATAGGGTGTTCCATTTGAAAAAAAATAGTTATCCATTGTTTTGCGTATGTTGACACCCTGTATAGCACTATGAATAAAAGACAACCAAAGCCGATGTGTATTATTCTTTATGATGTGGGAAATTTTCTAGTGTATAAATAATGATGCTATCTTTGCTAGGAACGCCTCTGCAATGTTTTCAATGTGTACATGTTTTTGCCACAAATTTGCCCATAACTAACCAACCGTCCATAATAGACCCATACTATCTTATACTATTTTTATAAGCTTGTCAAGAGGGTCGAAAATAAAGTATAAAATATAGGGTGTTCCATTTAAAAAAACATAACTTTGTTCTGTTATGTATATTGGGACACCCTGTACAAAAACACACATATTTTTAAAATATGTATAATAAGTGTGGGTACCAGTTCAAGAAAACTAGAAGTAGATATCTCAAATAGCAAATAAGTTATGGGGCTTTTACAGATCCCTGGGTCACCCGGTATATGTTGTTATATCAACATTACTCCCCAGATCATTTATGTACACTAGAAATGACAGAGGTCCAAGGATTGACCCCTGAGGTACCCCATAAGTTATTTTACAAGTGTACGATGTTTCACCCCTGAATGAAACAACTTGTTGTCTATGTGTAAGGTATGATTTGATTAGGTTTAGGGTATTACCCCTCACCCCATAATACTCTAATTTGGTAAGCAGTTGGTCGTGACACACACAATCGAAAGCCTTACTCAAGTCAATATAAGCAGTATCCAAGCTGGTTCCACATTCAAACACTTCTGTGATATTTTTTACTAGTTCAATCATTGCACTTACCATAAATATCTCTCGAAGGTGAGTTTTTAAGATGTGTTATGATATGTCTCACTTCCTCGCTGTTTGTCGGTGACATAAAAAACGATTGAGTAGATGATGCTTTATGATTGTTTAGCAATTTAACATAGTCATTTTTTGGTTGTAGATTATCAATAGGTTGATCAATAGTCTCGATAAATTGTTTTTGAAAATCATTAGGTGTTAAATCAGAACTATGGTTATTCGAGATTTTATTGTTGTTCAACTGGTTAATAATCTGCCACATTTGCTTAGGTTTATGAATTGAGGATACAATTTTATTCTCTGTATATGCTTTGTTTGCTGCTGCAATATTTGGTTTGTAATCTTTTTTTAATTTATAAAAGAGTTCATCAACCTCGTTTGAACGATTAGCATTTCTAATGGTTGTTAATGTGTTTAATATTTGTTTTTGTGAAGCTAGCTCATGGTTATACCAAGGATGTTTGGATGTTGTGTGTTTGCACTTTTGGATTGTTAAAGGACAACTATTATTAAAATTACGCATTAAAATATCATGAAACATATCATAACACATCTGTGGATCATTGCACAGTAGAATATGAGAATAATCACTCAGTAAACATGCCTCCTTTAACTTCTCTAGGTTTTTGTTAGTTAATGATCTAGTGGGAATGTTTTTATTTGGGTTAACTATATTTGTTGTTACACTTAAAATTATGCCACAATGATCCGACAAGTAAGGCTCTACCACATTGAGCTTACAGTGATAGTTACGATTCACTAGTACGTTATCAGTACACGTTGAAGTTGTCGGAGTTACCCGAGTGTTATCACGAACTATATATTCAAAGTTAAAGCTTTTGATAATATAACAGAATGTTCTTTTAAGCATAGATTGAGTATGAAAATCAATGTTAAAATCTCCAAATACTCTTAACAAGTTAGTTATTGTATTTAAAAATAATTGAACATCCCCCAATGGGGATCTATAAACAGAAACGAATATAGTATCACAGTTTATTATCAATACACTACAGACCTCACATGACACTTCAATAGAAAAACTATCAATATGGGGTAAGTTTTTATATTGAAGTGTGTCCCTAGCCAATATTAATGTCCCTCCATGTATAGTAGTTGTCCTGGCAAAAGCACTAACCACGGTGTATCCTCCTATTTGAAGTAAATCTATCTCTTCCCGCCGCAACCAATGTTCATTGACTGATACTATTTCCAGGTTATTTGAAGTAATATATTTTTCCAGTTAATGATCTTTGTTTCGTATGAAACAAATGTTGATGTGAAACAAAGATAGTTGCTTTTGTTGAAATTTCGCATTCCCTATGGTTGATGTTTTTCCACTGGTTACCGTGGAAAATTTCCAGTATTTTTTTTGATCGGTTTCTTATACGGTATAAATTCTCGAACAGCTACTCTGGGAGGCCACATGTCCGCTACTAATAATTTTGATATAAATGATTCCCGTATTCCTACTTTAAAGGAGCATACATCGTCCGTCGATGTGAGTGAATGGCATTTAACGTCGTCGGTATTTAAGAGATCCATTACATATTTTGCAATTGTTTCTTCTTTTGTGCCCGGTTCAACCCGATACACATGCAGCCACTGTCTTCGCTCCGTTGCCGTAAATGTATTCTGCTTATCCGGTAAGTCTTTAGTTCCTATAAGTACAGGTTTCTTAGTATGTTAGTTTTCCGGTAACTTACCGTGGTAAATTTGGTGGGATCGTTATCCAGTGATACACTATTTTTAATTTCCACGTGAGCGGAGATGGGCACTGACACTTCATTGTTATTGTTTACATTCAGGATTTTTGACATTTTAGCCATCGGTGATGTTTTATCGCATGTTCCGCGCACGATATCTACGTAGGTTGATTTGCCTACGTTGATTGATGGGAGGATGAATTATTTACCATTTTCTGGTTGGATTTATTATTAATTAAGACCGCAGAGTTTTGTTTCTGCTGTAATTTTTCTTACAACACAAAACTTGCTCTTTTTGCTGAGCATCTTGCAAATCAACTTCATCGTCAGCCATCTTGTAATTAATATATTATGTGATATTATGTGATGTGAACTACTATAAAAGTTTTCTAGTGGGAAACTTCTCAAAATGTCTATCATCAAACTAAATACTTATAGTCTCCTTGACAGATTGTATAAAAAAAATGTTTGCCCGGGTATGAAGTTGGTGAGGTGACCATACACAATTATTGGCGCTTCATAGTGACAAGGGCAACGTTCTGAAATAACAAACAGAGTTACACACAAATACATAAATTTACACTGCCGAAGGATCTCATGATCGATAGCTAGTTGGGCAAAATTCGTAACGTATATACAAATATGCTACAAATAATATTTATTCTCTTGCAGCTTTTAGATGTGGTGCTTAAGTGGGGTTATTGGGAAGATAATGACAGGAAGGACAATTGCATCATTTTGAATAACATATCAAAGTATTGGGAATACATCAATGAAAATACCTTACCTTTATCAGCCGAGTTGAAATTCGCTGACAGCAAGTCGAAAAACTTCAAGCTGTTCATGTTTGAGTTCCTCCAAGCTAAATTGAGCTACTACAAGGATAAAAGTGTAAGTACTTTTATATTAACTGCCTCAAAATTTAGAATGTCAACAATTTGTGCATTGTAGTATTTTTAGAGGAGATTCCAACAGTGGATTTCATAAAGGTGGTAATAAATATGCTCTGGCCTCGCTACGATGGCATCTGACGTGATGATGCAGTATCGGTTTCTATTTATAAATCTGTGGTTCCTAAAAGGTACAGATAGGTTTGGAAATAATGTGCATGCAAAAAAAACATCTCATGTTCGCTTGTTGAGAATCTGGGGTAGTTAAGAGGCATAAAGCACCCGTCCAATACGTCCAAGTTAATCACCTCAGATGCCATCATAGCGCGGCCAGACTATATTATATTTTCAGCTGTGTAAACAATCTTTCAAATTGTAAATGGAATGCATAATTAGGTTAGGTTCTACAATTACATTGCACATATTTCTGGCGAATCTGCGAGTTTAAGTTCATCAATTTAGGTTCAAACAAACTTCAATGCGTTTTTCCTTGGCACTGAATATATTCAGCAGATGCCATAAACACAGAGGGCCTTTAGTCAAACAAAACTTTCCTTCAGCAATAATTGGTGCAAGTTCTTTAATAATGTCATCAAACTCTTGTCACATCATGGTCATCTGTTGCACGAATATAGCCATCTTGGTTGGTGTTTTTTTTCATTTGGCTGTTCTAATTTGATTGGAGTACAGCTGTTGGTAGTACGAAGCTTAATTTTCTTTACAAACCCCCGATTCGCCTTGGCTTAAGCTTACTACTGAGCCCTGTGTATTTGCAACCGCCATGCTGCCTCAGAGATTATTTTGAAGAAACAGTACTGCAATCCGAAAACAATTTGACAATCACAAGGTTGTCAATGTACGCTTCTGTGCAATAAAATTAAGGACACAAAATATGTTATAGTTTAACACGTTCTCTGCCACCGCAATTGGGATTGCATTTATGCAAGTATAAAATCGGTCCCACTAGCACGTCGGTGGCAGCGAACGTGTTAAAGCGTACTTCCTGGTTATGAATATATGTAAATTTGTCAATTTCCTTAATGTCAAAATTCCACATCATTTAGACAACAATTAAAAAATTCGAATTATAACTAAAATAGAAGATGGTTTTTAGTCTTAGCTTAGTTTTGGCTTTTTAATAAAGGTGTTATTTTCAAGTTATGGTGTTTAATCATTTATTGAAAATGTTGCAGACACGAATTATACAACTAGAATATTGTAAAAAAATGCTCATAAGACTTGCTTAATTTTATTGCACAGAAGTGTATATTTGATTTTGATTAGGTTAGGGGACGACGACCAGATCGAAGCAACGGAAATCGGGATCCAGAGTGTGATAGAAAAAAATAATTAACAAGAAAATCTTTCTTGCGGTGTAAATTTTTTTCCACTTTACTTACTTATTATAAATAAATTTCATTCGAAGGATATTTTTGATTGAAATATCAGGTGTAGAACATGTTATAGTTTGATCAACGGATCTTTGCGTGTGCGTCATTGCCGAAATCTCGTATTCTTGCAGTGGACAACATACGTAAGCACATTATTGCATCTAACTTATCGCAGGGTGAGTAAGCGCATGAAAATATTGTTGGAACTAGATTTAGTAGTCTATGACGTGCACGCAAAGATCCATTGATTGAAGTATACACGTTGTATCCATTTTAAAATTGTAAAATATTGTTTTTTTCATACTATAACAATTGCATAACATAGAGAATGAATTATTATTAATTTTTTAATATTGTAACAATTTTCCCAAAAATCTGAAAATTGGTATTTATGGTCTACCTAGGTTATTATTTAAGATAATTTGAGTTTCAAACAAACTGATACTATAGAACGTAAATTTGATTTGATTCGGACAAGTAATTTATACACTATCCATTTATCCATTGTAACATTACAAGTGAAAATTTTGACTTCAATTACTTCCAGTGTACTGTTAAACAATCTTGGAATATAGAAGACATATGCTGGTATTTTGGGAATGAGTCAAAGAGAAGTCCACCGCATAAATACACCATAACGTTCCTTCAAAAAAATGAGCAACCGAAGCGAATAAAATCATCGCCTTGGTTCGGGAACATCTTATCCTGGACTGAACCGGCCCTCAGGGCGATGTGGTTGGCGGCCATGTGGCGCGCGGAGCACCCGAACGATTTAACTCCACCACCACAGCATGTAAATTTAATGCCTTAAGTATTTTATTTAGCTTTAAGAATTTGTAAATAATTGGCTTATTCGTTTTAAATCAATTGAGCGTGCCCATTTATTAATTCTGGCAATACATGGATGTACTTAAGTGTAAATTTATTACTCGAGTATTATGTTTTCTTGCTATCAAATAATTCTATAATGTGATTTCTTGTGGGAATGTTGAATTAGTTGATCGATTTAGAGGTAGAAGGTTAACATCAATTTTCATTGTTTTTAATGGGCAGTGCAATGTGTACGTGAAATATTATTTATATGAATCCTTTTTATTCGTCATGATTTGCCAATTTTAATGTTACCCTTTATTATCGCCTCTATTTTAAATATCATATTTTAATTGATGTATAGATGATGTATTTATATATTTCATAGGTGAAATAAATATAATTTTTTTAAGTGGATATAATTGTTACCTCAACTATAGTATTACCGAGCACTCGAAACATGTGGGGGTAAAGTTAACGCAGGTGAGAAAGTATTCAGAGAACGCGGGTGAACAGGACTACAAATGTCCGGAGTCAATTGAATTTAAGATGGTCACTGCATAACACGTCTCAAGTGCTTCGTACATCTCCAAAGTTAAATAGATTAATGTACGCTATAGCTAATTTTCAAACCACATTTTTCCTACAGAGGTTATTGGCCAATACTGACGGCCTGTGTTCTGAAAACTTGGGTAAAGTTGTAGTTAGTCAACTTAATTTTTTGATATTGAAAATGTTGGTAATAATGCAAAATTCTTACACTCAAAAAATACAAATAAACACAATTCATACTTTCATAACTAGTAAAATGAGTTATCCAAAGGTGATAAGGTGTTACTTTTTGAGATTTGCAGTAATCGTCACAGTAAACAGTTGAATGTTTAGTGATAACATGCAGAGGTTTGCATCAATACGGTAATCCACCACTGTTGGTAATTTTTGCGTTTTTCGTGCATTCCACTGCTTCCAACAAACAAATGCAAATTCATATTACTATCTTTCAATAATGATTGAAATCTGAATACATAAATAAACTCCGCAAAAAAATTATCGCATTATCGTTTATTGTGATAACATATCTGTTTCTATGAATAATAAACATAACAATACAACACAACGAATATTCCTTCGATTTTCTTGAATTTGTGGTAAGAGTAATTTTATATATTTTTTTAAACATTTAAATGGTTATTTATATGAAATTTTTAGTATTTTTAATTTCAAAATGAACGTTGAAGCTACTGCTCGCAATTCTAGGAATTTAACAAGAGTCGAAATCGTTCGTGTCGTGTCCTTAGTTAACGATGGTCGAGATCAAAGATATGTTGCTGCAGCATTGGGAATTCAGCAGTCCACGGTTTCAAGAATAATAAGAAAATTCAGAGAATACACACGAAGAGCAGGCCAAGGTCGTAAGAGGGCAACAACAGCAAGAGATGACTGATTTATACATTTAAATGCACTGCGTATCAGACATTGTACCTCAAGGCAGTTACAAGCTGAACTGTACAATAATATTAGTGATGGGATAATTTTTTTGCGGAGTGTATTAAAACAATTACAGTGGATTTCACAAAGGTGGTAATAAATATAATCCTGGCTTAAATGACATAACACTGGTATTATATTTTCGGCTGTGTAATGATCTTTCAAATGGTAAACGGAATATATAATTTGAGGTTTGGTTTTGTGATTCCATTACACATATTTTGATTGATATTTACTCTTTCACAATGTTTATTAACAAATTCTTTTCTATTTTGATGAATTTTTTTACCTAAAATGCTCTTCTGAGGCTTCTAGTTTAAATAAATGTTTGTGAAATCCATTATACTTGTTTTTTTAATCCGTACTCTATGAGTGGAATGATTAGTTACAAGGTAACACTAATTTAAGTTATCAAGTTACCAAGGTTTAATGTTCTCTTACCAAAATAATGCAAATTTTGTGTTATTTATTAAAAATGTATTAAATATGTCAGACAATTATATCCACATTAACAATTATGAATAATTTAGAACAAATGCAATTACAGAGAATAAAAGTAAACTGTATAACTGCACGTTACACAAACAAACAAGATAATCTATTCTAGTTATAATACTTTGGTATTATGTCACAATGTTTATTCTGCAGATGCCACCTAACGCTAATCACGCAATACTGTTTAAACATTATATTTACAATCTAAAAATCTCACATTTTCGATGACTTATATAGCCCCTAAATTAATTAACTTGGTTTAATTATTGTTCGTAATCACAACAGGTTCGAGCGTGTCCGTGTGCACCTTTGAATATGTGTACATGTACCTGCTTACCCAATGCAGGTACACGTACCACAGAGCCAGTATGGCTCCTACAAAGTTCACCGCACATGAAAATATTAGTAGCAGGTTGAGTAGGGTTTCAACTTCGGGGCACTGGAGGTCCACGTAGTGGATTCTCTTGGTGATGAACGGAATGGACGTGCCGTTGGTTATTTGGCAGAGACAGGTGTTGTTGAGTTCGATGGATGTGCTGCATTCCATGAACGATAGGCTGACCTTGTGGATCAGGGCAAAGGCGCTTGCTATGAGGCATGTTGTGCCTGCCAGGCTGCTTAAGAATATACTCAGGACCTGTAAGAAAAAGCAGATTTAGTAAGTATTTTGGAGAATTTTGCACAGGGTATCATACTGTTAGCAGTTGTTACAACTTTTTTCCAGATTAAAAATAGTGGATTTATTTGACGGTTTCATAAAGTAAACAATAAAATTATATAATGTATTGACTAGAGTAACGAAAGAATTATGTTCGTGAGCTTTTGACTTTAATAACTATCTTGTTCCCAATGAGCTTGCTGAACGTAATGAATGTTATAATACAGTGACGGTGGGGTGACTCATGGTATAGCTGAGGTAGCAGAGGTGGCAATACAGATAGGTAGGGTCGGTTGCAGAGACGGCTGGCGGCGGGACCGCACTTATCTGTATTACCACCTCTGCTACCTAAGCCGTACCATGGGTCACCCCGTCACTGTTATAATAGTAATGATCTTGGGTACTGTAACTGCTTATATGAGCTTAGGTAATTTTTGGATGAAAACGACCCAAAATTTCAAATTCCCTCTGCATTTTCCGTTTTCCGGAGATATATTAAATAAAGTTTTTACACTTTGTAAACTGCAAAGGCTTAGTTTTTCTTCTTGCGCCCCCTGCATTTGGAGATTAAAATACACCCGCTGCAGCTCACTCAGCAGGTCGTAATAAGCACAAATCATTATCTCCCATGGTAGTAAACCTCTTAAGGAATCAAGTTTGTCCTTTAAAAGGAATTACATAAATCTAAACTAAATTCCCCTTAGTTGCGAACTTTATAGATATATTTATGGATGCGAATGACCTTGGCTTTCAATTTTTGATTTAATTAAAAATGTTTTTTATTGTTCTACAACAATGCTTCACACATCATCTACCTGATGAAACAACTGTGTGGTGAAACATTGTTGAAGAACAATAAAAAAAACAATTTGAAACCTTGTACTGCGTCAGTGTTTTATTAAGTGATATGGAGTTTCAATACAGCCTCATAAATCCAATACAATAAATGTACCTGCAGGATACATTTTTAAACATGTTAAATTATACAGATACGCTTATGTAAAATTGAACTTACCTTTATTGAGTAAATACAGAATCCATTAATCATACCGGGGTATTCTTTTCTGAAGAAACATAGCAGCGCCAATCCAACAATTCCAGATATCGCTAGCTGAAACAATTAAAACAAATATGCATCACATTTTTAATACATAAATATAAATCTTATTGCACACCCACATAGAAATGAAAGTGTTCAACACAATTTCTGATGTATCTATACCCAGTGGTGTATTGTAAGGGAACGCATGGTGAGAGCAAAAAAATAGTCCGCAACTTTCCACAAGCAGCTTGCTGAAAGTTTTTCAGAGATCATCTTATTTTTGTTATGAGAATTAAATGTTATTTTGATATACCTAGCGACATCTCTTATAGTATTTATATATTGTTTTTGATTTGTAGTTTTTGTATATATTTTCTTGTACAGCCAGTTAATGTAACTTCCTGTTATTCCCCTTGGTACTTGAATCATCGAATGTCAAAAATCAAAAGAGAGTTGGTTAAATTGAAGCAAAGTTGCGCATTTTAATGCTGAATAATCTGTTAAAAAGAAATCAAAACATTCTGACTACTTCCGGAGATATTCGATAAAAACCGAAAAAGTAAATTTTGGTTTTTATGTTTTTACGAGTTTATTACTGGTTACTTTGAAAAGCAAGAGCACTTTCTTAAAACACTTTTGTAACTTCTTTCAGAAAATAATTTTATTTTTCAAATACGACGTTTCATGAAATAAAAAATCCAGGTCTGTATTTAAAAAAATAAATAACGAAACGTGGTATTAGAAAAATAAAATCATTTTCTGGAAGACCTTACAAAAGTATCTTAATAATAATAATAATAATTCATTTATTATCCAACAGTTTTACAAACTAATTACAGGATAATATTAAAAATAATATGAGAAAAATAAAAAAAGATTCAATAGTTCATCAATAATACATTAATTAGGTAACAAAAACAAAAATAGTTACATTAAGTGGTGCGCAAATGATAACACATAGTTTACATGGAAAAAAAGAAACATTTAGCTTAATTAGATAATTTAGACGATATGATTCAAAAGATATTTGATTAGGGATGATGTAGTCATGTTGAAAATGTCAATATGTTCGCAATAAGTATTAACCAGAATACACATTGAAATTATTGGCGAATTCAGACGGTGATTAGTATTCATTCTATGAATGTAAAATGTATTGTTTAATCTACTATGTAAACGGGGAACCAGAAAGTTGAGCTTGTTAAGCAAGTTAGCATCACTAATTTCACCAGAGATTAGTTTAAATACAAACATAGTTTGACTGATTCTTCGGCGCTTAGAAAGAGCAGGAATATTGAAATCAGTCAGTAAGGACGTATACGGATAGCCACGCATGGGATATGTACCATATTTACGAAAATACATAGCCCTCAAAAATTTCTTTTGTACTCTCTCTACCTCTTCAGAGTATCGGTCGTAAAGGGGATTCCATATTATAGACGCATATTCAAGTTTACTTCTTATAAATGATTTATAAAATGTCAAAATACAGTCAGTTTGGTGTTTCTAAGGATATATCCTAGGATTTTATAACATTCCTTCGAAAAATTGGTAATATGACAGTTAAATGATAGTCTAGGGTCGAAAATAACGGCCAAGTCACTTTGAGAGTTAACATTTTCAAGAAGCATATTGTTAATACTGTAAGTAAAATTAATGCTCGTATGCAATCTAGAAAAAATCATTACTTTGCATTTATTAATGTTTAAGTGAAGATCATTTAGTTTACACCACGCACATAATTATTAATAGAAATTTGAAGAGCCAAACAGTCAAGTTGACATGTAATTATTCTAAACATCTTTAGATCATCCGCATACAACAGACAGTTATCTTGTAAACAGCCCGGCAGATCATTTATAAACATAATAAAAAACAGTGGTCCCAATACAGACCCTTGCGGTACCTCACTTAAGGAGATATACTTCTTAGTGGTGACTCCACGATAATACACATAATTCTCTCTATTATGCAAATATGATCCAATCAGTACAATAAGTCTAGAGTCAAGGCCAAAAGTATGTAATTTTTCCAATAAGATATTGTGATGCACTTGATCAAACGCTTTACCGAAATCCGTATATACACATCTACCTGTTGTCTACTATCCAGAGCCTTAGAAACCGTTTCAGTAAACTTACACAGATTTGTCGTGGTGGATCTATGAGATACAAAGCCATGCTGGTTTGGTGAAATCATGTTGCTGATATGCTTGAAAAGTATATTGTATAACATTTTTTCAAATATTTTTGCAAAATTACATATAATTGATATAGGACGGTAATTACATACGTCATTTTTATCACCATTTTTTAAATAATACGGGTACGTTTCCAACAACTTGGAAAGGAATAGTGCTTCAATATTAAGTTATATATATGCAGCAAAGGTATCAACAATGAATGCTGGAATATTGTCAGTTCGGTTTTAACGATTTTACAGCTTCTAAATAATCAGCTTCGACAAAAGATTTACACGACAATGTGGGGATATTATATGCCTTTTGATTGAAAGTTTCATACACATGTTTTTGAACAGAAAATACACTAGAGAAGTAGGTAGCAAAAGCGTTTGTTATAGGAAGCGGAGAGTCCAATAATGTGTCCTTGAATTTCAAAACACCCGATATTCGGGTTGTGTTCTTTTTACTTTATATGTAATGAGGTGCTTCGGATTGTTTTTGACGTTTGTTCTGTGTGTTTTACATAATTTGAATTATTAATAGATTGTCTAGCAATATTTGTATGGGTATTAAGACGCATTTTGTACATAGGAGACTTCCTAAGTTTAAACAGTTTCCAATAATGATGCTTCCTTTTGATTCTGTTAATCGTCACCGATGAAAACCATACAGGATAACGAGATGATTTCTTCTTAGTTTTAGGCACCGTTGAGTTAAAATATTCTGCTAGGGTTGATGTTAGGATGTCACAGGCAGTATCAAAATCATCCGTAGATAGAACCTCAGTCCAGTCTGTTTGAAGTATGAGGTCGTACAGTTGATTAAGGTTTGCCTTCTTGAAATTAAATGTGTAGGTGTCCGGAACAACTGGCTTTTGTTGTAGCTTACAACTCACGTGGCATGTAATTAACAATGATGGATGGTAAGCATCTTCGGGTACTAGTGACATTTCACTGCCTTTAACTGTGCCGACCATATTTTTTGAGCATATGACCAAGTCCAAAAGGGCACCAGTACCATTTTTAATATCATTTAATTGTGTAGCCGAATTAAAATTCATAAAATTAAGCAGAGTATTTGATTTGTTACAAGTATGCAGCGGGAACTCAGGAATATTAAAGTCACCAATTATACAAAAAGAATTGCCTAAACAACGATCTTCAATGTCACTTAAGACAAGATTATATGTATCAATGCCGATGCTTGGAGGTATATATAACAACACAAAGGTGATATTATTGTTGCCTGAGGTTTTTATATTGACACTTATAAGTTGTTTTAACTTATTGCTTGAAACGTGCTGTTGTTCACAGACAAAAGATTCGTGAACTGCCATAAGAACACCACCCCCGCGTTTGTTTTGACGATCACATCTGAATACTTCATATGTATTTGGAAATAATTCAAGGTTTTGTAATGATTCTGTTGCCCATGTCTCGGACAACAGTATTATATCAAGATGATCTTCAGCTATTAAATTATTGAAAAAAGTAGTAGTCTTGGTGTTGAGTCCTCTAACATTTCGATATAAGATGTTCATTGGTTTAAGACGTGACTGTTGGATATCTATGCGTTTTTTTTGTGGGATTATTTTGGGTAGTCCTTGGATATACTTTAGAGATACGTTATCACCATTCAGTCGCCTGGTCCGGAATTCAGTAAGTACTTTATTCTTCTTATCATTTTCACGAACTGTTAGATCTTTTTGTAAGTATATGCACTTATACTGTGTAAATGTTTCGCTTTTCTTAACAAGTGTGTGGGAATTTCGGAAGACCTGAATATGACTTTGACTGGACGGGGTTTATTGTCGGTCCGCGGTTTGTCTAGTCGAATAATTAAGGAATTAAGAAAGCGCTCTTGGTTTTTCAAAATAACCAGTAATAAAGTCGTAAAAAAGTAAAAACAAAAATTGACTTCTTCGGTTTTTATTGAATATTTCCTGAATTATTTTAAATTTCTTTTTAACAAATTATTCAGCATTAAAATGCGTTACTTTGCCTTTAACCAAATCTCTATCTCATATACCGAGATAGCAATGCTAATGCATCGAATTTGTAACATTCTGTATAATTATTTTGTTGGGAAATTCTCTAGCGTGTCTAGACTTATTAGGATACCTAGATATATTTCTTAATTATATACTTTTATGTGTCTGTTTCAAGGCGATACATAATCTAAATATGATACTTCATCTATCACCTGATGCAATATAATTAACAATCAGGTAAATATTGGTAATTAAAATCACTTGTTTTATTATTTATATTAATGAAATATTAACATAACTTTTCTAGCTAGTTTTGATGGCACGAACATTCTCAAATGAGATTCTTCAGCTCAAAATATATAATTTTATATTTTTATACATAATTTATATCAAAATAATAACATGTGTATCTTATAGCAGCAGTGCTAAATAATGATTATTACAGATTATTATTATTATTATTAAAAACTAGTTATGGAAGTTGTATAATATTTAGTAATTAGTAAATTAGAAAACCAAGTGATTTTGATTACTAATATTTAATTTATTTTAGTACGAAATAAGTTTGTACGATATATACACACATGTACGGAACGGTTGTGTGTTAGTGTTAGTTCCAGTGGCTGCATTTGGATGGCGCTTATCTTTTTCAATTTATCCATGCGGTGGGGCTTCTTGCTATTCCGTGTTCCCGTAAACCTTTGACTCTTTGACTATATACTATTGGACTGCTAGCGCCGCTTTATGTGTGTCTCCAAGCAACGGTGGCGCGGCGGGACCCTAAATGGTTGCGGTATGTTACTAAATTGGTAGTTATTTTGTGTCTATGACATATGACTCTATGAGTTCGCATTGCATATTGTGATACCCTGCAATTTATTCACACCTTTGAATATATAAACATTTATATTGTCAAATATTCACACTATATCAAAATATTGCTATGCGAAAGGCTGCAATATGTCCACGTATATATGCCAACGCGGTTATAATACTCGTCAGCTGATGTACACGTCAGTTGACTTTCGACTTATAACCTAAAATTCTGTATTAGATTTACATCAAATCCGGAACTTCGCAAATCATGGGTTGATGCTTTGCTTGTAAAGAACAGGCAGGAAAGTGGACCCGAGTTGCCGAAATATGCTCGCATTTGCATTCTCCACGTTGCTGATGAATATATCGAGAAATATTTCTTTTGCTTTCCGGTTTTTAAATTACGCTCCATTTTCGGCTCCAGGGCGGGACTTATATCGGCCTCCAGCTCGTGGACAACTTTTGGAGCAGTGATCATATGGAAAATGGAGGGGGACTAGCAGTCCATTAGTATATAGTCAAAGCTTTGACTATATACTAATGGACTGCTAGCGCTGCTTCATGTGTGTCTCCAAGCAACGGTGGCGCGGCGGGACCCTAAATGGTTGCGGTATGTTACTAAATTGGTAGTTATTTTGTGTCTATGACATATGACTCTATGAGCTCGCATTGCATATTGTGATACCCTGCAATTTATTCACACCTTTGAATATATAAACATTTATATTGTCAAATATTCAAACTATGTCAAAATATTTCTATGCAAAAGGCTGCAATACGTCCACGTATATATGCCAACGCGGTTATAATACTCGTCAGCTGATGTACACGTCAGTTGACTTTTGACTTATAACCTAAAATTCTGAATTAGATTTCCATCAAATCCGGAACTTCGTAAATTATGGGTTGATGCTTTGCTTGTAAAGAACAGGCAGGAAAGTGGACCCGAGTTGCCAAAATATGCTCGCATTTGCATTCTCCATGTTGCTAATGAATACATCGAGAAATATTTTGTTTGCATTCCGGTTTTTAAATTACGCTCCATTTTCGGCTCCGGGGCGGTACTTATATCGGGCTCCAGCTCGTGGACAATTTTTGGAGCAGTGATCATATGGGAAATGGAGGGGGAATAGCAGTCCATCAGTATATAGTCAAAGCCGTAAACAGACTGGCAATGGAGAACTATACTAGGATTTTAATATTGTATTTAACAGTAGAGATGTACAGGATGACCAAAAATAGGTGAACGCATGCCGCTTCATACTTATGGGTATGCGCCGCCCTATAAACAGTAGCGTCCAAGTGGATATGTGTGAATAATAAGTTGCCTAACTTAAAGTATGGTAAATAGATATCTATCTAATTTATGTTTAGTTTATGTATATCTCAAATTATATTATAACGTAAAATAGTTGTCAATTTAGATAAATTCCCAGATATTGTACCACTCGAAAACGCGTATGCGCGAAATTTGCGATTCCAGTGGCACCAAACAGTTTCGTTTTATCCACTCACACGCACACACCCTCTGAAACTACTAGTTGGCCCAAAAGGGTCGGTCCAAAGGGGGGGAACCTTAGCCTCACCCTAACCTAAGCATAAGACCAATCATCAAAATCCTGTGTGTGGGTAAGATGAAACTGGCTGAGTGCCGCTGGAATCCAAGGGCGTTTCCAACTAACTAGTCTAGGGGGGTAATAAAAAAAAAGATAAATAAACTCCCTATCCTTTTCCAACGTTTTAAAGCGTTGGAAAAATTTACCGGTTATATTATACCGTGTGTTCGTTCTCAAACGCGAACATAGGGTTTTAACATGGTATTAAACGTTTTTGTAGATTCCTGCTCGCCATCTTATTTTACAGAAGAGCTAATGGTATCAAAAGAAAGTGAAAATTATTGCGCATCCAACGACACTAATAACAATATTGAAAAAAAATGATTTTTACCTTAAAATACTAATTTAAAATTTGATAGTTTTTAAAATATGAGTTGCTTTGCTTTTAAAATGCTATCGCATTTTGACGTTTAATATTATGTTACGGTTTATTTACGAAAAAATGAATAATTATACTAACGAAAAAAGAGTTTTATGGTAAAAACTTATTGTAGTGGTGATAGTTTACGTAGAGTACGAGATTTGTTTGCTGTTAAGTTTAATACGAGACCTATGCTATCTGCAAGTACTATACAAAAATAAGTACAAAAATTTGAAAGACTAGCAAATATTTCGCTAGAATCAGAAATTATTATTATTATTGAAGAGTTCTAAAATTACAATCATATCACAGGAAATCTGAAAGCAGTTGACCGCACAGAAAAGCATGTTTTGTCGATGATAAATGCAGACCCAACATACAGCCTGAGACAAATTTCTTTTGAAAGTGGTTTATGTAAGTCGCGGGTATGGAAGATATTAAAGAAATATAAATATAATCCCTATAAACCGCCATGTCATCAGGAGATTTTTCATGTTGACGAAGAAAGCAGGAGTACATTATTTATGAAATGCAATGGCGCGCTAACAATGATGGACACTTTCTAACATCGATTTGCTTCACAGACGAGTGTACTTTTACCCTTAATAATGAACTCAATGTTCAAAACATACGGCATTGGGCTCAGGAAAACCCTAAGTGAAATATTTCAACCAGAACTCAGTATCCTCAAAAACTTAATATCTGGGCTGGGATTTTTAAGTATAATATTATCAGTCCATTTGAAATTAAAGGAAACTTAAATTCAGAAACTTATTTAGATCTTTTAGTCACAAAGGTAGGACCTGCAATGGAAGAAGTTGCAAGAGAAAATCAGGAGATTTGGTTCCAACAAGACGGCTGCCCTGCGCATTTTAGTTTAGACGTTAAATTATTTTTAGATAATTCATTTCCAAATCATTGGATTGGTAGAGGTGGTACTATAAATTGGCCCGCCAGATCTCCAGATTTGTCACCTTGCGACTTCTTCTTGTGCGGACACGTTAAAAGCAAAATTTACAAAAGACACCACCCAGATATTAATTCTCTGAGAGAAGCAATAGTTACTGAATGTGCGCTAATTACTAACAGGCAGTTAGCTAATGTACGAAATAGTTTTTACAACAGACTAGGGTATTGCTTAGCTCAAAATGGGGGGATTTGAATATTCACTTTAATTTGTTTTTCCTTACTGCTGTTTTTAATAAAAATCATATGAAGCCCTTATTACTTAATATTTATATATTGTTAGCTTATAAATAATTGTCAAAAGCTTAAGAATTTAATACACATGTTAATTTCCTATGTTCGACTTTGAGAGTGGACACCCGGTATATACAAACATCTTTATTTGAAGACATATTTACAATTTTTTAGTGTTGCTTTTTACATTATAATATCACAATACTTCAATAGGCTATCGACCAGGAGGTCTTTCCGCCTTCTTATTATGTTATCTTCGGCTTTTTTTTATTACGGGGACTAGTTATAGGAGTTTGGTGTCAGGGAGGGTTTTAGTGAGGATGTACATTCAAGTAAGGTTACATTAGGTTTTTGGAATTTTGGGAGGATATTAGGGTTTCGGAAAGTACATAGTCGATCGACAAACTTACAGCTATTAGAATTAGTAGCGAATCGTTTTGCAAGAAACAGGATGCGTTCCGAAATAGGTGTTATGTTCGATTTTTGATATAGGAGGAGGTTTGATGGATTATGAAGTGGGTTTAGAGGATGGCGCAATTTTGTTAGGATTCTGAGGGAGGAGCGTTCATCAACTTCTAGGTTTCGACTGGAGTTGGCAAATAGAATTGCTCCGTATTCTAGTAGAGGACGGCAAATCATTTTGTAGATCTCGGTTGCGGTTGAAATATTAATACCTTCGCTTTTATAGGTAAGACATCTGAAATATTTTGCACGTGCTTTAACCTTTGATTTAATGGATAGTGTGTGTTTTTGAAATTAAATTTAGAGTCGATGATTATTCCTAGGTACTTACAGGATGCTTTGGATGGTTATGCTATAGGGAGTCGGAGGTATTCTGTGATAAGGAATTAGGAGTTGGGTTTTGGTGGGATTTATTTTGATACGCCATCTAGAAAACTATTTTTGAATTGATTCAAGTAGCTGTTGGAGTAAATGTAATGTTTTTGGAATTGTAGATGAGTGACACATCAGGGCCGTATCATCGGCAAATTGTAATACGTAGGATTTAGGATTAATGAAATTCGGATTAAGGTGATAAATATCGTAACAGTATATGTTTTAAAGGATTGGGGAAAGGGGGAGCCTTGAGGAACACCTTGTTTGGGAGAGAATATTTGGGATAGGGAATGGCGTGCTTTTACCTTGAGTGTTCGATCAAATAGGAACTTTTGGATGAGGATTATCAGGTGTTTTGGAATATTGAGGCTGTTATATTATTTGTTTGGAATATGGAGTATCGGTAATTGTTAAGCGAAAAATTCTTGGGGCGGGGCAATTACCCGATTAACCCCCCCCCCCATTAAACCGCCACCGCTGGAATCGCGAGATTCGCGCCTGCGCGTTTGCGAGTCGTTCAAAGACGGATCTATACCTAAGCCGTTATTTATTGCAAAAAAAAATGTTTTTTTCTGATATATTGCATATTTATCTTGCTCGAAAACACACAAATCGACGCCAATGAGCCTAATGATATTTAATAGAATAAAATTTAATGGGCGGAATGAAGCTTTGATCGAATTTTCGCGAAGTTAACTTTAGATCCGGCCAGGAAATAATATTCACTCTGTAGCAAAACATCAGTTACGATCAACTTTTTATATTGTAGGCAACACTATTTTACGTTTTAAAAATATATTTGTCAAACTTCATTTCGATGTTTGTCAAAATTTCTTGCTTCAAAAGTAATAATGTATATTTACAATATAAGTGCGTAATCGACTGTGTTAACTGCGTAAGCGGACATTACTGCCCGACCGCGTAATTGTACAATATTTTTCACATTAAGGAATTTTTATGTTGAAAATAAGAAAGATTTGTTTTCACGAATTGTTGATAATTCCAGTTCCTATTTCATCAACTCATTTGCATGTACACATTAGCATTACTAGATGGCGCCATAAGTTATATATCAAATTTGTGAAAATAAATCCGGTGGGATCAGTGGTGATTAAACAGTTGTGATTTCCTTATTTGTATGTTTATCCCGCGGGTGTGAGTAAGTAAGCCTTAGTTTTCAAATATTGAATAAGTTTTTATTTTTAAATTTTGTCCTCCTTTTGCATGAGAGACATTTGGTCGTCTTTACCATAAACTAGGTAAAGTAAAATGCAGTAGTGCATCCTGTTTTACACTTTACATCCCGGTTTTTGGTAAAGGACAGTGACGGTTCGCGGGGTTTTTTCTGGTACGGCCGAGGAACAAGAGGTGGTAATACAGATAGGTTCGGTCATGCAGCCAGCCGTCTCTGCAACTGACCCTACCTATCTGTATTACCACCTCTTGTTCCTCGGCCGTACCAGAAAAAACCCCGCGAACCGTTACTGGTAAAGGATGTCATTACATTATGGATATGAATGCAAGATATCGATATTACGTACCCGAAATGTGAAATAGTTATTTATTAATACGAGTGTGGAATGTACGTAATTAGTCCCGCAAGAAAAAGTTTAATAAATGTAGTAATTTGCTTAAGGCACTAATGAGTAATTCCACATGAGTATAATATAACATTTTATCAAAAATCATCTGTAATTGCATTAAATGTTGAAATAATGTTTAACAAATTTTGAAGTACGCGGTGTCAATTTGATTTATTTCAAAAATCTTACAAGGGATCTAATTATTCCGTGAGTCCGAGTTTTTCTCTAACTAGGAGGTAATGAACAATATTACATCCCTCGAATGACCGCAGTAATTCGATTATTACACCCAATTTTGGATAAAATAAATATATCGTTGATCGAGAAATGTGTTATCTACAATTTAATTGACATTGCCGAGGCGTCATTGTAATTTAAAGACACAGAAAATAATGATGCAGATATGTACTTTCTCCTTATGCAAGTTACATTATGCTTATTGTGAAAGACTATAATTCAAAAATGTGTTAGAGTAGAAAGTATGCGGAGTAGCAATTAACAGGTAATGACAATAATTAATTCGCAATTGAAATGAAGAAAAAGTGCGGGTACCCACCTGCGAATCTAATTTCGAAATGTATTGTTTTTATTTGCATTAAGTAAAATATGTAAATTATCCATTTCAATAATTATGCTGTGAACCCTGAGTTAGGCGATGCAAGACCTACAAGGCCGATGGTAATGATAAAATATATCGGTTTAATTGAGTATAACGGATGGCGAATGATTGGCAATATTCAGTTTCTTATTGCGTGAATGTTGGTAAATGTTTCAATGATTCATATTGTAACAAAAGTAAATATAGACTGACAATTTCCCTCATTTACTTACTAACCAATGAAATCGAATAACGTTGATGACATGATCCAATAAAATTCTAATTACGATAAGTAACAGACCACGCCAGAGCCCTGCAGAAGCGGGTTTTTGAAAGCCCGGCCCGGCCCGGCCCGACAGTGAAAATTTAAAACCCGGCCCGGCCCGGCCCGTTGCAACGAAAATGTGTTGCGGGCCCGGCCCGGCCCGGCCCGGAGCTGAATATTCAAAGCCCGGCCCGGCCCGGCCCGTCTCCGAAAAATGTTGAATTAAATAAATAAAATTACTGGACCTATGTACTTCTTAAAATTCCAAAAATACATTGAATTCATGTTAATAACATTTTTTTTCAATTCACTTAGTTGTTGCTTTCCAAATTATAATAAAATTAAATTCATCCAAGCCCGGCCCGGCCCGGCCCGGGTTAAATTATCCATCGGAAAGCCCGGCCCGGCCCGGCCCGGAGTTTGAAAAATACGGTACGGCCCGGCCCGGCCCGATGTCGGGCCGGGCCGGGCTTTCCGGGCCGGGCCAAAGCCCGGCCCATGCAGGCCTCTGGACCACGCTGCATATTATGCATGGCAATTCACCCTGGGTGGTATCTAATCAGATAATCCATCATGTTGGTATTGCCTAGCAACGCTTTAGTACATTTTCTATAACATATAAAACGTCAGTTATTGCCGGACTTTTAAACAGTTTGTTTCTGAATTCGATCTGTTCGTATTGTCGGGTAATATGCTAGTGCTTTCATCAGTGATGGTATTCATAGGTATTTCTTAAAATCTTGGTAAGCTCATTTTTACTACAATTATTGTGGCGCAGATTAATACACGTCTGACACTTGATGTCACTAAATTTCACTTTTCAAATTATGAAGTGTGAACTTTCTGTTCGGCCAATTGTCTTCTCGAATCTAACTCGTGACTGATTTTTCCTAGGCAATTATTAGCGTCTGGATCACTCTTGCTTGTTGCTTCTAGAAAATCATGATCCTGCCGCTAATTATTGCCGGCAAAATCATAGGCACTTGTTATATTACTGTTAGTGCACGCCTGAAGTATGGAATAAATTCCGTAAAACTGAAATAAAATATTTTTGGAAAAAATCCTCAAACGGGTCTATTTCGGTTTTAGTGAATTTATTCCATACTTTAGGGCACTGTATGAATATTCAATCTACAAAGTTAAGTCAAAAAACAAAAAAAAAAACTTATTTCTTTTTAGGGAAGGACGGTTGATGTCCATTAACAATAAGACCGATTGTTTTATTTGTTAGATTTGATATTATTTAATGAAAAAAGACAAAGAAGGTATTAGAAAAACCAATAGTAGTCCTCAAAAAATTAACATCTCAGTATACTCAACACATGTTCTTTGTCATGTTTATCTTGATTGATCTAATAATCTGCCCGAACAATATACATTTCCAAATGGTATATCTGATCAAATTTGAATACAATTGTTGTTTGCTTTAGACTGCTCCTGTATATACGAGAGGCTGTATAATTAATGTAGATGACTGTAAATGCGTGTGCATGCGACCAACATCCTATTGTGTGCTATTCTTGCATTGTTGTCCCACTATAAAAGAGGTAATAACGGTTTGGAAATGTCCACTGTGTTTAACGGGTTTCGTGAATCAATGGATAAATGGAGAAAATCGCAGTTGTTTACATTCCAATTGTCACGATAACAGTTATTAAATCCGTAAGGTGGGATGGGAAATTCAATTTTGAATTTTATTTGAAATACAGAATGGTCAGACATAGCCCAAAGGGAAAATACCTTGTACACGAATGTTCAATATTTCTTTTGCCCACTATCAGGGCCGATCCTATACCCTTGGCCGCCCGCGTGCAAATGATGAGTTGGCCGCCCCCTCAAGTGCATATCTTGGGGGTTACGTGTTTACTATTTTAGATAATGACACCAAAAAGTAACTTATTATCAAGAATATGTATCATTTCAATTACATATAATACGTAACTTTTTGCTACAAAACGAAATATTCGCGATTTTTTGCATTTACGATTTTTAAAAGTATTGTTTCAATTAAATAATTTATGCAACGTTACGACAATAGAAGTCGCTCTAATGGTGTATCTATCTATTACGAATACTCGGGGTTACAACTCCATACAACTCTGTCAGCGTCTATATTGACCTGATGAGATCTAATAAGATTGAAACTGGTGCTCGGTTGTCGCACGGGGAAACAATATTTCAATGTTTATCAATGATATTGTTATAATTGTCGCTAGTTTATGGTTTCTTATTGTCTGCGGATTTCTCCACTTAGTCAAGGAAATTGTCGAATGTTAAGATAATAGATGTTGCCCTGATGGTGTATCTAGCTATTACGGTTTGAAATTTTAATTATTTACATTCAAGTTGACACAGTGCCACCGGAACATGTTGATGGTAGAGCCACTTATACAATATACCCTCCCCCCCATCATGTGTTTTTAAGAAAGAAAGAACGATTTATCTTGCTAGACCAAAATAACTGGCGAAAAAGTGTTTTAAGAGTTAATTAAAAATTCTTGTTAAGCTTGAAACTGCAGGTTCTTCTTGACTCTATATAACGAGCCGCCCCTGTCCTCAGCACTAAACTTATTGATGATTGAATAGTTTTGTGGCTGATAATTGTTGATAAATTCATTATATTTAAGGATGGGTGATTTTTCACTGATAGTAAAAAATCACAGGTCGTTACTGAATTTCACCGTGACTGGGATTGCGACTGTTAGCCAAACTGTGACTGCTAATTAAACAGTGATTGCTACTTCAAACGTGATTGCTACGTAAAATTATAATTGATACCCAAACTGTGATTGTTAGCGAAAATCCTGATTTTTTTACATTTTTCACCAATTTTATAGAAAATTTTCTTAACCATTTTTCAAAGCCCGTAAATTTTGGCACATTTTGATTTTCAAATAATCGAGATCACCTGACACGTTTGGGTATCATAAATCTTTAAAAAGTTTTTTAATATACGTTTCTAAACTTCTGGACTCAGAAACCTTGTCTTTGGACATTTTTTTACACATTTTACAAACAAGTTTCTTAACAATTTTTTGTAGATATTTTAGTTTTCAATCAATGGAGATCATCCAACGCGTTTGAAAGCTATAAACTTCGAAAAAATCACCGGCAAAAATAATCTAATAAAAAAAAAATAATATAAAAATCATTTATATTTTTCTTGAATGATTTTTTTTCACATTTTAAAGCTTGCATTATTAAAATTGTCCAACATATTTGGAAGTGCTATTTTAAAAAATCGACAAACACCTTTTGCAAAAATTTAATACACAAATGTTTCGATTTTGACGTTTCAATGATCAAAAAAAATTCTCTAAAACGAGAAAAAACGGTTAAAAAACAAGATTTGCAGTGTTTAACACGTTTGGTCGCTATACGTTTTAAAGAACCAAACATTGAGGATTCGATTTTTAAAACGTATAACGACTAGACTTGAAAATCTTGATTTTCTAATCTTTTCTTTGTAGAGACATTTTTTGAAAATCGTAAATTTGGCACTATTCTGCTTATGAATGATCATAATCAAGATTTTATAGGTATTCTATTAACCTTTTCTCATTTTTTTTATTTCGGCTTGAAATCGAATGATCAAAATCAACATTTTATTATCTTTTGATTATTTATTCATTGGTGAAAAACTAGGTGCGTGGGCAACAAGATATGGCCCACTCACCACGTAAAATAGCACCCACCCACCATTCACTCTACCAACTTTATTCTAACCTAAAATTCTGTATGGTTGAAGAAATGTGAAGAAATGAAAGTTTAAAAATAATGCGAAACGTATTTTGTAAATCTAAAACGTTTTATTAATTACTTTATACTCCATTTTTCTCTGCTCTCATGTTCAAATTACTATTTTCATGAACTGAAAAATATATATAAAAATAAAAACAAACGTACTCAAAATTCATTTAACTTTAATATTCGGTGCCAACAACTAGACATTCCTTTATTATAATTTTTGAAATAATACCACGGAACCAGCACTATAACAATTTTTAAATTACAAATTTCACGAACTAAAAAAAATATATAAAAATTCTCTCAAATTTCAAAATATACTGGACGATTCGACGTTAATTATTTCATTTAAAAATAATCCCTCGAGAACAGAGCAAATCATCATTCTAAATATGCGCTTTCTCAGAAGCAAAATACAAATTTAAAAAAAAAACTATTTTCAAGAATTAGAATTGAAACTTTACAAAATGACTAAAAATTCATTCCATTTTACGATTCTGCAAAAATCTTTAAATGCTTCTCGTCTAGATTTTAAAACAACTCCCCAAGAACAGAGCAAATCGTTATTTTGAAGATGAGCTTTTTCAGAGACATAGAAAAACATTTGCAACATACTTGACTCAAAATACATTCCACTTTACGTTACCGCAACAGTCTAGAAATGCTTCTTCACTAATTTTGAAATAATCACAATTTCAAAAGGTGTTACGATGTTTACTAACCGTGATCACGGTTTAAAATCACTGATATTAGAAAGTAGAAATCACAGGTAGCAACGTGATTCAAAAGTAGCAGTTTTGCCTATCTCTAATTATATTTAAAAGTGTTATCGTGTATTAATTTATTTCTATACATAATAATTTGTTTGTGTAATTTCGATTATATTTCACCGTCGTCAATAACTGAGGACCGATTTGGACCTACATTAGTCTCACATCAGCACACTACGATCGTCGTTGATGGAGAAACAGAATTCGACTATGCTCTTATAAACCAATCAAGTACCCGTTAGAATAGAAAAACAATTAGGGCGACATCTATCGGATAAATATGTATTTATGAGCACGTATGTGCTATTTTATTTAATTCTTTATTTATTTGGTAGAACAATTTTCTGTTATATGTTTATTTAATTTTAATGAATCTTAATTATAGAAATGTATTTTTTATATTGTATTAGTTGACTAATTTTATCTTTTGACTATATTGATGATGCAAAATGATTTTATTATTTTTTATTGTTTACTTCGCTAAATCATATTATTTCAATTTATATTTTAAAACTGATTTATGTACAACGTTCGTTATTAACATAAATAAACTATCTATCTATCGCCGAAAATGTTACAAAGTTCTGAAATTATAATATATCGGCGATAGATGTCTCCCTAATTGTTTTTCTATCCTGACGGTTACTTGATTGGTTTATAAGGGGCCAACATTCAGAAAATTTGGTGTATTTTAAATGGATTAATGGTGTATTTAAAAAAATATAAAGAAATATTTATATGCAGATAGTGCCATGGCTCCTTGGCTTTATACAGGGTGTATTTGAAATAACGAACAGGCATTTAAGGGCACATACACAAAATATTTGTGAACCCATTTCCGTCAAAATTTATTCGAATTTTTTTTTAATTTTCCTAATTTTTCGAGGTTTTTTAAACATTTTGAGAACCGATGCTTTTCTTATTTAATTAGGTCTGCATGGAATGTGTGTTTGTTTATTAAAAACCCGAGATACGATTTTTTGCCTCCGAAATTTGAAGCGTTATCGCAACGTGTTTTTTTTGTAAAAGATAAACAGTCCTCAAGTTCATTGACGCTTAAAGAGCACTCAGATATTTCCTACGCGCTTGTTGTAATTCGATATCTAAAGTCGATGCTGTTTAAAAATTAGGTCACATTACCACTGCCCCCAAACATGTTGCGTATTTTCACTCATTAGCTTTAATAATTAATTGCGGGCTTTTTGTTACAGTTATAAACAAAATAATTGCGAATATTGTTTAAAAATAATATAATCTCTTTGTGGTTACGAGCCTGTTCGTTATTTCAAATACACCCTGTATAACGAGCCTCCCCTGCATACAGTGCGGATTTCCTCTTCGACTTCTCTTTAGATTTTTCAATTTTATTTAAATGATCTGACAATGAAATTTAGCTAGCATTTCTGCTGCCTTTAAAAAAATCGTTATTTCTCCTATAGAGATTAGAACTACTTCGTCTAAAAGGCATTGACTTGTTAAAAAGAGCACAATACTAATCATTCTTTCTACAATAGCCCTCCATCGTTTTTTCTCGAATTCAAATTGTTGTTGTTGCTCTTTGTCTATGATTTTTATTTATTTAAACGGATTTTTGAAGACACTTAATATACTTTGCACTGTTCTCATGTTTTACAAATTAGTCAGCACAATGGCGTAAGTCTTTAAAACCCGTAGTTATAATTTTAATATTTCCTTTTCTAAACAATTTACATAGGAAACAAAATCCGCAGTTTTGTCTTTCGTTTCGCGGGCTTCGCCGGTTTCGCCGCCCCTCTAATCGCCGCCCACGTGCCATGCACGCTCTAGCCCTCCGGTAGGATCGGCCCTGCCCACTATATGTGTGATTTGAATCATTGGAATTATTGTGACAATTGATTATTTCATATATGTTCACTACTCTTCTGCATTGCGAAAAGCTTTTTGTGTTTTTATCGCTTCAAGTTCTTATTAAAATTCGCTTCAGTTGGTGATTCTGGAATAACCTATGTATAATCATCAGTACGAAATATTTTTTCTAATGTTTAAACATTTCGTTGGTGACCAGTTTATTAGCTCCAGTTGGTGACTCGGGAATGATCTATTTATAAACATCAGTACGAAATATTTGTAATTACTAATATTCATAACATTTTGTTGATGATGGAACATCTTTATCAGTTTATTATTGATTGCAGCTGCAGGAAAATGTATAATAAATACGTCGATAAACGAATACCATCACGTATTCCACTAATCGTGACAGGAATTCTTGAACACTTCGTCAGGTAACCGATATGCAATGATATCTGATTTTTAACACAATAAAACGACAGATGCCGGCACTTAGCAGTAAACCCATTTTCAATTATGTGCACGTTTAAACCCGCCCGAAGCAAGTAATAATTGTTTGCTGCAAGGTTAAACCTACGCGCAATGCAAAGCCATAAATCTTCTCCGTAAATATACATACAATCAACTTTCTTCCAAGCCGCCCGACAGTTCAACTAGCAAAGAATACACGGTTAAATAAGATTATCTTCTATTATTAATCGTAAACAACCAATTCATATAATGTATAAGACGGAAACAATATTTGTCTGATTTAAATTTTACGAAACAATCATTTTGGTAATAATAATAATAATAATAATAGTAATTTTTTAAATAAAGAAATGTTCAAATTCCACTTGCTTTAGATAGTTTTTGTGTCTCCTATTTAAACGTAAGTAAGCACCAAGATAGCAGTTCAAAGAGTTTTCAGTGAAGCTCTCCATGTGGTGGAAGCAGATTCTATTTCGAGTTTATTTTGCAGCTTTTTTGTAGATAACATTTTAATGTTAGCAATGTGTCCAATGCAGCAACAGATAGGTGAGCGAGGGCTGCCTGCGCAACAATCTCCACAACTAGGGAGCGCCGCGACACTTAAAAAAAAATAGGCTAGCATTATTTAGATTACAGCAGATATCGACTAGACCGAATTAGTGCCGGCTATAAGAATGTATCCGATAACTCTCCAGGATTTAAAGATTCCTTGTTCCGAGAGTATAGTATATTCGGAGATATAAGGCTAAGCTGTGAAAGGGCTGTAAAAGTCGCGGTAGTACTCGAAAAGTTATAAAGTAATTATGAGGGTATTGTTGCCGACTTTTACAGCCCTTTTACAGCTTAGCCTTATATCTCCGAATATACTATACACCAATTCTGTGGATCCAGTATAGGACGGCAAATGTAAGTTGGCCAGACGCGCAGAGAGCAAGCAAAAGCTCTCTCTCTACAGCCGGCCGAGTACAGTCTCTGTAATAAGCAAGCACATATTCTTCGCGTGCACTATTCATTTACAACTCTATCGGGCGCTCTCCGATAGAATAATTAATGCACTGTCACTTTTGAAAATGAATGTACCAGGCGAGCGAACTCTTCACGAAATCTATCGAGAGCGCCCTTCGAAGGTTCCGCCCACAATTTTGCCACTGCGCAACGGCAAGTTACGTTTGCCGACCTGTACAGCTGAAGGTTATCAAAATTCATGTCTATGTTACGAATTGAATTTTAATTCAATTGCTTCAGTTTAATTCCTCATTAATTTTGCATTATTTTTGTAGTTTTAATCAGTGGCGGCTCGTGGAAAATTTTGATGGTAGAGCCACTTAACATACACAAAATATCGCACCGCCTCCTTTTTGAAGAAAGAAAAATCGATCATTAAAAACCTTTACTTGTTGCAGAAGCATTAAAAATTTAATAATCACGAAAAATAGCCTACATTAAATCTGTAATACCGTTCTTCGTCCGCGGAAATCAATTAAACGACGAATTGTATTTTGTAACCTTATCTACATCTCCTTAATAAGTGCAATACTTTAAGAATTTGAAACTTATTTTTGGTTAAAAAATTTGTTGATCGTATGCACATCTCTTAATTTAGTGATGAGCGTTATTTTCACTAACTGCTACTTTGTAACCGTTACTAAGAAATAATAACGGTAACCTTTATTGAAAAATCCCACTAACGGTGATTTTCTCAAAAGTTATTTTATAAAAGGAACTCGATTAAATAACGAATCACTTCTTAGTAACAGTAATTCTTATAACCGATTCAATAACGAATCAGTTCTTAGTAATAGGAATCGATTCAATAACGAATCACATCTAAAAAAAACTCGAAAAATATTGAAAAGAATTTGATGTAAAATTTATACAAAATAGGCCAGAGATTTCACGAGAAAATGTAATCCGTTTTAAAATTACAAGAAATTCTTCAAATTTTGACATGTAAATCGATAAAAGCCATTTTCTGACTTGTGTAAACTCCTGATATTGGCACGAATAAACTATTATTATTATTATTATAAATCATCAAAATCGAACAACGCATTCGGCAGTTGTACAATTTCAAAAATCAAAGTCGCGAAAATCTTGGAAATTTAAAAACTGCTATTTTTGCATTAATTTCAAAATGGCATTAAATTCACCATATTATGACAACGCGTTGAGCAATTTAAAAATCAAAATTGCAATTAAAATCTTTGGTTTTCTTCGTAATTTTGGCGTTTTGCGTTAATTTTTGACATTTTCGAAAAGTTCACGATGGCCGACAAGAAACCTTGACTCAAGGAAGAGATTATTTGTGCCTCCCTAGGATCCGCTAGTGATGAACCGTTTTGAAAAATACTAAATTCGCCATACATTGACATTTAAATCATCAAAATCGGATAAATCATTCGGTAGTTGTACAATTTAAAAAATCAAAGTCGCGATTTTAAAATTTTGGATTGCAATTTTTGCATTTTGTGTTAATTTCTAAGAGTTTTAAAATTGTACAAAATTTGTCATATTTTGACATTTGAATCATCAAAATAAAAAAATTCGGCAGTTATGTAATTCTAAAAATTGAAATCATGATTTTACAATATCCGAACTAAAAAGTGAGATTTTTGCATTTTGTGTTAATTTCGCGGAAACATTTCGTAATCCGCTGTAACAGTACACTCAATTTCCGCATTTTGACGTTTGAATCGTCAAAATCTAACCTTGGCAGTTGTGTTTTTAAAAATCAATATTCGATTTTCTATTATGGTGCGATTTTGGCATTTTGCGTTGATTTCATGAAAAAGCAAAACTAATCCGGATTGTAAATTGCATGAAATTTGCCACAATTTTGACCTTGGAATTACCAAAATCGGACAACGTGTTTGTGCAATTTCAAAAATCAAAATCGTAATTTTGTTCTTCGGACTTTCAATTTGTAGAATTTTTACGGTTTGCGTGTTTCACAAAAAAGGTTATTAAACTGTTTTTAAATTGCATTAAATTCTTGAGATGGTTACGTTAGAATCATCAAAATCGGACAACGCGTTTAGCAGTTGTGCAATTTCCAAAATCAAAATCACGATTTTAAAATATTGGAACTTGAAAAGTGCGATTTTTACATTTTGTGTTAATTGACCCCTAAGATTCACTTTGTTACAAACGGTTACTGAGTAAAGTTATTTTAAATAACGGTTACTAAATAACTAGTTATTTTGTGGTAACAGTAACTTACTTTAAATAACTAGTTATTTGTAGTAACAGTAACTGTTATAACCATTTCTGGAAAATAACCGTTTATCTCATCACTAATGAGTACCGAAAGAATTTACAAAATCTGTTCTATCGCTCAAGATTTATCCTCAAAAAAACAGAAAACAATTAAACTGCAAATTTAATATTTTGTGTCTTATCTGCGATCTATTCGGCGAGTACAACACTTTGCTGAAAGAATTTGCCAAACTTGGTCACCCGTTCATAAGTTAACCTAAAAATAACAATTGAAGACAAATGTTTTTTGGTCCTTTACTCGATGAGTACCAGTGGCAGCTCGTGAATTTTTTGAGTGGTAGAGCCACTTATCATACAATATACCGGGTGTGGCACTTAAGACGCCTCGGACCATAGCTCCTTTACGATAAAAGCTATCGAAAAAAATCTAAGAACAAAGTGGTGCATAGTTACCGTCGCTATGTTTTAAAAATATTTCTAATCATCAGTGGCGAGCCGTACTCCAGTGGCGTACCAAACTTATGTTTTTTTAAATGGAATGCCCTATTTTTTATTGCAGATTTGGAAAGTGCTCGATGAGTACTTATTTTTTTATCTAACATGTTATACCCTTCACTTTAGCGGTTTCGCTGTTATAACCCCTTCTTTCAAAATTGCGCCCCATTTTTGAGATTTTTTTGTAGAGAAACTAATTGACGCCGGCGCCTAAATTTTGAATTGAGGTACAGGTTAAGACCTCGTATACCTTCACATAATTTTTTTTCGGGTAATTTATGGCAAAAAAATAATTTTTGATTGATCTTCGCATGTTGTCATTTTTTCCGAAAATTTCAAATGGCACCCCCCTAAAAAAATTACGGCGTTGTACAGCCAAAACTCTAAATTTTTCATTGGTGTAAAAAAAATTACACATTGCATAACAAAATTTCGGAGAAAAAAGGAATTTCATCTCAAATGTCGGGAAACGTTTTCCGTTCCCAAGTGTGCCATGAGAAAACAAAAGATTGGTAATTGTCAAAGTAAATTATTAGACGTCAGTAGCAGCCATAAGTCATTTTTGATAAACGTTCTAAAAATGTTCCGAACTCAAGAGGAAATGGTTGACATGATATTTATTCTTGGAGAATGTAACAAGAATTGTTTCTTGGCATCACGAGTGTACGCTGCGAGATATCCGCACAGGGCACATCCAAATGAACTTGCGTTTTTTCAAAAAGTGTTGGAGAGATTTACTACTACGGGAAGTGTGAAACGGCCAAGGAGAGTTAGAAAGAAGGCAGTTATTACCGAAAATAATGAACTGCGGTATATCACCAGAAGTTGGGGTTATGCCTCCAGCAGGAAGGTCGTCATTTCGAACATCTAGTTTAAGTTGTTAAATTTTCTTTACCTGCATTTTTCATATCATGTTGAATAAATAGGTACATACTATTATGTTGACCGTATTTGTGTATTTGTTTTGGTACTTTGACAATTACCAATCTTTTGTTTTCTCATGGCACACTTGGGAACGGAAAACGTTTCCCGACATTTGCGATGAAATTCCTTTTTTCTCCGAAATTTTGTTATGCAATGTGTAATTTTTTTTACACCAATGAAAAATTTAGAGTTTTGGCTGTACAACGCCGTAATTTTTTTAGGGGGGTGCCATTTGAAATTTTCGGAAAAAATGACAACATACGAAGATCAATCAAAAATTATTTTTTTTCCATAAATTACCCGAAAAAAAATAATGTGAAGGTATACGAGGTCTTAACCTGTACCTCAATTCAAAATTTAGGCGCCGACGTCAATTAGTTTCTCTACAAAAAAATCTCAAAAATGGGGCGCAATTTTGAAAGAAGGGGTTATAACAGCGAAACCGCTAAAGTGAAGGGTATAACATGTTAGATAAAAAAATAAGTACTCGTCGAGCACTTTCCAAATCTGCAATAAAAAATAGGGCATTCCATTTAAAAAAACATAAGTTTGGTACGCCACTGGAGTACGGCACGCCACTGATGATTATACATATTTTTAAAACATTGCGACGGTAACTATGCACCACTTTGTTCTTAGATTTTTTTCGATAGCTTTTATCGTAAAGGAGCTATGGTCCGAGGCGTCTTAAGTGCCACACCCGGTATATTTATAAATTCAAAGTATAATTGAAAAACAATGTTTCCTACATTTGTTAAAAAAATTAAACTATTAATAGTTTTGTAGAATCGGATCAAACTGACGTTTAAAACACCAATTTTTTTGAATTAATCCAAAAATGAAAAAAAAAATTATAAATTTTTTTCTCCATTAAAAATGATTTTATGAAAAATATTTATAATTTGTTCATTTTGGCAAGTTATACAGGCGTTGTTTAACATATAAACTGGCGGAAAAGTGTTGAAAAATGAATTATAAATTCTGGCTGAGTTTAAAACTACAGGTAGTGCCATGGCTCCTTGGCTCTATATAACGAGCCGCCTCTGATTTTAATGTCTCATATTGTGAAAAGTTTCGTAATTTTAAATTATTATCAACTATCATGCAGTCTGTTCTGTTACTATTGTGTTCTCGGACCAAAAAAGAAAATACAGTTAATTCTCTGCTCGAGGCTCAACAACCGCCCACGGAGGTTTTCATTCATCAATTACGAGTCTCGCAATCCAGATGAAGTAACCGCAAATTGAATAATACGCAATCTAATGAATCAATTAAACACAGCACCGACGGACGCGTGTGTTATTTGAATTGCATAAATGATTATCGTCTGAATGCAATTGCACACAACAAATTATTATATTTACATTTTCATTGATTATACTTTTTTACGCATAGGTGCTTGTAAATATGCCTATAATTATTGAATTAATGGTTTGCTCGTAACTGCCATGATTAAATACACTTACTATAGTGTTAAATGGATCAAAACATCATGATAGATTAGATCGATTAGATGAAAACTGTACGTAAGAACGACGAATACAATTTCAATATGGGAGAAAGTGAGCGTGCGTAATATAGTTTTATTAATATTTGTTACAAGAGAATAAACTTCCGTATGCACATTCTCCGTATAGTTGAATAATTTCTTAACAAATCGACAATCGATCATTAAACTGAAATGCATAGAATAAATATCTAGGATGGCTGCGACTGTAATCCTTAACTTTGTGCCAAATCGCCGTAGGAACTTCGTTATTTGAGTCCTACGCAGGTAATTGAACACATTTCAAAGCCCTTTTGGTGGATCGAGTCGACACATTTTATCTAACTCGGTACACGTTGCCAAAGTTTTTTTTTTTTTTTGCCCAAAAACGTGTTTTTTTTTTGTTCGGGGGTTAAAGGGTTCGAAAAGGGATGTGCGAAAAACCTCAAAATGCACTTTCTCTCAAACACCCATAACTTGGTGCCAAACCGTCGTAGAAACTTCGTTCTTTGAGTCCTGCATAGGGAATTGATCAAATTTTAATGCCTTTATGGTGGATCGAGTCGACAAAATGTTTCCAACTCCGTAGACATCGTCAAAGTTGGACATGGTTTCCAGAAAAATCATTTTTTTTTTCACACGGGCGCTAGAGGGGGCGGAAGGAGTTACGCTTAAATTCGCATGCGTGACTTTAAAGAAGACACTTCAAACTTTTTCGCCCTCAAAGATTCATCAAAATCGATTTAAAATACGCCGAGTTATGGCGGTTTGATAATGGTCGAAATTTCACGAATTTCAAGTATTTCATTTTTTTTCCACCAGTGTATATTTTAATCATAGTGTGCATTTGCTGCCACACTAATGTCATTCATTGTAAATTTCATACAAAATGGATGATCGCGATCCTATCACGATGAACAATAGGTATATCTCACATAATAAAGTCCAAACCTTGCAATCTCCTTCAGGAGTAAATAAAATGAATAATAGTATCTATTATAATATACATGAAGTTGGTCGCGCTGTAGACGTTGCACTGTTGTCAATCTGTGTACATCAGGTTGTTCAGAATACAGTTTTTAACAGTGCTGTTAAATTTCACATAACATTGCAATCCGATGTTAATAACATCGATGTAATAACTGAAAACGATAAGGATGTACTTGTAAGCTTTTCCGTAAAACTTTACAAACAGTCGTCACCAGAATTGCTAATTCACGACTGACCTTCCGAACGGATTTCGTCGGGTTATGCGTGAAAGAATCTCTTACTTGCTCAACACTCTCTTCACTAACCATTGGTCGTCCCGTACTCTTCCCTTTGCAAAGGCAGGCGGTATTTTCAAACTGATGATACCATCTACGTATGTTATTACTTGGAGGATCACATCTGAACTTAATCCGGAACTCACGTTGCACAATAACTACAGATGCGGTCTTTGCAAACTGCAGTACACAAAACGCTTTCTGTTCACTAGTCATCATTTTTGCTACTAGCGCTTTCTAGCGCATGCGCGTTACAACAAACAGAACTGTTCATTTCATGTATTCATTATATTATGTTTTACGTAATAAATACTACAAAGTATTAAAACCTCGATATTCATTTAGAAATATTTAGACGACATAATCGTGTACTTCCGCACCTACGAAGAACACTTGCTTCACGTTGCTAGAGTTTTCGAAGCTCCGCCTGAGCAACGAAAAATGTTTTTTTGGAAAGACGAGCCTGGAATATCTGGAACACCAGGTTGACGAGCATCGCACTTGCCCTCAGGTACGTCAATATCAGATCCGGAACTGCACAATTCCAGACCAGGAAACAGCTGCGCAGGTATTTAGGCCTTTGTAACCGGATCCGCCAATATATGCCCAGATACGCGGATATCGTCTCCACACTAAATCTCCTTACCACGACTCATAAGACTTTCAGACGGGCCGCTGAGGCCACCCAAGCGATGCATGATCTGAAGGGAAGGCTTCCCAGCCCCTTAAACTTCACCGTCCGTTACCCAACTGACTGATGCTTTGAAGGTTTTCCAGACGGATCCCGACGAGTCATCAGTTCTGATTCGACCAAGCTGAATGAGACGTGGCAGAGATACCACATAAACGAGCAAGAGTGCTTCGCACTCGTGTCGTCGTTAGGACGTTACCGCCCATTGTTAGAAGGACAACACTTCACTGTTCGAACCGACTCCCGTTCCTTAACATGGCTCCAGCAGTTTAAGGAACGCCCGATCTGCTCGATCTTCCCAACCGTGACCCTGATGATCACCCTACCGGAGGTGAGCCTGAACTTGAGGAAATCCTTCCACCGTTACTTAATGCGTGCGGCCCAGGATGAGGACCCGGAGACGCAGGACAAATTGCAAATCCTGGTTAACTCTGAACACCCTGCTTATGAGGACCACAACCGCTTCCTTGAAGTCATTTTCGGATAGCTATGGCACCATGTAGAGGGGGAATTTAGAGAGGCGCTTCTACGTTTTAGTCGCCGTTCACCCCCGAATTCTCAATAGACTGTACGATGAGGCATTTCATCCTGAGCGCTACCAAACCATCCGAAAGGTCCGTCGGTTCTACTAGCCGGCCCTACCGACCGATACAAAGGGTTATGTGCACCAGCGCATGATATTTATCGCCAACAAGAGAGGTCATTAACCTTCTGCGCCGCTGAAGACCCGTATCCCTAAAGTCCCGTTCAGAATTATTGCTGTAGATCTCATGGGACCCTACCTAGAAACCCGGACGACGAAGAAGTACATTTTAGTGGTTTACGAAGTGGATCGAAGCATTTACTATCGGCCAAGCCCAGTGACGAGACTTCTCGAGGAACAGGTGTTCCAGCACTTTGGCTACGCGCACCCCATCATCAGCGATAGCGGCCGCCAATTCACGTGTCGTCACTGGAAGCGCAGCTGCCACCAATGGGGTGCTATTCCCTTGTTCACCCCAATCTACAACCTTAGAGAAAACCCGACGCAACCAAGAGGTGAAGAAATGTCCGCGTCATGATGCAGGGTCTGTGTAAAATACCTTCACTCAACCCTGTACGAGCTGCGAACCCGAGCTAGTACGTCCACCGGTGTGACCCAGCAAGGCTCTCTTCGGGTATGATCTACCTAGGCCTTGCGATCAGGTGCAAGAACCTGCCTCCCCAGCCTTGCCGCCCGAAGAACGTGATGGCCATCTTGATCCGATCCGCCAGAATCAGACAGAATACATAGGTAAGTACGACCCATCCCAGTACTAGAACCATACCACCAGCGGGGGAGACCAAGTGGTGATACGACACCAAGGCTCCAAACGCAATGTGCACTTCCCGCCTAAATGGATAGGACCGTATAACATAGTGACATATTCACAGGTCGTGTTGTACAGGTCAACTGCGACGATGTAGTTGACGTCCGACTGGTACCACAGAACAACCATCCATACAACACAGCACTGCCTACATCACCAGACTCCACTGACTCTCTCGTGAGTGACCGTGAATGATAACAGTTCTCCAGACCAGAACGATCACCCATTTGCAGCAGTCTTTGTTACCCTGTCGGTGTGCAGCACCTTACACCTCGGCGCTCATAACCCGAGATCTCGACATCCCCGACCTATAAATTAAGACACTGGCCATTCACAAGACCATCTGTCTAGCCTAGGAGGGGTGCTGATGGATAGGACCACGCAAGATTACCATCGCATGCCAGAAAGACAGATCCTAGCACCTCCACGTACCATCTATTCCGACCTATGCGGACAAAACAGGCCACCTACGCTCTCATTTGATGGTGCCGCTTCCAGGGGCCGTTTGTTACCGGCGTTGGCGGCCGCGCCGCAGCACAGACCAGCGACACCTTTGACTATATACTAATGGACTGCTATTCCCACTCCATTTCCCATATGATCACTGCTCCAAAAGTTGTCTACGAGCTGGAGCCCGATATAAGTCCCGCCCCGGAACCGAAAATGGAGCGTAATTTAAAAACCGGAAAGCAAAAAAAAATATTTCTCGATGTATTCATCAGCAACGTCGAGCAAATGCGAGCATATTTCGGCAACTCGGGTCCACTTTCCTGCCTATTCTTTACAAGCAAAGCATCAACCCATAACTTGCGAAGTTCCGGATTTGATGGAAATCTAATACAGAATTTTAGGTTATAAGTCAAAAGTCAACTGACATCAGCTGACGAGTATTATAACCGCGCTGGCATATATACATGGACGTATTGCAGCCTTTCGCATAGCAATATTTTAACATAGTTTGTAGCCGGGTGGAGTGGCCACGGAGTTGTGTGGGGTTAGTAACGGGTTTCGGTGGTGTGACACAACCACAACTGGATAAAATACAAAGCAATTATATACAGAGTCAAATTATGAGCGGTCGTGTTCGTGAGATGCACGGTGCTATAAGCGTTCAGTTCCACAAAGGATGCGCAGTTAGGCAGAGACAGCTTGTTCCACAAAGGATGCAAGGCAAGTCTGTCTTTCTTGGTCCGCGCTGGCCTTTTTGTGGTCCTCGGTCCTTCCAAGTGGTGCGTGGGGGTGCGTAGGAAGTGGGGACGAGCGTAGGGCGCGCGCGGGGTGGCGACGGTGGCGCAACCAGAGAGGGTGCGGCGGAGCGGTCGCGAACTAAGAAGGGTGGTTGCTACAGGCTCCCCCTCAGGACTGATGAGACGTCTCGGCCATTGGTCCCGGGTGGAGTCGTGGGCGTCCTCTTTTTCGGAGAGGCCGAAGCGGGGTTCTGAGTGCAGGGGCGTCAGGGTCCGCTTGCTAGGGTGTCAAGGCTGAGGCGTGGTAGGTGGCCAAGACGGTAGTAGGGTCATCCACGGAAGATACTTCGTAGGTGGTGGGGCCTTTCAGGGAAAGGATAATATAGGGTCCATCCCTTCGGGGTGCAAACTTTGAGGTTTTCTTCTGGGTAGCATTACTGAGGGTATGCGTGTTGACAAGCACGAGGTCTCCTGGGTGGTACTCAGGACTGAGTCTTCGGTGTTGGTCGGCATAGGTTTTCCGGCGGTCTTGTTCTAGATATTGAGTTTCTTCGTCCATTTGGAAATCAGTTCTCTACCAAACGTCAAGTAGGCTGCCGAGAATCCGGTCGTCTGACATCGAGCGGAATTTAGGGAAAAGCGGATAGCAGGGAGCTTTTCTGGCCATTGGTCGTGATGCGAGCCTAGCTGGATAGCTAGTTGGACTTTCAAGTCACGGTTTTTCCTCTCGACCATGTTAGCGGCGGGGTGGTAGACAGGGGTGAAGCGTTGCTCGATCCCTAGGCAAAAGGTTAGCTTTTGCATCACGGAGTTGATAAATTGGGTGCCGTTATCACTGATAATTCGTCGGGGTAGCCCGAACCGGAGACAGACTTCGTGCACCAAGGTCCAAGCGCAGAGGTCGGCGGTAGCGGCTGTGAGGGCGAATAGTTCAACCCAGCGAGAAGCGGTATCCTCTATGATGTAAATCCATCTTTCGTCCTTAGGTCCTGGTGGAAGCGGTCCAAAAAGGTCGATGGCTAAGACCTCGAATCGTCTTTGTAAGACGGGGGTTTGGAGTAATCCGGCGGGTTTCAAGTGACTTGGTTTATATTTCTGGCACTGGTCGCAGGTTTTTATGTAGGTGGTGACGTCTTTTCTCATCCCAGACCAAAAGAATCGTTTCATTTTGTGTAAGGTGAGGTCAATTCCATAATGTCGGGCGGTAGGATGATCGTGGATCATTTTCAGCAGTGATTTCCGGTCTTCGGAGGGGACGACATATTGCGCTTCTTCGGAGTCATCATCCGGAGAGTAGCGATAAAGTATTCCTTGAGACACAAGGTATTCGCGGCCCATCCATTGGGTCGTTTCTTCGGGGCGGTCTCGTTCAAAACAGTCCAGGATTTTCTTGAGTTCCGGGTCGTTGCACTGGGATGCTCGAAGTTCATCTGGAGTTTCTGCAAAGAGATCTACAGTAATGATGCAGAGGTCACTGGTTTCAATAGTATCCTCTGGCTGTGGAGGCCGTGACAGCATGTCGGCTAGCACGTTTGCCTTCCCTGGGGTGTATTCAATTTGTAGGTTATAAGGTTGCAACTGGAGAGCCCATCGAGCTAATCGTCCGTTGGGTGATTTCAAGGACATCAACCATTTCAAGGGTCTGTGATCAGTGAAGGTGATGCAAGAAGATCCATCTATATATCCTCGAAACTTCTGGATCGCCCAGATTACTGCGAGGGCCTCTCTTTCAGTTGTGGAGTAATTTCTTTCCGAGGTCGTTAATAGTCGGCTTGCGAATTCGACGGGTCGTTCGTCGCTTCCCTCCCCCTGGAGTAAGGCAGCGCCTATAGCGAACGAGCTCGCATCGGTGCGTAGCACGAAAGGTTCCTTATGATCGGCTTGTTGTAAAATCGGAGCGGTGGTCAGCAGGGTCTTCAGTTTCTGCATAGCGGCTTCTTGCTCGTGTCCCCATTGCCAGATTGCCTTCTTTTTCATGAGCTTTGTAAGGGGTTGAGAGATCGCTGAGAAGTCCTGAATGAAGCGTCTATACCAGCTGCAGGTTTGCAAGAAGGATACGAGTTGTTTCAGGTTTACCGGGGAAGGTCTCTGGATGATGGCAGATACTTTTTGCGGATCTGTTCCTATTCCTTTGGTGGATATTATGCGTCCAAGGTATTTGACGGAGTTACAATCAAAGTGACACTTGTCTTGGCGGAGTTTGAGTTCGAACAACCTGAGTCGTGTGAAAATATCCTGTAGTTCCTTCTGGTGGGATTCTACGTTTCTGGATAGCACTATGATGTCATCTAGATATGCATACGCCTGGATATCTTTTAATCCGTTGAGGAATCTATCCATAAGCATTTGGAATGTGGCGGGGGCGTTGCGTAATCCGAACGGTAAACGCGTGTATCTGTACGTGCCGAAGGGGGTAGTAAAGCACGTTTTGTCTTGGTCCTCCCTTTTGACAGGGATTTGATGATATCCGGCTCTCAAGTCGAGGGTGGTGATTACACTAGTTTTCCCTGTTGCGTGAATGAGGTCGTCGATCCTCGGTAATGGGTAGGTGACGGAAGTCGTTATGTCGTTTAGCCGGCGGTAATCGATGCATACCCGGTGTTCTCCAGTGGGTTTCTGTACAAGTACGACCGGCGAAGCCCATGCACCTTCGCATTCTTCGATGATTCCGGTGTTTTGTAATTCATTGAGTTTTTGTCTGAGGATCTCCCTCTTTGGTGGCGTCATCTGGTAGGGTGGCTGACTGACTGGCGGGTGTGTTCCCGTTTCAATGTGATGTTCCGCGAAACTGGTGGCGGGACCTAGTGGATTGAATAGATCAGTGTTTTGTCCTAACAGATGGTTTATTCCCGTTCTCTGGTCTTTATTCAGCGTTTGCGCTTCATCGGGGCGAAGGTGCAGCTCTTCGATGGTTAGCTGAAATAGTTCGATTTCCATTGTAAAATCCTGCCAGAACTCGTTTACGGCGTTTACTGCATCCATCATCATGTATGTTGTGGGACTACAGGGTCTGTGTAGAGAGTAGTGCGGTTGAGAAGTCTGATGTGCATGTTCTATCAGATTTATTTCCATGGTTTGATGTAGCTTCGTCTTAGGAACATCCGGAATCGGTGAGATCATCTCTCGCGGTTGATATTCTTTACGCATTTGGGAAATCAGAGTATTTGAGATTTCTGGAGTGCCCGGTGATTTAGGAATGGCGGGTATTTCTTGGAGAGGGCTTGTATCCTTTTTGGCGAATGGATACGTTGTCATCCTTTGTCCGGAAAAGTACCATCTCTTGATTCTAAAATCCAGCACCAGACCTGCGGCCTCAATGAAATCGATTCCCAAAATCGTTTTCGCGTTTGGGGTGTCCTTGATTGTCAGAAATGTAGTGTTGATGGGTTTTCCTGCTAGGGTTACTAGGGCGGTTCCTACCATGACATCTGCTAATCCTACATACAATTTCTTTTCTTGGAATGTGATTCCTATTTTCTTTAGTAATTCGAACAGTTCGGGACTGGCCTACCACTGCGATCCTCATCGTGAACATTGGTTCGGCCATTTTTAAAGTCAATGCACCACTGCCTCACTCGGCTTTCACTCATTATTCCGTTGCCGTATACATCACAAATCTGGCGATAAATTTCAATCGGTTTGTAATTTTGCGCCAACAAGAACCTTATCACACCACGCACTTCACAACTGGCGGGATTTTCAATTGCAGCGCTCATTTTAAAACGCCACTGTATAAAAAGTACAAAATGCACGATGCTCTAGTCACCACGGCTGGTTGCGTGCTAGGTGTAGAAACATTCTGTAGCCAAGATGGTGGCGCCAGTGCCGCCAACTGCCGCGCCAGGCCAAAACGTCTGTCACTGTCTGGATTGCCCTCGTATTAATAAAATTAGTTTAATCCTACAAATTTAGCACTTTTTGTTTCATTTCAAAATGTTTTTTTTACGTTGTAATTGCAGAAACCCAGTGGAAACCACACACTGCGGAATAATCTTGCAAATTCCAAACTAAATTATGCTTAGAATTAACATAAGTACTATCACCAAATACATAACCGTTAGTGTACGAATGGTTAACACTAAAGCAAGAAGAAAAAAACAACTTCAGAATGCAACCGGATGTGCTTAAAGGAATCCCCCAATTTTATGCGTTCTCAAAGCTATTTTCGAACATTTAACAATGTTCGTACTTATAGAAATTTACGCTGTTTACTGCGTAGAACCCACTGTGCACACTTTTTACTGTTCACTGTAGCGGATAGTACACATAATGAATATAATGGATATTGTGTATTTAAAACATTTTCTAACCTCGAAGTTCCGTGAGAAATCGTTTGCAGCCTACTTATTTTTTATGAGGAATTAATACGACTAAACCGCTAAAACTTACAGAAAGTCCGCTCCAAAAAGGATTATCCCTGGGATTGATGCTGGGCGCTGAAATGAAGATCCCGAAGGCTATCAAGCAAATCAGCAATCCTATGAACAACTGCAATCCCACGAGAGACTTGGCGAGTTTGTCGAAGCGCAGAATTGGAGGCATCGACTTTGTGGGAACTGAAAACAAAAGGATAATTACTTCAATAAATGTGGAGGAAGACCTTCGCCGCAAATTGAGATTATCTTTTAATAGTTTGTTGTTGTGGCCATTGTACGCGGAATATTTACCACGTAACAATTACAACGTACGTACTATTGCACATTGCCTTATCTTCGATCTTGGACCGATTAAAGTATTCTATTCAATAAAAAAAGCGTACAACTACTGAACCCGATTTCACTAATGTGATTCGGGCTTTTTCTAACGGTAATTTTTTTGAAAAATCATTTTTGCAATCATACGACCAACTGCTCTGATTGACCAACACCCTCGTTTCGTCACAATACTAGCTTCTGTCACTTCAGATACTTGACCAGGGCCATTGCTAATTAATAAAGTAACACAGTTGTACCGTCGACAGTAACAGTTAGTTGTACCGTTAACAGTTACTTTTTTATTGAGTAGAACAATACATATTAGAGTGTGCACGTTTGTTAATTATATTACGCTTAATCTCAAATTGAGTACATTTTGTTTATTGTACAGTGAGATCAAAAAGTTAAAAATAGTTGGCAGCGCATTTTCTGAAAATCCCTATAATAATTCAAGTAAAATGATATTGGCTGTCTGGAATTCTCCAATACAATGCAGCGTACATTTTGTTAATTTTGATAACTCGTGGTTTTTTAATAAACGTAATCTGCCGATTTTAAATATTAGCAGTTATTTTCAGACTGATCATCACTATTAATAATACATTTAAGATTCATTATCAAGCTGTTTTATTTAAATTTCAGGATTTTCCAACCCAAAATTTCCATTCTTAGTAACGCCGCTGAACTTCTGTCAGTTACTTTATGTTTTAAGGGCTGCCAACTATTTTAGACTTTTGATCTCGTAGTATATTAATAAAGAACGTTTTTAACTATTGTCCTTCAGAGAAGGGCAACTGGGGGCATGTTTTGTACTGCTCGTCCCTAGTGGCGGCTCGTGGAACATGTTGATGGTAGAGCCACTTTTGCAATTTATTGGATGAAAGATGGAAATGACAAATTATGCAAATTAAATACCGGCCAAAAAATCAAACATTTTCACATAAAAATCAATCACCTTAACAATCTAAAGTATAGACCAATAAAAAATACGTTCTTAATTAAGGTAAAAACCTAAAATATAAGCACGAAAAAAACGAAAATTTAGACACATATCGAAAATTCGCGGTTAAAAAAAAATGCAGACAAAAATCCGAAAATTTCACCAAGTTTAACCAGAATAAAAAAAAACATTAGGGCAAAAAACTTTAAAATTTGGAAAAATTGCAGGTCTAAAAATAAAAAATGCAAACCAAAAAATTTAAAATCAAGGAAAACAAAAATAATTTGCCATTTTCAGCCCCCAAAATTACTCATTAGCTCAAAATATGTTGCCGACCAGATACTCGAAAACGGCAGTCAAACAGTAACCAAAAAGTAAAAAACTTCGCCCATAAAAAATAATAATTCAAGTTTAAATGAAGGGGAAGAAATCAAAAACTGTACTTCGAAATATCGACAAAAAAAATTAAAAAAGTCGCGTATAAAAATCAATCATTTAGGTTAAAAAAAATTTAAAATCGACCAAAAATTCGATCATAAAAATCAAAATTGCGGACCAAAAAATCGAAAATTTTAACAAACAAATCGAAAATTTAGAAGAAATTTTAGGCTAAAAGATCAAAAATTTAGATCAAAATCCCGCCTAAACAATAAAATATGAAAACAAAAAGATTGAAAATTCAAGTACCAAAATTGCCATTTACAGCACTCGCGGTGATTAGCCCCAGAAAACAAAGGAAAAACTCGAAATTTGCTTTGTGGCGAAGGAAATTTGCACTCGACGATTTGAAAAATTGTAAAAAATGTATTACCCCAAGGATTCGCTCAAAATAAACTTCAATTATTCAAAAATAGTGTACTTTTGATTTTCTGCGAAAGCGACGATATGCTCCTGCAGAAAACAGGAATAAACTCACAATTGGTTCTGTAGTGGAGGAAATTGCACTCAATGTTTTGAAAAATTGTAAAAAATTAATCACTTGCAGAATTAGCTCTTAATTAAGGTAAAAAACTAAAATATACGCACAAAAAATCGAAACTCTACACAATTATCGAAAATTCGCGGTTAAAAAAATGCGGACCAAAAATCCGAAAATTTCAACAAAAATTTTTTTAACCAAAATAGAGAATATTTAGGGCAAAAACTCTAAAATTTTGGAATGGAGAAATAAAAAATACAGGTCAAAGATCTAAAATATAGGCCAAAAAAATAAAAAATACTGGTCTAAAAATAAAAAATTCATACCAAAAAAATTGAAAAATCAAGGAAAACAAAATAACTCTTTGGCTCAAAATAAGTTGCTGACTAGAAACTTGAAAACCTCGGTTCCTCGAAGTCCCACAATTTTTTTTTATTGACAAATAGTGTTCAGAATGGTCTCAAACTTAAAAAAAAAAAACAAAATAATGTTTGAAGAAAAATTAAATGTAATCGAATTTAGTCAAAAAGTAACCAGAAAGCAAAAAAATAATCATTTAAGTTAAAAATCTAAAATGAAGGGCAAGAAATCAAAAACTGTAAAAAAAAAACTCGAAAATATCGGCAAAAAATAAAAAAGTTGAGTATAAAAATCAATAATTTAGGTTAAAAAAATCTAAAATATAGGATAAAAAATTAAAAACTTCGATCCTAAAAATTAAAATTACAGACTAAAATATCGAAAATTTTAACAAAAAAATCGAAAATTTAGAAGAAAATTATTTTCTTTGGAAATTTATAAAGACGCATTATTCAAAATTAGTCTCTCAAAATTTCAACCATCTGTTGCAATAAATGTGGAATTCCCATGAGAATTTTAAAAAAATGCGCTTTTTTGTCATCAAAATTTGCTTTCTAGTGCAACCATTTTTGTTGTGGTAAACTTGCAATTTTTTTTAATTCGTAAAGACACATTATTCACGATTAGTCTGTCAAAATTTCAACCACCTGTTGCAAGAAATGTGGTATTCCCATGTGAATTTCTAAAAAATGCGCTTTTCATGTAATCAAAATTTGCTATCTAGTGCAACCATTTTTGTTGTGGTAAACTTGCAATAATTTTTTTTTGAAATTCGCAAAGACACATTATTCAAGATTAGTCTGTCAAAATTTTAACCACCTGTTGCAATAAATGTGGAATTCCCATGCAAATTTCTGAAAAATGCGCTTTTTTGGTCATCAAAATTTGCTATCTAGTGCAACCATTTTTGTTGTGGTAAACTTGCAATTATTTTTTTTAAATTCGCAAAGACACTTTATTCAAGATAAGTCTGTCAAAATTTCAACCACCTGTTGCAATAAATGTGGAATTCCCATGTGAATTTCTAAAAAATGCGCTTTCATGTCATCAAAATTTGCTATCTAGTGCAACCATTTTTGTTGTGGTAAACTTGCAATAATTTTTTTTTTAAATTCGCAAAGACACATTATTCAAAATTAGTCTGTCAAAATTTCAACCATCTGTTGCAATAAATGTGGAATTCCCATGTGAATTTCTAAAAAATGCGCTTTTTTTTTGTCATCAAAATTTGCTTTCTAGTGTAACCATATTTGTTGTGTTAAACTTGCAATTATTTTTTTTTTAAATTCGTAAAGACACATTATTCAAGATTAGTCTGTCAAAATTTCAACCATCTGTCGCAATAAATGTGGAATTCCCATGTGAATTTCCAAAAAATGCGCTTTTTTTGTCATCAAAATTTGCTCTTTAATGCAACTACTTTTGTTGTGGTATTTTCTTTGCAAATTTGTAAAGACGCATTATTCAAAATTAGTCTGTCAAAATTTCAACCATCTGGTGCAATAAATGTGGAATTCCCATGAGAATTTCTAAAAAATGCGCTATTTTGTCATCAACATTTGCTTTCTAGTGCAACCATTTTTGTTGTGGTAAACTTGCAATTATTATTTTTTTAATTCGTAAAGACGCATTATTCAAAATTAGTCTGTCAAAATATCAACCATCTGTTGCGATAAATGTGGAATTCCCATGTGAATTTTTAAAAAATGCGCTTTTTTTGTCATCAAAATTTGCTTTCTAGTGCAACCATTTTTGTTGTGATAAACATAAAAGACACATTATTCAAGATTAGTCTGTCAAAATTTCAACCACCTGTTGCAATAAATGTGCAATTCCCATGCAAATTTCTGAAAAATGCGCTTTTTTGGTCATCAAATTTTGCTCTTTAGTGCAACTACTTTTGTTGTGGTATTTTCTTTAGAAATTTGTAAAGACGTATTATTCAAGATTAGTCTGTCAAAATTTCAACCACCTGTTGCAATAAATGTGGAATTCCAATGCAAATTTCTGAAAAATGCGCTTTTTTGGTCATCAAAATTTGCTCTTTAGTGCAACTACTTTTGTTGTGGTATTTTCTTTAGAAATTTGTAAAGACGCATTATTCAAGATTAGTCTGTCAAAATTTCAACCATCTGTCGCAATAAATGTGGAATTCCCATGTGAATTTCCAAAAAATGCGCTTTTTTTGTCATCAAAATTTGCTCTTAAGTGCAACTACTTTTGTTGTGGTATTTTCTTTGAAAATTTGTAAAGACGCATTCTTCAGAATTAGTCTGTCAAAATTTCAACCATCTGGTGCAATAAATGTAGAATTTGCATGCAAATTTCTGAAAAATGCGCTTTTTTGGTCATCAAAATTTGCTCTTCAGTGCAACTACTTTTGTTGTGGTATTTTCTTTAGAAATTTGTAAAGACGTATTATTCAAAATTAGTCTGTCAAAATTGCAACCATCTGTCGCAATAAATGTGGAATTCCCATGTGAATTTCCAAAAAATGCGCTTTTTTTGTCATCAAAATTTGCTCTTTAGTGCAACTACTTTTGTTGTGGTATTTTCTTTGGAAATTTGTAAAGACGTATTATTCAAAATTAGTCTGTCAAAATTTCAACCATCTGTTGCAATAAATGTGGAATTCCCATGTAAATTTCTGAAAAATGCGCTTTTTTGGTAATCAAAATTTGCTCTTCAGTGCAACTACTTTTGTTGTGGTATTTTCTTTGAAAATTTGTAAAGACGCATTCTTCAAAATTAGTCTGTCAAAATTTCAACCATCTGGTGCAATAAATGTAGAATTTGCATGCAAATTTCTGAAAAATGCGCTTTTTTGGTAATCAAAATTTGCTCTTCAGTGCAACTACTTTTGTTGTGGTATTTTCTTCGAAAATTTGTAAAGACGCATTCTTCAAAATTAGTGTGTCAAAATTTCAACCATCTGGTGCAATAAATGTAGAATTTGCATGCAAATTTCTGAAAAATGCGCTTTTTTGGTCATCAAATTTTGCTCTTTAGTGCAACTACTTTTGTTGTGGTATTTTCTTTAGAAATTTGTAAAGACGCATTATTCAAGATTAGTCTGTCAAAATTTCAACCACCTGTTGCAATAAATGTGGAATTCCCATGCAAATTTCTGAAAAATGCGCTTTTTTGGTCATCAAATTTTGCTCTTTAGTGCAACTACTTTTGTTGTGGTATTTTCTTTAGAAATTTGTAAAGACGCATTATTCAAGATTAGTCTGTCAAAATTTCAACCATCTGTTGCAATAAATGTGGAATTCCCATGTAAATTTCTGAAAAATGCACTTTTTTGGTAATCAAAATTTGCTCTTCAGTGCAACTACTTTTGTTGTGGTATTTTCTTTGAAAATTTGTAAAGACGCATTCTTCAAAATTAGTCTGTCAAAATTTCAACCATCTGGTGCAATAAATGTCGAATTTGCATGCAAATTTCTGAAAAATGCGCTTTTTTGGTAATCAAAATTTGCTCTTCAGTGCAACTACTTTTGTTGTGGTATTTTCTTCGAAAATTTGTAAAGACGCATTCTTCAAAATTAGTCTGTCAAAATTTCAACCATCTGTTGCGATAAATGTGGAATTCCCATGTGAATTTCTAAAAAATGCGCTTTTTTGGTCATCAAAATTTGCTCTTCAGTGCAACTACTTTTGTTGTGGTATTTTCTTTGAAAATTTGTATAGACGCATTCTTCAAAATTAGTCTGTCAAAATTTCAACCATCTGGTGCAATAAATGTAGAATTTGCATGCAAATTTCTGAAAAATGCGCTTTTTTGGTAATCAAAATTTGCTCTTCAGTGCAACTACTTTTGTTGTGGTATTTTCTTCGAAAATTTGTAAAGACGCATTCTTCAAAATTAGTCTGTCAAAATTTCAACCATCTGTTGCGATAAATGTGGAATTCCCATGTGAATTTCTAAAAAATGCGCTTTTTTGGTCATCAAAATTTGCTCTTCAGTGCAACTACTTTTGTTGTGGTATTTTCTTCGAAAATTTGTAAAGACGCATTCTTCAAAATTAGTCTGTCAAAATTTCAACCATCTGTTGCGATAAATGTGGAATTCCCATGTGAATTTCTAAAAAATGCGCTTTTTTGGTCATCAAAATTTGCTCTTCAGTGCAACTACTTTTGTTGTGGTATTTTCTTTGAAAATTTGTATAGACGCATTCTTCAAAATTAGTCTGTCAAAATTTCAACCATCTGGTGCAATAAATGTAGAATTTGCATGCAAATTTCTGAAAAATGCGCTTTTTTGGTAATCAAAATTTGCTCTTCAGTGCAACTACTTTTGTTGTGGTATTTTCTTCGAAAATTTGTAAAGACGCATTCTTCAAAATTAGTCTGTCAAAATTTCAACCATCTGTTGCGATAAATGTGGAATTCCCATGTGAATTTCTAAAAAATGCGCTTTTTTGGTCATCAAAATTTGCTCTTCAGTGCAACTACTTTTGTTGTGGTATTTTCTTTGAAAATTTGTAAAGACGCATTCTTCAAAATTAGTCTGTCAAAATTTCAACCATCTGGTGCAATAAATGTAGAATTTGCATGCAAATTTCTGAAAAATGCGCTTTTTTGGTAATCAAAATTTGCTCTTCAGTGCAACTACTTTTGTTGTGGTATTTTCTTCGAAAATTTGTAAAGACGCATTCTTCAAAATTAGTGTGTCAAAATTTCAACCATCTGGTGCAATAAATGTAGAATTTGCATGCAAATTTCTGAAAAATGCGCTTTTTTGGTCATCAAATTTTGCTCTTTAGTGCAACTACTTTTGTTGTGGTATTTTCTTTAGAAATTTGTAAAGACGCATTATTCAAGATTAGTCTGTCAAAATTTCAACCACCTGTTGCAATAAATGTGGAATTCCCATGCAAATTTCTGAAAAATGCGCTTTTTTGGTCATCAAATTTTGCTCTTTAGTGCAACTACTTTTGTTGTGGTATTTTCTTTAGAAATTTGTAAAGACGCATTATTCAAGATTAGTCTGTCAAAATTTCAACCATCTGTTGCAATAAATGTGGAATTCCCATGTAAATTTCTGAAAAATGCACTTTTTTGGTAATCAAAATTTGCTCTTCAGTGCAACTACTTTTGTTGTGCTATTTTCTTTGAAAATTTGTAAAGACGCATTCTTCAAAATTAGTCTGTCAAAATTTCAACCATCTGGTGCAATAAATGTAGAATTTGCAGGCAAATTTCTGAAAAATGCGCTTTTTTGGTAATCAAAATTTGCTCTTCAGTGCAACTACTTTTGTTGTGGTATTTTCTTCGAAAATTTGTGAAGACGCATTCTTCAAAATTAGTCTGTCAAAATTTCAACCATCTGTTGCGATAAATGTGGAATTCCCATGTGAATTTCTAAAAAATGCGCTTTTTTTGTCATCAAAATTTGCTTTCTAGTGCAAACATTTTTGTTGTGGTAAACTTGCAGTATTTTTTTTTTTAATTCGCAAAGACACATTATTCAAGATTAGTCTGTCAAAATTTCAACCATCTGTTGCAATAAATGTGGAATTCCCATGTAAATTTCTGAAAAATGCGCTTTTTTGGTAATCAAAATTTGCTCTTCAGTGCAACTACTTTTGTTGTGGTATTTTCTTTGAAAATTTGTAAAGACACATTCTTCAAAATTAGTCTGTCAAAATTTCAACCATCTGTTGCGATAAATGTGGAATTCCCATGTGAATTCCTAAAAACTGCGCTTTTTTGGTCATCAAAATTTGCTCTTTAGTGCAACTACTTTTGTACGCACTGTACCTTACTTTCACGTTTAACAGACATATAATCAATAAAAACCTAACCACAAAACATTTTACAATACCTATTACACTGTCATCGTAATTGTCATGTCGAAGATGCTTGGAAAAAGCTCCGGATTATCGATGAGACGGTCCAGAAGTTCCCGAAAAGAACTAATAAAACAAACTAGCGACGACAAGCAAGCCTGCAGCCTATTTGCCAACATGTTGATAATGAAGATGGGGGAACTAGAAGCCACCCCGCCTTTGATCAACATTGGCAATAAACTTCTGCAAGAAGAAGGCAACAGGAGGTTGCCTCATGTAACATTCATGAACAGAATGGATTCTGGAGAAGTGCAAAGGATTACAATGAAAAAGAACGCGATGGATCTAGTTCTGATAGAAGCGTTGCAAAACACTCTTCCGCACATCAGCAGCTTGAGTGAGTTAAAGATAGAGTACTGTAATTTAACACAAGAACAAGTGTATCGCATCCGAGGGATTTTACAAGAAAATTCCAACATCGTCTACCTAAGCCTAAATGGAAATCCAAATACGCGTAACTTCCACATGGTACTTGATAATACACATTTGAAAATATTGTCCTTACAGCTGTGCAGCATCGATGACGATTGCTTGGAATTGATTAGCCGAGAATTAAGCAAGCCAGACAACCAGAAACTTCTGTCTTTAAATCTGGCTGGTAACTTGATTCAAAATCGCGGTGTAGAATATTTAGCTGATAGCTTGAGAAGTAATAGATGTTTAGTTGCGTTAAATCTAGCGGGAAATAACATTTCTGAGAGTGGATTAATCTACCTTTTCCATCCATTCCAACGCTTTTCACTTGAACACCACGAAATCGTCTTCAGGAGGCATAAACGGATGGAGTATTTGATGGCACCCACCGGCAATAATTCCAAACAGGAAATATACGAACGCGATACAGTCGGCAGCGTCGAGTTTTCCACCAGTAAAAAATCTGTCACGAGCAATGTAAACGCGGAAAGCACGCACCCATTCGTCGCTGACAGTTTTCCGGAAAATGGTGAAATTTTCTGCATCGGGAATAATACTCTGATGTATCTAAATGTGTCATTTAATGAGGTCACGGAAAATGTTATTAACGCCATTATTGGGGCTATACAGTACCAGAAGGGCGCCTTCTGGGTCGGAGATCAGAAGGTGGGGCTGTCGCGAATTATCATTGAAGGGCAGTTTGTTGTTGCGCTTTCGAGCTTGCTGGAAGAATTGTACTCTTACTTATATCCTGCTGACAAGGATGCGAGTAGTTCAAAGTCGAGACTTTCTAATAAGCGATCCGCGACATCTGCATCTTTTCGATGATTTTGGATGTCTTGTCTACTCATATACAATATTTTTTTAATAAATTTTAATTTGAAAACTAATAAAGACCGCTTGGAATTGATTACTAACATAACTGTCAAAATGTATCGTATGTTCATAAAAAAAAAACCTCAAGTGTGCCATGATTTTTTATTACAAAAATTAGAGTTAGGAATTGCCATACAAAGCGTCAGATCGTTCTAAAAGTAACAATTATTCCGTGATCACAATGGTTTACAGCAACCAACGAAAACGCGTCTAATTGAAAATTATTTCCGAAATGGGACTAAAGTGGACGGAAAGTGGGTGTATTCATTCGACGCACCTATGGCAGAGTTTCAGGAAGAATTTCTTAACGTTCTCATTATTTATAATGAATTTAAAAATACCTTATCACGATCTGTTGTATTATTTAATGAAACGGGTAGTATTCTCCGTAAACCAGGAAGTGGAAGGAATCTTGAAAGGTGAGCCTACGTCTTCTCTGCGTCGTTTATCACAGCAAATTAATTTATCGGTAGGAACATGCCACAAGTAACATAACCTCAATATGTGTTTCCAACTCAAATTTTTAAAAATAAAAAATCATGGCACACTTGAGGTTTTTTTTAATGAACGTACTTTATGTACGTACATTGAAAAATTTCGGAGCCAGTGTAGAGTGCACTTTTCATACCTCTCAACTTCACTAAAGGATAGTGCAGGTTCTATTATTTTTCTGATCGTTGCTATGAGTCGATTGGCACAGGTAATTCTTTATGAGAGAAAAGAACTTGAATAAATCGAGAGTGCCGTGGTGAATTGATTTTTACTTTCTCCGTTACGAAGTACGAGAAAGTATTGTGATCGTGATTTTTTTTCAAATTTTTTTTTTACGGAAATATCCGTTTTAGGGTCCCTAGATCCCATTTCAACAATTTCTGGAAAAAAAAATTGTGTCTGTGTGTGTGTGTGTGTCTGTGCGCGCTGTATCTCAAAAACTAATAGAGCAATTGATATGAAACTTTGAACATAAGCCTTATTTGATAATCCGAAGAACTGAAAAGCTTTTGGTAAAATTTCGTACACCGGAAGTGGGTGTTTACCTTAACCGTTTTTTGTTTTTTGCCTATATCTTCTTAAATATGAAAAATATCACAAAAACATTTAAACAAACATTAAAAACAACAAAGAAATGAACATCTTTTGCTTGAAAATATTTGTCATAAAATCATTGTTATTTGAGAAAAAAATGTATTATTATTTTTATAATTTTTGGTTTATAATTATGAAACGATAACAGCTACAGCAAATTTATATGAATAATAATTGTAGAGAATGCCAAAATGAATAACTTCTAGAGAATAAGTTTTTTCCGAAATCTCGTTAGTTTTTGAGTAAACCGAGTTTTTGAATTTAAAGTATAATTTTTCCATCTTTCATAATTTTGACGTTTTAAACGTCAGTTTCATCCGAGTTTACAAAACGCTCGATGTACATTTAAAATAGGATTTAAATTGAAAATAAACCATGAAAACGTAAATATAAATGGCTATGATACCATCAAGTCGGAGAAAGTAACATGATGGCCACATCACCATTTTTCAATATGCATTCCTGTTAAAATGTATGCCTGTTTGCTTGTGCGCGCTGTATCTAAAAAACTACTACTCGAATGAACATCAAACTTTGAACAAAAGCCTTATTTGATAGTCCGAAGAACTGAAAAGCTTTTGGTAAAATTTTGTACACCGGAAGTAGGTGTTTACCTTAACCGTTTTTTGTTTTTCTCCGATAATTTTTTAAATATGAAAAGTACCATAAAAGTACTCAAACAAATCTTGAAGAAAGCAAAGAAATGAACATTTTTTGCTTGAAAATATTTTTCGTGAAATGTATGGTTTTTGAAAAATAATAGCAATTAATTTTTACTTTCTCCGTTACGAAGTACGAGAAAGTATTGTGATCGTGATTTTTTTTTCAAAATTTTTTTTTACGGAAATATCCGTTTTGGGGTCCCTAGATGCCATTTCAACAATTTCTGGAATTTTTTTTTTTGTGTCTGTGTGTGTGTGTGTGTGTGTGTGTGTGTGTGTGTGTGTGTGTGTGTGTGTGTGTGTGTGTGTGTGTGTGTGTGTCTGTGTGTGTGTGTGTGTGTGTGTCTGTCTGTGCGCGCTGTATCTCAAAAACTAATAGAGAAATTGATATGAAACTTTCAACATCCGCTTTATTTGATAATCTGAAGAACTGAAAAGCTTTTGATAAAATTTCGTACACCGGAAGTGGGCGTTTACCTTAACTGTTTTTTGTTTTTTGCCAATATTTTCTTAAATATGAAAAATATCTCAAAAACATTTGAACAAATATTGAAGACAATAAAGAAATGGAGATTATTTTGTTTGAAAACATTTTCCATAAAATCATTGTTATTCGAGAAAAAAATGTATTTTTTTTTTTTCATTTTTGGTTTATAATTATGAAACGATAATAGTTACAGCAAATTTATGTTAATAATAATTGTAGAGAATGCTAAAATGAACAACTTATAAAGAATAAGTTTTTTTCGAAATCCCTTTAGTTTTTGAGTAAACTGAGGTTTTGAATTTGAAGTATAATTTTTCCATGTTTCATAATTTTGACGTTTTAAACGTCAGTTTCATCCGAGTTTACACAACGCTCGATGTACATTTAAAAGATGATTTCAATTGAAAATAAACCCATGAAAACGTAAATATAAAGTCGGAGAAAGTAACATGATGGCCACATCACCATTTTTTTTTTGTAATTTTTGGTTTAAAATTATGAAACGATAATACTTACAGCAAATGTATTTTAATAATTGTAGAGAATGCCAAAATTAACAACTGATATTAAATAAGTATTTTTCGAAATCTCTTTGGTATTTGAGTAAATTGAGAATTTAAAGTATAATTTGTCATTTTCATCTTTCATAATTTTGACGTTTTAAGTCTCATTTTACTAAACGCTCTATGCAGATTTAAATTGTGATTTTAATTGAAAATAAACCATGAAAGTGTAAACATAAAGTACTATACCATCAAATCGGAAAAAGTAACACCATTTGTATTTACCATTTTTTTATTTTTTTGCCATTATTTTAGAGTTTCGGATCGTATCTTAATTTTAGCTTGTGTTATTTTTGGGGCAAATTATTTTTAGACCAGAATTTTTGTGCTCGTATTTAATATTTTTTACCTGTTTCTTCGATTTTTTTCCTTTAAATTCTTGATTTTTTTTCATAAATATTCTTTATGTTGGTCCCAATTTTAAAATGACTTTTTTGGTCAGTATTTTGATTTTTAAGCTCGTGTTTTCGATTTTTGGTCTAAATTTTCGATTTTTTGCCACAATTGTTGAATTTTTATTTGGATTTTGGATTTTTTAGGTCTAAATTTTTGATTTTATGTCCTAAGATTTCTGTATTTGGCCAAAATTTTCGATTTGTTTATTAAGATTTTCGATTTTTAAACTTTTTGGTCTGCATTTTTTCATTTTTAGGCCCATGTTTTCAATCTTTTGGCCACAATTGTTAAATTTTGACCTGCATTTTCGATTTTTTGGTCCAAAGTTTTTGATCTTCCGTCCTAAGATTTCTTTATTTGGCTGAAATTTTCCATTTGTTTATTAAGATTTTCGACTTTTTAATCTGTATTTTTTATTTTTAGCACCAAATTTTCGGTAATTGGTCCAAATATTATTTTTTTCGTCCTATATTTTAAATTTTTCAATTTTCAATTTAAGTTTCTGTTCGGAAACTTACTTTGAGCTACAGGGTTATTTTGAGGGTGAAAATGGCAAACAAATTTTTCTTTTTTTATCTGAATTTTTAGATCTCTGGCCTGTAATTTCATTTTTTTGAAAGTTTTGATTTTTGGCCTAAATATTCTTTATTTTGGCCTGCTTTAAAAAAAAAAATTATCCCAAATTTTCAGTATTTGGTCTAATTTTTTGTTTTCTTGGCCCATATTTTGGATTTTTTTATTTTCAATTTGAGTTTCTGTTCAGAAACTTACTCTGAGCTACAGGGTTATTTTGAAGGTGAAAACGGCAAACTATTTTTCCTTTACTTGAATTTTTTTATCTGCATTTTTTGATCTCTGCTCTGTTACTTCGTTTTCTATTCCAAATTTTTGATTTTTGACCTAAATATTCTTTATTTTGGCGTGAAAATTTAGGTTGCGTGTTAAAAGTTTCGATTTTTTGGTCCGTATTTTTGATACTTAGGTCCTAATTGTTGGTTTAAGTTTTAGCTTTTTTGTGTTATACTGGTATTTTAAATTTTCTGAATTATTGATTTTTATGCGCGATTTTTTTGCCGGTATTTTCGAGTTTTTTGGTCGGTTTTTGATTTTTTGCCCTTTACTTTTTAACCTGAATTAGTTCTTTTTATTTTATTTTATTTTTTTGCATTATTTTCGAGTTTCTGGTCGGAAACTTATTTTGAGTCAAAGAATTATTTTAGGGGCTAGCTAAATATTTTTTCTTTTACTTGAATTTACAATATTTTGGTCTGCATTTTTTTGGTCCATATTTTAGATCTTTACCTTTACATGTTTTCGCCTCAATTTATTCCAACTTTTTAATTTTTTTTGCCTAAATAATCTTTATTTTGGACAACATTTTCGATGTGTTTGTTGAAATTTTCGATGTTTTAGTTTGCGTTTTTTTTATGTTTAGGCCATAGTTTTCGACATTTGGATTTTTTTGGGCCTATGTTTTAGTTTTATTGTTTAATAATTGATTTTTATCAGCGAATTTTTGATTGGCGAATATTTTAGATTTTTAACCTAAAGCAGCGATTTTTTAATTTTTTGCCAGTATTTTCAAGGTTTTGGTCTAATCATCAAATCGGAGAAAGTAACATGATGGCCACATCACCATTTTTTTTATCAGTCGTCAAGGGAAGTGAAGGTATTTGTATTTTTCTATTTGTTAATATAATATGTATATAGTTTGATCAATGGATATTTGCGTACAGCGGCAGCTCGTAGAACATGTTGATGGTAGAGCCACTTATACAATATCCCCCCCCCCTCATTTTTTGAAGAAACAAAGAACCATTTATTTTCCAATCGAATATTTTGGCCACAAAACAAACAGCTGAAGGCAGGGTCGGATCGTTATGTAGAGCCAAGGAGCCATGGCACTACCTCTAATTTCAAGCTCGACAAGATTTTTTTATTAATTCTAAAAACACTTTTTTGTCATTTCAAATGTTTATACAATGCCTGCGAAAGTTAATGAGTAGAGAAAAATATAAAGTTTAATCCAGCTATACAGGGTATTCCATAAATATACCGAGGAACTTTTAGGGATGGTCAAAAACAAACAAATTTTGTTTTATAGCAAAATTTTTTTGTAGCTTATCTCGTTTTATGCGTTATTCAAATTGCCTTTACGCTAATTTTAATATACATTTCTTCGCAATGTCGCACGAAGAAATATTACGAAATTTAAAACGCGTCGATTGTCAAAAACTTTAAACTAATCAGGTTAAATAGTTAATGCGTAATCAATCAATATTTTAGTTTTAAGAAATAATTAATTATGTATTTTTTTGTAATGGAGAATCCGTAAATAAACCTTATTTATTTATTTATTTATTTATTTATTTAATTAGTCTACATTTTGAACGATTATTGTAAACAATAATTTCATTAAAATAAAGTCAATGAAGCTTAAAATAATAAAAAATAACGATTTTTTTTTACAAATTTCAACTCCCTGTATCTCGAAAACGAAGAGTTTTCGGACATATGTTCATAAAACATTATAAATTACATTTGTTTAGTTGTCCTGTCTTAAAAGTTTGTTGGTATATTTATGGTACATCCTGTATACTTAAAAATACAATTGGCTTTGCGGGTGTGAGGAAAAAAAACGCATTGTTTGTTTCCCATGTGTTTTGTTTCGAGGTGAGGTCAATTTTGTTTTTTAAATAAATTTAGGATAGATTGAAATATGTAGGGTTATTCACGCTATACGGCACGGAATATTGTGGCCAAAATACGTGACTTTCAAAAAGTTTGACTTTTAGGATATCTATTATGGTTACTTTTTAAAATTAATTTCATATTATACAGGGTGTTCCAAACGCCCTAAAATATCAAAGTTGTTTTTTTTTTTTAATAAAATTATCGGATTAAAATGCAAATCTTAGATTTTATTGCAAAAATTTTGTGTTTAAGGTCCAAATCCATGAATTCTATGGTCCAAATTTGAGATTTTACATGACATTAATAGATTATAATCCAATTTATTTGATTTTAGGACTCAAATTCTGCGATTAAGGGCCAGAAACTTGGATTTAAAGTTTCAAATTAGAGATTTTACATATAATTATCAAATTAAAATCCAAACTTTGGATTTTTCAACACAAAGTTTGCGCTTAAAAACCGTGGATTCTATAGTCCAAATTCGAGATGTTTCTTGAAATTCTTGTATTAGAATCCAAATTTTGAATTTTAAGTATCAAATTCTGCGATTAGAGGCCAAAAACTTAAATTGAATATTTCAAATTTCGGATTTTACATATAATTATCAAATTAAAATCCAAATTTTTAATTTTTGGTCAGAAATTATGCGTTTAAAATCCAAAACCGTGGTCCAAATTGGAGAATTTTCATGAAATTCTTGGATTAGAATCCAGAATCAGTACAAAATATTGTACTCAGCAAATAGATGTAGATAAGATGAAAAAATATTTTTTTTAGATTTTTGACCTGTATATTCGATTTTTTTTTGTCTAAATTTTTGATTATTAGGCCCAAACATTATTTATTTTGGCCTAAATTTAATTGGTAAAATTTTCGACTGGTCCCCATTTTTTATTTTTCCCGACGAATTTTTTAAATTTTTGACCTATATTTTCGATATTTTTGGTCAAAATATTTTATCTTTGTATTTTTGATTTTTTTTTAAATATTCTTAATATTCTTTATTTTGACCTAAATTTTCGATTTATTGTCAAAATTTTCGATTTTTTGGTCCAAATTTTTTATTTTTCGTTTAGTGTGCGTTTATTATCTTTAGGCCCGAGTTTTCGATGTTTTGTCTAAATTTTCGACTTTTTGGCCAACATTGTAGATTTTTATTTTCTTCTATCTTTTGCCCTAAAATTTTCTTTATTTGCCTGTTAAAATTTTTCTTTCCTTGGTCCACCATTTTTATTTTTATGCCAGAATTTTAGATTTTAGTTTAAATTTTGTATTGAATATTTTGGATTTAAAGTCTATTTTTTATTTTTTATCCAATATTTTAGATTTTTTAACTTGGATTATTGATTTCGTTTCGTGATTTTTTTTTATTTTTTGGCTATTATTTTCGAATTTCTGATCAGAAACTTATTTTTGGCAAATTATTTTGCTTCTACCTAAGTTTTTAATTTTTTGTCTGCGTTTTTTATTTCTAGATCAGGATTCTTGATTCTTTGGCCCATATTTTACATTTCTGTATTTTCGATTTTTTTGTTCCAATTCTTTTTATTTTTCTTTATTTTGACCAAAATATTCGATTGGTTTGTAGAAATTTTCGATTTTTTGTCCGCAATTTTTAACTTTACGCTCGTTTTCGATGTTTTGTTTAAATTTTCACCGTTTTATGCCCTATTGTAGATTCTTACTTTTTTGGCCTATATTTTGTGTTTTCGTTTATTTTGGCTTCGACTTTTGGTCTTTTGGCCGAAATTTTCTTTATTTCGACTTAAATTTTAGATTCGTTTGTTAAAAATTTTGATTTTTTGGTCTACCACCAAGAATAGACAGAAATCTAAAATATGGCCCAAAGAATCAAGAACCCTGATCTAAAAATAAAAAACGCAGACAAAAAATCGAAAACTTAGGTAGAAACAAAATAATTTGCCACTTTCAGCCGCCAAAAAAAAGTTTCTGACCAGAAATTCGAAAATAAAAGCAAAAAATAAAAAGAAAACACTAAATAAAATCAATAATCCAAATTAAAAAATCTAAAATATAGGATAAAAATAGACCAAAAATCTAAAATATAGGATAAAAAATTGAGACCAAAAATCTCAAATTCTGGCTTAAAAATAAAAATAGTGGACCAAGGAAAGAAAAAATTAAACAGACAAATAAAAAAAAATAAAGAAAAATTTAAACAAAACATCGAAAACTCGGCCCTAAAGATAATAAATGCAGACTAAAAAAACTCGAAAATACCGGAAAAAAATTAAATAAATCTCGCATATAAATGAATAATTCAGGTTATAGATATTTGAACCAAAATCATATCAAAAATTTGGAACTAGAATTAAAAATTCAGCCTGAAAAATCAAAAATGTGGACCGAAAAATCAATTTTTTTAACAATTAAATAAATTAGGTCAAAATACAAAATATTTAGAACAAATGATCAAAAAAAAAAAAAAAAATCGAAAATACAGTTCAAAAATCGGCTCAAAAAATCAAGAATACGGACCAAAAAAAACGACAATTTTAACAATTAAATCGAAAATTTAGTCCCAAGAGAATCGAAAATACAGGTCAAAAATCTAAAAATTAAAAATTCGGCAGGAAAATCTAAAATTCTGGCAAAAAAAGCGAAAATTTAAACAATTAAATCGCAAAAGGTCAAAATAAAGGATATTTAGGCTAAAAGTTAAAATATTTTGACCAAAAATATCAAAAATACAGGTCAAAAATTTTAAATTTAAAAATTTGGCTTAAACATCCATGGATGTTTAAGTGGTTGTCCTTTCATATCTATATATGAAGATTATTACAAATAATCGGTTGTGGCAGAATGCCCTAGATGGCTACGCCAATTCCCACTATCATTCACACTTCCTTAACCCGAATTCCCATGAACCATCCTTCCTTTAAAAAAAAAAAAAAAAAAATTGGCTCGAAAATCAAAAATACGGACCAAAAAAAAACGGAAATTTAAACAAATAATTCGAAAATATATGCAAAATAAAGAATATTTAGGTCAAAAAATAGAAAATTTAGTCCCAAAAAAATAGAAAATACAGGTCAAAAATCTAAAAATTAAAAATTCGGCTGGAAAATCAAAAATGCGGGCCAAAAATCGAAAATTTAAACAATTATTAGCAAAAGGTCAAAATAATAGTTATTTAAGCAACAAGGAACGTAAGGACGTATCAATGTTAATTGTCATTACGTTCCGTGTTGCTTATTAATTTTTTTCCGCTACCGGAAATATAATACTTGAAAAAGATCAGAAAATATTCTAAAATACGGCTTGTAACATTTGGGATTCAAATTTGTATAGTCACTTATGCGTCCTATGGCATCCCTGCAACCGAGAAAACAATGTCGAATTTTGTTTGTTTGTGTCATCCAGTGACAGTTTTTGCGGGCATGGATGCAAACGAAGCTGCGAATATTGCGTGTTAGAACCTGTTACCGGCAAAATCGAAAAAGGTATGTGCCCTGTTACGACTCTTTTAAGCAGTGTTTATGTAAAAAGGATGCCGATGCTATAAGTATAGACGAAAATGTGTTGCTCGGATATATGTTGGAGCGTTACGTTTCTGTTTATTATTTTCCTAGGTCCGTAAGTAAAAATTAAGTTCCGTCGCCAAGGACAACAAACACCACGAATGTTATCAGCCACTAACAGTACCTGTAACCATGGATGCAATGCTTGTTTACGTTGTCGGTAGCGGAAAAAGGATATTTAGGCTAAAAGTTAAAATATTTTGACCAAAAATATCGAAAATACAGGTCAAAAATTTTAAATTTAAAAATTTGGCTCGAAAATCAAAAATACGGACTAAAAAAAAAGGCAATTTAAACAAATAATTCGAAAATATATGTCAAAATAAAAAATATTTAGGTCAACAAATCGAAAATTTAGTCCCAAAAAAATCGAAAATACAGGTCAAAAATCTAAAAATTAAAAATTCAGCGGGAAAATCTAAAATGCAGCCAAAAAAAACAAAAACATAAACAATTAAATCGAAAAAGGTCAAAATAAAGGATATTTAGGCTAAAAGTTAAAATATTTTGACCAAAAATATCGAAAATACAGGTCAAAAATTTTAAATTTAAAAATTTGGCTCGAAAATAAAAAATACGGACCAAAAAAAAACGGAAATTTAAACAAATAATTCGAAAATATATGTCAAAATAAAGAATATTTAGGTCAACAAATCGAAAATTTAGTTCCAAAAAAATTGAAAATACAGGTCAAAAATCTAAAAATTAAAAATTCGGCGGGAAAATACAAAATGCGGGCCAAAAAATCTAAAATTTAAACAATTATTAGCAAAAGGTCAAAATAAAGGATATTTATGGTAAAAATTAAAATATTTTGACCAAAAATATCGAAAATACAGGTCAAAAATTTAAAAACTAAAAATTCGCCGAGAGACATAATAGACGCGGACCAAATAGTCGAAAATTTTAACAATGAAATCGAAGATTTAGATTAAAATAAAAAATATTTACGCCAAATGATCAAAAAAAAAAATCGAAAATACAGTTCAAGAATGTAAAATTTAAAAATTCGGCTCAAAAAATCAAAAATACGGACCAAGAAAAACGACAATTTTAACAATTAAATCGAAAATTTATGTCAAAATAAAGAATATTTAGGTCAACAGCTCGAAAATTTAGTCCCAAGAAAATACAGGTCAAAAATTTTAAATTTAAAAATTTGGCTCGAAAATCAAAAATACGGACCAAAAAAAAAACGGAAATTTAAACAAATAATTCGAAAATATATGTCAAAATAAAGAATATTTAGGTCAACAAATCGAAAATTTAGTTCCAAAAAAATTGAAAATACAGGTCAAAAATCTAAAAATTAAAAATTCGGCGGGAAAATCTAAAATGCGGCCAAAAAAACACGAAAATTTAAACAATTAAATCGCAAAAGGTCAAAATAAAGGATATTTAGGCTAAAAGTTGAAATATTTTGACCAAAAATATCGAAAATACAGGTCAAAAATTTTAAATTTAAAAATTTGGCTCGAAAATCAAAAATACCGACCAAAAAAAAATGGAAATGTAAACATATAATTCGAAAATATATGTCAAAATAAAGAATATTTAGGTCAACAAATCGAAAATTTAGTCCCAAAAAATCGAAAATACAGGTCAAGAATTTAAAAACTAAAAATTCGTCGAGAGAAATAAAAAATGCGGACCAAATAGTCGAAAATTTTAACAATAAAATCGAAAATTTTGATTAAAATAAAAAATGTTGATGTGGCCATCATCTTACTTTCTCCGACTTGATGGTATCATAGCCATTTATATTTACGTTTTCATTGTTTATTTTCAATTGAAATCATATTTTAAATGTACATCGAGCGTTGCGTAAACTCGGATGAAACTGACGTTTAAAACGTCAAAATTATGAAAGATGGAAAAATTATACTTCAAATTCAAAAACTCAGTTTACTCAAAAAGTAAAGGGATTTCGAAAAAAACTTATTCTTTAGAAGTTGTTCATTTTGACATTCTCCACAATTGTTATTCATATAAATTTGCTTTAACTATTATCGTTTCATAATTATAAACCAAAAATTAAAAAAAAATAATACATTTTTTTCTCGGATAGCAATGATTTTATGAAAAATATTTTGTTCATTTCTTTGTTGTCTTTAATGTTTGTTTAAATTCATATGTGATATTTTTCATATTTAAGAAAATATTGGCAAAAAACAAAAAAACAGTTAAGGTAAACACCCACTTCCGGTGTACGAATTTTTATCAAAAGATTTTCAGTTCTTCGGATTATCAAATAAGACGTATGTTCAAAGTTTCATATCAATTGCTCTATAAGTTTTTGAGATACAGTGCACACAGACAGACACACACACACACACACACAGACACACACACACAGAGACACAATTTTTTTTTTCCAGAAATTGTTGAAATGGTATCTAGGGACCCCAAAACGGATATTTCTTTGAAAAAAATGTTTGAAAAAAAAATCACGATCACAATACTTTCTCGTACTTCGTAACGGAGAAAGTAAAAATATTTAGGCCAAATGATCAAAAATTTAGGCAAAAAAAAAATCGAAAATACAGTCTTAATAATAAAAAATGCAGAATATTCTAGTAAGAAAATGGTTTAAATTAGTCTCAAAAATCACTCTATTGTTCAAAATAATTTTCCATTTTTTTTTTTATAGGAATTTTTTTTTTTTATTTTCGCTGTAACCGTCCAAAAAAGTGAAACTAATTTGAAAAAGCATTCAAATAAAATCATAAACTTTGTTGGGATCACCTTTTGTGCCGGCAGTTTCGACAACTTTAAATTTAGTAGATACATTTTGAATAATTCAAATAAAACAATTCATTTGGTTAGTATGACTCTCAGTAGCGGCTCGTGGAACATGTTGATGGTACTTTTACAATATGGGGAGGCCCTCGCTTAATTTTTCAAAGAAAGAAAGAGCGATTAGTCTTTATAGTCCAAGATTATTTTGAGTTGTAAAGTAAAGGTTCATAATTGCAAACAGTCGAACAAGCTGAAAATATGATTATGTATACTTTCGATTTATCGTGCGTTTACATTTTTTCCCAGCCATGCACTAAATCTGTCCATTCTTCGTCCACGTAACCTAACCATCAAACAAAAATAATTAAAAAAATTAATTAAAAATTCTTTCTGAGCTCTAAACTAGAGGTAGTGCCATGGCTCCTTGGCTCTATTTAACGAGCCGGCCCTGTTTGCGTGTGCGTCATTACCGAAGACTGAGTTTTCTCGCCTTGGACGACATAAGTACACATATGATTGTGTCTAATTTAACTTATCGAAGAGAGAGTAAAAATTCGAAATTCGAAAATGTCGGAACTAAGTCCGGCTATCTATGACGTGCACGCAAAGATCCATTGATCTAAATATTTGTAGCCTGCAGAATGCTATTGCTTCTCATTGTTTATTTCAGTTTGCATTTAAACAATGACATCTGATAAGTATCACAATTTCATAACATAACATTGCAAATCCCCACCGGATGTATAAAAACAAACAAACACGTGAATAATTGCTGTTTTGTCATAGAATCAATTATCTATAGTTGTCTGTGACACAGCAATGCTGAATCATTCCGCCACACGATCCTATCGGTGATTTCTAGGTGAGGTGTCCACGAAATCCCGTTTGCGGTCGAGCCTTTGCGCTCTATTGCTCTGAAGCCAATTACCATCACCGAGCAATTTGCTACTCATTGTCTGGAAGGAAACTGGAAGCATGTTCGGCGGAGATCAATGACTACTCGCATTCAATTCTTAGATTATTAGAAATTTTTGTGCTGCAAGCGCAATTATTAATGCAACAATGCATCCTGAAACCGATGACTGCGCTCTTTGATGGCGTTTCGAGTTTCTCTCCGGAAGTGGACCGAGTTTGCTACGTTTAACTCGAAGACTGCTCCATCACGTTAATTGCGCATTACCGCACTCGAAATGCTTTCATAAGTTCTGAGGACGTTCGCATTCTTTCTGCTCGTGCCCAAATTATTATTTAAATGGGTAATTATGCTCGAGCTCATTATCGCGTCACTGATTGGATTTTATTGTTGAATATGTGAATTATTTAAAATTTACAGTTAGTTTGTCATGCATTTATGAACAAGTTTAAGGTTAAATGAATAACGGATAACCAAAAATTATGTGTTATTTCAACATCCATACACAACAATGCCAGTGAAAAGTTTCACCGCTTGTCTGAAATGTACTCGTAATATTGTACCTAGTGTCCATTATCAATTCCTTAACTACTAATAAAGAGCATTTAGCAACTGAAATTTTTGTGAAGAAAGTATATAACGTTCTTCATCAACATCGTTTATCGTATGAAAATAAAAACTTCATCAGGAGTAAAGGTGGATTAACTATAAATTAATAACCAAACGTTTAAGATAACATCCACCCTAAACCAAAAGAAGAACATCTTTATCTATTTGATAAAACAAAAGTCCAATATTGAATTCCTAATGACAACTTCAGCCATGGCTTGTACATCTTTCCAATTTCCCGGCTGTTACATATTTAAACAGACATAAAAATAAAATTTTGCGATATTTAAAAATACCATATTTCATCGTCAAAAAAAATATTGTTCAAATGTCAAAAACATTATATTTCAACTATCCAAAATGACATGGTATATTTTGTGTATGTGCCCTTAAATGCCTGTTCGTTATTTCAAATACACCCTGTATATATAATAATAAATCTAGAAATCAATATACACACTTAATTAAAAAACTCTGGCTGAATGGACTAGTTTCCTATGCCATAAAAAAAAATACTTTTCACAACTATCAAAAATATGTTTGTTCAACTTTAAAAAATGTTAACTTTTCAACTGCCTAAGAATGGCATTTTCTCACTGTCAAAAATAGTATTTTTTCTACTGCCAAAAATGGTACTTTCGCCACTGTCACAAATGGTATTTTCAAATAATAGTATTTTTCCGTCAAAAATTATACTTTTCTCAGCTATCAAAAATGGTATTGCTGACTGTTAAAAATAGTATATTTTCAACTGTTAAAAATTGCATTTTAAATGTCAAAAATGTTGATTTTATCCTTTCAAAAATCGTATATTTTCTACTGTCAAAAATCACATATTTTAACAGCCAAGACTCACCAACGTTACTATATGTAAGTGAAATTTCAAGAGTTCAAAATTATATTATCTACCATGAATTTTTTAACTTTTCAACATCTCAAAATGACACTTGTTGATTCCAAAAAGTCACGTTTTCAACTTTAAAAACAGAATTTGTTTTGCTGTTAAAAATGTTTTTTAACTTTTCAACATCTCGAATGACACTTGTTGATTCCAAAAAGTCACGTTTTCAACTTAAAAAAACAGAATTTGTTTTGCTGTTAAAAATGTTTTTACTTGAACGTCAAAATATTTTTTACGAGCAATAAAAGTATTTTTCAACTGTCAAAAATGTATTATCTCTACTGCCAAAATTGGTATATTTCACCCTATCAAAAATAGTATAATTGTTAAAAATGGTATATTTTCAACTCCTCAAACTTGGGTTTTAAATGGTATTTTTATACAGTCAAAAATCGTATATTTTCTATTGTCAAAAATCACATATTTTAACCGTCAAGAATGTTATAATGTTTCAGAAGTGACATTTCAAGAGTTCAAGATTATATTTTCTACCATTAATTTTTAAACTTTACAATCAGACTTTTCTAAAAAAATCAAAATTTTCAACTTTCAAAGACAGAATTTGTTTAGTTGTTAAAAAATGTTTTTTTCGAATGTCTAAATATTGTTTTACTGCCAAAAATAGTATTTTTCAAGTGTCAAGTGTATATTTTCCACTGTCAAAAATTATATTACTTCAAATGCGAAAAATGTTTCAGACTTTCAAAAACCAAATTGTTTAATTGTTAAAATATGGTTTTTTCGAAAGTCAAAATATTGTTCTACTGCGGAAAATAGAATTTTTTTTTAACTGACAAAAATGATATTTTTCAACTATCAAATATGGTATTTACTTTACTGTCAAGAATGGTATTTTTCATACTGCCAAAAATGGCACCTTTTCAAATGTAAAAATGCTATTTTTCTGACAAGAATTATACCTTTTCAGCGTTCAAAATTGGTATTGTTAACTGTTAAAAATGGTATATTTTCAACTGTTAAAAACCGTATTTTAAATATCAAAAATGGTATTTTTATACTGTCAAATATCCCTTAACAAAATTGACTATATTTTAGAAATGACATTTCAAGAGTTCAAAATTATATTTTTTGAGCTTGTATTTCTAAACTTTTCCATTGCTCAAAATGACACTTTCTAATTCCAAAGAATCACGATGTCAATTGTCAAAAACAGAATTAAAAAATGATTTACAACTATGAAAATATACTTTTCATAACTATCAAAAATATTTTTCAACTTTCAAATATGTTAAATTTCCAACTGGCAAAAATGGTATTTTTCAACCATCAAAAATGGTATTTTCTCTACCGTCAAAAACGGTACCATTTCAAATGAAAAAATGCTATTTTTCTGTCAAAAATTATACTTTTCAGCGTTAAAAATGGTATATTTTCAACTGTTAAAAACCGTATTTTAAATCACAAAAATGGTTTTTTATGATGTCAAATAGCACATATTTTAACAGGTATATTTTATAAATGACATTTCAACAGTTTAAAATTATATTTTTGACCACGTATTTTTAAACTTTTCCATTGCTCAAAATGACACTTATTAATTCCAAAGAATCACGTTTTCAATTTTCAAAAACAGAATTTTAAAATGACATTTTAGTACAACTATGAAAATTTACTTTTAACAATTATCGAAAATATCGGTTATATGACATGATAATTTTTCAACTGCCAAAAAATGGTATTTTTCTCACTATCAAAAATAGTAATTTTTACACTGACAACAATGGTATTTTTCAACTATCAAAAATGGTATTTTCTCTAGTGTCAAAAATGGTATTATTCATACTGCCAAAAATGATTCCGTTTCAAATGTAAAAATGATATTTTTTCGTCAAAAATTATAATTTTTCAATGTTCAAAATTGGAATTGGTAACTGTTAAAAATGGTATAATTTCAACTGTTAAAAATTGTTATAAATAAAACACCTTCTTTGTTAATATCACTCGCGAGTGATATTAACAAAGAAAGTGTTTTATTTATAATTCAAAATGTATCACGAAGTAAACGCCTCCAGTGTCAATCAATTTGTTAAAAATTGTATTTTAAATGCCAAAAAGAGTATTTTTATGCAGTGGCGGACATGTTGATGGTAGAGCCACTTATACAAATCAACCCCCACCCCATTTTTTGAAGAAAGAACGATTTATCTTCCTCGAAGTAACTGGCGAAAAAGTGTTGTAAGACTTAATTAAAAATTCTTGCTAAGCTTGAAACTACAGGTAGTGTCATGGCTCCTTGGCTCTATATAACGAGCCGTCCCTGTTTTTATGCTGTCAAATAGCACATATTTTAACCCTTAAGACTTACAAATTTGACTATATTTTAGAAATGACATTTCAAGAGTTCAAAATTATATTTTTAACCATGTATTTTTAAACTTTTCCATTAATTAAAAAAAATGACGTTTTCAATTTTCAAAAACAGAATTTCAAAATGACATTTACAACTATGAAAATTTACTTTTCACAACTATCAAAAATATGTTAGTTCAACTTTCGGAAACATTAATTTTTCAACTGCCAAAAAATATTATATATCTCACTCAAAAATTGTATTTTTTCCACTGTCAAAAATGTTTTTTCAAACGTAAAAAATAGAATTTTTCAAACGTAAAAAATAGCATTTTTTTCAATTGTAAAAAATGGAATTTTCCGTCAAAAATTGTACTTTTTATCTGCCAAAAATGGTATTAGTAACTATTAAAAAATGGTATATTTTCAAGTGTTATTTTAAATGTCAAAAATGATAGATTTATCTCGTCAAAATCGTATATTTTCTACTGTCAAAAATCACATATTTTAACAGTTAAGACAAATTTTACTGTTTCAGAAGTGATATTTCAAGAGTTCAAAATTATATTTTCTACCATGATTTTTTAAACTTTTCAATTGCTCAAAATTGCACTTTTCAATTAAAAAAATCACGTTTTCAACTTTCAAAAAAAGAATTTCTTTAGTTGTTACTAACTAAACTGTCAAAAATGATTTTTTCTCTACTGTCAAAGTCAAAATGGTATTTTTTCTTCTGCCATAAATGGCACGTTTCAACTTTCAAATTTTACCATCAGATGTGACATTAAAAAATTCTGAATTTAATGAAATTTGTGTTTGTTGTATGTGGATAGTCTGTACTATATAATAAAAGTTTATGACATCTCAAAATGACAATTGTTACTTCCAAAAAAAAATCACGTTTTCAACTTTCAAAAGTAGAATTTATTTTGTTGTTAAAAATATTTTTCTTAAACGTCAAAATATTTTTTTTATTTTTCAACTGCCAAAAATGGTACATTGTGAAAATTGGTATTTCTTCAAATGTGAAAACTGGTAAAATTTATCAACTGTCAAAAAGGGTACTAGAAACTGTTAAAAATGGTATATTTTTAACTGTTTTTACTTGGGTTTTAAATAGTATCTTTATACTGTCACAATCGTATATTTTCTACTGTCAAAAATCACATATTTTAACGGTCAAGAATTTTACTATGTTTCAAATTGACATTTCGAGATTTATATCTTCTACCATGAATTACATCTCAAAATGACACTTGTTAATTCCAAAAATCAACAGAATTTTAGTTGTTAAAAAATGTTTTTTTTTTAATGTCGTAATATTGTTTTACTGCCAAAAATAGTATTTTTCAAGTGTCAAAATTGTTATTTTCGCTACTGTCAAAAATTGTATGTTTCCCACTGTTAAAAATGGTATTTGTTGAAATGTGAAAAATACTTTACAATTTTAAAAATCACGTTTTCCACTTTCAAAGACAGATTAGTTTAGTTATTTTTATGGAATGTCAAAATATTGTTTTAGTGCCAAAAACAGTATTTTTCAAGTGTCAAAAATTGCATTTTCTCTACTGTCAAAAATGGTATTTTTCCCATTGTCAAAAATGATATTTAAAATGTGAAAAATATTTCCGACTTTCAAAATGTTAATTGGTTAAAGATGGTTTTCTCGAAAGTTAAAGTTTTAACAGAATTAGTTTTTTTCGAATGTCAAAATATTGTTTTGCTGCCAAAAATAGCATTTTTCTTAATTAATAATTATTAGTACATAAGTTGTAATTTGTTTTATTTTATACGGTATACTATGGCATTTTATAAATATGTCTTTTTTATGAAATATTTATTCAAAATTTAAATACAATTCCCTGCAAAAATGGGAGAATATTAAATAATATTTAGAAATACCACCTTGTACTGTCTTCTTACAATTATGTTTTAAGTAATAGTCACAGTAAGTAGCAATCACAGTTTGTCACTGTTAAAATAGCAGTGATTTTAAGTAACAGTGATTTTAAGTAACAGTGATATTAAGTAGCAGTGATTTTAGGTAGCAGTGATTTGAAGTAGCAGTGATTTGAGGTAGCAGTGAAATTCGCCTATTGGTAACAGTAACGATATGTGATTTTTCACTACCAGTGAAAAATCACAGATACGTGAAATATCGCCCATCCCTAGTGCACACTATGTATATTTATATGTATGATAGATTAATAAAAAAACTAACAACCGTTTTTATAACAACAAACAAATCAATTCAGTTTCTAGTTGTTAAATTAATCAATAAAACATTGACTGAAAGAGGAAACGTTAACAAAAGATCATTAAAATTAAACATGTTTATCAATTATTTTAACACTAACATAAATTATGAAATAATTATACTACTGGTTGTAAATCATTTATGTCGTTCGATAAGTAATATTTAATTGTTTGAATTTTATTTTTGTAATTGCATGATTATTATGCAAAGATGTGTCTAATCACATGTGTTCAAGTTAATAATAACGTTTGTTTCATATTAAAGTCGCATCGTCTTCAAACAAACACATGCAAATGTGTTTAATGGATAGTTGATTACGATGGAAAATACCCTACAAATTAAGTAAGTATGTAATGCTATGTTATCATGTGAGGTATTAATTATATTCAATTATTCAAAGTATTTATTTATGAAACGTCAAGTTTATAATATAAATACAACTGTGTATATAATCCATTCACGATCAATTTTTAGTAAGGTATGACATGTTAGGGTGATATTTTTGTTGGCACGATTTAGTTACGTACAGAGACATTTTGTTTTGAGGTTATAATTTATGAAGGTGCAATTGATTTAGTCATTGTATAATTTAATTGAGCTCTTACTTTACCAGGCAGCAAAAAAAACGTAACGCTTTAATGACATGAAAAATTGAAGCTAATACTTTTAGTAGTAAATTATTTCTCTATTGGAATCACTAAAGAAAATCTAAATTTAATTTCAAACGGTTGTAGTAACTTTAGCGTATTACTCCAGAAAATAAGTATTATATTTTCACTTTTGTAACGGCCCTATTATTCCTGTTTTCCAGTTCTCCGGCATTTCTTCATTCCTCCACATGGTTCTTCTCCTCCATTTTTTTGGATTTGTCCTGTTAGTTCTTCCCCTTCTGGTGCTTTTCCATTTTGTAGGTTTTTCACCTTCTCCCTAAACTCTGCGAATGGTTACTTGTCTACTCGTTTCCTGTTCTTGGGTTTCCTGCCTTTTTACGTTTACTGATGTTTGGAAGTGCTCTTTCCATATTTGATTTGTTTTTGTGCTCTCACATTCTGTTATTCCAGCACCGTTTTCTAGCCTATTATTTTTTCCTTTGTTTCTTTGTTCCCTTATCTTCTTATAGATTTCTTTCTTTTTCACTCTTTTTGTTTCTTTCTAGCTCCTCTAGTTCTTTGTTGAATCATTCTTCCCTTTTGTCCCTTTTTTCTTTCTATTGCTTTCTCTGTTGCACTTGTGTTCTTCATTCATGTCTTCATTATGGCATCCAGTTGCTCTTATAATTTTTATACAGTTCCATTTTTTCGTGTTTCGATCGCTATTTTTTGTGATATTTTGACTGATACGCGTTTGCTCCCCGTAGGGATAGTACACCTCGTATTTTTATGTATAATTTGGTTTTCCTGCGTTACTCTTGGATGGCTCGATGTCGTTTTGTGCTTCTTCTTGTGCTTGAATTTAGTGCTGCTTATAACAATGTCCACTGCTTCCGCGTAATTACATAGTATGATATATGGCCATATTTGTTAGTGTTTTTATCGATCCTTCTATTTATCCTTTCCTGCTATTTATACGTTGAAATCTCGAAGCATTATTAGCGTATTTCGGGAATGTTTCGTTTGCTTCTACTAGTTTCAACGTAGAACAGTTCTTTTTTTCTTCTATACGCCCGTATAATTGTTATATTCTCCAGTTTGCTGAGTGGAACAGCCAGGGATCTAATGAAGCCAGAGACAACGGGGTATCATGGAGAAGATTCTGCATGATGTTAAAGGAGGGGCGCTAGCAGAAGCAAAAACGATTGGGATGAACAGTGAACTCTGAGTGTCCGCATACCACTGACGCTATGCGGAGTTTCTTTTGTGCGCCTGCGAAGACGAGAATGACTTAATTATATTGCCCCTGTGCGAGGGACGATGGAAAATTACACGGTACGTTCAACACTGATGCAGGCCCAAAACAAGCCACGTCTGGCCTGCTAAGGATACATGACCACCACTATGGGAGAGACCACCTTACACTTCCGAATTGGGAACCAGGACTTCAGGAAAAAGTTCCTAGTCATACCAGAGCTGCAATTCAATGCCATCCTTGGCAACCAGTTCAGCCGGAAGCATCAGGTGGTATACGACTTCCCCAGGTCGTGCCTACACCTGGGTACCACCACCGGGCAGACCATGTACTTCACTCGGACACCAAGACTCCGCATGTCGACTCCAGCTTACCAATCGAGACAGCTCCGGCATTCCAGAAGCTATTTGAGAAGATCAGCGACCTGTTCGAGGCTCCCGACGAGTTTTCCAACGGAGCATAGGATCAGGATACTAAGATCGGTCCATCCGCTCAGCCCCATACCGAGTACGCATGGAGAAGAATTAATGCGCGTTGCCCACCAGCCCCTACGCATCGTCTTTGTCTCCAATAAGGACAGACGGTTTTGTGTGGATTATCAATGTAGCCACCCCAACAGAACCCACATTGATGTCAGTGATCCAGAAGGTCCTGAGGGACCTAGTAGACCCTTGACTTGAAGAGCCAATACTGGCAAATCCCCATGGAGAAAGAAAGCAAACCTTACACCGCATTCAGCACACCGGACGGAGGCCACTATCAGTTCAAGGTCGTACCGTTCGAACTGAAGATGCCCCAGCCACCCTCCAACAATTGATGTCCTTGGAAATTCTTTCCGGCCTCCTGCACCAGCATGGTGTACCTGGACGACATCATCATATACTTCAGGAGGAACACTTGCTCCACTCAGCTTGTCTTCGAGCAATACCACCGCCTAACCCACGAGAAGTGCGCCTGGATTACCTAGGTCACCAGGTAGAAGAAACCCACACGCGACCACAGGATCGACATCTCCAGGACCATCCAGTTCCGAAGGCTCGGAAGCAGCTTCGCCGGTACCTGGGTCTATGCAATTGGATCAGGTAATACGTCCCGAGGTACGCAGAAGTTGTAGCTCCGCTCACCGCTCTTACGAAGACACTGAATACCTGATGGCGGTAAAGGGATCATCAGTTTTAACTAACGGAGACCACCTCTACCACGCCAACGAGCAGGCTCTCACCAGATGCCGCCCACTCTTCGAAGGACGTCACTTAAAGGTAAAGACGGACTCGTGTGCGCTCACCTGGCTCCTGCAATTCAGGGACCACCGGTCAAAGCTAGTCAAATGGGCTCTCTTCCTCCAGAGCTTCGACTTCGAAATCGAACATTGCCCTGGGGAGGAGAACCAGCTGCCCGATCTACTGAGAAGCAATCCAGACGATCAAGAGATTGCACGCCGGGCCTCCCAGGAGAAGCTCCGGATACTTGGCGACCCAGAACACCCAGACCACGCAGCAAACAACTGGTTTCTGGAAGTCGTTAACAGTAACCTGTACCACCCGGAGGAAGGACCCGTGCAACGTCGTCTTTATGTGCGGGAACCCGCCAGTATCGAAGTACTGCACAGCCTTTACCACGAAGCGGTCCACCCAGGGAGAGACGAAACCATAAGAAAGGTGAAACAAAGATTCAATTGGCCCACTCTACCCACCGACACCAAAGAGTACGTGCGGCAGTACCTCATCGATGCAGCCACCAAACGTGGAGGATTCCAACCCGATGCCCATCAACGGGCCAGGAAACCGAAGGCACCCTTCGGAACCATTGTCGTCGGACAACAAAAGGTTTGTGATCGTGATATCAGACCTTTTTACGAAATAGACGGAAGTCGTCCCTGTTCGAAAAACCATCTTGAAAGGAGGAACCGGGAGGTGAAGAAATGTCTGCCAAAGATGGGCAGCGGTCCCACTTTACACCCCCACGTACCACCCAGAAGCTAACCCAACCGGTAGGTGAAGAAAGCCACCAGGTAAGTGGACAAAGTACCTGGCCCGTACGCTGTTCAAGCTCCTCACGATAGTCAACGCGGCCACCGGGATGTTGCCCAGCCAGACCGTTCTTGTGTACGAGCTTTCGAAGCCTGTGGACCTGGCTCAGGACCCCTTTGTCCCATCAAAATTAAGTAAATAGCCATCTGCAGACTTAATTTTTACATACTTTTGGGTTCAGTTTTATAATTTAAAGTTTTCAAATTCAATTTAGTTTCATTTTTCAAGTTAGTCCTGTGGGTAGAAATAAGGGATCTTAAACCAATGTTATTTCACTAGTAGTACTAGTAATAACATGCAAATTTCTTTTGTATCATTCAATATCCGGCGTGGCATCAGCCAGGGAAGTAGTTGTTTCAATAAGTTATTTGTTTATAGTCTTAGTAAGACTTAATTTTGCTTGCAGAGTTACGAACAGGTTGAATATTTATATATTCAGGCTATATTTCGTTTTTTTGAATTTATTTAATACTCTCTGCAGTAAGTAAGGTTGTTTCTATTTTATTGAAAATATTCAGGCTATAACCTATGGTGGGACCACTGTGCGATGGCTGCAAGCAGTAACGCTACCGCTGCCAGAAGTTCAGGCACGTGTAGAGCCGCTGCACGATGCCACCCCAATGTGTCAAGTGTGCAGGAATATGCGAGGCCACGGGAAGAACCGGCGACGTGAGGCTCACCCCGCGAGCTATAGAGGTTGCAGTAGGTATACTGAGAGGCGGGCGAAGTATGCCCCACCACCCCCGAAGACACATTCGATGAGCTACATCGCCGCTGCGGGGGCTCCCACCACCCAAAGGTCCACACCACCGAAAGCTGCTCTGGGATAGCCGGAACCAGATTTCGTAAGGGTTGGCAGCATCGTCGCTGAGCTGCTGCAGGCCCTTAGCACGGCGAAAGACCCTAAGGATCAAGCGACCATCGTTGTAATACCCAAGATCGTCCTTGCGGATTTGGGAAATTTTTTTGACAAAAATAACTTTATTTTTGTTTCAGGCCCCATACGACGCCTAAGCACAACAATAAGTTCGGTGGCAATTCTTCCGTCACCGTCTTCAACCGACAAACCGGAGTACAACGATAGCAGCGGATTAAACGACCTCTGGTACGACAGTCTCCAACAGGGCGTCAACAAGGAGGAGTTTAAGCTTGTATACTCTTCAGGAACCAGGGGACAAAGAGGAGGATATCAGAGCCAAGGAAGGCTCCAGAAGACAGGAGGACTACAGGGCCGAGACGCTGCTTCAGCTGGTCGTTACGGGGCACCACTAAACCCCCCGTAACACATCCACCTAGGCGATTACAAGAACTTCACAACACCTCATTTGAGTTATACATGGTTGGGCAAATGTGTGGGAACTCCTGATTTCTGGCTAAACGTTTGTTTTTTCTTATAAAAGATATGTTTATAGTAATATTTACTATATTTAGTGACCTAATTTGATTTTTAACAATTACCTTATTTTTCGAGTTATGACATCATCAACAGTTTTGATTTTCAACAATTACCCTATTTTTCGAGTTATGACATCATCGGCAGTTTTTTTTAATGGATCACCCTGTATATTTTTTAATTTTAAAATAGACACACATAAAAGAATAAAGTTGTTAATGATGGTTACTTTTAGAGAGAGGCAGAGATTTCTACAAGATGCATGCAATATTTTTAATGTAACATTATCTGATAGAAATTCTAATATTTCTAAATTAACCGTTACAAGGGTTGTGCAAAAGTTTCACGAAATTCACAAATTTAATTTTTCTTATTTTTTTTTTTAAAGAACCACAAGTCGCACACCCACCTAACCCTATATCATTGCAATTGTTAAAAAGGTGTCTATTTGAAAAAGTAAAAATATACAGGGTGATCCCTTTTTAAAAAACTGCCGATGACATACCGGGTGACCCAGCGATCTGTAAAAGTTCCATAACTTATTTGCTATTTGAGATATGGACTTCTAGTTTTCTTGAACTGATACCCACACTTATTCTACATATTTTAAAAATATATATGTTTTTGTACAGGGTGTCCCAGTATACATAACAGACCAAAGTTATGTTTTTTAAATGGAACACCCTATATTTTATACTTTATTTTCAACCCTCTTGAGAAGCTGATAAAAATAGTATAAGATAGTATGGGTCTATTATGGACGGTTGGTTAGTTATGAGCAAATTTGTGGCAAAAACAAGGTCACATTGAAAAAGTTGCAGAAGCGCTCCTAGCAATGCTAGCGTCGTTTTTTATACACTAAAGAATTTTTCACATCATGAAGAATAATACAAATCGGCTTTGGTTCTTTTTTGTTCATACTGCTATACAGGGTGTCAACATACACAAAATAATAGATAACTATTTTTTTTCAAATGGAACACCCTATATATCTTGCCACCAATGCATGAAATTTTTAATAAGCTTTCCAATGATGTACAATTTGTATAATGAAATATTAAGGATTCTTGAGATTTATCCATAAAAACATTTTTCTTTTGTCACTTCCTGCTTATTTTTGGATTTTCAGCCAAAACTATCAATTTTCTGAAAAAATAATAAGAAACCAAAGTTGTAGAGCGGACAATTTTCGATCGATATAGGTCTTTCGAATTTTCCAATAATGCATGGATTGCCCGCCAGGGTGCGCAAATCGTGACCGTATATGCATTTTAGCGTTTTTCTCAAATTGTTGTTAATTAATTGCACTATACTTTATTTTCCACGTCCTCTAGCAGAAAAACGGGTAATTATAGAATTATTCAAATGACCTTCATCGATTGAAAATATTCCGCTCTACAACTCTTAAAAGAAGCAATTTTTGCCCAAAATTCATAGTTTTCGCTAAAAATGCAAAAAACTATTGAAAACGCAAAAATTGATATATACATTTTCAATTTGCATTTTTAGGAAAAACTATGCATTTTTGGCAAAAATTGCTTCTCTTATGAGTTGTAGAGCGGAACATTTTCAATCGATAAGGGCCATTTTAATTTTCGTATAACTTCCCGTTTTTCGGCTAAAATATAAAATATAGTGCAATTTATTAATAAAAAATTTGAGAAAAATGCTAAAATGCATATACGGTCATGATTTTACGTGCTCTGGGGGGAAATTCACGCATTATCTTAGAAGTTTAAAGACCTATGTCGATTGGAAATTTTTCGCTCTACAAATTTGGTCTCTTATAATTTTTCCTGAAAATGCATAGTTTTGGCTGAAAATCCAAAAATCAGCAGAAGGTGACAAAACAAGTATGTTTTTATTGATAAATCTCAAGAATCCTTAATATTTTGTTAAACAAACTGTATATCATTGGAAAGCTCATTAAAAATGCCATAGATTGGTGGCAACTTATACAGGGTGTTCCATTTAAAAAAAATAGTTATCCATTGTTTTGCGTATGTTGACACCCTGTATAGCACTATAAATAAAAGAGAACCAAAGCCGATGTGTATTATTCTTTATGATGTGGGAAATTTTCTGGTGTATAAATAATGATGCTATCTTTGCTAGGAACGCTTCTGCAATGTTTTCAATGTCTACATGTTTTTGCCACAAATTTGCCCATAACTAACCAACCGTCCATAATAGACCCGTACTATCTTATACTATTTTTATCAGCTTCCCAAGAGGGTTGAAAATAAAGTATAAAATATAGGATGTTCCATTTAAAAAAACATAACTTTGTTCTGTTATGTATATTGGGACACCCTGTACAAAAACATCTACCTCCAGGTCTATACCAGATCTTCTCCGACGCTCGCCCCGGCTCTCCAACAGCGCCCTTTAACGCAGCCAGCGCTAACTCCTGTTATGTATATTGGGACACCCTGTACAAAAACATACATATTTTTAAAATATGTAGAATAAGTGTGGGTACCAGTTCAAGAAAACTAGAAGTCGATATTTCAAATGACAAATAAGTTATGGGGCTTTTACAGATCCCTGGGTCACCCGGTATATCAAAAATAGCTGTTGAAGATCAAATACGTCACTGAATAGAATAAATAAAAGTATAAACATTTCTTTTAAATGTAATAAGAAAAACAGACGTGTGTCAGACATCAGGTGTTCCGACACATTTTCCCAACCCTGTATATTTTTTTACTTGAAAGAAAGAGCTTCAAAATTATTCTCTTACGTTGAACAACCTTTAGCAGGCAATTTGCCCTTGTGTTAAGATCGCTAAATTTTTACAAGTGACATTACTTAGGACATATCCAGCACTTGATTTTGTCAACAATATGTGGAATATAACTCTTTTGCTTTTCAGTAATATACAGTTTATGTAATAAATTCGCAAACTTTAAGTACTGGAATTTTATAGACACTCTGTACAACGAGGGTTTAACAAAGACAAACGTTTCTCTACTACACCGTGCCATCTGAAGCAAACAGTTTGACAGCATAGATGTTTCCATGGCGATATTAGAGACATGAATAATGGGATATCTCAATTACAGCTGCATTAACGGGTGCAGTGTATTGCGAAACTACCACCAGTAATTATAGCCAACTGACTTCCTGCAATTTATCAGGAAGGTAATTGCGTTTAATTGCACTTCTCTGTCGGCTCTATTGTATTTATGAATAATAATACAAACCGTAACGCATTTTCACTTGATCTATATATAGCGTTTATTTAAGGGATAAAAACGTGAAATTTAAATATAACGGTTTTTCATAAAGTAGTTTAATTTTTTGAAAACAATTTGTATTACAAAAAACCTCACCCCTTATCAGGGCCTTATTCGGTTAAATTTTGTTAGTTTTTGCCCGCAGATCGACGCCCAGATAACCGGGCAAGCTTTTAAAACCGGTCCCGTCGTTTCGTTTCACCCCCACGCATTTTTCAAACGCAGATTTTCGATTTTTGCAAGTCTCCAAAAAAAAATAACTCCTCCGTAATCGCCGGAGCTGAACGATCCCGGTATGTCTTAAAATGATCTTAAAGAAAATATCTAAAATTAATCCAGCCACCTTTTTGAATTTTTGCCCCGTTTCCGAGATATGATTTTTTTAAAATAGGGTAAATTTTTTTTTTCCTTTTAATTACGTATTTTTTTCTATTCAAGTAGAAAAGCTGAAACCTACAGGGATGGCACAAGATTTATTGCAAATTTTTGCAACATTTTTAGAACCACCCCTACGCGCCAACCAAGGGGGTGGTTCGGTTTTCTTCTTTTAAGGACGTATTTTTTTCTTTTCAAGTCGAAAAGCTGAAACTTTCAGGAATGACAGGAGTGATGACTGGCTTTCATTGGAATTTTTTTCAAAATTCACCCCTACGCGCCATTTGCACCCTCTGGGTACGTTTTTCTTCTTTTAAGGACGGATTTTTTTCTATTAAAGTCGAAAAACTGAAATTTTCAGGGATGGCAGAAGATATTTTATCAACATTTTTTTAACTACCCCTACGCTCCATTTGTACCCCTTGATTCGTTTTTCTTCTTTTAAGGACGGATTTTTTTCTTCTAAAGTCGAAAAACTGAAACTTTTAGGGATGTAGGAAGATATTTTTTCAAAATTTTTGGAACTATCTCTAAGCGCCATTTGCATCCCCTGGGTTCGTTTTCCTTCTTTTAAGAACAATTTTTTTCTTTTTAAGTCAGAAATCCGAAACTTTGAAATGAAAAATGAAAAATAAAAAACGAAAAATTAAAGTTAATTTAGAAAAATATTATTGATGGCGCAGCGCAATTCAATCGCTTAATTTTGATGGGCCCCGCATGGACGACGGCGCAGCGCAGCGGAGCCGGCGTTCGTCACCAGTTACTTTTCTTACATTTTTACATTTCACAATTTCACATAAAGAACACAATTTCACATATATCAAACTTTAGCCTAGGAAAAACTGGTTTCCCTCTAGTTGATTCAATTAAAAGTTTGAAATCCCCAATTTCCATTGACAATGATTTATTGAAAAAAATTACTCAAGAACCAACAACAAATAGTTGAATCTGGTGAATATAATAATAATAATGATATATTTAACGGGATTCACCCTGTACATTTAAGTATTAATTAGAATATAAAATATAAAACAAAATATAAAATAAAATATAAATATAAAATATAAATATAAAATATAAATATAAAATATAAATATAAAATATAAATATAAATATAAATATAAAATATAAATATAAAATATAAATATAAAATATAAATATAAAATATAAATATAAAATATAAATATAAAATATAAATATACAAAAGTTTAAAATTAAAATTTAAAATTGCGACAACTTTGAGATGACAAACAAACAAAAACAAGTTAAAAACAATATAATACAATACGCTAGACATAAATAATGAAAACCCCCTCAATAGAAGTTCTTCAATGAATTTTAGATTTGCAGCTGCCAAACTGTAACAGTTTTACTTATTTATGTATTAATGTATAAATTTTTGGGTTTAAGGCATTGCGCAGTGCCCCATTTCTCGAAAAACGCGCTCAGTAGCTTTGTATCAACTGGAAATTTTCTTCAACGCAGACTGATTTTACTAAAATAACATAATAAGTTTGCTTATTTTCTAAACATCAATCAACGAACCTGAAACGTTAAAATTATCAGCTGGCTTATTTTCCTGTCAACTTTTAAATACGCGAATGCGAATCTTTAAAATAAAAAGCTTTGAAAATTTTCCATAGAATGATTGAACGTTGTCGTCAGATACTTCACCCACCGCAGGAATATTTTCAATTGAACCCATACGTCAAAGTACTGACGTATAGATGCTTGTTTATTCACAATTAAACCAGTTTCCTTAATTTTTTTGAATAACATATTTCACATATTATTACTTTTATTTAATAAATCTGCAATAAGTGAGGTTTTCTCAAGTTAATTTATTCCATATCGAATTTTTGTACTTTATTATTACTAGGAAAAACATCACTATACTCGGCGCACCGAATAGATGGTATGGTCACGTTGCGTTCACCTCGAGTCCTCGTGATAGTTCGTCGAGACGTTATGAAAAGCCTGATTCACACAGCCTTACCACATTTTAGTTCTGGGTCGGAAATATAAATATTTCTACTCTCGGCGTCAAAAAAAAAGCGCCACTCGAAAAATCGCGAAAAAACTTGATTTTTCAAACCGTCGTAACTTGGTTCAATCTGGTCGAAAATCGATGAATCTTTCAGTTTGGGAAAGATTCAAGTTTTATCTTTAAGAATGTGTAGTTGATTTTGACCCCCAATCTAACCCACCCCCGGAACAACGCGATGGAAAAAAAATGTTTTTTAATGTAAAAAATTGTCCAACTTTGACAAGCTGTACTGTGCGCAAAAAAACGAATTTTAAAGTGGTCGAATATTTAAACAAGGTAAAACTAGAAAACAAATCATATCCCTATGATTGAATTCCATAAAAAAACTCTGATGCAATTAACCTTGATTTTTGAAACTGTGTCAATTTTTGTGTTGAATATGAATTTTTATAAATTAATATTTTTAGTTGTTAAAGACGAACAAAAAAAATCTAAAACAAATAAATAGTAATATGATTGAACTCCACAAACATTTTAAAATAGTTCTACTTTACAACTAACTTAAATTTTTGCAAATTCGCCAATTTCTCCCCGAGTTATGATTTTTTGAAAAAAGTTGTCGAACAATTGAACAAATTTAGAGAAAATAAATACTCAAAATGCTCGAAATTTTTAATATATCCACAAGATTTAACATAAATTTTGATTTTTGAGTTATACGTTTTTTTAAATGAATTTTTAAGTCGTCAAATATTTTTACAAGGAAAAACTAGAAAAAAAAATCATATCGATATGATCGAATTCTTTAAAAACTCTGATGAAATCATACCTTTAAAATTAACGTTGATTTTTGAAATTGAGTCGATTTTTGCTCGAGTTATGAATTTTTGAAAATTAATATTTTGGTTAAAAAATGGTGATGTGGCCATCATGTTACTTTGTCCGATGGTATCATCATAAATATTTAGACTTTCATGGTTTATTTTCTATTTAAATCATATTTTAAATGTACAATGAGCGTTGCGCAAACTCGGATGAAACTGACGTTTTAAACGTCAAAATTATGAAAGATGGAAAAATTATAGTTCAAATTCAAAAACTCAGTTTACTCAAAAACTAAAGGGATTTCGTAAAAAACTTATTCTTTATAAGTTGTTCATTTTAGCATTCTCTACAATTATTATAAATTTGCTGTACCTATTATCGTTTCATAATTATAAACCAAAAATTAAAAAAAAAAATGGTGATGTGGCCATCATGTTACTTTCTCCGACTTGATGGCATCATTTATATTTAAGCTTCCATGGTTTATTTTCAATTTAAATCATATTTTAAGTGTGCATCGAACGTTTCGTAGACTCGGATAAAACTGACGTTTAAAACGTCAAAATTATGAAAGATGGAAAAATGTACTTCAAATTGAAAAACTCAGTTTACTCAAAAACTAAAGAGATTTCGAAAAAAAATGTATTCTTCATAAATTGTTCATTTTGGCATTCTCTACAATTATTATTAACATAAATTTGCTGTAACTATTAGTATTTCATAATTGTATACCAAAAATGAAAAAAAAAATTAATATTTTTTTTTCTCGATTAACAATGATTTTATGAAAAATGTTTTCAATCAAAATATTCGCATTTCTTTATTGTCTTCAATATTTGTTTAAATGTTTTTGTGATATTTTTCATATTTAACAAAATATTGGCAAAAAACAAAAAACAGTTAAGGTAAACACCCACTTCCGGTGTACGAAATTTTACCAAAAGCTTTTCAGTTCTCCGGATTATCAAATAAAACGTATGTTCAAAGTTTCATATCAATTGGTCTATTAGTTTTTGAGATACAGCGCGCACAGACACACACACACACACACAGACACACACACACACAGACACAAAATTTTTTTTTCCAGAAATTGTTGAAATGGCATCTAGGGACCCCAAAACGGATATTTCCGTAAAAAAAATTTTTGAAAAAAAAATCACGATCACAATACTTTCTCGTACTTCGTAACGGAGAAAGTAATAATAATTTTTTTTCTCGAATAAAAATTATTTTATGAAAAATGTTTTCAAGCAAAAGATGTTCAGTTCTTTGTTGTCTTCAATGTTTGTTTGAATATTTTTGTGATATTTTTCATATTTAAGAAAATATTGGCAAAAAACAAAAAACAGTTAAGGTGAACACCCACTTCCGGTGTACGAAATTTTACCAAAAGCTTTTCAGTTCTTCAGATTATCAAATAAGACGAATGTTCAAAGTTTCATATCAATTGCTCTATTAGTTTTTGAGATACAGCGCGCACAGACAGACAGATACACACACACACACACACACACACGCAGACACAAAAAAAAATTCCCGAAATTGTCGAAATGGCATCAGAAAACGGATATTTCCGTAAAAAAAAAATTTGAAAAAAAAATCACGATCACAATACTTTCTCCTACTTCGTAACGGAAACGTAAAAATAAATACTGATAATTCCTCAAAAATGTTGATATCTTTACAAAACATTTACCTTTAAAACTAACTAACTCTGCCAATTTCTGCGTGAGTTATGAATTTTTGAAAATTGGTAGTACTTGAACAAAGAAAAAATAGAAAAATAAAATAATATCGATATGATTGAATTCTTTAAAAAGTCCGATGCTATCATAACACATTTATGTACTTTCAAAAAAAACTTTAATTTTTGAAAATGTGTTCATTTTTGGGTTTTAAATTGTCGTTTTTGGCAGTTAAAATTGTCATTTTTGGCAGTTTAAAATTGTCATTTTTGCCAGTTAAAAATGGTCGTTGCCGACATTTGAAAATTGCCTTTTTGTGCAGTTGAAAATTGCCATTTTTGGTAGTTGAAAATTGTCATTTTTGGCAGCTTAAAATGGTCATTTCTGACACTTAAAAATTGGCCTTTTTGGCAGTTGAAAATTGGCCTTTGTGGCAGTTGAAAATTGTTATTTTTGGTAGTTGAAAATTGTCATTTTTTGGCAGTTAAAAATTGTCACTTTTGGCAGTTAAAAATGGTCGTTGCCGACACTTGAAAATTCGCCTTTTTGGCAGTTAAAAATTGTCAATTTTGGCAGTTAACAATGGTCGGTTCCGACACTTGAAAATTGGCCGTTTTGGCAATTGAAAATTGGCATTTTTGGCAGTTAAAAATGGTCGTTTCCGACACTTGAAAATTGGCCTTTTTGGCAGTTGAAAATTGTCATTTTTGGCAGTTAAACATGGTCATTTCCGACACTTGAAAATTGGCCTTTTTGGCAGTTGAAAATTGGCATTTTTGGCAGTTGAAAATTGTCATTTTTGGCAGTTAAAAATGGTCATTTCCGACACTTGATATATTACATGATATGCTGCAATTTATCAAAAATAAAAAAAATAGTATATTCACAAAACATCTGAATTATCTTCAATTTTTGAAAATGCGTGAGTTATAAATGATGTTCTTTAATTTGTCGAATATTTGAACAAAGAAAAGAATACTAATATGATTGAATTCCTTAAAACGTTTAATGCAATACACCTTTAAAATTAACTTTGAGTTTTGAAAATGCGTGTTATTAATTTTTGAAAATTAATATTTAAAGTTGTCGAAGACTTGAATAAAAAATCAATTTTTTTAATACACTCACAAAACATCTCCCTTTAAAACTTACTATAATTTTTGAAAATGCGTTACTTTTTCCGTACGTTATGAATTTTTGAAAATTAACGTTTTAAGTTGTCGAACAAAAAAAACTGATGTAGAATTTGTTAAAAATTTTAGTAAGTATATTCACAAAACATCTGCCTTTAGAATCAACTTGGGCTTTTGAAAATGTGTCAATTTTTGCGCGAGATTAATTTTTGAAACATAATATTTAAAGTTGTTGAAGACAAAAAATCGATTTTTTTCATATATTCACAAAAAATCTATTTAATTTAATTTATTTAATGTGCCAATAACAGTGGGCTCATACAGGTCAATATACATAATATAAATAAGTGGTTTCAATAAATTTAAAAAAATATGAGTCATAACAGATAAAAAGAAACTTAAACTTACAGGGTGTAGAAATATGCAAAAGATGCGTTCAGAAAGAAAACTATAACATGGATAAATAACAAATGTATCTTCCTTTAAAACTAACTTTAATTTTCGAATAAGTATCACTTTTTTCAATTTTTAAAAACGAATTTTTAAACAAAGAAAAACTAGAAAACAAAATCATATCGCTATAATTGAATTCCCTAAAAAAAACTCTGATGCAATCATAATACATTTACCTTTAAAATTAATCTTGATTTTTGAAACTTAGTCAATATTTGTGTTAGTTATGAATTTTTGAAAATTAATGTTTTAAGTTGTTGAACACTTAAACAAAATCAAAATCGAAAAGAAAATAAGGTCTGATATGATAAAGAGTTCCTCAAATATTTTAGAATATTCACAGAACATCTACCTTTATTTTTCAAAAATGTATTCATTTTTCCGTGAGTTATTTAAAAAAAAAATAATGTTAGTGCTTTTTCTCTTGTAAAATATATGTTTTGAAAACACAGTTCAAATTTAAATTGAATTACGTTAGTTTTCTCAATTGTCCAACACAATTCCGTTAGAAAATCCGCCAGCTGCTTAAAATTCGCCAGATCTAGAGGATTTTCCGCTGACCTGGCAACACTGCCTATGGGAAGTATTAAAATCTCGTCCCGATAGTTAATTATATTAGCAGATAGGAGCATCTAGCGTCGATTTATGTAACAAATTCGTAGAAAAATGTGTAAATCCCCGAAATAATCCAATAGAACGAGATTAAAAAGGGGGGAAAAAATGTGATATTTTTGGTAATTTTTTTTTTAAACCTTCGCTTCACCTCTGAAATCGTAAGTTTACATCATTATAAGTGTGTATTTCTCGTAGTCCACTCCCTAATAAATTATCACATCTAACATGTATGTACGGTAATTTATTAATAAGTGCGGTATTCCAGAGTACGCAGGTACGGTAATTCGTTTTCAAACGTGTGGCAACACTGGTTGGAGCATAACATAAGTAACATAACCTCAATATGTGTTGTCAACTTAAATTTAAAAAAATAAAAAATCATGGCACACGAGGTTTTTTTTAATGAACATACTTTTAACGGAGCCATGAGCTGTAAGTTGATCGAACCGCCCGGACAGTAAAGCTAATAAATTAGAGAAAATAACCGATCGGGCAAAAAATAATGGAACTTTGTAGGGAGAAAAATGATGATAAATGTCATTTTTCTCATGATTTCGACGGCTGAGAAATCGACTTTCTCTCCCGCTTGTGAAAAAAAAAAATATGTGTATGTTTATTTTGACAATTATGACATCCAAGGCCAAGTGTTTTATTCGAAACTGTGTGAGAATATTCATTCATAACAAGTGTGAGAATATTCTACGATCAAAATTGATTTCAGAATACTTAAATTCAACAGTGGTTGTGGAGAAATTATGTTCTGCTATTGTTATCTGATGACGTTAACTCATTTGCATCAAATCCTTAACCGAAATTTGTCTATTTTCGCTTTAGAAACACAATCGGATTTACAAATCCTGGGCTATAATTAGTTCACACAGTTGTATACGCAAATCTCACGTTATAAATTGTGTTCGTGTAATTTGTAGATGAATTAAAGATTACTTCTCTTATTTGAAAGTAGAAAATAGAAATGGGTTGACCGGAAATATTAGTCGCACGCATTTGCCACTTGGCGCAAACGCATATTATGCATAACTGTACTTCCGGGATGGCACGCACACACTATAACCATAGACAATGAATTTTGATGTACTTTGGAGACTCGTTAAAGTAACCATCGTTCGTGCAAAAATTCGCCATCATTTATTGCCGTTAGTCTGTTGACATCCGTTAAACGGTTTTGCAAGAAGTATTTTCAATACTGAACAGGCAGTGATTGTTTTAATAATGCAGGGGCGGCTCGTTATGTAGAGTCAAGGAGCCATGAGACTACCTCTAATTTTAAACGAAACAAGATTTTTTTTATTAATTCTAAAAACACTGATTTGTCATTTTAAATGTTAAAACGATGGCTGCGAAAGTTTCATGAGACGAGAAAAATGGCAATGCATTTATTTGAGAATTTATCTCTTGAACAAATTGGCAGTTTTGAAATGTTTTTCCAGAATTGTGTTTTGTGTTGTTATCTTGAAAACCAGTGATGGAGTATTTTGAGTTTTTTTGAGGTTTATTAAAATGAATGTATTTTGAGTAAATTTGAAAAAAGTTTCAAGTGTGTTACAGTTGTTTTTGTATTTTTTTTTCACTCCGAAGAAGTGAAACTTAAAATCTTGAAAACCAGTGATGGGATTTTGTACGTTTTTTTGAGGATTCTTAGTATTAGTGTATTTTGAGTAAATTTGGAAAATTTCAGGTGTGTTGCAGTTGTTTTTATAATTTTGTTTTCAGTCCGAAGAAGTGAAACTTAAAAAATCTTAAGGGCTATTCTCGGTCGGTTATCTTGAAAACCAATGATGGAGTTTTTATTTTAGTTTTTTGAAGATTATTGAATTGTAAGTAAATTTAGAAACGTTCAAGTATTTTACAGCTGTTTTTATATTTTTTTCGTGTCAACAAAAAATGATTAAAATTTTTCATAAATTTACATGAAAAGTCGCCAAAGCAATCGACGGAATATATTGGAATTTTCTACCAAATCACTCTTGAATTAATATTGAGTGATTTTGGGAAGTTTCAAGTGGATAGCAATTGTTTTTATATTTTATGCGTCAACAAAAAATGATTAAAATTTTTCATAAATTTTCACATGAAAAATCGCCAAAGCAATCGACGGAATGTATTGGAATTTTCTACCAAATCACTCTTAAATTAATATTGAGTGATTTTGCGAAGTTTCAAGTGGATGGCAATTATTTTTATTTTTTTTTTCGCGTCAACAAAAAATGATTAAAATTTTTCATAAATTTACATGAAAACTCGCCAAAGCAATCGACGGAATGTATTGGAATTTTCTACCAAATCACTCTTGAATTAATAATGAGTGATTTTGCGAAGTTTTAAGTGGATGGCAATTGTTTTTATATTTCTTGCGTCAACAAAAAATGATTAAAATTTTTCTTAAATTTTCACATGAAAAATCGCTAAAGCAGTCGACGGAATGTATTGGAATTTTCTATCAAATCACTCTTGAATTAATATTGAGTGATTTTGGGAAGTTTCAAGTGGATGGCAATTGTTTTTCTATTTTTTCGAGTCAATAAAAAATGATTAAAATTTTTCATAAATTTTCACATGAAAAATCGCCAAAGCAATCGACGGAATGTATTGGAATTTTCTACCAAATCACTCTTGAATTAATATTGAGTGATTTTGGGAAGTTTCAAGTGGATGGCAATTGTTTTTATATATTTTTTGCGTCAACAAAAAAATAATTATTTTTTTTTAATAAATTTACATGAAAAAATCCCAAAGCAATCGACGAAATGTATTGGAATTTTCCACCAAATCACTCTTAAATTAATATTGAGTGATTTTGCGAAGTTTCAAGTGGATGGCAATTGTTTTTATATTTTTTTCGCGTCAACAAAAAATGATTAAAATTTTTCATAAATTTACATGAAAACTCGCCAAAGCAATCGACGGAATATATTGGAATTTTCTACCAAATCACTCTTAAATTAATATTGAGTGATTTTGCGAAGTTTCAAGTGGATGGCAATTGTTTTTATATTTTTTTTCGCGTCAACAAAAAATGATTAAAATTTTTCATCAATTTTCATATGAAAAATCGCCAAAGCAATGGACGGAATGTATTGGAATTTTCTACCAAATCACTCTTGAATTAATAATGAGTGATTTTGCGAAGTTTCAAGTGGATGGCAATTGTTTTTCTATTTTTTCGAGTCAATAAAGTACTTATAAATAAATGTAAATGGGACCAAAAAATTAATTTGTCTTTAATTGCTTTTTTGTTGTTTAAGGATAACTCTTGAACGGATGACCTAATTTGGCGAATTCCTCCATCGAATAGACGCAGATGAGATATATAGAGGACCAAAGAATTGAATTCGTTGTACAACTGTTTTTTTTGGTTTACAGAAGATAACGGGTGACCAATGTCAAATTCTTCCAGAAAAGTCCATCGAATAGATACAATAAGTTATTTGTTTGTTATCCTTTGTAAGACTTAATTTCGTAGAATTTCGAACTGCTTAAATATTTATATATGAAGGCTACTTTTCTCTTTATTTAATTTACTGAATAATTTTGCAACAATAATCGTTTTCTTTTTCTCAAAAAGAATATTATATGCTAAGTGGCTCTACCATTAAATTGCTCCACGAGCCGCCACTGTAATAATGTATTCGCAAAATATCAATAGATCATAAATATCCAAATATCTAGTGTCACATTGTGCAGGGATAATTTCAAGAGAGGGAGGAGCCGAAAACTCATAATTATTCAGCGAGCGTCGCGTGAACAGAATGTAAATGTCGTCACAGAATCGTCGCGGAGATTTGTTATCGCGTTCTTTCCGAATACTTTCTCACTTTGAAGGCCCATACACTCCTAGCCTAAAAAATTGAATGAATTAAACTTTCAATTGTGATTAGTTTTCTTTTATTTTTTATCACTTTGCAATTCTGAAACACCCTTTATACTTACCAAGACGTATGTTAAGTTGATCTCATAAATAATTATCATGTATACAAACTGGTGCATGTAAAAAATATGTAAAAAAATAGTACATTGACGTTTGCCTTCAAGCCATTTTCTAATCTTAAACTTTAATAAGATAACGAATGTAAATAACTTGAAATAATGGTGTAATGGATAATAACCTCTATTATTTACGAAACCACTATATGTCATATATAATATGCAAAAACAATGCGGGTTAGCAATGAGGTAATTCCAATTAGCATGTTGATCGTACCGACGAATAGGAAAGGTTAAAGCGAACGTTCTTGGGCATTAATAACAAATGCGTTTCTTTAAATAAAACCAGTACGGATTAACCGACCCGCTTGTTTGCTTCGAATTGTTATGCAAATTGTCTCAAACGCCATATGCAGGTAGCGATTGTATCAACAAAGGCAGGGCGCACTTATATGAAGTCGTTACTTTTGATTAGTTATACATTATGCTGTATTTATTAGTATACATGGCAATGATGGCCAAGAAGTAATATTTGTTTTGTATATTCCGTGGTATTATGTAACTCAATTCTATTATTTCAATATTGTTTGTTCTGCGATACAATTATCCAAATTTTAGCTCCGTTTACAGTATTGCCAATCGTTGCGACATGTTACCAATATATCGATGTACACGTGTACACCCTGTATAATTCCGTTATTTATTACCATGTTTTCTATTTTTGTGTTTACGTACCTACATTTTCACAGAATGCAAATTTTGTTGGAAAATAAATATTATTAGTATTAGTTACTGTTTTGTTTTACTAGGCAGAGTGCATGTTTCATTATTAAATTACAATTAACTGAATGGAAGGTAACGACGACCTTCACCTTCACACGAAATACATGAACACGCGTGGATTCTGGTTTTATTTCCGATAGAGCACCGAGAGCGTTCGCCACATTTAGGTTTTTGTGTAGACTGGCTTTACCAGTTTGTTTATTTTCATCCGGAAACGGACTTTGAAGATGATTCTACGAACACGTTAAGCAATTTAATGGATAATAAGCACCAAGGCAAATTTCCAAAATCCTAGTTTCACGTAATAATAATATTCAAAATGGATGTCGTCTGACCTAATGGCAATGCTGGCAATAAAATGTAAATGCTGCGTTCGTAATATTTCGAGAAAGTGCCAAAATAGAAGTGGTTTGATTTTGAGAGTGGAAGCAGATACAAAAAGTGTATTATTAAAATATAAATTTCTCGTTTTGTGCACCGTACAGCATAACGATTTCCATGATTAATTATGAATGGACGAAGAAGAAATCAACCAAAGTCATTGATCATTCATATAAACAGGGTACGTATTAGGGATGGGCGATATTTGACGTATCTGTGATTTTTCACTGGTATTGCAAAATCACAGATCGTTACTGTAACCAATAGGCGAATTTCACTACTACTTAAAATCACTGCTACTTAAAATAACTGTTACTTAAAATCACTGCTACTTAAAATCACTGCTACCAAAAATCACTGCTACTTAATATCACTGTACTTAAAATCACTGCTACTTAAAATCACTGCTATTTAAACTGTGACTATTACTTAAAACATAATTGTAAGAAGACTGTACAAGGTGGCATTTCTAAATGTTATTTAATATTCATTATTTTATTCTCCCATTTTTGCAGGGTATTGTATTTAAATTTTGAATAAATGTTTAATAAAAAAGATAAATATTTATAAAATGCCATAGTATACCGTATAAAAGGAAAATAATTACAACTTATGTACTACAATTATTAATTAATTAATTAAGATTTTATAAAAACGAAAAAATGGTGATCATGTTACTTTCTCCGACTTGATGGTATCATTTATATTTACGCTTTCATGGTTTATTTTCAATTCAAATCATGTTTAAAATGTACATACAGCGTTTTGTAGAATCGGATAAAACTGACGTTTAAAACGTCAAAATGATGAAAGATGGAACAATTATACTGCAAATTCAAAAACTCAGTTTACTCAAAAACTAAAGCGATTAAAAAAAAACTTACTTGCTATGAATTTGCTCTAACTATTATCGTTTCATAATTATAAACTAAAAATAAAAAAATAATATTAAATTTTTTTCTCGATTAAAAATGATTTTATGAAAAATATTTTCAAGCAAAAGATGTTAATTTCTTTGTTGTCTTCTATATTTGTTTAAATGTTTTTGTGTTATTTTTCATATTTAAAAAAATATTGGAGAAAAAGAAAAAACGGTTAAGGTAAACGCCCACTTCCGGTGTACGAAATTTTACCAAAAGCTTTTCAGTTCTTCAGATAAGACTTATGTTCAAAGTTTCATATTAATTGCTCTATTAGTTTTTGAGATACAGGGCGCACAGACACACACACAGACATACACAGACACAAATTTTTTTTTCCAGAAATTGTTGAAATGGCATTAAGGGACCCCAAAACGGATATTTTCGTAAAAAAAAATTGAAAAAAAATCATGATCACAATACTGTCTCGTACTTCGTAACGGAGAAAGTAAAAATTATCTTACCCTGCATGGAATTGAACCACAAACTCGCTGTGATCGAAAGTAATGAGTCCGACGACTTAATAAACCCAAAATGGCTCAAAATTCATTTTAATTTAAGATTCGGTGCAAATATCTAAACATATATTTTAAAATAATATCACGAAACTAATTTTGAAATTTCAAACTTCATGAACTGAAAAAAAAATAAAATAAAAACAATTTACCAAACTGCGAAAATCTCCAAATTCCTGAAAATTGTTGAATTTTTGAGCCCCAAATTGATTTTGAATAATGGATACTTCGGCCGCTGAGGATAACTTTTTTTTATGGAATTTTGTCTGCACACTTTATTTTTTCTTCTACGAAGTTTAAAAAAATTAAAACTAAAAATTCCCAAAAATCCATATCTCCATTAAAAACTGGAATTTACAAAAACCAAATTGATTTTGAATTAGCTATACTTCGGCCATTGAGGGTGATTTCTTATGAAATTTTGTCTGCGCGTTTTATATTTTTTCTGCGACGTTTTCATTCAAGTACTAAAAAAAATAAAACTAAAATTTTCAAAAATTCATATCTAAATTAAAAATTGTTGAATTTACAAAATCCAAATTTATTTTGAATAAGCGATACTTCAACTATTGAGGATATGGTTTTAAGGAATGTTTTCTACGCGTTTTATATTTTTTCTGCGTTGTTTTCATTCAAGTGCTCAAAAAATTAAAACGAAAATTTTCAAAAATCCATATCTCTATTGAAAATTATTGGATTTCCAAAAACCGAATTGATTTTGGATTAGCTATACTTCGGCCATTGAGGATGATTTTTTATGGAATTTTGTCTGCGCGTTTTATATTTTTTCTGTGATGTTTTCATTCAAGTGCTCAAAAAATTCAAATGAAAATATTCAAAAATTCATATCTCCATTAAAAATTGTTGAATTCACAAAAACCAAATTAATTTTGAATAAGCGATACTTCAACCATTGAGGATATTTTTTTAAAGAATTTTTTCTACGCGTTTTACATTTATTTCTGCGACGGTTTCATTCAAGTGCTCAAAAAATTAAAAAGAAAATTTTCAAAAATCCATATCTCTATTGAAAATTGTTGAATTTACAAAAACCAAATTGATTTTGAATTAGCTATACTTCGGCCATTGAGGGTGATTTCTTATGAAATTTTGTCTGCGCGTTTTATATTTTTTCTGCGATGTTTTCATTCAAGTACTAAAAAAAATCAAACTAAAATTTTCAAAAATTCATATTTAAATTAAAAATTGTTGAATTTACAAAAGCCAAATTAATTTTGAATAAGCGATACTTCAACCATTGAGGATATGGTTTTAAGGAATTTTTTCTACGCGTTTTATATTTTTTCTGTGATGTTTTCATTCAAGTGCTCAAAAAATTAAAACGAAAATCTTCAAAAATCCATATCTCTATTGAAAATTGTTGGATTTACCAAAACCGAATTGATTTTGAATTAGCTATACTTCGGCCATTGAGGATGATTTCTTATGGAATTTTGTCTGCGCGTTTTATATTTTTTCTGCGATGTTTCATTCAAGAGATCAAAAAAATAAAACTAAAATTTTCAAAAATTCATATCTCCATTAAAAATTGTTGAATTTACAAAAACCAAATTAATTTTGAATAAGCGATACTTCAACCATTGAGGATATGGTTTTAAGGAATTTTTTCTATGCGTTTTATATTTTTTCTGCGATGTTTCCATTCAAGTGCTCAAAAAATTAAAACGAAAATTTTCAAAAATCCATATCTCTATTGAAAATTGTTGAATTTAGAAAAACCAAATTAATTTTGAATAAGCGATACTTCAACCATTGAGAATATGGTTTTAAGGAATTTTTTCTACGCGTTTTATATTTTTTCTGTGATGTTTTCATTCAAGTGCTCAAAAAATTAAAACGAAAATCTTCAAAAATCCATATCTCTATTGAAAATTGTTGGATTTACCAAAACCGAATTGATTTTGAATTAGCTATACTTCGGCCATTGAGGGTGATTTCTTATGAAATTTTGTCTGCGCGTTTTATATTTTTTCTGCGATGTTTCATTCAAGAGATCAAAAAAATAAAACTAAAATTTTCAAAAATTCATATCTCCATTAAAAATTGTTGAATTTACAAAAACCAAATTAATTTTGAATAAGCGATACTTCAACCATTGAGGATATGGTTTTAAGGAATTTTTTCTATGCGTTTTATATTTTTTCTGCGATGTTTCCATTCAAGTGCTCAAAAAATTAAAACGAAAATTTTCAAAAATCCATATCTCTATTGAAAATTGTTGAATTTAGAAAAACCAAATTAATTTTGAATAAGCGACACTTCAACCATTGAGGATATGGTTATAAGGAATTTTTTCTATGCGTTTTATATTTTTTCTGTGATGTTTCCATTCAAGTGCTCAAAAAATTAAAACGAAAATTTTTAAAAATCCATATATCTATTGAAAATTGTTGGATTTACAAAAAGCAAATTGATTTTGAATTAGCTATACTTCGGCCATTGAGGGTGATTTCTTATGGAATTTTGTCTGCGCGTTTTATATTTTTTCTGCGATGTTTCATTCAAGAGATCAAAAAAATAAAACTAAAATTTTCAAAAATTCATATCTCCATTAAAAATTGTTGAATTTACAAAAACCAAATTAATTTTGAATAAGCGATACTTCAACCATTGAGGATATGGTTTAAAAAAAAATTCAACGCGTTTTATATTTTTTCTGCAATGTTTTCATTCAAGTGATCAAAAAATTAAAACGAACATTTTCAAAAATTCATATCTCCATTAAAAATTGTTGAATTTACAAAATTTACAAAAACCAAATTAATTTTGAATAAGCGATACTTCAACCATTGAGGATATGGTTTTAAGGATTTTTTTCTACGCGTTTTATATTTTTTCTGCGATGTTTTCATTCAAGTATTAAAAAAATTAAAACGAAAATTTTCAAAAATCCATATCTCTATTGAAAATTGTTGGATTTACCAAAACCGAATTGATTTTGAATTGGCTATACTTCAGCCATTGAGGATGATTTTTTATGGAATTTTGTCTGCGCGTTTTGTATTTTTTCTGCGATGTTTTCATTCAAGTGCTCAAAAAAATAAAACTAAAATTTTGAAAAATTCATATCTCCATTAAAAATTGTTGAATTTACCAAAACCAAATTAATTTTGAATAAGCGATACCTCAACCATTGAGGATATGGTTTTAAGGAATTTTTTCTACGCGTTTTATATTTTTTCTGCGATGTTTTCATTCAAGTGTCAAAAATTAAAACGAAAATTTTCAAAAATCCATATCTCTATTGAAAATTGTTGGATTTCCAAAAACCGAATTGATTTTGGATTAGCTATACTTCGGCCATTGATGATGATTTTTTATGGAATTTTGTCTGCGCGTTTTATATTTTTTCTGCGATGTTTTCATTCAAAAAATTAAAACGAAAATTTTCAAAAATTCATATCTCCATTAAAAATTGTTGAATTCACAAAAACCAAATTAATTTTGAATAAGCGATACTTCTACCATTGAGGATATGTTTTTAAAGAATTTTTTCTACGCGTTTTATATTTTTTTCTGCGACGGTTACATTCAAGTGCTCAAAAAATTAAAACGAAAATCCTCAAAAATCCATATCTATTGGTTAATGATTTTATTTCAAAATAATCCTTCGAGAACAGAGCAAATAATCTTTCAAAATATGCGTTTTTTCAGAGGTAAAAAAAAAATAGGAAAACATTTGCGCGTGCCAAAAACTTTATACCTTGTTCGTCATCAGACAGAATATGCATCTGTTGTATGGTCATCCAGCAACTAGAAACTGTTCCAACTTTTCAAATTAACTGAACAACCATTCTGTTTTTTGCAAAAATCTCCAAATACTTCTCAAATTTTGAACTGAATCAAGGATAGTCGTGTATTTATTTGGTATAGCAGATAATATAGCCAAAATATTACCTTCAGTCACAGGTATAATATCAAAAAGAACACTATTTACGTGACTAGGTGGACAAATATTAGTAGAATCATATCAAAAAGATTTTTGAGAAACCATTAACAATTTCAGAAGGTGTTACGTGATCACAGTCACAGTTTAAAATCACTGATATTAGAAAGTAGCAATCACAGGTAGCAACGTGATTCTAAAGTAGCAGTTTTACCCATCTCTAGTACGTATGCATATACATTAATAAACGATTTCGAAGGCAAATTTAACTTTCCATTTTTTTTAAATACTCCATTTCATTTCTACTATACATTTTAGACTGCAGTTCATTTAATGTTGATAACTCATTCATTCTGTTATTATTCATCTTCTTAATCGTTGCACAACAAACTATGATTTCCATTAAAAAGTGTATGTCAAAATTTATCGCTTTGTATATATTGAGTTATCTTAAAAATACAAATTAAAACCGATTGGTAATGTAAACAAAACCTTTGATCTTGAACTCCTAAGTAAGATTTGCATAATCCTAAGGTTAGCTCTATCTTTTGTTGGTCAGATCATATTTATAAATAGAATCACTGAATTATTATCTCTTAGGTCTTAAGTTATAAGTAATATCCTTTAACTTGTAACTATTATTTTTTCAAAATCATTTAAAATCATGTAATAATAATAATTGCTTTGCTTAACGACTATAGTACACTGGTGGAAAAAAAATGAAAAACTTGAAATTCGTGAAATATCGACCATTTTCAAACCGCCCTAACTCGGCGTATTTTCGATCGATTGTGATGAATCTTTAAGAGCGAAAAACTTTGAAGTGTCTTCTTTAAAGCTATGTATGCGACCTTAAGCGTAACCCCTTCCGCCCCTCTCTGGCACCCCTGTGAAAAAAAATGTTTTTTTGAGGAAACCATGTCCAACTTTGACGATGCTATGGATTTTGGGGTATCCACCTGCAACTACCCAGCAATAAACATTTTTTATCACGTCGGCATCAAAAAATATAAAGTTTGGGCCAAAACGGCAAAAGGTAGATATTCAAAATGAATAATTTTAATTTTTTTGTAACAATAGCAACCATGGCTACCAAATCTTGTCGAGAAAATCTAGGATATCCACCTGTAACTGCTCAGCAATGTCCATTTTGTAGTACCAGAATTTTGTTATTTGATTGTCTAATTAAGATAAACGTATAATTTTATGTTTTAAGGATATATCCTATTGTTTTAAGTAATTAAATGGATAGGTTATTTGAATTTGTAGGTGATACCAAGGAAAATAATTTATTTTCATATATGGTGGAGGCGCCGAGTTATTGCTAGAAATATTGTTAACTTCACATGCATTAATTCTTCATTTTGTTTAAACAAACCTTTTTGACAGCCTGGTACGGCCGTTGTCAATGCTACCATGACAAATATTTTTAAAATATCTGCTCGATGTACAAAAAATAAAAAGCCTCCGTCGCTACTTCACCAACACACTTCATCCAATGTCACTAAAGATGTCAAAAAAGTTTAATCTATCGGTGGATACAGTATACGAAGAAATTAACATAAATTTGATTCGGGCAATAATGTAAATGTTTAGAAATGAGTACTATTTTAAACAAATATTTACAACCTAACCTTGTAAAAATCACGCCAGGGCATAATTTGAATTTCTAAACAAATGCCTTGAAAATGATTCAGGAATATTTTGCACACCGAATTTGTAATACAGTTATGCAGAAACGTATGATGTAATTATGTTGAAATTCATGGCTATAAAATGCGATAGGTAATGAATCAAATAATAAGGAAGTAACTGGAAAATATCTTACGCTCATTAAAGCTATTTCATAATTTATTTGTGTGTATTAGAATAATATTGCTTTTGACGACAATATTTACACACTTGCACCAATTGGCCTAAGAAACACACTTTTATCTTGTTTCACTTCTGTGGTGAAAATTCTCCATATCCTACAGCAGGTAGCTAAAATAAGACCTAGAAATTTAACACACCCGGTCTCACAGACCAGTAGGTCACCATTGGCAGGTTAAAAAATGTTGAATTAAAATCAATCCATTTAAACATCAAATCGCCACTGCCCTCCCATTGCCAATACCCTGGATAAACTCTTTGGCGAAAAATTGTCCTTCAAGAACTGAAACAACCTTTGAATATCTAAATACCTAAAATACGCGATCTTTCAGAACCTCTAACTTACAGAATGTAGGGCTTGGTTTCTTAGTAATATTTAAGGTCATCGTAAATCCAAGTAAAAGCATTCTTGGTTTTGAGATAACCTTAAATATTCATTCGTCTTAAAACTGTTTTAATTGCAAACGTCTAGCTTTATAGGTTTTTTAGTAATAAAATGAAAACGAAATTCCAAAATTTCGCACTTTTCGAAAATCTCAAAAATAAAAATGTGTTTCAGATTATTTTTGGACCCCTTAATGATCAACTTTGCCCCAATTTAACCGACTCTCCATCTCTTTAAATAACCAATCCCCGTACATTGTGGCGAAATACGCATACCCTTTATACAGGGTGTCCTAAATAGAGTAGGATTGCATGGGTATCTTTCTTAAGGTGCCTTTACATTGTATGATTTATCATATTATTTCGTCACGTATAAAATCACACAGACGGCTTAGCTTATGATTTTTATGATATTGAGTTTACACTGTATGAGAACGTTTTGTGAATGCGTGTGATTTCTGCGCGTGGCACGATGATGAACAGTTTGGTTATGTTTACTTTTTGTAGTTTATGCTATGAGTAAAGTGGGAATATATAAGATATTAAGCAATGATTAAGGAATAATCACGTCTGAGGGCCATTGCAATGTGTCATTTAGTAATATTACGCCGAAAAGAATTATGTGTAGTAGAAAAAAATAATGGGAAAAGAAGGCTTTGGGCACATCAGTGTTTTCTGCGACGTGATTATGAACGGGGCATGTCAAATTTAGGATTAATTGTTGTGATTCCAGTCAATTTTCTACTCCGTCGATAATGTAGTTCCTTGACATTATCGGTAATCATATGAAAAATCATAGCAAATAGGCGCTGTTCTATTCCCAAAATCAGGCTGTGATTCGATATGATTTTCCTTATGACTAGTTCTGTATGATAAATCATACAATGTGAACATAAAATTTGTGGCTATGACAAAATCATATGATAAAATCATGTGGTAAATCATACAATGTAAAGCCACCTTTATTCTTAAAGCTAGGGATCTGGTTAAATGGGCAATGTTGTGCAGTTTTGTATGCTGGTTCAGATAATGTTGAAACATTTTCAAAATTCCGCGCAGTTTATTTATTATTAGAAATTATTTTAAAAAAATCTCGATTTTCTAAAAAAAAAAATTTCAACGACAATTGCCCTCATTTACTTACTAACCAATGAAATCGAATAACGTTGATGAGATGATCCAATAAAATTCTAATTACGATGCGTAACAGACCACGCTCTATGTTATGCATGGCAATTTACCCTGGGTCGTATCTAATCAGATAATCTCTCATGTTGGTATTGCCTAGCAACGCGTTGGTTCATTTTCTATAGCGTATAAAACGTCAGTTATTGCCGGACTTTTAAGCAGTTTGCTCCTGAATTCGATCTGTTTGTATTTTCGGGTGAAGTGTTAGTGCTTTCATCAGTAATAGTATTCATAGGCATTTCTCAAAATCTTGGTAAGCTCATTTTTACTACAATTATTGTGGCGCAGATAAATACACGTCTGACACTTGGTGTCACTAAATTTAATTTTTCAAATTAAGAAGTGTGAACTTTCTGTTCGGCCAATTGTCTTCCCGAATCTAACTCGTGACTGATTTTTCCTAGGCAATTATTAGCGACTGGATCACTCTTGCTTGTTGCTTCTAGAAAATCGTGATCCTGCCGCTAATAATTGCCGGCAAAATCATAGGCACTCGTTATATTACTGTTGATAACTATACTATATTTTTTATTGGCCAACAAGATCTGGTGATTTTATTATGATGTTGGATATTTGATTGCTCTGGTTGTAATTCCGACTTTTGTCTTTAAAATAAATTTGAGGTTATATTTTCCGCATGGTTGCCATGTGCTTAATTACCCTATCATAAAGATTAATTAAGTGGCGAAACAGGTTTCATTTATAGAGGGTTGTTTAAAATCATAGGTCAGTCGTATTGAAAATTGCGAAAAACACAACCCAAATAATTCAAAATATTATATTATACAGGGTGCCAGTTTTTGGAGCTCAAGCATGGGGATCTCGGTTATTTGAAGAGACACAAGGTCGGTTAAATTAGGGCAAAGTTGCTCAATCTGGGATGTAACATAATGCCGTTTTGAAACATAAAATATTCCGACTACTTCCGAAGATATCCGAAAAAAATCGAAATTTTTAAAAAATGTTTTTATTTTTTGCGAGACTATTTATAGAGATACTTCAAAACAATTGACACTTTATCATTGCCACTTTGTACGCTCTACAAGGTGGTGATATAATAATAAAAATTCGACGTTTCGATTTTCGGGAAACATCATCAACTTGGTTTTTTCTAATGGGCGCCATCTTGTATTTTTACATTTTTAAATAAAGATTTTTTTTCTGATTACGGTGATATGTCATGTGTTGGGGTTTGGTCTAGCAGTTTAATGGATATACCAAAAATCCTGTTTTTGCAAAGAGTGCCTCGGAAATGACAGCTACACTTTTGTTTAATAAAGCAATTTTTGACACTTCGACTGAATTTCGTTTAGCCTGACCAACAGTTCCAAAACTGGTATACATTTATAACTAAATGCCGTTTTCAAGTGAAGAAAAACACGATATGCTAGAACTTTATTACGCATCGCATCGAAATGTGAAAGTTATAGTTCAGCCGTTGAGAGCTGACGGTGAGTCATGCATTTTCGTACTAAGAATTGCTTTGCATTTTATATCTATCTTTTTCTGTCACGTATGAAATAGTATGAAATAAAAGACGAAACGTGTGTCTGCGTGTTAAAGAATGGGGCAGCGTAAACGTAGGTCTAAGCTCACGCATGACTCTTGCATCGCATTGGCACGCTTCATATAAACACACAAAACACCCGAGCGCTACGTCAAATGACATAACCGTAAAAAGTTTGTTTATATTGCGCTTTAGATTTCATTTCAATCGAGTTAATACCCAATTAATTCATCTTGCTCAGAAATATCAAAATCAACAATGAAACCAACTGTTACAATAATTCCTCTATTACGTAAACCGGTCTGAAAATATATAAGGTGGTGCGCGAGAATTTTTAAATATCCCGCCAATGAAAATCAGCGCGGCACCAAATTTTCTTACAGACATAGGTTTACTTAAATCTTGATTCATGCGATTTTAAGCGATGAGTCACAGGCAGCTCTCAGCGGCTTGACTTTACTTCGGAAACATACCTTCAGCGGTATCCAGAAAGACAACAACCTGCTGAAAATTATTTTCTGATTCTTCATAGAAATTTAGCTGAGTTTGGTGCATTTTCTAAGCCTAGAATACGTGTTCATAGGCCCAACGGAAATGAAATGGAGTCTTGAAAAAACATAAGTATCGCCCCTTTAAAATTAATATCGCGCAAGTTTTACATCCAGGAGACACTGAACGAAGAGTAACGTTTTGTAGGAACATCATGACGCTGTTATTGCAAAATCCCCATTTTCTTTCCAACGTGATATTCACGAATGAGTGCAAGTTTACCAACACAGGCATGTTCAATCATCACAATGAACATGTATAGTCCGTTGAAAATCCACACGAACACCAAGGACGGCGACCACAAGCACGTTTTGGTCTAAATGTATGGGTTTGTTTATTTGGCGATAAGATCATTGGCCGTACATTTACGAAGACAATTTGACTGCAGATGGGTATTTGCACTTTTTAATGACTTACCTGACCGATTACATCGATGACAACATTTGCCTCAACCGCCTAAATAGCCTTTGGTTCCAGCAAGATGGAGCTCCACCACATAACGCCAGAAGAGTGTCTCATTACTTGTCTCAAATATTTCCCGACAGAGTTATTCCAAATAGTGGGGAACGTTGGCCGGCACGTTCGCCAGATCTTTTAGATCCATTAGATTTTTATTTATGGGGCGCTATGAAAAACATAATTTATAAATCTGTACCCACCGATATCAATGACTTGCAAAGAAATATCATTACAACTTTAAGGACCAAAATAAGAAGAAGGAATGTTTTAAGATCAATACAAAATTTAAGAAGACGCATACAGCTATGCTCGGAGATGGAGGGTGAGCCATTCGAGCACCTCTTATATATTTTTTATAAATTTATTTATTTTTCATGCTCTAATTTCATTATATGTTATAAAAGTAAAGGCCTATTATTATTATTATTATTACGTTATGAATTTTAATAGTATTTTTCTACTTTTAATATCTTATAATGAAATAGGAATATAAAATAAGTTTGCGTTAGTTTTGTATTATTGTTTAATAAATTGCTTTATTAAACAAAAGTGTAGCTGTCATTTCCAAGGCACTCTTTGCAAAAACAGGATTTTTGGCATATCCATTAAACTGCTAGACCAAACCTTAATACATGACACATCACCGTAATCAGAAAAAACATCTGTATTTGAAAATGTAAAAATACAAGATGGCGCCCATAAGAAAAACAAAGTTGATGATGTTTCCCGGAAATCGAAACGTCGAATTTTTATTATTATATCACCACGTTATAGAGCGTACAAAGTGGCAATGATAAAGTGTTAATTGTTTTGAAGTATCTCTATAAATAGTCTCGCAAAAAAATAAAAACATTTTTTGAAAATTTCGATTTTTTTCGGATATCTTCGGAAGTAGTCAGAATATTTTATGTTTCAAAACGGCATTATGTTACACTCTATTACACTCTAGATTGGGCAAGTTTTCCCTAATTTAACCGACCTTTTATCTCTTCAAATAACCGAGATCCCCATGCTTGTGCTCCAAAAACGGGCACCCTGTATATCTTAAGTATAAGGATTTCGTAACAATAACTAAAGTAAGTTGCGTAAAAGAGTTATAAAGCATACTTTTTCAACAGAAGCTGTGATTAACGCTGGGATAAGCTTCTTGACTGGCACCCACGATTCATTGAAAATTTCTTGGCATCTTCAACCGATCATATGCGAATATTTTTCAAATTACTTACCATCTTAAAACAAAATTAAAAATATATTACCCAAAATAATTTTTTTGTTGTCTGCATTATTGCCTTAGAAGGTTGAATTTTAACTAACATTTAAAACTTTTTTCCACATTTTCAATAATTATTGATTGATATTTGATTTTTTGAGAAAATCGGGATTTTCCATTTTTTTATAATTCTAAAAATTTTGAAAATTTCTCAACATAATCTGAACTGGCATACAAAACTGCACAACATTTCCCATTATCCAGATCTCCAGCTTTAAGAATAAGAAAAATACCTATGCAATCCTACTCTATTTAGGACACCCTGTATAAACAACCACCCCACTTTTTAAAAAGTTCGGAACCGTCTCGGGGAACCTCAAAATGGATATTTCAAATTCGTACGAAATCACAAAATCGAAATACTGTAAAAAGTAAAAAAGTAATACTTTCCAAGAGAAAACAATACAGACATTAAGATCATCGCTTCTTTCAACATCTATTTGGTTTTGGTTTTTGAAAATACGCCTTAAATTTTTTTTTTTTTGGTATTTTTCAAACAATAATGGAAAAATCAGTGGCGGCTCGTAGAACATGTTGATGGTAGAGCCATTTATACAATATACAACCCCTCCCCCTTTTTTTGAAGAAAGAACAATTTATCTTCCTAGACCAAAGTAACTAGCGAAAAAGTGTTTTAATAATTATTTTAAAATTCTTACTGAGCTTGAAACTTCAGATAGTGCCATGGCTCCTTGGCTCTATATAACGAGTCGCCCCTGGAAAAAATTAATGTAGTATTATAAATAAAATTTCACAAAAACTACATTAAATTTTCTTTTGAAATCAAGGTTTATTAAAATTATTCGAAAATATGTACTCAAATTTTGGCGTCGTTGAAAATCCATTTTCAAATCAAATCTCTTTATTCACTTTGATCACATAAAATACATTGCAATGAACAAAAACGCATCTTTGTATGGTGGATGTGAACGTCAGATAATAATAATTAATGATTATAGATATTACACTAACATTCAATACAATGTCGTTTTTAAATCTAATTGATATTTAAAAATACCTCAGTTTTAGAGTACGTGAATTTATGAAAATGTGACTGAAAAAAAATTCGACGAGAAAATAAATATAAAACGCGAAGGTTAAATTTCAAAAAAAGCATATTACTTCGTACTTTTAAAACCCCTTTGGATTTTGATAATTTACCAATTTACAATCTAGTAATGAATTTTCGAAACTTTTGAGCAACGTTGAAAAAAAAAACTTGGTAATAATTGCACAAAAATTTGGGTTTATAAAATAAGAAACGGGGCCCGCGGTGGTCTTGTGAGTAGAGCTCCTGCTCAGGGGCCTCGTGGTCGTGGGTTCGAATCCCATTCGGACGGTCACTTTTTCGGACTCATTATATATAATAAATAATGATTATATATATAAATAAATATGAGTAATCAAAACGAAATAGTTAAATGGTACCTCTGGCAGAATGGACTAACTTCCTAAGCAAAAAAAAAAACACATAAGTGTTGTGTTATTTTTCAATTCCATGTTTTTTATTGCTCCAATATTGAATAAAAAAACATTTTGTTTTCAGCAGCTAAGCATTAGCTAAGGTATAAACTACTTATCCACAAAAAAAATCGTCCACAATTAAATGTAAATGTAATATTTCTCCTCGAAAAAGTTCTTTTAACCTCACATTATTGTTTTTCTACACAGGGTGTAACACAAAACAGGCTCATCCCTACAATTATTTTTTGTTATTTGACATAACAATTTGAAATTTGGTATACCTATACTACAAGCAAATTTAGTTTGGTTTAGAGTTAAAAAAAATTTAGTTGCACTTTTTGGTTTACAAAAAGAAGTGACATTAATTTCTAAATTTTATACATAATTCCCTGTATATTTTCTCATTTTAGGATTCAGGACGTAATTTTACATACAAACAAATCAAGTGTTTATTTGAAAACAAATCACAATAGTATTTTTTTTATGACTTACTAGAATTAAATAGACTTAAAGAAAAACACAATTAACCGATTTTATTTTATAGTTTATTGTAGACTAGTGGCTGCAAATTATAATTTGATAATTTTTACTTTCTAAGTTACGAAGTAAGAGAAAGTATTGTAATCGTAAACATTTTTTCATTTTTTTTTTATAGGAAATATTCGTTTCGAGTCCCTAGAGGCGATTCAACAATTTATGGAAAAATTGTTTTGTGTCTGTGTGTATGCGCGCTGTATCTCAAAAACTAAAAAAAGCAATTGAATTGCCATAAAACTTTGAACATAAGTTTTATTTGACAATCGGAAGAACTGAAAAGTAAAATTTCGTAGAGTGGGTGTTTACCGTAACTATTCTTTTTTCTTTTTCGTTTTCTTCCAATAAATTTTTAAATATGAAAAATACAAGACAACAAAAAAACATCTTTTGTTTGAAAATATTTTTCCAAATATTGTTTTTCGAACGAAAAAGATTTATTTCATATTTGGTTTATAATTATGAAACGATAAAAATCACTTAAAATTTATATCAAATAATAATTGTAGAGAATGACAAAATAAACATCCTATTAAGAACAAGTTTTCTTTCGAAATCTCTTTAGTTTTTGAGATATTAAAATGTAAAGTATAATTTATTATTTCCATCTTTCATAATTTTGACGTTTCAAACGCCCAGTACTATTCGATCCTATTAAACCGCTCGATGCACATTCAAAATATGATTTAAATTGAAAATAAACAAAGAAAGCGTAAATATAAATAACTATGATACCATCAAATCGGAGAAAGTAACATGATGGGCAATTCACCATTTTTTTAAATACGTCAAGTTTCTCAAATGGAAATATTACGCCTTATTATGATTTTTTAAGGTTATTATTCTATCTATCCAAATGTATTTATGTGAACAATGTGAAACTAAAGAAAATAGAAACAAATTGGCCGAATTCTTAAGTGCCAACAGGTGCAAGGTGTACATTTTGGACATCTATTATAATTTTATTTTTGTTGTTGTTTATTATTTGTACTAGAATAAGTAGTTGTTGTTTGTCAAAGCTATTGGCTTACTTTATCGAAAATTGCATTTGCTAAATAAATTCACTGATAATTTTAATGTTCATTCCTTTTTTCCATGGTTTTACAAGTTCCACATACATACATTTGGATAGATAAGATATTAACCTTTTAAAAAATCCATGTATCTATTAGAAAAATGGTGATGTGGCCATCATGTTACTTTCTCCGGTTTGATCGTATACAAGTTATATAATATACTAGTTATTTATATTTATAATTTTATGGTTTATTGTACATCGAGCGTTATGCAGGATCGAATGATAGAGACGTTTGAAACTACAAAATTATGAAAGGTGAAATGATCTTTATCGTTGACACAATTTTTTCCAGAAATTTCTGAAATCGCCTTTAACCACTTCAAAACGGATATTTTCGTTAAAAATAAAATCGAGAAATTTTCACGATCACAAAGGGTAAACAATTCGCCCATAAAAATAAATAATTCATTAACTTGAGACAACCTCACTTATTGCATTATTATTTGATAAAAGTAATAAAGACGAAAAATAGCCTGAATATATGAATATTCAAATAACGAACAGGGGGGGATATTCATATATTCTATAATTACTTTTAATAAATAATTCAGGTTAAAAAATCTAAAACATACGGCAAAGTAAATCGTAATTTTGGTCAAAATAAAGAATATTTGAGCCAAAATACAGAAAATTTAAATATTGTTTCCCCATCAGAACACTTACAGACCGGTTTCGACCGTACAGGTCTCATCAGTAAAGTTAGTTGCTAATGAAGAACGAAAATTACCATTGGAATTTACGCAGAAAAAATAAAAAATTTGAAAAAAAAATCGAAAATACAGATTTAAAATATGCGCCAAAAAAAAACTAACATTTTGGTCTGAAAATGAGAAATTCAAAGCAAAAAAATGAATTTCAAGTAAAAGAAAAACCATTTTCCATTTTCAGTCCCCAAAATAAGCTTCGGATCAGAAATTCAAAAATAATGGAAAACAAATACAAAAAATCACGCATAAAAAAAACAATAACTCGCCTATACTAAAGAGCAAAATATCAAAACCTTGGACCAAAAAACGCGAAAATACCAGAAAAATAAAAATTCCTATATATAAATCAATAGTACAGGTTAAAATATAAAAAATATATAGTCCTAAAATTAATAATTCTCACTTAAAAAATGCGAACCTAATCGCAACTTTTAACAAATTAATAAAAAAATTAGGTAAAAATATATGAAATTTGAGCCAAAGGGTCAAAAATTTAGACCAAAGAAATCGAAATTACAGGTAAAAATGTAAAGTATAGACTAAAAAATCAAAAATCAACAATATAGACCAAAAAGTCGAAAATTGAATAAAACATCGAAAACTCGAGCCTAAAGATACAAAAATGCGGACTAAAAACTCGAAAATTTCAACAACAAAATCGGAAAATTTTAGCCAAAATAAATAATGTTTAGGCCAAAAAATGGTGATGTGGCCATCATGTTACTTTCTCCGATGGCGATGGTATCATAATTTATATTTACACTCTCATGGTTTATTTTCTATTTAAATCATATTTTAAATGTACATCGAGCGTTTTGTAGATTTGGATGAAACTGACGTTTAAAACCTCAAAATTATAAAAGATGGAAAAACTATACTTTAAATTCAAAAATTCAGTTTACTCAAAAACTAAAGAGATTTCGAAAAAAACTTATTCTTTATAAGTTCTTCATTTTAGCATTCTCTTCAATTATTATTAAAATAAATTTGCTGTAACTATTATTGTTTCATAATTATAAACCAAAAATGACAAAAAAATAAACTATTTGATAACTATTATTTTTCACACATTTACGAAAAATATTTTCAAACAAAAGATGTGAATTTCTTTATTTTCTTCAGGTTTTGTTTAAGTGCTTTTATAGTATTTTTCATATTTAAAAAAATATCGGAGAAAAACAAAAAACGGTTAAGGTAAACACCCACTTCCGGTGTACGAAATTTTACCAAAAGCTTTTCAGTTCTTTGGATTACCAAATAAGGCTTATCAAAGTTTGATGTTAATTGATGTAGTAGTTTTTGCGCATTTTAATTTATATCGCTCGTCAGCGACATAACCTAAAATTGTGGCACGTAAGTTGAGTTTAATAGTCAGTTTACTCAGAAACCAAAGAGATTTCGAAAAAACTTATTTTTTGTTGTTCAATTTGGCATTCTTTACAATTATTAATTATGTAAATTTGCTGTATTATCGTTTCATAATTATAACCAAAAATGAAAAAAAAATTAATAATTTTTTTTCTCCAATAAAAATGATTTTATGAAAAATATTTTCAAAACATGTTTATTTTTTCGTTGTCTTCAAAATTTATTTGAATGTTTTCGTAAAATTTTCCATATTTAAAAAATATTGGAAAAAAACAAAAAACGGTTAAGGTAAACACCCACTTCCGGCGTACAGAATTTTACCAAAAGCTTTTCAGTTCTTCGAATTGTCAAACAAAGCTTATGTTCAAAGTTTCGTGTTAATTGTTCTATTCGTTTTTGAGATACAGCGCGCACAGACACACACATGCATTTTTTTTACAGAAATTGTTGAAATGGCATCTAGGGACCCCAAAACGGATATTTCCGTAAAAAAAAATTTGTAAAAAAATTCACAATCACAATACTTTCTCGTACTTCGTAACGGAGAAAGTAAGAAAGATCGAATTATAATTTACAGGTTTGTATAGATCAAAGCTTATTGATGCAAAATTCATTTTTTGAAAAATAATTGACACTTGCCATTTTCAGGAACATAAGAACATTACAGAATTGTCAGTAAATAAATTTAACCAAAAACGAAAATATCCTGAATATAGGAATGTTCAACCTGTTCGTGATTCTGAAAAATTAAGTCTTATTACGACTATTTTCGTCTTTGTTAAATTTATTTAATGCATCTGCAACAAATGAGGTTGTCTCAAATTTATTTGTTAGTAAAATTCAAAAATAAGATATCACGTGTTCTATTTAAAAATTGCATCCGAACTACGTCTGCAGTACATTTTGTATGTTGGAAAATGAAGGTTATGCATGTTTGCAAATCAAACAACTTTTGTCGTTAAACTTCACCCGAGAACGCACTAACGAGACACACAGTACATACATTTATATGTTTCGTAATTTATCATTTTGTACATTAAATCTGTTTGTTTCAGCCTTGGTTTATCATCAAACACATAATTTGAATTACTTAACTGCTGCCTTGAAATACAACACAGAATTAAGTAATATTTTGCGGTGATAACTTTTTAACGGTTTCACTAACGACGAATTAATTGCATTGCTTTCCAAAATAGAAGTGAAAGCTTGCTCTGGAAAAGATCAAGTCGGTTTTATTCAATTGTACCGACCGTCATCTATTTTATTAATATCGAGTATTAAAGTCTGATGTGGATAAATCTTGAAACGCGTATTAAAATAGATATTTGCTGATTTAACTTCACAACCAATATCTGAAATTATCTGAAGTCATAAAACCTTTTAATAAATATTTATTCAGATGAAGTGTATGTTGTTTTATTTAAAATTTATAATGTTCAAAATTGGATCAGGCTCAGTGGTTAAAATATGTCTACATGTACAATTATTTATAATGACCATGATCGGTAGCGACTAGGGCTGTGCAAAAGAATCAATTAATCGATAATTTGATTAATGGATCATTTGATTAATCCGATCATTGGATCATTTAATTATTTAGTAAATCGATTAATCCGATCATTTGATTAATCGGTTGCTTGATTATTACTTAAAAAATAATCAATTAATATTAAATTAATCAATTATTCGATCATTTGATTAATCGATTATTTCATTATTTGATTCATCGAACAATCTTTTACTTGAATAAATGTTTTTATGCGTATATTTTAGCCATGTGAAGTTGGCACCCCCAAGCAATATTTTCGCATGGAAGGTTTTGCCCAATTTCGCCCAAGTTATGCCCAGTTTTGCCCAACGATTAGTTTGTTTTGCCCAAGTCCCGTTTAGCCATGAGTTAAAGGTCACAGTTTTCTGGTATAGCACCCCCATGAGCGATTTCACTAATATAACTTAGGGCACTGCTTTGCCCAAGTTTTGCCCAGTTTTGCCCAGTTACTAAAAAGTTGTGCCCACGCTCACAAGCGTCACAAAACCACAACCACTATTTCCGTCATCAAAAATGAAAAAATTTTGTTTTCGACAAATTAAAATTTATATAGTGTAACACGATCTATTGAGTTTTGCCCAGTTTTGCCCAAGCAACAGATTACATGTAGGCGGCAATAGAGAACCATGAGTCAATGTACTAAAAGTGAAGGACAACTTTAGCCGAAATCATAATGATGTCAAAAACGAAAAGGAAATGTTGTAACATTTTGCCCAAGTTATGCCCAGTTTTGCCCAATGATTAGTTCGTTTTTTCAAAGTCCCGTTTAGCCATAAGTCAAAGGTCAAAGTTTTATGGCGTGACACCCCCATGAGCGATTTCACTGAAATAAACTAGGGCACAGTTTTGCCCAAGTTTTGCCCAGTTTTGCCCAGTTACTAAAAAGTTTTTCCCACGTTCACGAGTGTCACAAATAATAAATGTAGAGTTTGCAAACCCAAAAATTACTGTTCTCATAAGTGTAGCATTTTTCCCAGAATGAAAAACACTCTTTAAATAAGTCTTAAGTTTTGCCCATCACAACACATGTTATACCAAAGTCTCTAGAGTATTGCCCAGGGTCATTGCTGTCCTAAAGACTTTATAGTTTCGCCCAGGACGAAAAACAGTATTTGAATACACCTAGAGTTTTGCCCAGGCCATACATCGATTTCACGACAAGTCTAGAGTTTTGCCCAGGACAAAACTCAGTGTTTGGATAAGTCTAGAGTTTTCCCAGGCCAGAAATCGATCATAAGATTGCTTAACGCGACTAACTTCGTACAGTGTTAAGATTTTAAAGAATGAATCGCCCATATATGTTTTTATATATGGTCCATATGGCTTGGGCAAAACTCTGGACTTGACATAAGATCGATTCCTGGCCTGGGCAAAACTCTAGACTTATCCACTGACTTATCACTGACTTTTGTCGTGGGCAAAACTCTAAACTTGTCGTGAAATCGACTCATGGCCTGGGCAAATCTCTGGACCTATCCAAACACTGATTTTTGTAATGAGCAAAACTCGAGAGTTTTTCTGAAATCGATTTATTGCCTGGGCAAAACTCTAGACTTACCATAACATCGATTCCTGGCTTGGGAAAATCTCTAAACTTATCCAAACTATTCACTTATCATAAAATCGATTTATAGCCTGGGCAAAACTCTAGACTTATCATAACATCGATTCCTGGCTTGGGTAAAACTCTGGACCTATCCAAACACATCGTAAGATCGATTTCTGGCCTGGGCAAACTCTAGACTTGTCGTGAAATAGATTTATGTCTTGGGCAAAACTCTAGAGTTGGTCTGAAATCGATTTATGGCTTGGGCAAAACTCTTGACTTATTCAAAGACTGATTTTTGTCTTGGGCAAAACTCTAGACTTGTTCTGAAATCGATTTATGTCCTGGGCAAACTCTAGACTTATCGTGAAATAGATTTATGTCTTGGGCAAAACTCTAGAGTTGTTCTGAAATCGATTTAAGGCCTGGGCAAAACTCTAGACTTATCATAACATCGATTCCTGGCTTCAGCAAAGCTCTTGACTTATCCAAAGACTGATTTTTGTCCTGGGCAAAACTCTAGACTTGTCGTGAAATCGATGCATGTCCTGGGCAAACTCTTGACTTATCGTGAAATAGATTTATGTCTTGGGCAAAACTCTAGAGTGTTCTGAAATAGATTTATGGCTTGGGCAAAACTCTGGACTGCTCGTGAAATAGATTTATGTCTTGGGAAAAACTCTAGAGTTGTTCTGAAATCGATGTATGGCCTGGGCAAAACTCTAGACTTATCATAACATCGATTCCTGACTTGGGCAAAACTCTGGACTTATCTAATCACTGATTTGTGGCCTGGGCAAAACTCTTCAGTTATAATAAGATCGATTTCTGGCCTGGGCAAACTCTAATCTTGTCGAGAAATCGATTTATGTCTTGGGCAAAACTCTAGACTTATCATATCATCGATTCCTGACTTGGGCAAAACTCTGAACATAACATAAGATCGATTTCTGGCCTGGGCAAAACTCTACAATTATCGACTAACTTAACACTGACTTTGTCCTGCGCAAATCTCTAACCTTGTCCTGAAATCGATTTATGGCCTGGGCAAAACTTTAGACCTATCATAACATCGATTCCTGGCTTGGGCATAATTCTGGACTTATCCAAACACTGATTTTTGTCCTGGGCAAAAGTCTAGAGTTGTTATGAAATCGATGTATGGCCTGGGCAAAACTCTAGACTTATCATAACATCGATTCCTGACTTGGGCAAAACTCTGGACATATCCAATCACTGATTTCTGGCCTGGGCAAAACTCTTCAGTTATAATAAGATCGATTTCTGGCCTGGGCAAACTCTAATCTTGTCGAGAAATAGATTTATGTCTTGGGCAAAACTCTGAACATAACATAAGATCGATTTCTGACCTGGGCAAAACTCTAGACTTATCAGAACATCGATTTCTCGGCATCGATGGCCTCGGCAAAACTCTAGACTTATCCATACGCTGATTTCGTCCTGGGCAAAACTATAAACCCTTTAGAACAGCAATGACCCTGGGCAATACTCTAGAGACTTCCGTATAACATGTGTTGTGCTGGGCAAAACTTAAGAATCATTTAAAGAGTGTTTTTCATTCTGGGAAAAATGCAGTAATTTTTGGCATCGCAAACTCTACACTTATTATTTATGACACTCGTGAACGTGGGAAAAACGTTTTAGTATCTGGGCAAAACTGTGACCTAGTTTATTTTAGTGAAATCGCTCATGGGGGTGTCACACCATAAAACTTTGACCTTTGACTTATGGCTAAACGGGACTTTGAAAAAACAAACTAATCATTGGGCAAAACTGGGCATAACTTGGGCAAAATGTTACAACATTTCCTTTTCGTTTTTGACATCATTGTGATTTCGGCTAAAGTTGTCCTTCACTTTTAGTACATTGACTCATGGTTCTCTATTGCCGCCTACATGTAATCTGTTGCTTGGGCAAAACTGGGCAAAACTCAATAGATCGTGTTACACTATATAAATTTTAATTTGTCGAAAACAAAATTTTTTCATTTTTGATGACGGAAATAGTTGTTGTGGTTTTGTGACGCTTGTGAGCGTGGGCACAACTGTTTAGTAACTGGGCAAAACTGGGCAAAACTTGGGCAAAACAGTGCCCTAAGTTATATTAATGAAATCGCTCATGGGGGTGCTATACCAGAAAACTGTGACCTTTAACTCATGGCTAAACGGGACTTGGGCAAAACAAACTAATCGTTGGGCAAAACTGGGCATAACTTGGGCGAAATTGGGCAAAACCTTCCATGCGAAAATATTGCTTGGGGGTGCCAACTTCACATGGCTGTATATTTTCTGTTTATGAATAAATGTTCCATGTCAAGCTTGATTTTTTTTCTTTGCAACTATCGTATGTTCATAAAAAAAACTTCAAGTGTGCCATGATTTTTTATTTTAAAAAATTTAAGTTGGCACGCATGTTAGGAATTGACATACAAAACGTCAGATCTTTCTAAAAGTCACAATTATTCCGTGATAAAAATGGTTTACAGCAACCAGCAAAAAATGTTACTAGTTGAAAGTTATTTTCGAAATGGGACTAAAGTGAACGGAAATTGGGTGTATTCATTCGACGCACCTTTGGCAGAGTTTCAGGAACAATTCCCTAACATTCTCATTATTTATGATGAATTTACCTTATCATGATCTGTTATGTCTCTGTAAGGAAGTGGTAGACTAGTCAAACGTACTCAGGATGCTATTAACACAGCCCAAGGAATTTTGGAAGGTGAACCTACATCTTCTCTGCTTCGTTTATCACAGCAAATGAATTTATCGGTAGGAACATGCCGCAAGTAACATCACCTCAATATGTGATACCAACTTGAATTAAAAAAAAATTAAAAAATCATGGCACACTTGAGGTTTTTTTTTAATGAACATACTTTAGTTAAATATGCCATTTTTAAATGGTTAAATATGCCAATTCTATTGGTAAAACATGCCATTTTTGACTGGATGAAGATGCCATTTTGAGCAGGAGAAATTTCTTTTTTTTTTTCTTGAAAAATTGCCACTTTTGCAGGAGAAATCTCCCTTTTTACCTTTAAAAACCTGCCACTTTTGGCACGTAAATTATGCCTCTTTAGACTATTAAACAATGCCAGTTTTAATTGGTAAAATATGCCATTTTTTACTGTTAAAATATGCTATTTTTAACGAGTAAAATTTGCCAATTATCATTGGCAAAACATGCCAATTTTTAATGGAGAAATTTGCCAGTTTTAGCAGGAGAAATATCCCTTTTCAACTTTTAAAATCTGCCACTTTTGGCCTGGAAATTACGCCACTCTTGACTAATACACAATTCCAGTTTTGACTGGTAAAATATGCCATTTTTGTCTGTTAAAGTATGCCATTTTTAACAAGTAAAATATGCCAATTCTTATTGGTAAAATACGCCATTTTTGACTGTCGAAGTATGTCATTTTAAACAAGTAAAATATGCCAATCCTCATTGGTAAAACATGCGATTTTTGACTGGATAAATGTGCCAATTTTAGCAGGAGAAATGTCCCTTTTTAACTTTTAAAATTTGCCACTTTTGGCGTGTAAATCATGCCCCTTTTGACTAATAAACAATTCCAGGTTTGACTGGTAAAATATGCCATTTTTGTCTGTTAAAGTATGCCATTTTTAACAAGTAAAATATGTCAATTCTCATTGATAAAACATACCATTTTTGACTGGATGAATATGCTAATTTTAGCAAGAGAAACGTCCCTTTTTAGCTTTTCAAATCTGCCACTTTTGACCTGTAAAATATTCCACTTTTTGACTATTAAACAATGCTAGTTTTGACTGGTAAAATATGCCATTTTTGACTGTTAAAGTATGCCATTTTTAACAAGTAAAATATATGCCAATTCTTATTGGGAAAATATACCGTTTTTGACTGGATAAATATGCCAACTTTAGCAGGAGAAATATCCCTTATTAGCTTTTAAAATCTGCCACTTTTGCCATGTAAATAATGCCACTTTTGACCTTTAAATTATACCACTTTTGACTAATACAATTGCAGTTTTGACTGGTAAAATATGCCATTTTTGACTGTTAAAGTATGCCATTTTAAACAAGTAAAATATGCCAATCCTCATACCATTTTTGACTGGATGAATATGCCAATTTTAGCACGAGAAATATCCCTTTTTGACTTTTAAAATCTGCCACTTTTTTACTATTAAGCAATGCCAGTTTTGATTTAATAAAATATGCCACTTTATTTTCTTTAATATGCCATGTTAGCTATACATATATGTCACTTTTAACTTTTAAAATATCAATTTGTAAATTATAAAATATACCACATTTGACCGGTAAAATATGCTAGCTTTGACAGTTAAACTACGCCAGTTATATGCTATTTTTGACTGTTGACATATGGAATATTTGAATGCTAAATATGCCAGTTTTGGCTATTTAAAAATATAGCATTTTGACTACCAAAATGGACCTTTTTTACTGTTAAAATAAGCAATGTACTATTTTCAACTTTAAAAGTTACCAGTTTCGATTTGTACAATATGCCACTTTTAACAGATCCTTTTTTGATTTTTAAAATATGCCACTTTTGATTGTTAAACTATGCCAGTTTTGACTGGTGAAATATGCCATTTTCAACTGTTTAACCCTACAGAGTATTCACACCAGTGAATACGTCTCATGGGTCTCTCAGGCCCAACGTATTCTCTGTAGGATTAAATAAGCTATTTTTAAAGTGTGTCGTGTTGGCACCCCAATGAAGAGTTCCGATAGTTCTGAATAGAATTCTCAATTCTCAAGCTTTTGGTGTATCTAGAAGTACTATTAACTTTTAAAAAAGAATTGGGCTGTCAGGAATTTTTTGAAAAATGAGGTGCCAACTTGACACCGCATCGAATAGTTCTGAACTAGTTTTAAGATGTGTTTGGGTTAGTACTATAGTTCCTGATATTAAAAAAAAAGAGTTCTGTTAAATTGTCAGAAGTAAACATTTTCAAAATTGGAAATTCGAAATATTCAAATTCATATTACTCATTTAATATTGGTTGAATCTAAATATATCATAACAACTATGGATAGAACTCGCAAAGCACTACGAGAAACACCAATCAGAATTATAGGGAACTATCAAAAATATTTTTTGAAAAAAGTCGCAAAGCCAAAAAATAATTGAGAGTTCTATGAGTTCTGAGTTAATTTTATATTTCTAAGTATTGAGTACAATAATTCGTTCTTATGAACAAATTCGAAACAATCACGATTTATGGCATTTTTAAATAAAATTTAAATTTGAAAATGGAAAATTTAATTTCGAAAATACCCATTTCCTATCATATATTCGCAATTTGCCATTACAGTTTTTGTTAGAACTCCTTAAGTACAGCCCATAAGTCAAATCAGAAGTCCTAGAAAAACAATATTTTGAAAAATGCCTAGTCCGAAAGGAAAAAACATATTTTTTTTAAATAGTTCTGGGAGTTCTGATCGGACTTATGGGTTGTACTCAAGGACTTCTGACGAAAACTCTAATGGCAAATTGCGATTAAACGACAGGAAATAGGTATTTTCGAAATTAAATTGTGTATTTTCAAATTTCAACTTTAATTAAAAATTCCATCAATCGTGATTGTATCGAATTTGTTTATAAAAAAATATTGTACTCAATAATTAGAAATATAAAATGAACTTGGAACTCTCAATATTTTTTTCCTTTCGGACATGAATTTTTTTTTCAAAATATTGATTTTTTTTAATAGTTCTCGGAGTTCTGATTTGACTTATGGGTTGTACTCAAGGACTTCTAACGAAAACTCTAATGGCAAATTGCGATTAAATGACAGGAAATATGTATTTTCAAAATTAAATTGTGTATTTTCAAATTTCAACTTTAATTAAAAATACCATACATCGTGATTGTATCGAATTTGTTTATAAGAAAGAGTTATTGTACTCAATAATTAGATATAGAAAATAAATTAACTCAAAACTCCTAGAACTCCGAATATTTTTTCCTTTCAGACATAAAAAAAATTTCAAAATATCTTTTTTAATAGTTCTGATTTGACTTATGGATTGTAGTCAAGGAGTTCTAACGAAAACTCTAATGGCAAATTGTGATTAAATTACAGGCAAATTAAAATTCAACCAATATTAAGTGAGTAATATAAATTTGAATATTTCGAAAATGTTTACCTCTGGAAATTCAATAGAACTCCTTTTAAAAAGGTATTAGGATCTATAGTACTAACTCAAACACATCTTTAAACTGGTTCAGAACTATTCGATTACAATGTTGGGGTGCAGTGTCACGTTGGCACCCTATTTTTCAGAAAAATCCTGACAGCCAAATTTTACAACTCTTTTTTAAAAGTTAATAGTACTTCTAGATACATCAATAGAAATTGAGAACTTTATTCAGAACTATCAGAACTCTTGATTGGGGTGCCAACCGGACACACTCACATAGTGTAACATATATTTGAATGTCATGTCAAAAAGGCTATCGACCGTTAGTCCTTCTTCTTTTATTATTATACATTACCATTACTAGATAGAGAAAAATCGCTCTTTTTATAATAAGAAAAAAGCATTTAAGTTTTATTTAAAGAAAAAACAAAGAAGTTGCGTTGGTAAAAAAACGAACCAGAACGAATAGAACTCTTTTTTAAAAGTTGATAGTACTTCTAAATACATCAAAAGGAATTGAGAACTCTATTCAGAACTATCAGAACTTTTCATTGGGGTACCAACTTTACACACTTCTTTTTTTATCTGGTAAAATATGTACTTTTTGACAGTTAAAATATGCCATTATGACTATACAAAAATGCACTTTTGACTTTTAAAACATCCCTTAACTTAACTTACAAAATATGCCGCTTTTGACTTAAAAATTGTCAGATTTGACAGTTAAACTACGCTAGTTATGACTGGTTAAATATGCTAGTTTTGACTAACAAGCATATGCCATATTTGACTGGTAAACGTAGCAGCTTTGACAGTTAAAATATGCCATTTTTGGCCATTACAATATGCTATTTTTGACGGATAAAATATGCCATTTTGACTAGTAAAATATGCCATTTTATTTTTTTAATATGCCGTTATAACTATACAAATATGTCACTTTTGACTTTTAAAATAGCCCTTCTTAAATTATAAAATATGCCATATTTTACTTGTAAAATATGTCAGATTTGACAGTTAAACTTCGCCAGTTGTGACTGGTTAAATATGCTATTTTTTACTGTTAGCATATGCCATATTTGACTGGTAAATGTAGCAGCTTTGACAGTTAAAATATGCCATTTTTTGCCATTAAAATATGCTATTTTTGACGGGTAAAATATGCCATTTTGACTAGTACAATATGCCATTTTAATTTTTTAATATGCCATTATACCTATACAAATATGTCACTTTTGACAAAAAAATATGCCATATTTGACTGGTAAAATATGTCAGTTTTAACAATTAAATTACGCCAGTTGTGACTGGTTAAATATGCCATTTTATTTTTTTTAATATGCCATTATACCTATACAAATATGTCACTTTTGATAAAAAAATATGCCATATTTGACTGGTAAAATATGTCAGTTTTGACAGTTAAACTACGCCAGTTGTGACTGGTTAAATATGCTATTTTTAACATTTGCGATATACCAGTTTTGACAGTTAAAATATGCTAAGTTTTGACTGGTAAAATATGCCATTTTTGGCCATTTAAATATGCTATTTTTGACGTGTAAAATATGCCATTTTTGACTTTTAAAATAAACCATGTGCATTTTTTTTATATGCCATTATAACTAGGACTGTGCAAAATAATCGATGAATCGATAAATAGTCGATTACTCGGTTGTTTGATTATTACTTGAAAAATAATCAATTCATCGATAATTTGATTAATCGATTAATCGATAATTCAATAATTTTTTTATTGTTTTACACATATTATATTAACAGGATATGTAAAGTTAATAAATAAATCGATTAATCGATCATCTGATTATTTGATTTATCAATATAATCGATTATTAAAAATAATCAATAATCAATTATTCATTTCCATAATCGAACACCCCTAGTAGCAACCATTACTACGTGATAATCCATAATATAGATTGAATGAAACATTTTCCATGATTTTCAACACAATTATTTATTACAAATTTATGTTTATATACACATAATAACACGAGTTAAGTTTCGAGGTTTAACGGTCGTTTTAAAGTCCGCCAAACATTTAATCTTTTCTTTTAATCTCCAATGATTGTATTACAGTTTGCTATGACATTTTAAATAGTGCATTTTGTCTTCAAAAATTTTGCGGTGTTAATCTATGAATCTCCAACTTGCTTTAAATGCATTGAATGATTTAAATCAGTTTCTAAAAGATTTTACAGGTCTGAGAAATTGTAAAAAGCTCAAATTAATTGCAGCAAAATTTGACGCAGAATCTGTACTTTTTAGTAGGCAACGTAAAATAATTAGATTACGATCCTGAAATATTATGTATAGGGCGCAAAAATAAATTTAAATCTCATATTGTTTTCTCTATATAATTGGATTTCCGATAACAAAACATGTTATTGTCAATATTTTAATTATATATATTTACAGTACATTAAAAACATCCGTTGATAAAAATGTAATCATTCATAAGAAATCAGTATTTATTCCCAGAGAATACAATGAATCACAAGGTCACCCGATGAATACAAAAAATAAATAAGTTACATGTTTTTAAACTACCATTGTTATTTCCCGTGATACAGCTCGTTAAGAATTGATTGTTTAAAAAATTACAATTTATGCAGTTACTCATGTAACCACTGCCACATTGCGCACTACCAGCAGTGACGGATTAACCATCAATCGGGCCCAAGACAAAAATATTACCTATAATTTTGTATTTTATTTTATTTATTCATTTTACGGGAAACCCCAATTTACAAAAATGTAACATAACATATGAATTCTTAAAATACCTTAAATTTGTTATTAAATGGTCAAAAAAAATTTCATATAATGATATGAATTTAATAAAGACGAAATAGAGCCTGAATATATGAATATTCAACCTGTTCATGACTTTGCAAAATTAAGTCTTGAGACTATAAACAAATAGCTTATTGTGAAATAGGTACTTCCCTGGCTAGTGCCACGCCGGATATTATTACAGTGATTTGAAAAGTTGTTGCGAGCCCAAGACAATTGTCTTTTTTGTCTATTCGATAATCCAGTTAAAATTTAAATTTCGGTGATTGTAAAGCAATTTCGGGGATTAGAATGTTATTTGCTTTTACCTTTACCGGTTCTGCTCATGACGATCATTCGACTGTGCCGAAGACTGTTCCTCGTGGGTGCGTGTCTTCCGGCGATGTTACTGGCCGTGATGTTCTGGGGGACCGTGGTCAGCAAGGAGATGGTCTGCGTGGGGCTCTTGGCCCTCTCGTACCCCAGCATCTCGTCCCTGAGACGGTCGTACTTGTCATCCTCGTAGCAAATGTAATCCTTGGTTTCACTATCGTTCTGCTCTTCGCCGTAGTTGTCGTAGTAACTTCCGCGCCGGCTACCGCCGTAGTAGGTCGTCATTATTATTTTTTTTTATTCGTATAAATTTCGTACCCCGTTTCGTGTGTATTGTCCGTTCGGACAAACGCGCGGCACGCACAACACGACGCTTCGCAGTGCGGACGCGAAGTGTTGAAGTCGGGAAGCCTCCGGGTCTACGGCACGACGCGATTGTGAAGACCCCACCTTTCTACCTCTACCTCTGCCGCCGGTTACCACTCTCACCTTTCCTCCTGAATGGCCATTGTCTAGTCTGATGGACACATTTGGGGCTCTATTGTGCTCTCACGTAGAGATACCTACAGCGGTGTTACCGGTGTACGAATGTTTCAACTATTGTTCACTTCTAGTCATTGATATTTTAACATAGCAAAACATTTTTCAAATACTAGGTATCAATAATGTTTCATAACAAATCTATTGTAACTAAACAACGCACACAATTTATACACTTAACAATTAAAACATATATTTAAGTTTTTATTTAATGCCATGTCAAAAGGACCATCGACTAGAGGTGTTCGATTATGGAAATGAATAATCGATTATTGGTTATTTTTAATAATCGATTATATCGATAAATCAAAATAATCGATTAATCAAATAATCAAATGATCGATTCATCGATTAGTCAAATTATCAAATGATCGATTAATCGATTAACAAAATAGTGAAAAGATCAATTAAAATTATCGGTTAATTGATTGTTTTTCGAGTAATAATCAAACAACCGATTAATAGATTATTTATCGATTATTCGATTATTTTGCACAGCTCTAGTTATAATGGCATATTTAAAAAAATAAAATGGTAAATTTTACCAGTCAAAATGGCATATTTTACCAGTAACAACTGGCATATTTTAGTTATCAAAACTGGCATATTTACCAGTCAAAAGTGGCATATTTTAACCGTCAAAAATGGCATATTTTACCAGTCAAAATTAGATAGTATAAATTAATAGTCGAAATGACATATTTTACCAGTCAAAACTGGCATGTCTTAACTGTCAAAACTGTCATATATAACTGGCATATTTATTTTATTTCTTATATCATATGTTCAGTCAAAAATGTCACATTCAACCAGTCAAAACTGGCATATTTTAACTGTCAGAAATGGAATATTTTACCAGTCAAAACTGGCATGTCTTAACTGTCAAAACTGTCATATTATAACTGGCATATTTACCAGTCAAATATTGCATATGTTAACAGTCAAAAATGACACATTTAATCAGTCAATAGTGGCCTATTTTAACAGTCAAAAATGGCATATTTTACCAGTCAAAATTAGTTAGTATATTTTAATAGTCTAAATGGTATATTTTAGCAGTCAAAACTGGCATTTCTTAACTGTCAAAACTAGCATATTTTAACTGGCATATTTTCCAGTCAAATATGGCATATGTTAACAGTCAAAAATGTCACATTTAACCAGTTAAAACTGGCATATTTGAACAGTCAAAAATGGCATATTTTAGCAGATAAAAATAGATAGCATATTTTAATAGTCAAAATTGCATATTTTATCAGTCAAAACTGGCATTTATAAACTGTCAAAACTGGCATATTTACCAGTCAAATATGACATATTTTAACAGTCAAAAATGGCATATTTTAACAGTCAAAAATGGCATATTTTACCAGTCAAAATTAGATAGTATATTTTAATAGTCAAAATGGTATATTTTAGCAGTCAAAACTGGCATGTCTTAACTGTCAAAACTGGCCTATTTTAAATGGCATATTTACCAGTTAAATATGGCATAAGTTAACATTCAAAAATGTCACATTTAACCAGTCAAAACTGGCATATTTGAACAGTCAAAAATGGCATATTTTACCAGATAAAAATAGATAGCATATTTTAATAGTCAAAATGGTATATTTTAGCAGTCAAAACTGGCATGTCTTAACTGTCAAAACTGGCCTATTTTAAATGGCATATTTACCAGTTAAATATGGCATAAGTTAACATTCAAAAATGTCACATTTAACCAGTCAAAACTGGCATATTTGAACAGTCAAAAATGGCATATTTACCAGTCAAAAATGGCATATTTTACCAGTCAAAATTATATAGTATATTTTAATAGTCAAAATGGTATATTTTAGCAGTCAAAACTGGCATGTTTTAACTGTCAAAACTGGCATATTTACACACAAATATGGCATATTTTACCAGTCAAAACTGGCATATTTTAACTGTCAAAACTGGCATATTTTCACATAAATATGGCATATTTTAACAGTCAAAAATGGCATATTTTAGCAGATAAAAATAGATAGCATATTTTACCAGATAAAAATAGATAGCATATTTTAATAGTCAAAATTGCATATTTTATCAGTCAAAACTGGCATTTATAAACTGTCAAAACTGGCATATTTACCAGTCAAATATGGCATATTTTAACAGTCAAAAATGGCATATTTTAACAGTCAAAAATGGCATATTTTAGCAGATAAAAATAGATAGCATATTTTACCAGATAAAAATAGATAGCATATTTTAATAGTCAAAATTGCATATTTTATCAGTCAAAACTGGCATTTATAAACTGTCAAAACTGGCATATTTACCAGTCAAATATGGCATATTTTAACAGTCGAAAATGGCATATTTTAACAGTCAAAAATGGCATATTTTACCAGTCAAAATTAGATAGTATATTTTAATAGTTAAAATGGTATATTTTAGCAGTCAAAACTGGCATGTCTTAACTGTCAAAACTGGCCTATTTTAAATGGCATATTTACCAGTTAAATATGGCATAAGTTAACATTCAAAAATGTCACATTTAACCAGTCAAAACTGGCATATTTGAACAGTCAAAAATGGCATATTTTACCAGATAAAAATAGATAGCATATTTTAATAGTCAAAATCGCATATTTTATCAGTCAAAACTGGCATATTTCAACTGTCAAAACCTGCATATTTACTAGTCAAATATGGCATATTTTACCAGTCAAAAATAGATAGCATATTTTAGTAGTCAAAATGGTATATTGCACCAGTCAAAATTGGCATATTTTAACTGTCAAAACTGGCATATGTTGCATATGTTTTTATCGCTTTATTGTTTTTACTTTCTCCGTTACGAAGTACGAGAAAGTATTGTGATCGTGATTTTTTTTTCAAAAATTTTTTTTACGGAAATATCCGTTTTGGGGTCCCTAGATGCCATTTCAACAATTTCTGGAAAAAAAAAATTTGTGTCTGTGTGTGTGTGTGTGTGTCTGTGTGTGTGTCTGTGTGTGTGTGTGTGTGTGTGTGTGTCTGTCTGTGTGCGCTGTATCTCAAAAACTAATAGAGCAATTGATATGAAACTTTGAACATACGTCTTATTTGATAATCTGAAGAACTGAAAAGCTTTTGGTAAAATTTTGTACACCGGAAGTGGGTGTTTACCTTAACTGTTTTTTGTTTTTTGCCGATATTTTCTTAAATATGAGAAATATCACAAAAACATTTAAACAAATATTGAAGACAACAAAGAAATGAACATCTTTTGCTTAAAAACATTTTTCATAAAATCATTGCTATTCGAGAAAAAAATTTATTATTATTTTTTAATTTTTGGTTTATAATTATGAAACGATAATAGTTACAGCAAATTTATGTGAATAATAATTGTAGAGAATACCAAAATGAACAACTTCTAAAGAATAGGTTTTTTTCGAAATCTCGTTAGTTTTTGAGTAAACCGAGTTTTTGAATTTGAAGTATAATTTTTCCATCTTTCATGATTTTGACGTTTTAAACGTCAGTTTCATCCGAATTTACGCAACGCTCGATGTACATTTAAAATATGATTTCAATTGAAAATAAACCCATGAAAACGTAAATATAAAGTCGGAGAAAGTAACATGATGGCCACATCACCATTTTTTACAACGGTTTTAAAATGTAATATGTCGTTCATAAACATTGTTTTATTTTATTCTACTTCGGTTTTAATATGTAATGTGTCGTTTATAAGATATTGTTTTATTTTATTTTTTTTACATCGGTTCTAATAGGTAATGTTCCATCCATTAAATGTTGTTTTAACTCTTATATTTTAACTGTTAGTCTAAGCACCTGGGACAAATGTATGTGTATATGAACTACTTTTGTAATAATTAATTTATTTGAACATTGTACTATGGTATTACCCTTAAATAAATAAATACTGTCAAAACTGGCAAATTTACTAGTCAAATATAGTATATTTTACCAGTCAAAAATAGATAGCATGTTTTAATAGTCAAAATGGCATATTTTACCAGTCAAAACTGGCATATTTTAACTGTCAAAAGTGGCATATTTCCTAGTCAAATATAGCATATTTTACCAGTCAAAAATAGATAGCATATTTGAATAGTCAAAATGGCATATTTTACCACCAAAACTGGCATATTTTAACTGTTAAAAGTGGCATATTTCCTAGTCAAATATAGCATATTTTACCAGTCAAAAATAGATAGCATATTTGAATAGTCAAAATGGCATATTTTACCAGTCAAAACTGGCATATTTTAACTGTCAAAAGTGGCATATTTCCTAGTCAAATATAGCATACAGGTATTTTACCAGTTAAAAATAGATAGCATATTTGAATAGTCAAAATGGTATATTTTACCAGTCAAATCTGGCATAATAATAATAATAATAATAATAAATTTATTTCCAACAAGTCAATAACTCTATAATGGAAACATCATATGTATGTTACAGAAAATATGCAATGTGTACAGTTAAAGTTAAAATATAAATGCACTAGTACTATATAAGTAATTAGCAAAGAATAAATAAAGAGCAACACAATTAAGTGACATTAAAAACAATAAAAATAAAATAAAATAGTTCTACAGTAATAATAACACAAAAATAATAAATTATAAATAAATAAATTATCCAAGCACAGAACAATCTATCACATTTAGTTTAAAACGCCTAAACACATCAAAAATGTCTACAGAATGTTGTATACTATGATACGCCCTTAAAAGTTTTAACAACGGTGAATTTGAGTAATAGCACGTGCGGGGCGTAGTATATTCAAAAGTTCGCGGATTTCGAATGTGCGTAGTAGGGACATGATATTTTATTTCTGATACCAGCATTTCATCATCAAACTCATCATCATGTACTACTTTATTAGTATATTATTTATTAAACGAGTGAGAAAGTTGGCCATTGCCACGAGGGTGAAGGTTGCAACAAGGCCAACTTTCTCACTCGTTTAATAATATACTTTTTCGCATCATAATAAATAATTACCTAAAGATTTTTCTGTTTGTATTAAATTATAACGAATAAGTTTTCTATTTGGAAATTGCGGCAGTTCGCTGACAAAAAACGAATCGTAACCATAGTAACAACTAAACTGTTGGGCAATGAAAACGCTATCATTTGATTGGATGTCACCTGTTGGGCAATGAAATTGCTATCATTTGATTGGACATCACCTGTGGAGAAAATGATTCGGCCGAATAATGGACAACTTTCTTAATCAAAAACGATTTAACAATGTTTATATTATTTAATAAGATGCGAAAAACAAATTAACCATGTTAAGGTATGTTTGATGATTACTCACTGATATCATGTTAAATTCATCTAGGAGGCATTGGTATGAATACCCTCTCAGCGGATACTGCCCTGTTTGTTTAAAATGCAGATACTTTAAAAATCTGCGCTGTACATTTTCTATTTGTTTTAGAAGTATTTGCGAAGAGGGTAGCCAAACCAAACCACAATAATCCAATTTACTCAAGACCAGAGATCTGTATAAACTAATAAATGTATTTACGTTTTTAAATTCTCTGGTAGTTCTAATTATAAGAGGGATTGATTATGAAAACTTACTTTTACGACATGACATCGAGTCGTTATCGAAACGTAGAGAATTAACAAGCGCTAAGTACATGGACAAGCTAATTCATAACGCGGTAGATTGTCCAGATCTTCTGGCAAAAGTTAACTTTTATGTACCACGATTAGCATCACGGCAAAATCAAACATTTTACACTCCAACGTCTAGAACCATAACTCCGCAAAAATCACCTATCTTCAGCATGAGCAGAAATGCAAATAAGATGTTTCATGATATTTTTGTATAGTGGGGTTTTCTTCCTAGTGATTATTATTTAATATTAATTGAATATTAATTTTAAAGTTATATACATATTTTGTAAGTTATATTGTCCAGTAATTGGTGTATACTGTTAGGCAATAAAGTTATTATTATTATTATTATTATAAATCTTAATACTTTGGAACAATCCTTTACGATTTTATCAACATGGGATTTAAATGATAATTTATGATCAAACACAATGCCTAGATCTTTCATGATTTCAGACCTTTCGATGGATTGGCCACCTATATTATAATTATATATAGTACGATTCGTAAACGGAATTACACAACATTTTTTAATATTTAATTCAAATGCATTATCACGACACCAATTGTTAAAACGATACAGATTTTCTTGTAAAATATCACAGTCACTTGTAGATTTGATTCGTTTAAAGAGTTTCAGATCATCGGCATACATTAAAAAATCACAGCTAAATATATCACAGACATTATTCATAAATAAAATAAACAACCGAGGGCCTAGATTGGAACCTTGGGGTACCTCACTTGTGGCTAGGTATTCCTTGGACACGTGGTTTCCATATTCCACATATTGAAGACGTTCTCTCAGGTACGAATGGCATATTTTACCAGTCAAATATGGCATATTTTACCAGTCAAATATAGATAGCATATTTTAATAGTCAAAATGGCATATTTTACCAGTCATAAGTGGCATATTTTATTTGTTAAAAGTGGCATATTTACTGATCAAATATGGCATATTTTACCAGTCAAAAATAGATAGCATATTGTAATAGTCAAAATGGCATATTTTACCAGTCAAATCTGGCATATTTTATCTGTCAAAACTGGCGTATTTACTAGTCAAATATGGCATATTTTACCAGTCAAAAATAGATAGCATATTTTAATAGTCAAAATGGCATATTTTACCAGTCAAAAGTGGCATATTTTATCTGTCAAAACTGGAATACTTATTGGTCAAAAATGGCATATTTTACCAGTCAAAAATAGATAGCATATTTTAATAGTCAAAATGGCATATTGTACCTGTCAAAATTGGCATATTTTATCTGTCAAAATGCATATTTACCAGTCAAATATGGCATAGAATAGAATAGAATGATTTATTCGTGACAACAATTTACATTGCTTACACATGTCAAGGTTAGAAGCGCATATTGGCAACTTTGAGTACAAGAGATACCATAATAATAGAACTATCCATAAAAGTAAAAGTAAATATATTTAAGAGGACCGTTCACCATATTTTAACAGTAAAAAATTGCATATTTTACCAGTCCAAAATAGATATCATATTTTAATAGTCAAAATGGTATATTTTACCAGTCAAAACTGGCATGTCTTAACAGTCAAAACTGGCATATTTTAACTGGCATATTTACCAATTAAATATGGCATATGTTAACAGTCAAAATCTTACATTTAACGTGTCAAAACTGGCATATTTTACCATTTATATATGGCATATTTTATTAGTTAAAATGTCAAAAGTGACATTCTGTATAGTTACAATGACTTATTTAAAAAATGGTGATGAGGTCATCATGTTACTTTCTCCGACTTGATGGTATCATTTATATTTACGCTTTCATGGTTTATTTTCAATTTAAATCAACATATTTTGAATGTACATCGAGAGTTTTGTAGACTCGGATGAAAGTGACGTTTAAAACGTCAAAATTATGAAAGATGGAAAAATTATACTTCAAATTCAAAAACTCAATTTACTCAAAAACTACAGAGATTTCGGAAAAAAAGGTATTCTTCATAAGTTGTTAATTTTGGCATTCTCTACAATTATTATTAACATAAATTTGCTGTAACTATTATCGTTTCTTAATTATAAACCAAAAATGAAAAAAACATAATAATTTTTTTCTCGAATATCAATAATTTTATGAAAAATGTTTTCAAACAAAAGTTGTTCATTTCTATGCTGTCTTCAATGTTTATTTGAATGTTTTGTGATATTCTTCATATTTAAAAAATTATTGGAAAAAACAAAGGTAAACACCCACTTCCGGCGTATGGAGTTTTACTAAAAGCTTTTCAGTTCTTCGGATTATCAAATAAGACATGTCTAAAATTATATGTTAATTGCTGTATTAGTTTTTGAGATACAGCACGCGCACAGTCATACAGACACATAGGCCCACAGACACACACACGCAGACACATTTTTTGTCTAGGGACCCCTAAACGGATATTTCCGAAAAAAAATCACAATACTTTCTCGTACTTCGTAATGGAGAAAGTAAAAATTGAAATGGTACATTTTAACTGTCAAAAATGACATATTTTACCAGCCAAATAGCATATTTTAGCATTTAAAATTGGCATAGTTTAACAGTAAACAGTAGCAGATTTTAAAAGTTAAAACGGATATTTTACCTGATAAAAATATAATATTGTACCAATCGAAACTGGCAACTTATGAAGTTGAAAATAGCACATTTTTAGAGGCAAAATTGCTTATTTGAACAGTAAAAATGGCCTATTTTGGTAATCAAAAATGCCGTTTTTTAAATAGTCAAAACTAGCATATTTACCAGCCAAATAAGGCATGTGTTAACAGTAAAAAATAGCATATATTTAACCAGTTAAAACTGGGGTAGTGTAGCTGTCAGAATAAGCATATTTTATCTCTCAAATATGGCATATTTTATAAGTTAAAAAAAGATATTTTACAAGTCAAAAGTGACACATTTGGATAAAAAATAAAAATGGTATATTTTACCAGTCAAAAACAGCATATTTGAACAAATATATTATGTCAAAACTGGCATAGTTTAATAATTAAAAGTGGCATAATCTTCAGGCCAAATGTGGCAGATTGTAAAAGTGAAAAATGGATATATTTCACCTGTTAAAAATGGCATATTTTACCAGTCTAAAATGATAATTGATAATTGATTATGTTTATTTGTGTTCTTACAAAGATGTTTACACACGTCAGATTTGTTACATTCAAAATATATATACACACATATACGATATGATAACGATACAACATATTAAAAATATTTGTGGACATAGAATAATAAATAGTTAATAAATAAAAATAAAATTGTATAAATGTCATTAATGTCAGTGTTCAAGTCAAAAATTGCATATTTTACCATTTAAAAATGTCACATGAATAGGAGATTTATTTATAAACAGAAAATATACACATTAAAACTTTTTTCCTATTTAAAAGGTAAAATATTCTTTAAACAATCAGATATTAATCATATGATCGATTAATCGATTATTGAATAATCAAATGATCGATTAATCAAATGATCGATTAATCGATTAATCAAATATCCGTTTCATTGATTATTTTCGAGTAATAATCAAACAACCGATTAATCGATTGATCAATTATTTATCGATTAATCGATCATTTTGCATAGTCCTACTATCGACCGTTGGTTTTTCTACCCATGGATATCATAATTTTATAGATTTTCAAACTTACCAAAAGCGGCAACAAATATTGCTGAAATCTGAAAATGCCATAATATCCAAATATCTCTATTTATATTTTAGTAGTTTAGAATAGGTACGAGAGAAAATGAGTACATATTTTAAATTTTAAAACAATTTGCAATTTAACCCTTGCTGTCCTATGTCGTGGCAGCTTCACCAGTACAGGAAAATTACGAGGACATTTATACATTTTTAAATTTATATTCGCCAATCTAATGTTATTGTTTTTATGGTTATTATGATTACATTATTAATGTAGTCGCCAATCTCGTGTTATTGATAACATTATGTTTGCATTATCCAGTAGTTCAGTATTTATTAATTTACAGAGTTAATCAAATTTGTAATTATGAGCTGGGGTCTGTGGTGATAACATTATCGGTCCATTTCTGTTTGAAGAAAATTTAAATGGCGATATATATATTTGGAATTCTTAAATACTAATTTCAAATGATATTCCTCTAGACAAAACATTAGACATTGTTTTCTTGACATAGGCTTGAGCCATACAGTCACATGCAACTTTTTTTAGACGTTGTTAATTTATTATAAATTTAATAGAAACAAGTTCTGTTGGTCTTTAATAACTTAAGTGTTTCTCTTACTAAAATCGCGAAACCGCACCGAATAAAAAAAATGCCTTTTTATCTCTAAACAAATTAAAAAGTAAAATATAACAATATTTGTTTTGAACACTGTTACACATTTATGTTTTTAATATTATGTTCTTGCAGACAGATTTCAAGCTGCCTTCTAGAGGTCAATATTTTAGAAATAACTAATTTTCTTGAAAACTAAAACGTTCGTACAAAATATGTTGCAATTTAAACGAGGAATCCAAAAATACCATAATATACAGGTGGTTCGATTTAAAACAACAAATTTGGTGCTACTTCCGGTGGAACCGGAAGTGATAGAAAGTTGAAAATATTTCACACGAGGAGAACTGATTCAACCGTGTGACGAGGATTTTTTCAAATTTTTAATACAACGGCAACCCCATAAACTTTTAACGAACAGTTTAGCGCATAAAAGAACGAAACGTCATATCTAAAAAATAAAATAATTTTTACTGAAGAACATAAAAAAGTACCATAAGAAAGTGCCTTATGTTTAGTTTTTAAAAATAATTGGTAAAAAAATTCAAGCAAAAATTTATTTTTTCGATTAATCGAAATATTTTTAATTTCTTTTTAACAAATTATTTACCATTAAAATGCGCAACTTTGCCTGAATTCAACCAACTCTCTATCTCTATTACCGAGCAATAGTATTCAAATTTATAACACCTTGTATATGCATATACAGGGTGTTTCAAATTAAAGGCTCACCATTGGGATCTCAATTATTAGAAGGTAGGGGGATGTTTAAAATTGGCAATTTTGCAGAATTTTATGCTGATTAATACTCTATTGAAAATATTATTTAAATTACTTTGTTTTCGAGTTAAGTCCAAAAAACTGAAAAAACTGATTTTGGTTTTTTTCTTGCATCTTCGTTATTTGGGGTAATATTTAAAAACGGTAAAGACATTCTCATCGCATTTTTTTATTATCTAATAGATGGCATAAGATTTTTCTCTGTAGCATGTTTCGTTTCTTTTAAACAATCATCAACTTTCTTATTTCTTATGGACGCCATATTTATTTTTTATCGCATCTGAGCGCTTAATTTTTTATGATGACAAAAATACATATAATTCAATAAATTAACACATATCACACCGAATAACGGAGATATAAAGAAAAAACAATCGTTTTTTTCAGTTTTTTGTACTTATGAATTGTAATTGTATTTTTTTTTTCAACGGATTATTAATCAGCATAAAATTCTGCAAAAGTGCCGAATTTAAACACCCCATCAATATCTTCTAATAAGCGAGATCCTCACGGTGAGCCCTGAATTTGAAACACCCTGTATATATCGGGTGTGTATAAATTGGCGGATAATCTACACGTGAGGATATTCTTTCAAACATTCTAAGCAGCTATCTTAATTCTAAAATGTTGTACCATGCTTCCTGGGTCTTCACGAGGTCCTCAAAGTTTGAACATCCATTCGTTAAAAATGCGTTATTATTCATTATTAATTTACAGAAAACTTTGCAATTTCGATAGTATGACCAGGGGCGGCTCGTTATGTAGAGCCAAGGACCTGTAGTTTCAAGTTCAGCAAGAATTTTTAATTAATTCATAAAACACTTTTTCGCCAGTTTAAATGTTAAACAACGCCTGCATAACTTTAATGAAACTTTTTTTGTTTTCCGTGTGTATTGTTTTGATGCCTGGAACAAAATGTAAACGCACGATAAATCAAAAGTACACATAAATCATATTTTCAGCTTGTTCGGTTGTTTGAAATTATGAACCTTTACTTTACAACTCAAAACAACCTTGCACCATGAATATCAATCGTTCATTCTTTCTTTAAAAAGGGAGGCGAGGGCCTCCCCTTATTGTAGTCATACTAACCAAATGAATTGTTTTATTTGAATTATTCAAAATGTATCTACTAAATCTAAAGTTGTCGAAACTGCCGGCGCAAAAGGTGAAACAATAATGTGATCCCAACAAATGGTTTTATTTGAATTATTTTTCAAATTAGAAAATAAAAAACAATGTTTTGCTATTAAAAAAATTTGGAAAATTACTTTGAAGTGATTTAAACTAATTTAAACCATTTTCTTACTAGAATATTCCGCATTTTTACTTTCTCCGTTACGAAGTACGAGAAAGTGATCTTGATTTTTTTTTCAAAAATTTCTTTTACGGAAATATCCGTTTTGGGGTCCCGAGATGCCATTTCAACAATTTCTGGAAAAAAAAATTCTGTGTGTGTGTGTGTGTACAATAATACGAAGAACTGAAAAGCTTTTGGTAAAATTTCGTACACCGGAAGTGGGTGTTTACCTTAACTGTTTTTTGTTTTTTGCCAATATTTTCTTAAATATGAAAAATATCAGAAAACCATTTAAACAAACATCAAAGACAACAAAGAAATGAACATCTTTTACTTGAAAATATTTTTCATAAAATCATTGCTATTCGAGAAAAAAAATTATTATTTTTTTTAAATTTTTGGTCTATAATTATGAAACGATAATAGTTACAGCAAATTTATGTGAATAATAATTGTAGAAAATGCCAAAATGAACAACTTCTAAAGAATAAGTTTTTTTTCGAAATCTCGTTAGTTTTTGAGTAAACCGAGTTTTTGAATTTGAAGTATAATTTTTCCATATTTCATGATTTTGATGTTTTAAACGTCAGTTTTATCCGAGTTTACGCAACGCTCGATGTACATTTAAAATATGATTTCAATTGAAAATAAACCCATGAAAACGTAAATATAAAGTCGGAGAAAGTAACATGATGGCCACATCACCATTTTTATTATTAAGCCTGTATTTTTTTTGTCTAAATTTTTGATCATTTGGCGTAAATATTCTTTATTTTGACCTAAATTTTCGATTTAATTTCTTAAATTTTCGACTATTTGGTCCGCATTTTTATTTTTCCCGACGAATTTTTAAAATTTTGATCTGTATTTTCGATATTTTTGCTGACAATATTTTATCTTTTGTCCTAAATATCCTTCAATTTGAACTAAATTTGCGATTTAATTGTTTAAATTTTCGACTTGGCTCGCATTTTTTATTTTCCCGCCGAATTTTTATGTTTTACATTTTTTACCTGTATTTTCTATTCTTTTGGGTCGATTTTTTTGGTCCGTATTTTTGATTTTTGACCTATATATTCGATTCTTTTGTCTAAATTTTTGATTATTTAGCCCAAACATTATTTATTTTGACCTAAATTTTCGATTTAATTGGTAAAATTTTCGACTGTATTTATTTTTCCCGACGAATTTTTAAATTTTTGACCTGTATTTTCGATATTTTTGGTCAAAATATTTTATCTTTGTATTTTCGATTTTTTTTTTGTCTGAATTTTTGATCTTTTGTACAATTTTCTCAGATTTGTAATATTTTTAGAGATATTTTGTGTATTATAAAGGGAAATTCCCATAAATAAATAAATCTCTAATTTTTCTTTATTTTGACCTAAATTTTTGATTTAATTGTTAAAATTTTTGATTCTTTGGTCCGCATTTTTTATTTTTTGGGCCGAAATATTAATTCTAGTTCCAAATTTTTGATTTGATTTTGATTAAAATATCTGTAACCTGATTTATATGCGAGTTTTTTTTTATTTTTTCCCGGTATTTTCGAGTTTTGTTTGTTGAAATTTTCGATTTTTTAGCCTGCATTTATTATCTTTAGGACCGAATTTTCTATGCAAAGTCTAAATTTTCGACTTTTTGTGGCCAAATTTACAAATTTTCATTATTATTTTCTTAATCTTTTGACCTAAATTTTTTTTTATTTTTCATTTCATTTATTAATTAATCCTGCCTAACTTTTTGATTTTATTGTCAACATTTTCGATTTTTGGCCAACATTGTAGATTTTCATTTTCTTTTATCTTTTGCCCTAAAATTTTCTTAATTTGTCTGTTAAAATTTTTCTTTCCTTGGTCCAACATTTTCATTTTTATGCCTAAATTTTGTATCGGATATTTTAGATTTTGTCTATTTTTTTTATCTAATATTTTAGATTTTTTAACTAGGATTATTGATTTCATTTCGTGAGTTTTTTTTATTTTTTGGCCATTTTTTTCGAATTTCTGATCAGAAACTTATTTTTGGCCAGCGACCTAAGTCTTTCAGCCAGATTTAACAAAAAATATAAATTATTTACATGGTATATTATACAAACAAAATAGTATAGACGCATAAGTATTCCAAAAAAAAAAAACCTATCAAAAGTACAGGTTTTTATTGCCTCTTTGACAGTTGTTCTTCATGCTCATATATGGTCAGTTGTGGGTGTTTGAATTTCGAAACAGGCCTAGCTCGCTTGATGATTAAATTTTGAATACAATTTATGGATTCCGTGGTATTGGCAAACTTTTTAGCTAGCCGCAAAGCTGGCTTCGAGAAAGGGATGATTTTAGTTTTTTCGTACAAAAGATCATTTGACGGATTATGCAAGGGATTACGTGGGTGTCTAATTCTTAATTATTTTTATTTTTCTTTATTTTGACCAAAATATTTAATTGGTTTGTAGAAATTTTCTATTTTTTTTTGCCTGCAATTTTTATCTTTACGCCCGTTTTCGGTGTTTTGTCTAAATTTTCACCTTTTTGGGCTTTACTTTTTGGCCTGTATTTTAGCTTTTCGATTGTTTTGGTTTTAATTTCAGGTCTTTTGGCCGAAATTTTCTTTATTTCGTCTTAACCCTTTGCACTCGTATTTACTAGTGATAAAACGTATTTTGGCGACTATAAGTCGACATAGGGTTAAATTTTCGATCGAATTTTGATCTTTTGGTCCACCACTTGGATTTTTGGGTGCGAATTTTAGATTTTTGGTCTTAATTTTTTATTTTTTGTTGTCAACTTTTTTGTTATATTTGGGACTGAAAATGGCAAATTATTTTTCTTTTGTTTGTGTTTTCAATTTTTTGGTCTGCATTTTAATTTTTAAACCAGGTTTTTTGATTTTTTTTGCCAATATTTTAGATCTTAGGCTGTTTTGTCCAAAATTTTTGATTTTGTGGCCAAAATATTCGATTAGTCTAGGAAGATGGTTCTTTGTTTCTACAAAAAGGGGGGGGGGGTGTATTGTATAAGTGACTCTACCATCAACATGTTCCACGAGCCGCCACTGAGTGTGACTAGTTTGAAAATTATTTGTCAGTGTGTGCTATCAAACTTTAAAAACACTGGCTCGTTCCTCGCTCGCATTTTTAAACGCCAGTTCGTGCAATAAAGAATCACTTTTTACACTTGTACCTTAAATAACTATTATTATTTCCATGACGTGAAAGTAATAGTGTTTTATTTATAACATAAAATGTATAACAAAGAGGAAGCCTCCAGTGTAAACAACATATAAATTTAAATAATATCCCTCCACTATCAAAAATACATTAGTCTATTGTTCAGTGACTACTTCAATAACTTGTATGTAATATCTAACAAACGGTGTTTACTGGATCATGAGATTCCCAAGCCTACGAGATATATTGTTGCTTACAAAACTTTCAAGCAGGAAAACCGAACCGGAAAATAAATCAAAATTGGGGTGTGTTGTCAAGCGCATAGTGTAGCTACACCTGTTGATATTCACACGGTAACATATCCCAATTCAAACAGGTTGAACAGGACGCGAAAGGGTGAAACTTTAAAGCACATTTAGTTTACAGTAGATTTTTAGTCAACCTCAAAATTTAACCAACTTATTTGCGCAATTCGCTTATCCGCGAGAGTTTACTGTATTTTAATTGATACTTTTTCTTTTATATTATGATTATAAATTATTGTTGACCATTGTATTCATTAATCATTATTTACATTATTGCTTTCGTCGACCAAGTTCGCAAGTCGCAAGTCCGAGTAATTTTCCAACTAAATATTTAAGCATTTGAGCGTAATAGCTCATGCCTAATATCATTCCTAAAAATCGTTTATTTCCTGATTCCAACGAAGCGACCTTTGCTTTCCCTCAATATATCAAGCCGGTGAAGTCGATTTATTATGGTTCGATGATTTTCATGATAATGATAAAATGCAAAAATTGTTTATTTAGAAATATATAAATAGTTTCCTGTTAATGCATTTACGTTATATGACTATTTTAACGTGCGTTCATGTAATGACACGTCGTGTATTGTTTACATGAAAAAACGTTAAAATAGAAACTATTTACGCTAAATCTTGGCAAGAATCATTGCTTCATTGTAAAGGAACGGTCATAAATACTAAAAATGTATGAGCACATTGAAGCTATATCGAGAAAAATAATGACACAATAATTTTAAAATGTTCATTATTTTCCACGCCAGTTAAATGTACAATAATTAATACAAAAAAAAATGGTGATGTGGCCATCATGTTACTTTCTCCGACTTGATGGTATCATTTATATTTACGCTTTCATGGTTTATTTTCAATTGGAATCATGTTTTAAATGTACATCGAAAGTTTGTAGACTCGGATGAAACTGACGTTTAAAACGTCAAAATTATGAAAGATGGAAAAATTATACTTCAAATTCAAAAACTCAGTTTACTCAAAAACTAAAGGGATTTCAAAAAAAAATTATTCTTTATAAGTTGTTCATTTTAGCATTCTCTACAATTATTATTAACACAAATTTGCGGTAACTATTATCGTTTTATAATTATAAACCAAAAATTAAAAAAAATAATAATAATTTTTTTTCTCGAATAAAAATGATTTTATGAAAAATGTTTTCAAGCAAAAGATGTTCATTTCTTTGTTGTCTTCAACGTTTGTATAAATGTTTTTGTGATATTTTTCATATTTAAGAAAATATTGGCAAAAAACAAAAAACAGTTAAGGTAAACGCCCACTTCCGGTGTACGAAATTTTACCAAAAGCTTTTCAGTTCTTCAGATTATCAAATAAGACGGATGTTCAAAGTTTCATATCAATTGTTTTATTAGTTTTTGAGATACAGCGCGCACAGACAGACACACACCACAGACACAAACATTTTTACTTTCTCCGTTACGAAGTACGAGAAAGTATTTTTTTTTCAAAATTTTTTTTTGCGGAAATATCCGTTTTGGGGTCCCTAGATGCCATTTCAACAATTTCTGGAAAAACATTTTTTGTGTCTGTGTGTGTGTGCCTGTGTGTGTGGTCTGTGCGCGCTGTATCTCAAAAATTAATAGAGCAATTGACATGCAACTTTGAACATAAGTCTTATTTGATAATCCGAAGAACTGAAAAGCTTTTGGTAAAATTTCGTACACCGGAAGTGGGTGTTTACCTTAACCGTTTTTTTGTTTTTTTCCAATATCTGCTTAAATATGAAAAATATCATAAAAACATTTAAACAAATATTGAAGACAACAAATAAATGAACATCGTTTGTTTGAAAATATTTTTCATAAAATCATTGTTATTCGAGAAAAAAAATTATTAATTTTTTTTTCATTTCTGGTTTATAATTATGAAACGATAATAGTTACAGCAAATTTGTGTCAATAATAATTGTAGATAATGCCAAAATGAACAACTTATAAATAATAAGTTTTTTTCGAAATCGCTTTAGTTTTTGAGTATACTGAGTTTTTGAATTTGCAGGGTAATTTTTACATCTTTCATAATTTTGACGTTTTAAAAGTCAATTCCATCCGAGTTTACAAAACGTTCGATGTACATTTAAAATATGATTTAAATTCAAAATAAACCATGAAAGAGTAAATATAAATGATACCATCAAGTCGGAGAAAGTAATATGATGGCCAAATCACCGTTTTTTACTTTCTCCGTTACGAAATACGAGAAAGTATTGTGGTCGTGATTTTTATTTCAAAAAAAATTTTTACGGAAATATCCGTTTTGGGGTCCCAAGATGCCATTTCAACAATTTCTGGAATTTTTTTTTGTGTCTGTGTGTGTGTGTGTGTGTGATGGTGTGTCTGTGAGTGTGTCTGTCTGTGCGCGCTGTATCTCAAAAACTAATAGAGCAATTGATGTGAAACTTTGAACATCCTTCTTATTTGATAATCTGAAAAACCGAAAAGCTTTTGGTAAAATTTCGTACACGGGAAGTGGGCGTTTACCTTAACTGTTTTTTGTTTTTTGCCAATATTTTCGTAAAAACGAAAAATATCACAAAAACATTTAAACAAACTTTGAAGAAAACAAAGAAATGAACATCTTTTGCTGGAAAACATTTTTCATAAAATCATTTTTATTCGAGAAAAAATGTATTATTTTAATTTTTTTTTAATTTTTGGTTTATAATTATATAACGATAATAGTTACAGCAAATTTATGTTAATAATAATTGTAGAGAATGCTAAAATAAACAACTTATAAAAAATAAGTTTTTTTCGAAAACCCTTTAGTTTTTGAGTAAATTTTTCCACCTTTCATAATTTTGACGTTTTAAACGTCAGTTTTATCCGAGTCTACGAAACATTCGATGTACATCTAAAATAGGATTTAAATTGAAAATAAACTATGAAAGCCTAAATATAAATGATACCATCAAGTCGGAGAATGGAACATGATGGCCACATCACCTTTTTTTTTTATTACATAACTGCTGAACGCGTTGTTAGATTTTGATTATTTAAACGTGAAAATGTAGCAAATTTAACACATTTAAAAAAATTATTAGAAAATTTTCATCTTAAATCAATTACCAAAATGGCAAATTATTCAATCAAAACAAAAAATCGTATTTAAAAAAAATCATATAACAGTTGGACGCGTTGTTGGATTTTAAAAATGTAGCGAATTTAACGCTTTTTGAAAAATCATTGGAAAATTTATACCTTAAATCAACGTATTTGCCAAAATCTCATTTTTTTTAATAAAAACAAAAAATCGTATTTTTTATAAATTACGTAACTCTCAAACGCATCATTAGGTTTTGATGATTTAAACTTGAACATGTAGCGAATTTAACACTTTTTGAAAAATCATTGAAAAATTTCCATGTTAAATCAACGCAAATTGCCAAAAACAAAAGTCAAAACAAAAACAAAATTTAATTAGGTAACTGCTAAACGCATTGTGAGATTTTGATTATTGAAACGTGAAAAAGTAGCGAAATTAATACATTTTAAAAAATCATTGGAAAATGTTGATCTTAAATCAATGTAAATTGTCAAAAATCAAAACTAAAACATCGTATTTTTTTAATCATATAACTGTTGAACGCGTTGTTGGATTTTGATTTTTTAAATTTGAAATTATAGTGAATTTATCACTTTTTGAAAAGTTTCCCCTTTAAATCAATGCAAATTGCCAAAATCGTAAATTTTTAAATGAAAACAAGAAATCGTATTTAAAAAAATATATAACTGTTGAACGCGTTGTTAGATTTTAATGATTTATTCGTGAAAATGTAGCGAATTTAATACGTTTTGAAAAATCATTGTAAAATTTTCATCTTAAATCAACGCAAATTGCCAAAAATTCAAATTGTCAAAAAACGCAAATTCTCAAGTCAAAACAATTATTTTTTTAATTACGTAACTGCTGAACGCGTTCTTAGATTTGATGATTTAAACGTGAACATGTAGCAAATTTAACACATTTTTAAAAATCATTGGAAAATTTCCACCTTAAATCAACGCAAATTGCCAAAATCTCATTTTTTTTAAATCAAAACAAAAAAACGTATTTTTTTATAAATAAATAAAGTAATAAAAGTAAATAAATAATTAAATAAAGGAACTTCGTAAGCGTTCAAATCGGTAATTGGATGGACTGTTTTCATGAAATTTTTCAGAATTTTTGATCAACTTGTTCGTCAGTGTAAAAAAAGTGTTTAAAAAATCGATTAAAAAACTTTTGGAATTTTTTTAGGGTTAAATGACCTTGGAAAAAAGAATCAAATATGTAATTATCTGGAGTATTTTCATGATTTTTTTCAGAATTTTTCATCCACTCGTTCGTCAGTAAAAAAATAATGTTTGAAAAATCGATTTCAAAAACTTTTGGCATATTTTAGTGTCTAAATGGCCTTGAAAAAAATTGGTCAAATGGGTAATTGGGTAGACTATTTTCATATTTTTTTTCAAAGTTTTTCATCCACTCGTTCGTCAGTAAAAAAATAATGTTTGAAAAATCGATTTCAAAAACTTTTGGAATATTTTAGTGTCTAAATGGCCTAGAATGACCTTAAAAAGATTGGTCAAATGTGTAATTTGGTAGACTATTTTCATTATTTTTTTCAGAATTTTTCATCAACTTGTTCGTCAGTAAAAAAATCATTTAAAAAAAATCGATTTACAAATTTTTGGAATTTTTCTAGTAACTAAATGACCTTGAATGACTTTGGGAAAAATTGGTCAAATGGGTAATTAGGTGGACTATTTTAATGATTTTTTCAGATTATTTCATCCACTCGTTGGCCGCTATAAAATTAATGATTAAAAATCGATTTAAAAAGTTATGTTGAATGACCTTGGAAAAAATTGGTCAAATGGTTAATTGGGTGGACTAGTTTCATGAATTTTTTCAGAATTTTTCATCCACTTGTTCGTCAGTATAAAAATAATGATTTAAAAATCGATTTAAAAAGTTATGTTTAAAATCTTTTGAAATTTTTTCAGTGTCGAAATAACCTTGAATAACCTTGGAAAAAATGGTCAAATGGTTAATTGGGTGGACTATTTTCATATTTTTTTTTCAGAATTTTTCATCCACTCCTTCGTCAGTAAAAAATGATGTTTATAAAGCCAATTAAAAAACTTTTGGATTTTATTTTCATTATGGTCGGTCTATATGACCTTGAATTACTTTGGAAAAAACTGGCCAAATTGGGAAATTCATATGAGACTTTGAACATAAGTCTTATTTGATAATCCGAAGAACTGAAAAGCTTTCGGTAAAATTTCGTACACCGGAAATAGGGTTTTTGTTTCCTTCCAATATTTTTTTAAATATGAAAAATATCACAAAAACATTCAAACAAATATTGAACACAACAAAGAAATGAACAAGTCTTGTTTGAAAATATTTTTCGTAAAATCATTGCTATTCGAAAAATTTGTTTTTTTTTCATTTTTGCTTTATAATTATGAAACGGTAACAGTTACAGCAAATTTATGTTAATAATAATTGTAGAGCATACCAAAATGAACAACTTATAAAGAATAAGTTTCTTTCGAAATCTCTTTGGTTTTTGAGTAAACTGACCATTTTCATCTTTAATAATTTTGACGTTTTAAACGTTAGTTTCTTCGATTCTACAATACGCTCGATGTACATTTAAAATATTATTTAAATTTAAAATAAACTATGAAAGCGTAAATATAAATGATACCATAAAGTCGGAGAAAGTAACATGATGGCCACATCACCATTTTTACTTTCTCCGTTACGAAGTACGAGAAAGTATTGTGATCGTGATTTTTTTTTCAAAAATTTTTTTTACGGAAATATCCGTTTTGGGGTCCCTAGATGCCATTTCAACAATTTCTGGAAAAAAAAAATTTGTGTCTGTGTGTGTGTGTGTGTGTGTGTGTGTCTGTGTGTGTGTGTGTCTGTCTGTGCGCGCTGTATCTCAAAAACTAATAGAGCAATTGATATGAAACTTTAAACATCCGTCTTATTTGATAATCTGAAGAACTGAAAAGCTTTTGGTAAAATTTCGTACACCGGAAGTGGGCGTTTACCTTAACTGTTTTTTGTTTTTTGCCAATATTTTCTTAAATATAAAAAATATCACAAAAACATTTAAGCAAACTATAAAGACAACAAAGAAATGAACATCTTTTGCTTGAAAACATTTTTCATAAAATCATTTTTATTCGAGAAAAAAAATTATTATTATTTTTTAAATTTTTGTTTTATATTTATAAAACGATAATAGTTACAGCAAATTTATGTTAATAATAATTGTAGAGAATGCCAAAATGAACAACTTATAAAGAATACATTTTTCTCGAAATCCCTTTAGTTTTTGAGTAAACTGAGTTTTTGTATTTGAAGTATAATTTTTCCATGTTTCATAATTTTGACGTTTTAAACGTCAGTTTCATCCTAGTTTACACAACGCTCGATGTACATTTAAGATATGATTTCAATTGAAAATAAACCACGAAAACGTAAATATAAATGGCTATGATACCATCAAGTCGGAGAAAGTAACATGATGGCTACATCACCATTTTTTTCAGAAATTGTTGAAATGGCATCTAGGGACCCCAAAACGGATTTTTCCGTAAAAAAAAATTTGAAAAAAAAAATCACGACCACAAATTCTCGTACTTCGTAACGGAGAAAGTAAAATTAATACAAAATGATCAAAATAAAATAAGCTATACTGTATGTCCCAAAAAAATTATAGTTGTTTTTAAACACCCTATATTTACCATATTTAAAATATAGACATTTGTAATTACTTTAAGTTAACCGAAGTTATTAAGACGCATTTAATGAGACAATAAACAAACACTCACGCCCATCGCATAATAATAAACATTACGCAGAACAGTTAGTAACCCTTGCAATATCTTAAATGCATTCGCCCCTCTAACGAGAGAAGCCATCCACGTCTTCCTTAATGGTTATGATAAATATACATCCACGATTATGCTCAGGGAATGACTAACCGTAAATCTCTCAGTACTACATTAGTGGTTTATAAATAAGCTCGCCTCAAATTACTCTTCAGGTCGTTTGAATTGTGTACGATAAGGTGTGGATAATGAAGTGTAATTATAATTTTTGACTTCGGACAGCACTTAAGTCACGTACGTGTTTCCCAGCGGATACTCAAGATTACACATTTCCCATAGACCACTCGGTATTTTAATTAAATACCCGGTGAATTGTAAAGTTAATCTCGATTAATTTTTTTCGAATAGTTGGACATGACTTTTTTAAATCGATAAGCTATTTGAATGCTATCCATTATACAAGCAGGGCTGAATTATCCATTAGGCGATATATGACAGTGACTCATCGCTCCATGTTGCCTGAATTAAGTTTCTAGTAAACGTATGTCCATAAAATAATTCGATTCAGTCTAGGTGGGAAATTTAAAAATTCTCGAGCGTGCAAATATATTCCCGACGAAACTTTCCGAGTGCATTTTTCGGCAATCGGTGAAGACAACTGGAAATTGGTCATTAAATTTAACCTTTTTATTAATGAAATAGATACAATCAATTCAGCTCTTAACTAAATTGAAATCGGAGACGGTCAAAACCAGATACAAGCACGTGAATTTTGAGGTTAGAATAGATAGAATGAGAAAAGACATACGTTACACTTAGCCCTTGAATTTACATATCGACATACGTTTCGTATTTCATTTCGTTTTTCTTAAGCATGCGAACGAGTATAGATACTTATCCAGACGCGATGATTAAATCGAAAAAGCATGAGTCATTGTCACCTCTGCGCAATTGTACTATAGGTAGGGGCGCCGATGGCTTGGGGAGGCCGGCGCACAGTGGTCGATTCCCAATCCAACTGGACAAAAGTCGATTTTGACATTTTTTCTAACATTTTGCAAACCCTAGCCATTAAACAGATAGATAACCAGGCTTCGCGTGGGATCGGTACCATTCGTTTAGGTGCCCCCCCCCCCCCTTTGTTAACCCTTTCCGCCCTGCTGGTGGAAATTGCCACCGCAACATTTACATGTCTCTACTTACTATGACAATTGCCCTCATTTACTTACTAACCAATGAAATCGAATAATGTTGATGAGATGATCCAATAAAATTCTAATTACGATGCGTAACAGACCATGCTCTATGTTATGCATGGCAATTAACCCTGGGTGGTATCTAATCAGATAATCTCTCATGTTGGTATTGCCTAGCAACGCGTTGGTTCATTTTCTATAGCGTATAAAACGTCAGTTATTGCCGGACTTTTAAGCAGTTTGCTCCTGAATTCGATCTGTTTGTATTTTCGGGTGAAGTGTTAGTGCTTTCATCAGTAATAGTATTCATAGGCATTTCTCAAAATCTTGGTAAGCTCATTTTTACTACAATTATTGTGGCGCAGATAAATACACGTCTGACACTTGGTGTCACTAAATTTAATTTTTCAAATTAAGAAGTGTGAACTTTCTGTTCGGCCAATTGTCTTCCCGAATCTAACTCGTGACTGATTTTTCCTAGGCAATTATTAGCGTCTGGATCACTCTTGCTTGTTGCTTCTAGAAAATCGGCACTCCTGCTTCGCAGTCGTGCCGATTTTCGTCGCAACAAGCAATCGTGATCCTGCCGCTAATAATTGCCGGCAAAATCATAGGCACTCGTTATATTACTGTTGATAATCCATATTTTTGCTGTTTATCACTAGATGTCACTTCAACAAAGCCTCACTAATTAATTCCTATACTAATTAATCAAATCAGTTCAAATTTGGTATTTATGGTCTTAAGAAACTCCCCATCAATAATAATTAACAAAAACTTTTTTTTTTCAAATTTAAAAATCCAGGGCTGAAAGGGTTAACAAATACCCTTCAAAGTCTGCCTACGCGTTAAGGGTGAAGTTTTTTGATTTGGGTATTGTTTTATATGGGTTCTATTCACTCAGGAATTTGGGTAATTTTTACGTTAATTTAACATTATTTTATTATTACAATGTTACTAAAGTGAAAGTTTACTATGTGAGTGTTGTATATTTTTATTGCTCCTTTTTATGAAAACTCAAATTCATCATGAGATATTGAAAAAATTGGCAACCTGCTTTTTGCATCAACAGATTTTAGTAACTATTGTAGATTTTGTGGTTTAATGAATTTATGGAATGGAAACTCTGGGGTGTGTTAAACAAGCTGGTGGGAGGGATACGGACCACCCACCTCCCTTCGTTTTCACATTAACTTAACCCAGAAACCCTCTTTGTTGTTGACTTATTGCAACTTTTAAAACTCCAGCGATTTGACGAAGAAACGAAGAAATTTCTTTAATCAAACCGAGTTTTGTAGGTTAAGTTTAAGTGGAAACGGCGGGTGGCTGGTGGGCCTTATCCTACCCTCCAATCCTTGGAAGACAAACGAGGATTTTACAATTGTTAATTAATTGATAAGAGAAGATTCAAACGGTTTATCGTTGCTTCAACAAAATAATTCGTTTATAGAAAATCTGGGGGGTGTTTAACGGGTTGGAGAGTAGGATAGGGCCCACCCGCCACCCATCGTTTCCACTTTAACTTAACCCAGCAACCCTCTTTATTGGTGGTCTTATAACTTTTGAAACTTCAGTGACGTGAATGTCTTTACTCAGAGTCTTTTTGGTTAGGTGTAAGTGGAAACTCAAGGCGACGGGTGGCTCCTATCCTATCATCCAATTCTTTGAACACAAACGAGGGTTCTGCAACTGTTAATTACTTGTTTAAAGAAGTACCGAACAATTTTTTATATTTTATTTCCTCGACAAATGAATTTGTTAATGGAAACTCTGCGGCGTGTTTAACGAATTGGAGGGTGGGACAGGGCCCACCCACCAGCCTTCCATTCCACTTTAATTTAACCCAGCGACCCTCCTTATTGTTGGCTTTTGCAACTTTTAAAACTCAAACGATTTGACGAAGAAATTTCTTTAACCAAACAGTATTTGCTTGGTTAGGTTAAAGTGGAAATTCAGGGCGGTGGGTGGGCACTATCCTATCCTCCAATTCTTGAAACACAAACGAGGGTTTTACAATAATTAATTAAATGTTTAAGGAAGTACTGAACATTTTTTTATATATTTTGTATTCTCGACAAATGAATTTGTTAATGGAAACTCTGGGGCGTGTTTAACGAATTGGAGAGTTGGATAGGGCCCACCCACCACCCATCATTTCCACTTTAAATTAACCCAGCGACCCTCTTTATTGTTGGTTTTAAAACTCTAATGATTTGTCGAAGAAATTTCTTTAACCAAACAGTGTTTGCTTGGTTAGGTTAAAGTTGAAATTCAGGGCGGTGGGTGGGCACTATCCTATCCTCCAATTCTTGGAACACAAACGAGGGTTTTACAATTATTAATTAAATGTTTAAAAAAGTACTGAACATTTTTTTAGGTATTTTGTATTCTCGACAAATGAATTTGTTAATGGAAACTCTGGGGCGTGTTTAACGAATTGGAGAGTGGGATAGGGCCCACCCACCACCCTTCATTTTACCTTTAACTTAACCCAGCGACCCTCTTTATTATTGGTTTTAAAACTCCAATCATTTGACGAAGAAATTTCTTTAACCAAACAGTGTTTTCTTGGTAAGGTTAAAGTGGAAATTCAGGGTGGTGGGTGGGCCCTATCCTATCCTCCAATTCTTGGAACACAAACGAAGATTTTGCAATTGTTAATTAATTGTTTAAAGAAGTACCGAACAATGTTTTATTTTTTGTATCCTAGACAAATGAATTTGTTAATGAAAACTTTGGGGCGTGTTTAACGAATTGGAGAGTGCGATAGGGCCCACCCACCATCCTTCATTTCCACTTTAACTTAACCCAGCGACCCTCTTTATTGTTGGTTTTAAAACTCCAATGATTTGACGAAGAAATGTCTTCAACCAAATAGTGTTTTCTTGGTTAGGTTAAAGTGGAAACTCAGGGCGGTGGGTGGGCCCTATCCTATCCTCCAATTCCTAGAATACAAACGCAGGTTTTACAATTGTTCATTGATAAGAGAAGGATCAAACGGTTTCAAACTTGAATTATTATTTTTTATGGGCGATTTTTTTTACTTTTTGGTTTCTTTTTGACTACCGTTTTCGAGTTTCTGGTCGGCAACTAATTTTGAGCTAAAGAGTTATTTTTTTCCTTGATTTTTCATTTTTTTTGGTTTGCATTTTTTTATTTTTAGACCAGCATTTTTGATTTTTTGGCATGTATTGTAGATATCTGACCTGTATTTTTCATTTCTTCGTTCCAAATTTTAGAGTTTTTGCCCGAAATATTTTTTATTTTAGATAAACTTTTTTTAAGGAAATTTTCGGATTTATGGTCTGCATTTTTTTAACCGCGAATTTTTTATATTTGTCTAAATTTTCGATTTTTTGTGCTTGTATTTTAGTTTTTTACCTTAATTAAGAGCTAATTCTGCAAGTGATTATTTCTTTTTACGATTTTTCAAAATATTGAGTGCGATTTTCGTTCCCTGCAGTTTTGAGTCAATTCCTGTTGTTTTCAGTAGCAATATTGCAAATATTTTTACAAGTAATGACTCTTACTGCATAGTTTTAGTAATTTTGGAGCTAATTCTACAAGTGATTATTTTTTTACAATTTTTCAAAAATTTCCTTCACTATAGAGCAAATTTTGAGTTCATTCCCTTGTTTTCTGCAGGAGCATGTCGTTGTTTTCAAAAAATTAAAAGTAGATTATTTTTGAATAATTGAAGTTTATTTGAAGCGAAACCTTCAAGTAATAAATTTTTCAAATTTTTTAAATCGTCGAGTGCAAATTTCCTTCGCTACAGAGCAAATTTGTAGTTTCTTCCTGTTTTCTGGGGCTAATCACCCCGAGTGCTGAAAAATGTTTTTGAGTTTCTGGTCGGAAACTTATTTTGAGTTAAAGAGTTGTTTTGGGGGCTGAAAATGGCGATTTATATTCGTTTTCCTTGATTTTTGATTTTTTTGGCCTATATTTTAGATTTATGGCCTGTATTTTTCATTTCTTCGTTCCAATTTTTTTTTTTTGTTGAAATTTCCTTCATTTTTTTAACCGCGAATTTTCAAAATTTGTCCAAATTTTCGATCTTTTGGGCGCATATTTTAGTTTTTTACTTTAATTAAGAGCGTATTTTTTATTGGTCTATACTTTTTAAAGTGTGTGATTGATTTTTATGTGCAATTTTTTTATTTTTTTGCCGGTATTTAATTTGTATAATTTGTCATTTCCATCTTTCATAATTTTGACGTTTTAAACGCCAGTATCATCCGACCTAATAAATTGTAAAAGTGGCTCTTTCATCAACATATTCCACGAGCCGCCACTGGGGATGGGTAGTCCCTATCCTACCCTCCAATTGTTGGAACTCAAACGAGAGTTTTACAATTGTTAATTAACTGATAAGAGAAGTATCAAACTGTTTTTTGTTGCTTCGACAAAAGAATTTGTTTGCAAAAATTTTGGGACGTATATAATGGGTTGAAGAGTAGGATAGGGCCCACCCACCGCCCTTTGTTTCCACTTTAACTTAACCCAGAAACCCTCTTTATTGGTGGTTTTGCAACTTTTAAGACTCCAATGATTTGACGCAGAAATTTCTTTAACCAAACAGTGTTTTCTTGTTAGGTTAAAGTGGATGCGAAGGGCGGTGGGTGGGCCTTGTCCCATCCTCCAATTCTTGGAACATAAACGAGGGTTTTACAATAGTTAATTAACTGATAAGAGAAGTATCAAACTGTTTATTGTTGCTTCGACAAAATAATTTCTTTGTAGAAACTCTGGAGCGTGTTTAACGGGTTGGAGAGTAGGATAGGGACCACCCACCACCCTTCGTTTCCATTTGAACTTAACCCGGAAACCCTCTTTACTGGTGGTTTTGCAACTTTAAAAACTTGATTTGACGAAGATTTTTTTTTTAATTAAGCCGAGTTTTGTAGTTTAAGTTTAAGTAGAAACGAGGGGGTGGGTTGTTCCTATCCCATCCTTGAATCCTTGGTATATAAACAAGGGTTTTAGAAGTGTTAATTAAATGATAAAAAAAATAATCTAACGGTTTACCGTTGTCTTGACAAAAAAAAATGTTTATAGAAACTCTGAGGCGTGTTTGACAGCTTGGAGAGTGGGACGGGGCAATGAAGAGTTGATCCGACGTTGATCTGTAATTTTATCATTGATTGCAAGCAGGTACGAAGTAAATTTTGGTACTGCGCATGCGCATTTAAAATATACTTGAAGCATTCTAGCTGGTACTACATGCATGTTAGCGTGCACAAAATTCTTGCACATGGTAGTGAAATTATAAGATCAGCTATAGTATCTATCGGCCAATTGACAGAGGAAGTGCGAAAAGCTGAAAGCAAAAGATGGAATATTTGGTGCATTTGCTATTGATAAATCGCTTGATTTTGCTAATACTATAAATGCGCCAGGAAGAAATCCAGAGAACGGATAAATGTTCATATCTTCTTGTAAACTTTTCCATTTATTAATTTGTTTGTGCCGAGTATAAATTGCTTTTTATATTATATTATTTTAAAGTATAAAGAATAACATTTTAAAAGTTTTATGTCACACTTGTTTATTATTGAAATCATAATGGCATGGAAACAACGTATATTAAATGACAAATAACGCTCTAGGGCGTTATTTCCATAACGCCCGCTTATAGTAACGAACCCAGCCGTTCCCATTAATTCCTGCAAACACTCCACTGAGATGAAAGTTGAATGTTTGCATGTTTTGACGCCTTGCCACCATCCAAACCAGTGCAATATCACAACGCGCATATCTGCACGCTATCTTTGTTCCGACGCGGAAAACCCGACCAGCAACAGATCGACTGTCAACAATTCGCCAAACGCAAATCAAGCGTGAGAACGCCGTAGACATCTGCGCGGTGAGGCTTTCGACGCGACAATCTGTCAGAAAATAGTATAAGAAAATCTTCGATAAAATTAAACTACAAGTATGACATAAAACGTTGAACGCACCACGGGCGTTATGAGCAAAACGTCCACGGTCGACGTACAGTCAGAGAAAATACAAATGCGAAACTCGCTCGGCGAGGGAATGCTGCCGCATGTCGGTGCTTAGTTCGGTCGAAACCCGTCCCCACTTAAAATACAATTATGAGGTAATAAAATTTATAAGCCTAGTTCCTTTCTCGCTCCTAAGTGATCGAGTGACGGATTCCATATCTCTGATTTTTTTCATCTTCCAAATTTTGGTGCGTCATCTTTAAAAATTCGAATAACTAAAATGTTTATTTTGAAATTTTTTTAAATATATTTTGCAACAATTGAACAGTAATTTTGTATAAAATTATTAGTAATATTTTAGTAGTAATTTTCTTTCCAGTTTCGTATAAATATGTTACCACATTTTTGTTAAGATATGACCTTGAAACGCTCGAAAAATAATATTTTATTTTTTTAATCACTAAAAATTATTATAATAATCTGAAAAATCCATATATATTTTTAACCAAATAAAAGTTTATTTAGGGTATTATTTTTTTAAGTTTAACAATTTTTTTTTTCGCCCTTTCTAAACTTGAAAAAATTTACTTAATTTGGTATTTGGGATACAAATATTTATGATTTTTTTTAGATTTTTATAGTGGTTAAAAACAAAAACCCATTTTTGGAGGGTTTCATGGTCATATCTTGACAAAAAATTGGGTTGTTTATACGAAACTGAAAAAAAATTAATACTGAAATGCTGATAATAATTTTACATAAAATCAACTATTGATAAATATGTATACAAAAAATATCGTAAAAATATTAGTTATTCGAACTTTTGAAGTTGTCGCACCAAACGTTGGAAGATGAAAATAGTTACATAGATGGTATTTATTGATAGCAATCAAATGACGGAATAAAATTTTAAATTACACTTTTTCAAGATTTTTTTCGGGCCAATTTTTTTAGTACTCTTAAAACTCTTTGGCATTTTGTTCAGGACAATTTTTTCCAGTACTCTTTTTGGCATTTTATTCAAGACAATTTTTTCCAGTACTCTTTTTGTCATTTTTTTTTAGTTCACTTTTTCAAGACTTTTTAGCATTTTTTTGGGACATTTTTTTTTAGTACTCTTAAGACTCTTTGGCATTTTTTCGAAGACAATTTTTTCAGTACTCTTTTTCAAGACTACTATGGCATTTTTTTTTTTCAAGACAATTTTCTTCAGTATTCTTTTCCAAAACTCTTTTTGGCATTTTTTTTCAAGACAATCTTTTTAGTACTCTTTTTCAAGACAAAATCGTTACTTCTACAGCAGGCTTTCTAAAGCAAAACATAATTCAAAAATTATATAATTATGTAACACCAAGAATAAGAGTCTCTTTTAACCAAGTTATTTTAAGTTGTTTCGTGACATGTCTCAATTTAACTTTATGTATTTTATACCTGACGTGTCCAATATTGTAAAGGCAATATAATGATCTAATAAAATTGTATTTTATTCTATTCTATTCTTAAGACTCTTTTAGGCATTTTTTTAGACAATTTTTTCCGGTACTCTTTTTGGCATTTATTTTCAGTACTCTTTCAAGACTACTTTTGGCACTTTTTTTTCAGAACAATTTTTTTTCAGTACAATTTTTTTAGTACTCTTTTCGGTATTTTTTTAGACAATTTTTTCCAGTACTTTTTTTGGCATCTTTTTCTGGGCAATTTTTTTAGTACTCTTTTTCAAGACTACTTTTGGCTTTTTTTTTTCAAGACAATTTTTTTCAGTACTTTTTTTCAAGACTCTTTTTGGCATTTTTACTTTCTCCGTTACGAAGTACGAGAAAGTATTGTGATCGTGACCCGTTTTGGGGTCCCTATATGCCATTTTAACAATTTCTGGAAACAAAAAATGTGCTGTGTGTGTGCGTGTGTCCGTCTGTTTGTCTGTCTGTCTGTCTGTCTGTCAGTCTGTGCGCGTTGTATCTCAAAAACTAATGGAGCAATTGATATGAAACTTTAAACATAAGTCTTATTTGAGAATCTGAATAACTGAAAAGCTTTTGGTAAAATTTCATACATCCGATGTGGGTGTTTACCTTAACTGTTTTTTGTTTTTCCCAGCATTTGTTTAAATATGAAAAATGTCACAAAATCATTTCAACAAATATTGAAGACAACAAATAAATTAATATCTTTTGTTGGAAAATATTTTTCATAAAATCATTGTTATTCGAGAAAAAAATGTATTAATTTGTTTTTCATTTTTGGTTTATAATTATGAAACGATAATAGTTACAGTAAATTTATGAATAATAAAATGAACAACTTATAAAGAATAAGTTTTTTACGAAATCTCGTTGGTTTTTAAGTAAACTGAGTTTTTGAATTTGAAGTATAATTTATTCATCTTTCATAACTTTGAAGTTTTTAACGTCAGTTTCATTCAAGTCGACAAAACGCTCGATGAACATTTAAATTGAAAATAAACCATGAAAGCGTAAATATAAATTATACTACCAAGTCGGAGAAAGTAACATGATGGCCACATCACCATTTTTTTCAGGACAATTTTTTCAGTACTCTTCTTCAAGACTCTTTTTGGTATTTTTTTTCAAGACAATTTTTTCCAGTACTCTTTTTGACATTTTTTTCTGGACAATTTTTTTCAGTACTCTTTTTCAAGACTACTTTTGGCATTTTTGTGGGCAAATTTTCTTTTTTTATTTTCAAACATTTTTTTAATATTGTAAATAACGTTCAATGACCTTGAAAAAATCCACCTAATTTGGTATTTGAGCCAATAATATCGGTGATTTTTTCAGATTTTTAAAATAATTTTTTAGTGATTAAAAAATTATATTTGAAAGAATCTTATTTTGGGGCTTCCCGGGTCATGTAGGGGTTTTTTTGATATACGGCTACTACTGTACATCCCTCGGGCCGGAGGCCCACCGTCGACCTGGGGCGTTATTGTACTCATAACGCCCTAGATACCTTAATTACTATTGCAGTGGCAGGGTGCGCTATAATATAGTTGTCTATGTTCGAAAAAAGTGATAATCCGGCCCTGGCCAAGAGCTTGGTTAAATTAAAGCAAAGTTACGGGTTATAACGCTGATTGATGATACTATGCATTTTTAACCAAGTCATTCGAGCATTCTTTATGGAAAATCTAAATGTGTTGTTAGTTTGATTGTTGCTTTCAAGATGGCGGAGAAAGAGTATACAACTTACGGCCCCAAATTTTTGAATGCAAGATTTTTTCCGTTTGACCGATAACATGATTTTATTTTACATTTGAGCCTAAGTGATTGCGAAACTTGACATGAAGTTACTCATTTTCGAATGAATAGGGGCTGCCACAAAAGGCAGCAGATGGTGAACCGCAGGTGCACCGAAGACGCTCTTAAGAATTTAAACTACCTATAATGGATTTCAATTATATGTAATTCTGAAAGGATCTATTGTTAAAAGCCTTCTAATACAACCATCCAATTTAATATTAGGGTTCCTAATACATTTATTTAATGCAAAATATTACTATTATATGTATACAATTATACACACAAGCATGAATACATTAAACTATAATTTATGGTTACATAAGTAAAATCTATTTATTATTATTATATAAGTCAGCGGCGGCTTGTGGATTTCCGTAGAGGATGCTAAGACAGAATGCCACTCGTGCTGCACTACTTACACTTGTGGAGAAAGCAAATATTTCGCTGCTGTTTTGGTCAATTTTTTTTTCCGTAGCCTCCTAGCCGAACATCCACGCTGATATGAGTATAAGATCACGGAAGCATAAATATATAAAATTATAATCAATGGCAGTGACGGTTCGCGGGTTTTTTTTTCTGGTACGGCCGAGGAACAAGAGGTGGTAATACAGATAGGTGCGGTCACGCAGCCAGCCGTCTCTGCAACTGACCCTACCTATCTGTATTACCAACTCTTGTTCCTCGGCCGTACCAGAAAAAAAAACCCAAACCGTCACTGATCAATGGCCAGTAAGGCAAAACCTAGTAAATTCAGTAGCTACTGTTAATAATTATGATTTTTTTCAAACCTTTGTAAAACTGGTAGAAGTAATCCTCGTGAAGGAAGAAAACCATTCCAGGACATTTGACGTGTTTCCGGATTTCGGCCGCGTGATTTGATAACCCACAATTGATCACAACCGCCATTCCTAGCCGCGCCGCGCTTTTAATTCAGGCGTGTCTTACAACGAAATGTTAATTCCAGATACACTTATCGGGCAGCTATTCTTAGAACTCTTTACGTGTAAATATCGCCGGTTCCGATGCTGTTCTAAAGGTAATGCAGAAAAATTGGACCTGACCCAGTTTCACAACTTCATAATACTATCAACAATGAAATTGGAAATGATTCTCTGAAATGATTAAAATGTGACATCAAAATGCTTAGTGTGAATTAAATTGGTAACAAAACTTAAAACTTTCAAATAATGTTTTTGAGTTTCGACGTGTTACCGTCATTATTGATAATTGATAACGACGGTAACACGTCGAAACTCGAGTCGTGAATATTTGTTTAGGTTTTTATAAATATCTTCTCACGTTATGAATCAAGGAATACTTTCAACTTAAATCAAATGAATAATACACAACATCAAAGAAATTTAGGAGAATCAATTATTTCCTTTAGTAATTGTCATAATGTCTCTAACGTAACTGTTAATATTCAGGGTGTCTCAGACATGACTCCCCAGGCCTATAACTTTCTTATTTTTAAAGATAAATATAGAAAACCATATATATTTTTAAATGGGAGCAAATTCTCTTTAAAATTATAAGAATAAAATTTTCAAAAATATCTGCTCATATTTTGACAGTGGTGTTCAACTTTTTTTTCAAATGGCACTGGACTTGTTTTTTTCTTATTATAATAGTATCGTTTATAACACGTGTTGCATAATATACTTGTGTTGCATAATATACTTTTATAACACGTAAACTACAAACGATTTTTTTCAAACGGTATTTTTATACTTCATTTGGGTGCCCTAAAGTCATACCTCGGCATATCGAAGATTCCCAACATTTGTACACTTTCAAAGTGCAAGGTTCAAACATGGACCACCTGGTCTATAGTGGGCTGGACCCTCTAAACTCGAGATCCCGACATTCCGAATGGTTTTAAGAAACTGTTTATTTGTGAAAGTGTACTAAATAATAGTTATTTATTAATTTTTTTCCGCTACCGAAAATAATAATAATAAAAAGATCAGAAAATATTTTAAAACACGGATTGTTGATATAAACAAACGAACTTCAAAACAAATACTTGCTGGGTGGAATATATGTTTCTATGTGAAACGATTTTCGTCAACACGTTTAAATGAAGAAAAAACACTTTTAAACGAGGAAAACGTTTAAACGCAAATAAACACGATTTAAACACGAGTAAACGTGAATTTCTAAGAACACGTTTATCCGTGTATTAACGAGCTCTGGGCGTAACCACCACCTTCATAAAAAATGTTATGTTTATAATACGCCTCCCTTGCTCATCGAACATTACACAAATCGGCTTTCTTTGGATTTTGGATTTATAAAAATATGAAGCTTTTCATGTAAGTTATGAATTTATTTTTGCAAGAGCTAAAATTTACATAAAATTTAAATGCAATTCTTTCAAAAAAATTTCGGGTTTGAAAGCCTGATTTTAAAAATAAATTTGAAAAACTTTCAATTTAGGAAAGGTCATGACTTTTTTAAGATTGTCTTCCAGTGGTGGGATATTTGAGCATAAAATATGAAACGTAACTAATTACAGATTAAGCAAGCCTCAAGAATAAATAAATATGTAAATATGGGGCTTTTGCATAGATTTCAATAAAAATAGTTAACTTTCTTGGAATCGAATTCTCCACGTTGCTGATGAATACAACGAGAAATATTTTTTTTTGCTTTCCGGTTTTTAAATTACGCTCCATTTTCGGCTCCGGGGCGGGACTTATATCGGGCTCCAGCTCGTGGATAACTTTTGGAGCAGTGATCATATGGGAAATGGAGGGGGAATAGCAGTCCATTTGTATATAGTCAAAGATCCAGAACATATGAATATTCAACCTGTTCATGACTTTGCAAAATTAAGTCTTGCATAGACTACAAACAAATAACTTATTAAAACAACTACTTCCCTTCCTAGTGCCACTCGGCACGGATATTGAATGATACAAAAGAAATTTGCATGTTAAGTACAGTAGTCCTAATAAGACTTAATTTTGCAGAGTTGCAAACAGATTGAATATTCATACATATATTCAGGCTACTTTCGTCTTTATCTACTGTTTTTAATACTTCTGCAACAAGTGAGGTCTCAAATTTATTTAAAAATTGAATTAATTAATTAATTAAATTCGTATTTCTGCGCCTTTTCGCCATCTAACGGACGATAGATGAACTACTAAGTGCGTTTTTACGGCAGCGCCAAAATGCTCGAACTTTATACTTATAATCAAAGTGTTAAAATTCACCAATGCGCCACACATAAAACGATAGACGATTTAATTCTGAATCGAATGATGTATAAAATAGCTGAGGAAATTAAGCGGTTTACCCGTAATTTGCGAATAAAAATTAAGCACGACACACTTACCGACATTTACAGTTCACTGTAACTTAAATACTAAATAAAGAACAATTGGGAATATTCTTCAATTAAATACAGGCCCTATTCTTATTACTAATTAATCGCTCAACTTTTTATTTTGTTAATGCATTGCAATATGAGAAATGCTAATCTCCATACCGGTGTACCCTCTGTTATCGTGGGGATAAACTACTAAACCATTATTGGATTTAATATTTGGTTTAATAATAAAAGCCTGTTTAAAAACTTAAGAAAAATGTTATCTTAGAATGAATTTACTTGTAAAGAATAAATATTTAAATAATTAAACTGAAGAAACAATAGTTTAAAATAAACGCCTTAAACAGGCAACCCAATATACAGGTAACTACAATTCATTTATTAATACTAAAAATTACCAATTTTAAAGGATTAAACTAAACTCAAAAATCAAATCTTAGGTGAGGGAATTATTAATAATTTATTTAACCCAATACTGGCATAATTCACACACATCTATTATTTTTCAATTTTAATGACACCTTCAACTAAATAAATTTAAACTATAATTAAACGTTTTAATGATGATTGAAATCAACAAATCATTTAAAAATGTAAAACATTTATTTAATTTTGGTCATTACTGTGCCATCTGTCGGACAAGGTGTAAACTATTAAGCCAAAAGCCTCGAAATATAGTCAAAATGTAAAAATCCAGCAATGAGCTATACATCAAATAATAAAGCATATAATTCTGAATCGAATTATGTGTAAAATGGCTCAGGAAACTTTGCGGTTTTTCAGTTATTTGCAAACGAAAATGTACCCGGTAATTCAATTCACTGTAAAGCTTCCGCATATATTGGGTTGCCTGTAATTAGACGTCTATATACCATTGTATTTTAATTTAAATATTTGAATATTTACAAGTAAACTCATTTTACCATTCTAAGATATTATTCTTCTTAAGTTTTTAGATATTCTTAAAACATTAAAACAAATATTAAATCTACAAATGATTCACTATTTCATCCGTACAATAACAGAGAACAACCTATATGAAGATTAGGATTTCTCATGAAGTAAGGCATTAACAAAATAAAAAGTTAAATAATTAATAAGTAATAGCTATTGGGACCCGTATTAGATTGAACAATATTGAAAATTGTTCTTGATTAAATGTTTAAGTTACAGGGATCTGTAATTGTCGGTAAAGGGGTCGTGCTTAATTTTCATTCGCAAATTACAAGAAAACCGCTAAATTTCCTCAGCTATTTTATACATCATTCGATTTAGGATTAAATCGTCTATCCTTTTATGTGTGGCGCATTGCTGAATTTTAACACTTAAATTATAGGTATAAAGTTCGAGCATTTTGGCGCTGCGGTAAAAACGCACTTAGCAGTTCATCTATCGTCCGGTAGATGGCGAAAACGCGCAAAAATGCGAATTTAATATGTTTGGCTTTCTAAGCCTTTAGATCGTAATTCTAAGGGACAATTTTGATATTTGGAACGTTAAATCATCACTAAACTTATAATTATTTGATATTTTTAAATAAACATGCTGTGAAAATCCTGAAATAATAAATACTGCCGTCGCAATTATTTAATGGTTGAATTCATATTTTTAAATTTTTTATGGAGATTTTTTTAAACTAAATAACTCCTGAAAGTGTTCACCTAAAGGTAGTACAATTAGTGCAGAAAGTATTCATATATTTATTTAAGAATTTATTAAGAGTCAATGCTTTGACTATATACTAAAGTATATAGTCAAAGGACAACGGTGACACATTTTATAATTTCCAATTGATTATACCGTTATTTCATGATTTTAGCACAGATCGTAACGTGAAATACTGAACAGAAAATAATATTTACATGATTTATTTACGATGTTTATTTATCATGCGCTGCGCACTTCATACGAAATAAATTGTTCGCATTGGAGCTTCGCACTGGAAACATGGGATGGCGTAAGTATCGTCAAACAGGCTAAAATTTGTTACAGCAAATGACGCTAGATAGCCCAACCTGCTAATACAATTTGGAATCTCGTCCGTAAATCATTCAACACCAAGCGATAATCAGCGAGACCAAGTATTGTAAACAAACAAAACCGTAAGTATGTCCATGCCCTGCGCACTCCATACGAAATAAATTGTTCGCATTAGAGCTTCGCACTGGAAACATGGGATGGCGTAAGTATCGCCAAACAAGCTAAAATTTGTTACAGCAAATGACGCTAGATGGCCCAACCTGTTAATACAATTTGGAATCTCGTCCGTAAATCATTCAACCCCAAGCGATAATCAGCGAGACCGATTATATATAAACAAACAAAACCGTAAGTATGTGAATATTCGATTCCTTTCAGTTTTTCGTCCGTTAAAACGAAGAGAAAGTCGTCTGTACCCTTCTCGTTATAAAAATATTATAAATAATGAGTTGTTATTGTGCCATTGTTATTATACTGTAGGTAACCATTTGTACAATTTGCAATAAATATATTATTTTAATAAATGACTTCTTATTACGCCTACATTTGATTTTAATAAAGTACTGTAAAATTTGGAAACCCACTAGCTCTGCAACCCGTTTTACCCGCACCGGCTTTTGCTTCACCTGCGCCATCCCTTGGCTTCAGTGATGAATTAAAAATGCGGTAAATATTTTATACAGAGTCGCCGATCTATTTTACTTTATCGATGTTATTTACGCACACACATTCCGATCCGCATGTGTTGGTTACAGTGGTCGGCTTTTGCGATGCTTACGCCATCCTTGGAAACAGTGGTAAAGCTTAAAGCGAACAATTTAATTTGTACATCGAGTGCTCAGGGCACGCAAATGCGTGTTTAATGAAATTGAGTGTTAAATGTACCCCATTCATGCTGCCCATACAATTAAATAACACACGCACATTATTACATTTTCATGAACAAAGTGATTTTAATTACCGATTTACCTATTTTTTTTTAACTAATGAGTTTCAACAAATCCTATTAAAAATGTTCCTATTTCTACTCGCAATCCAGTTTTTGCAAATCCTGAATTTCCAGTTTGTAGGCATCTCTAAAAAAAACCTGGTCCACTAACTACAAAAGGGAAAAAATAACATCAAATCCAAATGATGGTAATATTCCATCAACAACTTTATTTACACATATTTTAAAATAAATATAAAAAATCAACTATATTTAGAGTAAACGGCCTGCAAACCACCACCGGAAGAGTTAGTAAATCTTATACAAATATACAATCTAAAAATAAAGTTAATCATCATTGAGATTCACCGCTTGAAGTTTGCCCTCAATACACAACAGATCTGCATCCCTCCGCTCACCTTCATCCAGATTTTCGTCCTCTTCCTCCTCCTCCTCCTCCGCCTCATCGCTTGATTCCACAAGAATGGAAGATTGCCTATTCAGTTGTAAGCCTTATAAACAAAATCGATATACACACAAGCATGATTGTTCCCCATTCCAGACCAGTTTCGGGATTAAAATCCCCCACCAGTGCAGTTTAGTCAAGGGGAAACGATTTGCTTTGAGGGGTTGTAACTAGAGGTGGGCGAAATGACTCTTTTTGTGAGCTGCCACAGTAAAATAAGTCGGATGATGAGAAGGCGGCTCATAAAAAAGTGAGAAAATATTTCCGTAAAAAATGTTGAGCATAAAAAAGGTCCTCGCCTCCGAAATCAAAGAATCCACTATTCATTTAAAAGAGTTGACTCATAATTGTACAGTTGGGTCATGAGAAAAAAAAAAGGTCTTCACCCTAAAAACATTGGGAACAGCAAAAAAAAAACTCACTTCTGAAATTGAGCTGTAAATTTACACAGGAGTCACTAGAATCCGCAACTCACTTCTAAAGCCCGTATGACACGATACTTTATTTTATACAAAATTCACATGTTAATTCTCACAAGAATTTAAAAAAAAGTTGCATACAGAGAATTGTGCAGTCATTTTTTATGTGAATTTTCAACAGTAAATGCACAAGTGCATTGGAAATTATCAGCAACAAGTTTGTGCGATTTTGACAAACGAAGTAATCTATAGATTAATATGGATGGGACAGTTGTAAATATCCCTAAAACGTGTATTAATACGCACGTGCTTGAGGTGAATTTCACAAAAAAAAATGCTGAAGTGACAAACAGGAAATAAATTTCTCTGTATAATTTACGGTGCTAATTTACCAGTCAATTTATCAAAAAATTTACACGTGAATTTTATATAATATTAAGCATTGTGTAAAACGGGCTTAAGACTTGACTCACTCATTAGTTACCCACCTCTACTTGAAACCTCAGTAAACTTGAATTGAAGAAATTTGTGCTGAATCTTGGCAGGAAACTGTTCCATTCCTCTATTACAGGAGTAATAGTACAAATTTCTCCATTTCGACATACATTTAATTAACATTGTAATAAAAAACTCACCATCTCCTGCGGTGGCATCACTGTGTCTTGAGTGGGATGGTGGGTTTGCTCGATTTTGAGTAGTATTATAGGAACCACTCGTTTGTGATGAGTTATTTTGGGTAACTTCTGATTGTGAACCTGTAGCACCTTGATAACAGAGAATTAATATGTATTAAATACCAACCACAATTTTTGGTAATATTTCGATGAACCTTACTATCCGTTCCAAAAAGGGAGTCTCCTCACTTCAAAACCTCATATTTATGATTTAGAGGACTCGAATATTCTGAAATTTATACCATATGAAGATGCATCGTTTTTCTATATGTATATTAATTTGTATAGAAATATTTTGATAAATACGCCTTTTTCCGATGTATTTGTTTGAAAATGTACGGTTTTGAACGACAATTTTTGAAACTCTCATCTTTGTGTGCATATAACATTGTTATTAATCACTTGAATATTATGAAAAAAATATACATCTAACGCTATTCCATTCTGAAGGCGTAGAACGAAAGAAATTTTTTTTGTTGTTTTTATTTTAAGAGTTCAGGCCTAGAATCGAAATATCTGCTATCTCGATAATTATACAACGAATTGAAATGCGGCTTTCGCTTATAGATGGATTAATATTATTTAGGAAACAATTGCAAATAAATTTCAAGAAAAGAGTAGAACTTTTATCAAAAATGAGTAATTTTCCCGTCGATTATTATTTTAGATCGGCGAGAGAGATGCAAATATGTGACTCAGGCGTTCGTTCGACGTTAGTTCGGTTCAGTTTGACGGTAAGCAACAGATCCCGGCAGAAAATCATGTACATTCATTAGAAGCGGCGAGAACGCATCGTAAATATACTGACACGATATTCCGCCCGCTTCGCCCCGCGCCTCTGCTGTGAGCGTAAATATTCTCTATTTCATTAAAAGGTTTTTAATTTATGTAATTAACAAAACTATATTTATTTACGATTAAATGATATATTTTGCATCAGATTTATATGAAGTACGTAATCTGAAAAATGCTTATACATTTATTCATTCATAACTGAAAAAACAATGCTCCGCATTTTACCAAATTACAACAAAACTTATTTAAAAAAAAATATTCACATTACCCCACATAATAGGGAAAGGTACAATTGATCTAATGTAATTTTTTCAGATTTTTATAAGCAGTAGCTTACTTTCTACAAGCTGTTGAATTTCATACATCTTAAAATTTGCTTAATTTCGGGTACTTTTTTACACTTTTTCAGTATTATCTCGACAAATAACAAACGTAAACACTTAATTCTATAGCAGATTGTAGATAATACTACAAAGAATGGTGACCAATTTTATATAATTTTAGAGTGCGCTAGTTTTTGAAATATACTTGCTGAAACACAGGAGACTCCCTTTTTGGAACGGATAGTAGTGATTGTCTAAGCTGGGCTTAGTTATTTAAAACAATTGCATATACCATATGCACCAAGAGATTAGAGTTTTCTAACATCGTTAGTGACAAACACTAGAAAGTGAAAAGTACCAACACGGCTATGAAAAAAATGTAATTTTGCAGCAAGTTAGGTTGGTACCGGTATACTTCCGATATACTCATCCGCGAAGTCGACAACACATTATTGACAGTATGTTATTGTTCTTGAGTTTTAACCATTTTTAAATTGATTATTCTTACATGCGGCTTCTGCTACTTCTGTATTAAAATTTAAGCTAATCTAATACAAATTATTACAATGCAAATGCATGCATTATTGCTTTACATTGTATTCATATTTAGTTTTGTTCATCTGATAAAGCCTCTTTCTTGTGTACTAAATGTATACAGGGTCTTTTTTTTAACTCCGAACATATGATTGTTAATGTCTATGTATTATGTCATAATAATCACCTCAACACATTGGAATGTATTGACAATGTAGGCCAAGTTTGTAAGCGAGGATTATTGCACGCCCAAAATCTAAAAGGTGAAGGAATGGGTGTAAGGAATGGGCATCGATAAGGAATGAAGAATACTAACCTATAATTTTGTAGATTAACTTCACCATTTAAGGAAAATGATGCCTCATCAGTAAATATTATTCTGTGTAAAATTTCTTGATCATTATTAATTAAATTGAATACGGTTTCACAGAATTCTGTTCGTTTGCCTTTGTCCTCATTTGATAATTGCTGATGATTTGAAAGCTTGTAAGCATTGTATTTAAATTCTTTTAATGTCTTGTAAACGGAAGCTGAACTTATTTGAAACTGTGCTGCAATAACTCTTAACGATGATATGGGGTTCTGCTCTACGTAACATAAAATGTTGTTTCATCTCTTCCGTTAAAATGTGATTTCCTTTAGCCCTTTTAATGTGAAAATTACTCACGCAGCCAGTATTGTCAAAATGATGGACAATATTACAAATTGTTGAGATGGATGGAACTTGTCTGCTCGGATACTCAACCTAAAACAAATCTCTAACACGTCGAATGCTGTTCCCACTCTTGTACCAATTAATTATCTGTGTTCTTTCTTCGGTGGTGTAATACATTTTTATTAATAACACAATTTTGACAATTAAATAAAAAAAGTATGGTTGCCTACATTGCAATGCGTTGAGGTGATTATTATGACATAGAACATAGATATTAACAATCATATGTTCGGAGTTAAAAAAAGACTCTGTATGTAGACATATTAAGAAATAGAAGTAGGCGAAACCTAGTGAACAAAATGCAACTACTATTACTTATAATTATTTTTTAGTACATTAGTCAATTATTTTTTTCTACTGCATGCATAATTGATATACAACCTTCACGTGAAACTGAAGCAAATCCCCTGGTACGCATGTTCTGTGGTACAGGCTGTGCAGCTCCATTTTCTTCATTGTGTTCAATCCTCAAGCCTGCAATTCCTGCAAATAATAAATAAAAATTAAAATCACTGAATAAAACACTTACTATGTTTTTTACCACAATTTATTTGATGTATGTACAAATATTTCATATACATACATATCACGACTTAAGTTTCGACGTAGTAACGGTCGCAACCATCACCATGATTAAATAAAAATTATTTATTTTTAAATGTATTTATACTGGGGCTATATTTAGTGTTTATTAAATGTATTCAAGGAAGAGTTTACATTTGTAATTAGTGTGTCAATTATCTGACAACCCAGAAATGATACTCCATTCCATCCAAATTAAATGAAAACATGCAAAAAAGTAAAGTGGAACCAGAATTGTTTACCTTTCTTATCAATTGTCAATAAATCCCGTTTCATTCTTCTACGGCGAGAGGGATCTGTCCTCCTCAGTTGCAACATGGCATCAAAGTCCATGACATACAAGAAGCCAGCAATTAACAGCTCGCAAGTGCGTTCACCGGAATTATAAGCTGCTTCCAATTCTTTACTTGTACGTTCATCATATTGCCACCAACCTGAAACAAAAAAATGACATTAAACCAATTCCCAATAATTTTAAAGTGTGCACCCAAATGTTGTAAAAAATGTTATGTTGCACCGTTAGCTAAATAAAGTATGTTCATTTAAAAAAAACCTCAAGTGTGCCATGATTTTTTATTTTCACACATTTAAGTTGGTAACACATATTGAGGTTATGTTACTTGCGGCGTGTTCCTACCGATAAATTAATTGGCTGTGATAAAAGACGCAGAGAAGACGTAGGTTCACCTTTCAAAATTCCTTGGGCTGTGTTAAAAGCATCCTAAGTACGTTTAACTGGTCTACCACTTCCTGGTTTACGGAGAATACTACCCGTTTCATGAAATAATAAAACAGATCGTGATAAGGTATTTTTAAATTCATCATAAATAATGAGAACGTAAGGAAATTCTTCCTAAAACTCTGGCATAGGTGCGTCGAATGAATACACCCAATTTCCGTCCACTTTAGTCCCATTTCCGAAATAACTTTCAACTAGAAACATTTTTGCTGGTTGCTGTAAGCCGTTGTGGCCACGGAATAATTGCAACTTTTAGAACGATCTGACGTTTTGTATGTCAATTCCTAACATGTGTGCCAACTTAAATTAAAAAAAATAAAAAACCACGGCACACTTGATTTTTTTTTAATGAACATACGATATTATTGAATAACAGCGTTTTTTTTTGTTATTGTATGTCTCTTGAATACTATCCTTTTGTCCGGTTTGATCTTAATTCACTTTCCAGTCAAAATTTTATTATGAGTAGACAATCACAATATGGTAGAAGTTATTCACTTATTGTTACATTTAGCCAATCTTGGCAAAGATGGAAACTTCGTGAGTTGTCACTTACATATTTTTCTTGTTGCTTATGTACATTAATAGTTATATTTAAAAAGTATAATTTATTACAAAAGAAAATACAGGGTAATTTAAGGGTTGTAGAGAGGACTTGGTGGATAACTTTTGAATGCCACATGCTGTTCACTCGTGGAGAGTACAGGACGGTTTAATACACGCTTGTTGAGCAGATCGAGATGTTGTTAATTTACGCCGAAGCTAGATGTAGGTAGAGTTTCTCAAAGGCTGTATCAAGAGCGTTTTCTGCAACGTGGCATGCCATCACATACCATTTTGCCAAATTACAACTACTGCTGCAGGAAACAGGTACCTTCACAGTTAGCATCGCCTACTGTGGTGCTCCACGGATGTGCCGCACTTTCAACTTTGAAGATCAGATCTTGCAATGTGTTGAAGAGAACCCATCGACGAGTGCGATGAATGAGTCCCAGAGCAGCGTCAGGTACGTTTAGCATGAATAACAACTTCAACCTTACCACCGCCAGAGGGTACGGGTTTTGCAGCATGTGTGTTTTTCTGTAAGTGGTTTCTACACCGTTGTGTGGATAATGAAGCACAGTTTACCAGGGATGCTGTTTTCAACAGCATCCCTGTTGTTTAGCATGAATAACAACAGTGTCACATCAGCCACAATTGGGCTGAAGAAAATCCTCATGGCATGCATTCCCATGGTTTTTAACTATGGTTCGGCATCAATGGAATCATTGGTGGTCATCTGATTGGACTGTACATTCTTTCATACCGTCTAAGGGTACAGGAAATCCTTATGAATTGGACCGAGCAGTCCAGACCTTGAGGAATTCTCCACCGTGGGTGGAGGCGGCCTTGAGGCTACCTGTGGACTGTGCAGTCCCCAGAATCCCGAACAAAATACAATTATTTTTCCACCTTGGGGCCGGAACTGCGCAGTTAGATGTAGCAGCCACCAAAATATCATCATGCGGTGATGCCATGATGACAAACTAAATTTGCAAAATCGCAAGAACCAAAAACCACTACCATTTAGTACGGAAACTTCAAAAACCTTTTGGAGAAAATCCCAACGGCTGTTTCCTGTGTGTGGGCGAGGGTTCGGTAGAGGAAATCCCGAAAGGCTTTTCCTTGCAGATTTCCTGTACGTGTATAGCCACCTTAAAGAGTCCAGTGTTATTGATTTCCTGAAAGAAGTACTGGTGCAGAGATGTGCCACTAAAAATTCGTGAGCAAATGTGGTTTCAACATGATGGCGCACCAACACACTTTTTACCTGATGTCCTATAATACCTGAACCGAACATTCAGGGAAAAGTGGATGGGTCAAGGTGGACCAATCACGATCGCTGGATTTAAGGGGGTCCTCTAGTTTCTCGGGTCGAAAAAATCGAATTTTTTTTCTTCATAAATCACATCTAGAACATGTGTAAAAAATGTGTGTCAAAGGATTTTTCGATATTCGAAGTGGTTAACAAGTTACGGCCCTGGAATGGAACAGGTATACGGAGCGCGTGCAACACTGCTCTGCAAAGCGGAGCGGCGCTGACCATTATATTGATATCCCTAAATCTAACTGCTACCTGAACCTTTTGTGAATTAGGCCCGATTAGAGGGGAGCCGAGACCGTTGACAGACGCTTTTGAATATTGACTAAGACGCTGTGAAGCGTTGATTAGTTCAGTTTTGCTGTGGCAGTTGCGAAGCGTACTGTATATTTTCTCTTGCGAGTCGCACGAAGCTGATTTTTTTTTAAATAATTTTTAAAATAGTAAAGAAAGAGACGTCCCGGCTCGTTACGATCGACCTAAAAAGCGAAAATTCGCAGGCAACCGACACACTTTGGAACAAGACAAGTCGTTTACATCGGCGTCAGCGAAGAAACTTGTTCAAAATAAAAATTTAGAAGTGAACGTTGAACAGACTGTTATGTATTGTATTTTGAATTTCTCGAGTGTATTTTCAACTATTTATTTGGCTGTTATTTGTAAAGAGTGCAAAAGTACGGTGACTTTCCATCAACGTGATGTTCGAGGATTGGGCTTTAAAATTTCTATGGCGTGCAAGTGTGAGAAAGAAAAAGAAATAGATTCATGTCCAAAAATAGGTAAAGCCTACGAAATAAATCGTCGCTTAGTTTTCGTGATGCGTTTGTTGGGAGTCGGTTATGAAGGCTATAGAATTATCTCCGGGCTGATGGATATGGGACAAGGTTTTGCTTTGAACACGTACTATCCCATATTAGAAAATATTCACTCAGCTTCGGCCGTTTTTGATACAGTGTTGTCGATTGCGGTTAATCAAGAAAAGGAAGTCCTTCAAGAACAAGGAAAAGCAGAAAATGAATTCACCGTATCTGGAGATGGCACATGGAAAAAAAGAGGATTTTCATCTTTATTCGGAGTTTCAACTTTAATTACAACGCTCAGTAAATAAACATTTGATATACGACATACATAGGAGATGGTGACAGCAAGACATTCAACGGTATTTTTAAGGCAGAACCATATGGAAAAGATCTTGTTGTTGTAAAAAAAGAGTGTGTTGGACACGTTGAAAAGATGGGGACTCGGATCCGAAATGCAAAAAAATCTAATAAAGGCATTGGTGGAAAAGGTGCAGGAAAACTCACTGACAAATTGATTGGTGAGATGACAAAGTATTATGGATTAGCTATTCGGAGACATCCAGATTCTATTGAGGAAATGAGGAAGGAAATTTGGGCAACAATCTATCACAAGATTTCCACAGACAGTAATCCACAGCATCAAAATTGCCCTGCAGGCGAATCAGTTGGTGCAAATGGCGCAGAGCTGAGTTTTTCAGAGAGGCTGAGCAATTCAAGCACGATAAACCGCCTTTTCTGAAGCAGTTCAAAAGGTTATAAAGCCAATTTATGAGGATTTATCCAGAAAAGAATTTTTAAGCAGATGCCTGGGAGCGGAAACTCAAAATAATAATTAGTCGCTCAATTCGTTAATCTGGACTTTTGCTCCAAAGCACCACCATTCTGGGCCAAAAGTCGTTGAAATCGCCACGTTTCTCGCTGTCATGATGATCTTCAACGAAGGATTCGAATCTATCCTGAAGACCTTGGAAACCATGGGAGTGAAAATCGGCCCACAAGCTAAAGGATACGTTCAACAGCGTGATAGCTCTCGGAACGACCGTTCAGAAAAGCGCACGAGTGATATCGTAAAACAGGCCCGAATCGCGAAAAGGGAAGACGGAGCAGCTCTGCGTGACTTTCAAGAAGAAGAGGAAGGCCTACTGTATGGTCCAGGCATAGCAGATTAATGGTGAGATGAAATTTTTATTATAAATCACATGCGCGAACTTTGAAATGCGTTTTTCTCGAAACACTATTTTTCAAAACGGTGACCACGATATTTCAGAAACTACTGCACCGATCTTGTTCAAATTTATACAACATCTTTAATATGTTATAAGCCAGCGATTGAACTAGGATTATCATGATTGCTTCGATAGTTTTTTTTCTACGAGCGAGAAACTTAAGAAAAAATGAGTAAAAAAATAGAATTTCATTTTCAAAAGTGTATAAAAAAAATTAATTTTTGTAATTTAGAATTCATTCTAGTTCAATCGCTAGTCTTAAATATGAAGATTAAAATGCCGTTTGGTTTTTTGATTTTAGATAAGCAAAACAGCCGCAATCTTGGTCACCATCAAGCACCTGCTTCAATTGATGTCTTCCTGTCGGCCACTATAACTTTGATTCTATTATATATTTTGTCTTCAAAAAATTTGTAAACCTCATTTAAATGTTAATAAAGATTATGTAAAAACAATGAGATTTATTATTTCGATGGTTTGCCCGTAAAAAATTATTGAAAAAGCCGTAAAAAAAACAACCGAGAAACTAGAGGACCCCCTTAACGCCTCTCGACTTCTTCCTGTGTGGCCACATAAAGAGTCTTGATTATGAGACTCCTATAACATCGAATGAATATCTCATTGTACGAGTTCTGGCTGTAGCCGAAGTGATACAGGGCACACCAGATAGAATGTGCGCAACGCAGTTCATTGAGCTGCTCTTGTGCAATCATGGTATTATTAGCATTAGTATGTACTTTGAGAGTTCTGGTCATTTGTTTTAAATTTTTACCTGAATACTGCAATTACTTTTACCATTTAAGGGAGGTCCGCTGCCACCTGGGAAACCTGATTGCCATAACAATCCCGACAAAAAAGGAAAAACTTTTACCATAGTAAAATTTTGTAAAAATACATTATTGAAACAAATTCAATATTATTCTGATTTGACTTTGTCATCATTGCAGCAAATGTGCGTAGGTTCCTATTAAAAATGTTATCTACTAAGTCCTCTCTACAAGCCCTAGACATGTGTAATAGGATTTTTGAATCACCCTGGATATGATGCAAATATATAAATGTGTTACAAACACAATTGGTCGATTTAAACATTTTTCCGCCATCTATCTCTGGCATCGAAAACCGCCGCATTTGCGTGCCACTATCTGAGCGAATAATATCCTCTATTAGTCCATACAGTGAGGATTCTTTTCTTACAAAAGATGGGGTGGAAACAATTTTGATATATGTTGCCGAGGTCTGGACCTTGATGAAAAATCCAAGTTTTTGACCTTTGGAGGTAGCCGTGCAAGCCGCCACCTTGCATTAAAGTTTCAACAATTAATCTACGACAAATTTACAGTTATAATCTCACAAGAGCATTTAGCACAAAAAAATCTTTAAATTTGATCAATGTGAAAAAAAACACCAGTCTCAGTAATATAAGCTTTTGCCAAGGAAAACAATATCAACTGAATGTACCTCAAGGAACAAATTGGGAGATATATTGAAGGACTGGGGTTTAAATATGAAACATGTAAATGGTGATAATATTAATGATCAACTCGAATTTTTGACATAAAAATTTCAACTTATTAACTTTGCTTACGTAGGTTTAGGCATAAGAAATTTCCAGAAAAATTTAGCTTTGTCATAATTAATTGTGCTAATATGAATTTTTCTATTACATACAATTTTCGACAAAATTCTTTACATTTGTTTCCAAGTATAATTTGTATAGAGCTTCAGGGATGGAAAAATGAAAATAGACAGTCATCCTGCATTTTCTTCCAATTTTCTTTGGCTTTACGGCAAGTGGTCAAAATTACAACTTTCCGGATGGAATTGCTTCAGGGAACAGGCAACGGCTGATTAATCTTCCACGCTATCTAAGGTAACATGCGTTCTATTAATAAATTTTACCGTCAGCCAGTATGACATAATATACACAGCTCTTCTCTTCACCATCGAAAAATGTAGGACATCTAACCAAAAAACGTGATTCCTCACCTTCGATAATCCTTTCTATGTGAAAGCTCAAGAAATTGTTGCGGATAATTCCAAATTTAAGAATTTCATTCTGAAACTTAATGGACTTCACCTGCTTATGTTTTTTTTTTACTCAACATTAAATACCGAAAGCCGATTGAATGATATCTTTACTACCATTTACTGTGAGAATAGTTTAGAGAAAATGCTAGCTGATCACGCATACGCTCATGCAATTTGTTGACACTTGCTCTGGCACACGTGATTCTGGACAACTAATTAAGGAATTTGATCTCATTGGCGTGGACTCGCTGATAAAACGCATGCGCATCTGTTAAGGTTAGTCAGTATAAAGTATTTAAGTATTTTACAACACTCCCGGCTTTTGGGAGAAATTTAACACTATTTTAGATCATGAATTCTTATTCTAAAATTAACACACATATACAAAAAAATAATTATTTACCATTACGTCCTTCATAGAACCACTGATATGAGCCTTCTGTAGAATCAGTTTGTTCTACTTCCTTGTTCTTCAATAGATTAGGCCGCTCCATGAAATCCCTGGGTATTTCTTGTCGACACATTGCACACCTCTTGCTCTGGTTGGCAGTACCCTTGATGCAGAGGAAGCAGAAAATATGCCCACATGGTAACTGAGCTGGGTAGACATACGGTTGCAAACAAACGGCACATTCTGCAGCATCTAAATCATACATTCAAACATATATAATTTTTTCAAGAGCAGGATTTAATGGCCCTAACTTCTTTAAAATTAAAAAAATTACTAGTTATGTAAACAAATTTTAAATGAGAACAATAATAAGTCCGATCAGTGCATTTGCCTTTAATAATTTGTAATACCGCTTCAAGTTATGATGATGGTTGTGACTGTTACTACATGATAATCCATAATATAAATACTGAATCAAACACTATTTTTTACCACATATTCATTACAATAAATAATTGTGGTTAATGTTTCATAAGGCTTTAAGTATTTTCTAAAAAAGTTAGATTGTTGTCATTTAAACAAAATATTTCCATACATTGACTATGACTAGAATATTAAAGCTGTGAGCCTGATGGCTTGCGAGTGCAAACATCATCTTCTTGAATAATGGTTATCATAATTGCTCATGTAATAATGTACTATTTTATAACAAGTGACGGCTCGCAGGTTTTTTTTTGGTACAACGGAGGTAGCAATACTGATAGGTGGGGTTGGTTGCAGACGGCTATCTGCGTGACCACACCTATTTATATTACCTCTGCTACCTCAGCCGTACCAAAAAAAACCACAAGCTGTCACTGTCTGTAGGTTTTAGAATAAATAATAATAAATGATATGATCATGTGAATTGTACTCAATAAATAATAAATATGAATAACGTATTCAATGGAGTTGTTTTCGCAAAAAAAAAAAAACAGATAAAATGAGAAGCCATTAATAAATTAGGAAAAAATGGGAACCATTAATAAATTAGGAAGAAAATTGATCTTATACAAAGTATGATGTTTTATAATCCATGGGCAACAGCTATTACGTGCCCAGAAGATGTCTCCCTCGCGAAGGGGGTGATACCTAATTGTACAAATACTATTCGTTCGTTACTGGAACAAGTGGGATGCGACATAAAAGAATTACCTTTATCGTACTCCTCTGTAAGGTCAACGGTTTCACTCTTGGCAGCTTCCATTATGAATAAACTAAATGAGAGCTACGGTAAACATCACAGACGAATTTGAATTGTTTAGGATTGTTAATTTGGTTCGCAAATATTTACATGATCGACATTTTTATTAACCCTAACAAGATTTTGTTTCAGTGCTGCCAATTGAAATATAACTAAAAAAAAATTGTTAGTGCGGAAGCCGCTAATGGTCACAAAGCCAAACAACAGATTTGTAAATAAATTTGGGAGACAACTTCACTTATTGCGGATATATTGAATAAAGGAAATAAATTATTATTACATTTATAACAGATATGTTTTAGATATTATGGTTAGTCAACCTCACTTAGAACATTCCCCTATTTCTAGAGAACGGGCTTCTTATTTGTAGCGCGTTAAACGAGTTGCATATTAACCGTTGCTCATTTAAATTCATAGGGAAAGCGAGTGTAAAGGCGGTTTCACAACAACCTGGAAAGGTAACGAGAACGGGAACAGAAACGAAAATATAAAAGCTCTCAATTCCCCGTTACCGGAAATTAGTTAGTTGTGTATGTCAACGTACGAATCATACCATGTAACGTTCTCGTTACTATTTCCTTGATGTTGTGAAGTCGCCTTAAGTTCCCTAATGTTAGTAAATAAACATTATTTATAATTATATTTCATGCACATAGGTTTACGGCCGCTTTATAACAACCCGTGAACGGGACCAAAGGTTAAATATGATTCGCATGTTGGCATACACAACGGGAACGGGAAGCTTGGTATATTTATGTTCCTGTTCTCATTCTCGTTACCATTTCCGGATTGTTGTGAAGCGGCCTTTATTTCGATATCTAAAAATAATGGCTCTACAGTTAAAACGCTCGCCCCCTAGGAACCACAACTACGTACTAATTGAGATTAACAACTATACAATTGTATGTTGTCTATGGTTTATGTAAAGAGCATGCTTGCGATCGTAATCCATACTCTGAACTGAAAAAAAATACTCTACATTTTAACGACGGTGGAACAACATGAGTAATTACAGTACGAATTGAAAAATTCACATTTTCAATTCGGTAAATGATGTGTATATTGTATTGCATAAAAATGTCGATCAAAATTATATAATTAAATATAAACCAGCTGAAACTCATCTCGTGATGTATTTTAAAATATTAAATTTAAACCCAAACTTACAGAAAAATCAAATACGGAATAATTTTCGAAATAAAGTAGATTATAATTGTTACAGTCCGAAATGACAGAATCGCGCATAACGACTTCATAACCTCAAATAGCTAAACCGCATAAAATAGTTTTAATAAAAATGAAACAGAAGTAGATATTTGTAAACTACACGCCTTTTCCAAGTACAATGGCCTTATTAATAGGTAGACGTCTCTTAAATAGGGGATTGCTGTTACATTCTCAAAAGAGGCATGGCTACATAGTCCTGTAAGTAATCAGTTTATTTATATAATTTGCTAAATAAAACTGTAAATATACGGAAAAATAAAGTCGGTAACTGATTATAATTTTGGGTCTAACTCTCTTAAACTATTTCATAACTGACTTACAATTGTAGCTAAGGAACGAGTATTTCGATAATGATTTGAGTATATCTAGTCAACATTCGTCTGCATTGTTTTTTTTATTCATGTAAAAACTCATACAAAATTTGAATTGTCGTAACACCAAGTTTTTAGGACTAGCAATAGTTCAGAAGTTTGTGGGCTTAATTTACTCCTACGTAAAGATGGGGATGCAGACAGCTTAATATCAGAGAGCAGGAGTGGCAAAATGTTTGATCACTACGGATGGCCTGTTTTTAAATTATAGGTGACGGTCTACCAATACCGTATGTGTAGTAAGTTAAAGCCAAAAATAACTATTTTCAGACGAGTTACCCATCTCTAATGTGTACATATCAGACAGGCGAGCGACTAGGAATAGTTACACGTTCGATGCTTTGGCCACCCCTGCCATAGATCTATAGATTGGAATGTATTGGCTTACCAAAATGGTTTCTAAAAACTATTACTTTAAATGCAGAGTAATGTTGCCGATATCGCATATTACTTTGGGAAGTTTGAGTTTCGTGTACCCACTTAGCTCTTCCGGTTTGGTTGTTGGGTGTAATCTAGATACGTACAATAGTGATTTTTAAACAATTCCTTTGACAGTTTGATTTTTAGTCGACACACCAACAATTCCAGGAGATTTACAATTTTCCAAGTTAGTTCTTGAAGTTTATCATCCATTGATGTAATTGCAATATCTCATTGATTTCTCATCGATGATGCTTGTTGGGATGTCTGCCTAGATGTGGGAATATCTTTGGTGATTGAGATTCTTCACGCACTTCCGTTTTAATGTATGAACAGTTTTAGCAACGCGGTTGATGTTATAGTTGTCAAATCAACCTAAAAGGATCTGTTTTTTGACAAATTAATAAGGGAATGAATTTTATTTGCGTGCCATTTGCTCAGATATAGCATGTTATTTATTTTATTTTATCCTATAATGTTAACATGCCAATAACTCCTTAGTAACGATAAGGTACCTTTAGCAACACTAGTGTTGCTAAGAAGAAAGAAATTCTTAACACCACTGGTGTTGCTAAGAACAAAGAAATTCTTAGCAACACTAGTGTTGTTATATGAAACTAACACAACTCGTTGCTATGGAGATATTGGCAAACAAACATGATTTTGCTTTTTGACGGTTTTCATTAAACATTTTTTTTAATTAAAAAAGTAGAAATAGGATAAAATAAACCGTGTTACAACACACATTACTCCTATGTTGCTTGTGCTTTCAAACTTTCCTCTCGTAATGTAAAAACCTTCATAATGTTACTTGTATCGTAAATTACTATAGATTTATTTTTGAACTTTAAAAATATTGAAAAAAATAGTTTCAATAGTTGGATGTTATCTTTTAACACATTACGGTCCGGGTTGAATGCCCGCGAGCTTATGCCTGTAGCCAGTAAATTTAAAGGTTTCTACGTTTGAGGGTGTTGTATAACCACGTACAAGAAAGGGCACAACTTTTGTAATAATAAATAGTTTATTATAAAATTTAAAATATGTTTACACTTTTTAGCCGTCCATTCGATTGCCGGCAATAATTTTTACCTTTATTCCAAGATACCGTGTGAACATATGTATAGGTCACCGGCAGTTTAACAGCAGTATAAAAAAAACATATTTATATGTCTTCGGACAGTAATGTGTTAATATACAGTGAGATCAGAAAATCGAAAATAGTTGGCAGTATATTTTCTGAAAATTCCTATCATAATTCAAGTAAAATTATATTGGCTGTCTGGAATTATGTTCTTCTATACCCTGTGCGAGATATAGGAAGAGCTATGGAATGCGCGTGGAATGTGCCGATGGTCGTTACCAGTGGCGCAGCATAAATTCAGTAATATTATCGTTTTAATTATTAATAAAATCTCTTTAAGAATTTTTTTGAATATCACAATATATAATTAAACTTAAAACATATTTAAATATGTTTATGGTTTAAATTATTTGTAAATAATGGGCATAAACGACAAACTTTATAATTCCCGTTTCGAAAGACATCTACGTTCATGGAGTGGTACAGCGGTCGGACCATGTGTTCAGCGAGATATGAACGAACTATCACAAAAAATATATTGGTCCACAGCTTATACCCTCGAACACACGGTAAACAGAGCGGCCCATTGAAAATAACATGCCAAAAAAAAAATTATTTTCTATTTCATCGCTGCGCTCACCATTTTAAACTCGCATACTATTTACATTCTTTAAATTCCATAGCTCTCTGTATATAACCAACAGACTTTAACAATGAACATTTCATAGAAAAATGTTTGATTTATTGATAAAAACAAAAAAATTGTTTTAAATTTGTACACCAAAAGTTAACCACCAAACTTAGCCATAGGAAAATACCGTTTTAGAATTGTTATTAATTGTAATGCGATTGCTATATTGCACTTTTATTTAGAATGAATCTATTTTTCAAATTACAGTGAAGAAAATGACATTTCACTGCTAGAAACGAAATTACAATTCTCGAAACTTAAAAAATATTTCAGATTGGAAAAAGATTTCATTCAGCGATTAACAAATTTTTTAAAAAATTAATCTCCGCTGCAATTAGCTTCGAAATTCTAAAATCCATCCAAATATAATCCATTTTTAAAATTGAAGTGAGACAATTAAGGCTTCTGTTCAAAGTTTAATTCGAAAATATTTAGTGGTTTTTGAGATGAGACAACAATTTTTTTCAAAAATTGTAGGAATCATCTCCAGGGACCTCAAAATTTTCATGTTTGCAATAAACTTAAATTAATTTAAAATTCAGGCCGTGTCAGCTGTAATTAGCCCAATCAATTGCTGCAGAATTTTGTAGAAAACTGTACAACTAAAACAAAATATATAGCAGTAATCTGGTTTCAACTTACTTAAACAAACTGTAACTAACTTCTATACGAGTTTCATGAATGGGTGAACGCCGCAGGCAGGTCCTAAAAATGTATTTGCCCATGCAAAATGACTATCGGCCCCCAAAAGTGGATTGTCAGATTATCGCCCAATTTAAAGGTCAATCGTTCACCAGGGGGGGAACACCCACGTTGTGAAACACTGATGTGTAGTTTGTGATTAATTCATTTACAGGATGAGCAAGAGTGGTTTTAGAGCAGACAAATATCGGTACAATGTTAACAACATAACACATTATAACTCAATTAGCTATAGAATCTCAACCATTTCCTGTATTTCTATTCTTAAAATAATGTCCACAGTGTGCCAGAAATAGGCGAAGACTTGCCGGGGACAAACCCCCTTCTACAAAATGACGGTCTTCCGCAGTTCAACAACGTCACTATCGAGAATTGCATGGCCGCAATTGGTACCCAGACCTTGCAGTTCGAGGCGGACATCAAAAAAATCGAGTCCAGTCTGGAGAGCACGGAGCATACCGACGTATTTAAGAGTGTCATAAATCCACTGGAGAAAATGGGGGCAATGCTGGACATGACGTGGGGGCTGTCGAAAACATTGTATTTGGGAAACAGTTCACTAATGCCGACCAAATCTTACTTAGCTATACACGACAGGGCTAAGCGAGCGAGAGCTGCCAAGTACAACAGCCTGATGATCTACCTGTTTGTTTTGGATGGCTTAAAAAAAGAGGGATTATCGGTGGAGGAAGAGAGGGTTTTGAAGAAATACGCTCTCGAGGGGAAGCTCAATGGTTTGCATTTAGATGGAGCATCTAAGGAGGTGCTGAATTCAAATTTGAATAAGCTTTTAATGGAGAGGAGTATGTTTAAGACCAAAATAGATGCAGTGACGAAGAAGTTTTCCCACAAAATTTTGAATCCTCAAATTATCAGGGATTTCCCATCACATGTTGCTGATAGCATGTCAATGAATCCTGCCGGTGTAAATGGGCCGTGGATGGTTACATTACAACCGGAGATTAGTAATGCATTTTTAGAATACTGTCCGGATAGAATGATGCGGTGGAATGTATGGCATGCAATGGTATGTCGAGGTTCTGGTTATGAAGAAAAACAATACCAAACTAGTATAAATATAGAGGAAATTCGGTTTCTACGCAGAGATCAGGCCAAAATGTTAGGTTATGAAAGCTTCGTGGATATGTCAATGGAAACGAAAATGGCTGGAAGTGTTAATAATGTAAATAACACCATAAAAACCCTTTTAATTCAAGCAAAACCAATTCAAGACAGGGAGATTGAGATTTTGTATAAATTTGCTATCGAACGTGGTTTTAAAGGTGAACAGATTGAACTCTGGGATTATCCCTATTGGAAACGCAAACATTGCATGTCAGTATTCGAAAACAATGATGATAAACTACAAGAGTACTTCCCATTAGGTAAAGTATTAACCGGATTACTAGAGTTGTGCGAGTTATTATTTAATTTAAAGATTAAACAGAGAACTGACATATCGACATGGCACAAAGATGTGAAATTTTACGATATTTTTGAATCGCACACTTCAGCTCCTGTGGCTGGGTTTTATTTTGATCCGTACGCACGATCCGATATGAATACTTACATGAGACAAAACAACGGGTGGATGGTTGCAATACAGAACCATAGCAGGATAGCAGAAACAAAACCCTTGGGTGCACTAGTGTTTAATTTGCCACCTGCTACGGCTGATAAACCGTCGCTACTGACATTTAGGGATTTGCAAGTTTTATTCCACAGATTTGGTCAGATGTTACACCATACATTAAGTAGAACAACCTACTCTGAGGTCTCGGGATTGTCGAATATTGAATGGGATGCTGTTGATGTAAGTGGGCACGTATTATCCCTGTGGTTGTTCAATAAATTCGCTTTAGATAAAATCAGCTCCCATTATTTAAGCGGAGATAAATTACCTGCACATATGCATGAATGCTTAGTCAATACACACAGACATTGTGCAGGGACGGATCTCTGCACTCAGCTTTACTATTCAGCCCTAGACTTAGAACTGCACAGCAGTAAAGACTTCTGGTTGGATATCGTGAAAAACCTATGGCCATCATACCGAAGCTTCCCATTGCAAAAAGCCGATTCCCATGTCACCAACTTCAGTCAAATATTCTGTGAGGAATGGGCCGCCGCTTACTACTCTCGAGTTTGGTCGAGAATGATAGCTGCTGATGTTTACAGTGCTTTTCATGAGGTCCGAGACCAGGAGCAGGAGATCGCCAAAGTCGGTCGACGGTTCCGGGACACTTTCCTGGCCCTCGGTGGTAGCTGTCATCCGAATCAAGTGTTTAGGAATTTCAGGGGGAGAGATCCATCGCCGAAAGCTCTCCTGGCTTCACTCGGCTTGAAAGGAGATAAAGGTGTTTAAGCAAAGATAGAAACCGTTCATTGTTAAAAACTGTTATTTTTTTCTTACTTTTTGTTGTAATAAAACTTGATTGTATATATTAAAAGTATTTAAACAATTGTTTAATTTATTTCTTAACTAATCATTGACAATTTGTAAAAACTTTGGAAAGGAATTTAGTTATGAACATGTTTGCTGTAGATAAATTTGTGTACATGTAAATATTAACTGAGACTAGTTTTTTCAAGCTAAAGTTGATGTATGTGAAATAGTGATGTGTGTCTTACCCTCTACCAACCCTAAAAGTTTCAACTCTTCAACTTTTAAAGAAAAAAATACGTCCTCGAAAAAAGCAAAATACGTCCTTGAAAAAAGTAAAACGAACCCAGGGGATAGGACAAATAACGCGCTCTGGAAGGCTAGGGGGTGTTTTTCAAAAATTAAAAATATTACAGATCGAGGCTCGTCCTATCCCCTACCTACCCTAAAAGTTTCAACTGTGATTTAAAATGAAAAAAATATGTCCTTGATAGAAACGAAATGAACACAGGGACCAGGCTGAATGACGCACTCTGGAAGGGTACGGGGTGTTTTAAATTTTTTGAAAATTTCTTAATTGAAGGCTCGCCGTATTTTCTACCAACCCTAGAAGTTTTAACTCTTCGATTTAAATAGAAAAAAATATGTCCTTGATAGAAACAAAACGAACCCAGGGGCCAAGTCAAATAACGCGCTCTGGAAGCATATGTTTTATAAATTTGAAGAAAATTACAGATCAAATCTCGTCCTACCCCTACCTGCCCTAAAAGTTTCAACTTTTTGATATAAATAGCAGCGGCGGCTTGTGGATGTTCGGCGGTGACGCAACGGAAGAAAGTTGACCGAAAAAGCAACGGAATATTTGCTTCCTCTATTAAAGTAAGTAGTGCAGCACGAACGGCATCTTTGTCTTTGCCTCACCTACGGAAATCCACGAGCCGCCGCTGACAAATAGAAAAAAACATCCTTGATAGAAACAAAACGAACACAGGGACCAGGCTGAACGATGCACTCTGGAAGGAAAAAAAATTGAAAAAATACAGATCAAGGCTCGTCCTGCTCTAAAAGTTTCAACTCTGATTTAAATAAAAAAAATACGTCCTTGGAAGAATAAAACGAACCCAGGAGCCAGGCCAAATAACACGCTCTGGAAGGGTAGGGGGTATTTTAAAATTTTTGAAGAAAATACAAATCAAGGCTCCTACCTACTCTAAATATTTCAACTCCGATTTCAATAGAAAAAAATACGTCCTTGAAAGAAGTAAAACGAACTCAGGGGGCAAGCCAAATAATGCACTCTGGAAGGGTAGGGGGTATTTTGAAAAAATTACGGATCAAAGCTCGTCCTACCCCCCACCTACCCTAAAAGTTTCAACTCTTCGATTTCAATAGATGGATAGATGTTTATTGGTGTATTAGATGTATTACATTAATTACACAAATAGAAAAAAATACGTCCTTAAAAGTTTACCTGTAATTAAAAAAGAGGGTGTGGCATGAATGAGGCAAAAATTCAAAAAAAGAGCACCCAGAGTCTCTTTGGAATAGTTTTGAAAGTCTAAAAAATGTGGCCACCAACAAACTTCTCCTCCGGAGCATTTTCGTGCTGGTTCTGAAGGGGCAATTGTCCATAAATTACAAAAAAAAACTTAAATTGGAAAAAACAAATATAATATTAAATCGCATCTCGATTGCTACAATCTGCTTATAACAGATTTTTTATCTTGTCTTGATGGGCCATTTTTTTAAATGGCACCCAAACAAAATTTACAGAAACTTTTTTATAGAAAATTTTCTGTGGTATTCAACGATGTAATCATTTCATAGGCTATACGCAAAAACAAAACAAAAAAGTTGGCCATGGATATTTTTATTGCTAAAAAGAAAGTAAATGGCAAGAAATAGTGTGCCATGAAATTTAACAAAACAAAATCTGCCGAGGAAAATAGCTTGATAAGCTTTTTACTTTCTTTTTAATAAAAAAAAAAAATTGAGCGAACTTTCACCCCCATCCCCGAGGGGTGGGCTGCACTCCTCGGGGGCGAAGTACCCCGATCTTTCCCCGCCCTCTATACACTTGCAAAATTTCAACAAAATCGCAATGACAGTTTAGGCGCCTTAAGTTTTGGCCTCTTACAATTAGTATACCGTGTGTCTCACGAAAAAGTCCCCAAGCTCTAGCGACTTTATTTTTGACTTAAATTGGAAAAGACAAATATAATATTAAATCGCAACTTGATTGCTACAATCTGCTTGTAACAAATTTTTTTATCTTGTGATGGGCCATTTTTTTAAATGGCACCAAAAAAAATTTACTGAAACTTTATTATAGAAAATTTTCCGTGGTATTCAACGATGTAATCATTTCATAGGCTTACATTACATTTTCTTTGAGAAAAACGCAAAACCAAAACAAAAAAGTTGGCCATGGACATTTTTATTGCTAAAAAGAAAGTAAATGGCAAGAAATAGTGTGCCATGAAATTTAACAAAACAAAATCTGCCGAGGAAAATAGCTTGATAAGCTTTTTACTTTCAGCCGTAATACAACAAGTGGTATGATTATTACCGATGATATTTTGGAGTTATAACAGAGCTGCAGATTCAACGAGCGGTAGCGCGAGTTGAATGTGCTGCTTCGGTTTCAACGACTAAATATCATCGGTTATTAATCGTACCACGAGTTATATTTAGTGAGAGAATATAACGAATAACATTTTATAATCTTGATCACAACTCACATATTGCAATGTTTTAATTCGTCCTGTAGTTTCTTGCAGCACAAAGACTCCATAAGCTGTCAGCACTGCGACTCTTTATTCCTCGCGGTGTTTCTGGGCGTCGTATTTTTCACCATTTCACTGATTTCACTGTTAGAAACTGCATCCCAATAATTTAGTATGTCCATTTTGAGGTTTAAAATTCTGACAGGACCACAATAAAATATCACCGCTACTTTTGTTTTTTATCATCGCGGTGATACACATGCTGCTATGCATTTCCTTGCATCTGATTGGCTCAAAATACATTCTAGTAGGCCATGAGTTGTATTCTCTTTTTAATAATAAAAAAATCCATGGCCAACTTTTTTTTTGTTTTGGTTTTGCGTTTTTCTCAAAGAAAATGTAATGTAAGCCTATGAAATGATTACATCGTTGAATAGCACAGAAAATTCTGTATAACAAAGTTTTAGTAAATTCTTTTGGTGCCATTTAAAAAAATGGCCGATGATGTCATGACAGTAAGATGGCCGCTCTCTGAAAGAATCTGTTACAAGCAGATTGTAGTAATCGAGATGCGATTTAATGTGAATGTTTTTTTTTTCAATTTAAGTCGAAAATAAAGTCGCTAGAGCTTGGGGCCTTTTTCATGAGACACACGGTATATGATTAATTTTCTCAGGTTTTCTTGCTCTGGCCAGAGAAAATTAATTTGCAAATTTACAAAAGCATTATAAATACATGTTTTCTATAATCAGGTGGTGACAGGTGGATTATCAATAAAACAACTCTAAGCCATGATCAATTGATTTTTATCAAAGAAAAGGGCACCCTTTATTCCACAGGAATAAGAAAATATTTAAAAACGATATTTTCTGGCAGAGGAATCAATTTTTCCGGGGCATGAAGTACCATACGTGTTTATCCGCCTTCTACCCAGCGGTCAGACTGCATAATCTCTTGGAGCTCTTGCTTTCAGGAACACTAAATTAACCTGGTAATATTCTTCCACTTCCAAAGGAAGATAAAAATCCGGTATAGGTTTTGTATATCATCCAATGCTTTGTTTTGTTGCATTAGCAAATTTAACATCAAACCGGTTTACGTTTCCTCTCACGTCAGAATCAGCTGGTTCCTAGTTAGAATACTATAAACATAAAGGCTGCATTCCTGAAGGAAATGCAAACTACTTGATTTTTGAGTTTTGATTATTTTTAGTCTATAATCAATGATAATAGTCATAAAAAATTTACATTACCAATAAATGTAAAAACAACTTGTATAAGTTTGTTTGGAAATCACATTAATTTTTTTTGTGCGAACAATTAGTTTTAGGGTGTTTTCCCTTGGCAATATATTGTTTGTTATAAAATGAAAAAAAAAATTACCTTGAAATTAGAGAAAGTTACACGATGGTTTCAGCAATTTTTTTATTTAAGGTTAAAATCCATTTCGTTAAATGTAGATAACAAAGTGGTATTGGATAAACAGGATTTAAAAATGTACAGTTATATAAGTGTAAAAGTGTTTCCATCTATTCTGTTCACTTTTATTATCCCTCGATTTACAATCTGTTGTACTAAACTAATAGTATATGTTATATTTAAATAATCATTATATATTAAATACTGTAAAATGATAAATATTTACTTGAAATGTACATGACTCAACCCGTACTACTCTAGCACTTAACAGTATATATAATATTGATTATATATAACTAATTCAGAATTATCAAAAATATAAATATAGAAATATCTTAACAGGTTACATTAGTCGATAGTTATAATAAACTATGCAGTGAGAATTTATATTTGGTTTATTATTTTAAAAACAACAAAAGAACAGGTACTTTGCAAACGAAAAAATAAAAACAATGATAATGTAATACATAAAAAATGACTTTGTTCATTCATAAGACAACATTTGGTACACGACTTAAATAACTTTTATGTACAATCCTAGAGTTACGTAAAAAATAAATCTTTTGTACGTCAACATAATATACAAAGGTAAGGTTAAATATCTTTTAATTTTATAAAACATTCTGGGAACAGCCTCGAGTAACGTGTCATCATTGTGTCGTCATCCTAAATTATATAATACTAACCTTCGTAGAACTTGGAATACGTAAAGAAAAACGCGGTTTCTCTTAGAAACATCACTCAGGCGCGCGCGAGCGCACTTTGGACTTCTTGCAGAATTCCTGGACTAGTCAGTGGTCGGGGTGTTGCTGGACCTTGCGCGGCGACCACACCCAACACATTAATTTACCTACGGTCTGTACGATCCATGGGAACACTCCTCCTCCTCGGACCACCACTCGGCATGCGTATTTCACGTAATCAGTACACAGTGTTAAGGAAAATGTTTTGTTTTGCTGTATAAGTTATTCTAAAATTTTTAGAAATAATCAAAGTACAATAAAAACGAATCAGAAGTTATTATTTGGGATGCTTGCACAAAAAGTAGGTATATTTTAGAAAATTATACTAGAAGCAAAGCAAGCCATAGAATTTTTTTTTCTGGATATGATTTATTAAAAATTACAAATTTCATATTATGAGATGGCAGTTGATAGTGCTTTCAAGAATAAAATTTAATTGAAAAATTATGATTCTAAATAATTATGAAAAAGTAAAAATTTTATTAATACACTCCGCAAAAAAATTATCGCATCACTAATATGATTGTACAGTTCAGCTTGTAACTGACTTGAGGTACAATGTCTGATATGCAGTGCATTTAAACATATAAATCATCTCTTGCGACCTTGTCCTGCTCTTCGTGTGTATTCTCTGAATTTTCTTATTATTCCTGAAACCGTGGACTGCTGAATTCCCAATGCTGCAGCAACATATCTTTGATTTCGACCATCGTCAACTAAGGACACGACACAAACGATTTCTTCTCTTGTTAAATTTCTAGAATTGCGAGCAGTAGCTACAACGTTCATTTTGAAATCAAAAATACTAAAAATTTCAAATAAATAACCATTTCAATTTAAAAAAAAAATATATATATATAAAATTACTCTTATCACAAATTCAAGAAAATCAAAGGAATATTCGTTGTGTTGTATTGTTATGTTTATTATTCATAGAAACAGATATGTTATCACAATAAACAAATGTCCTAACAGGAAGAACGTAGCTGATGCGATAATTTTTTTGCGGAGTTTATTAAATTTCAAATTTCTACACAAATTATTTTAAAATTTTCAACTCTAATTAATCTAATTTTACAACCATAAATATTAATGTAGAGTTGTACCAAGCACTTGAGACGTGTTGTGCATTGACCATCTTAAATTCAATTGGCTCCAGAGATTTGTTGTTGTGTTCTTAAAATATTTTCTCACTCTGCGCAAACTTAACCCCCACACGTCTCAAGTGCTCGGTAATACCATTGTATTTATATATCTAGTATGCCAACGCAATGTAAATTTTTGATGCTAAAAATTGGGTTTTGAAATACACCAAGAGAGTGCGTAAGCATTCACACATTGAAAAACTTGAGTAGCGTGTGATATGTGTTGCATACTTGAAAATTATTACTCATTTTAGAATGAATTTTTGAATTATCGACCGATATAGGAAATACGAGGCCACCGTCTGAGCCGAAACTCTTCTGTGCACGCGTAGCTGTAATGTAAACAAAAAATCGAGAAACATAAATAAACACCGCACCGCATAATATATTTTAACATAAAGACGATAGCGGCTGTAATATTGAAAATATTCTTCATTCAGATAAACTAAAATATTAAAATGTATGTAGATAGAATTAATTAGAGGAAAGAAAAAACAATATTTACTTTCTCCGTATAAAGTACGCAAAAGTATTGTGATCGTGAAAATATTTAAAAAAACAGTAAAAAATTTCCTCTTTGATATCCCTAGAAAAATTGTTTGGGTGCTGAACTGAATATATTTTGGTAAATTTTCGTTCACCGGAAGTGGGCATTTATCTTGACCATGTTTACTTTTTTTCTAATATTTTTTTATATACAGGGTGTAGAATTGGTTTACGCACCATGGGGATTTCCATGTTAAATTCTTAATGTTCAAATATTGGCTCCCCAAATGATTTTAGAGAAAATGTGTTTCTGGTAGAGAAAAAAATACTCTACATAACCGTCTCCTTGCTTATTTTTTTACTTTCCATAGAAAGGGGAAATCGAGGAAATTAAAACTACTATTTTTGCAAAAATAGGTGGTGCCCTGGAATTTGTGAAACAATAAACCGTTGAACGTTAGCGGTCACGTTAATGTTTTAATCACAAATTTAGGCGTATTTTAAGTAATTTTTAATTAATTTTATGTATTTGTTAAATGAAAGGATCCTAATGGTAATATCGAACTATTCTGCTAATAGTGCACGTGCAGTAAACCACACAACTGTTAACAGAATGGTCCGCAAATTTTGGAACGTTCAACGGATTTTTGTTCCAAAATCATTTGTGGAGCCAATATTTGAACATTAAGAATTTAACATGAAAATCATTTTGAGAAATATAGAAAGTAACAAAAAAAAGTTGAAATCTTTCATTATAAATAGTTTTGTAAACTTTTGACTTATGAAAAAAAATTATAAATTAACTACGGTATTTTCAGGATAAGCCACAGCAGGTCTTAAGTTTTTTGTCAATAATTATTCAATCATAAATCATACTCTTTTAAAGATTTTTTTTTAAATACATACAGAGCCCGTTGAAGTTCTATCTTCAAATTAAAGTGGGAACATGATAATATTTTTTCCAAAATTTTAAGTTGGTAAGTTGATGATGAAAAATGCTAATGAATTTTATAAACAAATTAATAATAATTTATTAATATTAAACGCAAATTTTAAATAAACTACTTCATAGAATGACTCAAGATCTTCAAAATCGACCTGTTGATTATTTTTGTACGACTAATGGATTCAACGATACAATTGTTTGAATGTTCGAACGACCGACGTTTTTCATAATTTCTTGCAATTTACAACCGTGCATATCTTCTTCAAATAAAATCCCAAATTTTTTTCGCTAAACATGATTTCCATTATTTCATGAGTAGAATGCGTCTGCAAAATTTGAAAAAAAATTGGAATCAGTTATTTTTTCTGAAAACTGTCTGACATGGAATGAGCGATATGAGAAATTCGCTAAAATACCCCCAAAAAGTATGCATTTATTAATGGAATGGGCGATTTAACATTTACAGGAAAAATAGTCTATTTAATTTTATTTAGAAAGAATTCATGCATCCGAAAATATAATCAAGATCAGCGGGTGTAGTGGAACACCAAACATTATAAAAAAGTATCGTAAAACACCAAGTAGGTATAAAAAAATTGAACAAACCCAGAGCATTTATCAACAGTAAATCTCTCAACGCTGTGCGACCGAAAATGTAAATTAGGACGCGTGTTATTAGTCATTCTCCACAAAAACAAATAATTTCATATTAAATTCAGGCAACTCAGTAGGCATATTATTTTCATAGCCATCTATGAGGGCATAGTATAATTAATTTAATATCAAATTGGGTAAAGTAAAACGCTTGTTTTGTTCCATAATTTTATTTTCAGTTGCCTGACACGTGTTTCGATTGGTTAGGATCATTTTCAAAGTTAAACTTTGAAACAAACAAAACAAAACAAGCGTTTTACTTTACCCAATTTGAAAATATGGTTCCATCAAGAAAGTAGCACAACAAGTATTCAGTATAATTTAATATCCATTTTTTATCGCAGCTGTAGCGCCTCATATGGAGGCTTCCAAAGTAGGGATCTCACAGGCTTCCAAAACTTGCCTCTTTTTCTCCCATAAGCGTTGCACTACTAGATATGTATATACAATGGTAATACTGCAAACTCTAGTTAGAAATATACTGTCCTGAGTTTGACCAGATCTAGAAGCACATGCCGAACTAACCAGACCACAAAGCACCCATCGTTAACTTTGATTATTTTTTAGGCACGCTAATAAACATATTAATATTTTAAAGCCTGAAAAACTGTTAAAAATATGTTAATAACAACTGTGTATAGATCATTAATAAATAATTATATAAAAAGGATATACAACAGACCAAGGCGGATGTCCCCCATTAATATATAGGACGTACGTAAAGCCATCTTTGCAGCGCCCTTTTATCGAGTAATAATAGGGCAAAAAGCAATGCAATTTAAATCTTGAAAATCCAGAAATTAGTGACTAAAATTTTGAAGAGAATAAGTATTCTGTGGAGGAACATTCACTTGTAATCTCAATAAAACCCTGTTCGCTTTTTTATTCCTCCACAGAATACATGTTTACCCGCCGGATACTTACTTTCTACTTTCATAAAACATAATGGCAGCCGAATTGGTTGTGAGTACGTGCAGGAAAACGGCCTTTATCCTAATCCTCTCGTTCGTGGTCAGGTGGTTGATGAGAGAGTCTAGTAACAAGGAGGCGATGCCGTTCCTCCGGTATTCCTTCGCCACGCCCAGAGAGAGAATGTATCCGACATCACAGTTTGTCACAAACGATTTGGCCAGTATGCCCATGTCCTCGGAATTCAGAGTGGCGTAAGGCTTAATTTCTGCTACTATTAGGCCGATGATTACGTGATTGTAGACCGCCGCCAAAGCATAAAATCTGCTGTAAAATTATAAAGGATATTAAAGAACAAGTTTCGTAGCGAAAGTATGGCAAGTGTAGTGTTGCAAAATTGGGGGTGTATTTTGGGGAGCTTCAATCAATGGGGTATTTTATGCGAGGGAAAATAAGTATGAATGAACATTTTATTACATTTGCTAGAAATCATCATTACAAATAGTGTTTTTTTTTTTGTTTCGGCTTTACGCCTGGCCTTGGTTCTATGACCATTAGCCATCATCAAATGTTTAATAGATATATGTTATAAATTAAATGAATAAATGAACATATGAATAATGAAAGACGTATACAATAACCACGGACCCGAACGAATACTTCTCGAAAATCGAAGTCTTTCCCCCGGGGTGGGAATCGAACCCACATGGCCGCAGTGCAGCCGACACAAGAGCTTGCCTGTACCCACTACACCAACGGGCAGCCCCACAAATAGTGTACAACCGTAAAGAAGTCAGTAATTTTGCTCAGCGACGAGTAATTCGTTTTACTACCTTAAACACCTTTAAAAATTTTAATTTTTTTTTTTTTAATTTCATTATTTTGGAGGGCGTAATTTTAGGGTTTTTTTTTATGAAATATTTGGGGAAAATTAAAAATTACTGCTATCAACACTGGATAAGTAATAGTAATAATTTTTTTATATCCTCTTGAAATACAAAAACAGCAATTCAAATTTATTATTGGGGGCGCTCTGTGGCGGAGCAGTTACACTCCCGCTTTCGGTGCGAGGCGTCGTGGGTTCGAATCCCACGCTCAGGCGGTAGCTTTTATTAACGAAAAGTTATCGTTCGGGTCCATGGTTGTTTAGCGTTTGACCCATTCATTATGAAAATGAATTCTCAAATATTAAAATGAACGTTAGTGGCCGAACAGCAAATCACTTACGCCAATTCCCTCATAGTCACTCACTCTCCTTAACCCACAATTCCATCAAACATCCTTCATTTTTTAATAATAAAAAAAAAATTAATATTCGTATTTTGAGGTGATTGGTAACACTGATGTAAGATTTTAATATTATTACGCAGGTAATTTATCAGTTTATATCTAAAGCCACTTGTAACCTACATATTTTTATTCTAATTAGATTAGATTTACTGGACAAATATGTTTGGTAAGCCTTTCCAAATATTTTGGCAAGCCACTGCAGTTTTTGATTCAACGGCTATGATGAATTGTTTTTTCAATTCTCCAAGATTTGTTGTTTTAATAAATTGCATAGTTTCTTCTGTTACATTTCATTAATATTCTAATGAACCAAAAATACATCATTAATTTATTAAATCAATTTTTACCTTGTACTTGATGTAATTTCTTCATACCACGATAGAGGATATTCTATTGGAAACCAATCTTGGCAGAGTGCCCGGACCTCGTCCAGGTCGTTTGGACACAGAAACCGCAACTGGACATCCGCGAGTGAGTATAGTGGCACATGGTTGCCCATGAAATGCTCGAGTGAACCATTTCCATTGCTTTGATACCTAAAATGACATGATAAACACATTGGTCCATAATCATACATCTTATTTAGAGTCACTTTTAACTAAATGACGGATAAATGCGAGAATAATATGACAATGTGTCAATTTATTTGAGCGGGAAGTAGACATTCAAAATTGAAGGAATTATGAGAAAATCTATGTATAGTTTTTTTACAAATGATGGTGTCCACGTCATGAATTCCAAAGTCCCGAATCAATCAGTTCAAGGTCACAATAGTGTGCATTGGCGTAACATTAAATGGGATGTTTTTTTTTTACTGAATTATAACTAAAATAGATGGTTTTTAGTCTTAGTCTTAGTTTTGGCTTTTTAATAAAGGTGTTATTTTTAAGTTATGGTGTTTTATCATTGATTGAAAATGTTGCAGACCCGAATTATACAACTAGAATATTGTAAAAAACACTCATAATACTGGTGCTTAATTTTATTGCACAGAAGTGTACATTCAGCATCTTCATCAGATTCCATATCAACTTCACTATTTTCGTCTTCTAAATAAACGTCGACATAACTTCCACTCTCAGAGTTCTCAATATGGTCTACATCATAGGTCTCCAAACTTTTTCCATCGCGGCCCATATATACAATTCTTCATAACCTACTAGGCCGAGATATGATCAATTTGATAACTAATTTCAAAATCTATAACAAAAATTCGTTGTAGAATTTAAAAATGTGACATTTGCGGAAAATGTAACGCTTGCCGCGGGCCGAACTCGATGAGGTCGCGGGCCGTACTTGGCCCGCGGGCCGTAGTTTGGAGACCCCTGGTCTACATCATCTGTATAAATTTCTTGTTCCATCTCACTCTCAACATCATTACGGAAAATCAGTACCTCGTACACTGTTGCCTGGGAGCACTTGAATTTTGTTCGGGTCATTCTATTTTTCGATACGTCTTTATAACGCATCTTACTTAGTAGGTCTATCACGGAATCATTTGTTTCCTTATAGTTTTCAGGTGGTTTTAGGAATTCTATTAAGTACCTGGGTACAATCTAATGGGTAAATACCAGTTTTCTTAAAACCAGAAATAAAGTTTGGTTTAATTACTGAAATTAAATTTTTCAATAATTGTGGAAAGGCTTGTTTTAGGAATGGCAGGTTTTTTGAAGCCATCTCCTCTTTTCCATTCCAACAATACTTTCCGCCATCCGGTTTTAAGCGGCCTGAAAAAGGCAACATCGAGGGGTTGCATTAGGCGAGTTGAATTAGCTGGCAAGAATATGAAGGATATATTATGCTGTTCGCAACGGCTAATTACATTAAGTGGCAAATGGAAGGAAAGACTATCCCCAATAAGAAACTTTTCTCAATCACCCAGTCTTCAAATGTAGTCAAATCTAACCACGATGCAGTTTTATTATATCATCCTCCAGAAGGACCCCAATTTTCCAAGAAGGCCACAAATTTGCAGCTTTATAAACTGCTACCATCCCCAGTTGCTGCAAACGTCAAAGAAGTTGATGCTTTACTATGATTCATGGTGCGTTCAGGGTACTTGCAGCCACGTTTTGTTATAATTCTTTTCTTCCCAGGTTCGTTAGTTAAATTGGTTTAACTAATTCCTTAATATAGCCCTATTGAAAAAAATATAATTTAGTGAGGTTCGACGACCTAGGTGGCCACAGCACTGTTCCGTCGCGACGTATCCATTTATTAGGGTACTAAATTGTCGTACACTGCGAGCAAAATATGCTGGTGAACCATCCAATTGGCTCAACATATCTCTTATTACTTTGAGTGGTATATCAAGTAGGTACTCATCTAAATGATTCCTAGATTCAGATCTGAAATAATTCCTAAGAAATTGTTCAAACATTTCCCCACTCAGGCTGCTGTCAAAGAAGTGTGGTCCTTAAACGTGAGTTCCTAGAATAGCAACCCATACATACCATCTCCATCGTTTTTGATTATTTAGTGTCCTTGCAAAATGAGGATTGTGCTCTGAATAATATTGTAGATTATGTCTGTTTACCTTGCATATATTGTGAAATGTAGCCTCATCAGTAAACAGCACAAAATAAAAAAAATGTTCACCGTTTTCCAGAATATTAAGGGCCCAGTGACAGACTCAAGCTGTTGTAAGTGGATGTGGTAAGGGTGAAATTTATGTTTTTTCTTCGTGTATCGTGAATAGACAGCGGTATCCCGGCTCTATACACTCGTGAAGGAAATAGACAGTTTTTGCGACATTGGCCAAGAATGAAAATCATGTCAACCAATTCCTCTTGGGAAAAATTCATAATTATGAACTGAGATCACAACTTAAATGGTGAAATCTATTTTTGAGATCAACGTAGTGATAATTGTTACCTGTTTCTTTTTTTTATTTAAAATGATTGGTACCTAGATTTTAAAACTAATAATAAAAACATGCAAATCACCAACAAATTTTGAAATATTAGAGTATATCAACTTCAGATATACGAAACCTTACATGAAACGAAAGCTTACTTAATGAACTTTTAAATTATGAAAAAATATATAGGTTGTTCCATTTGAAAAAAAAATAGAATTTGTGCAGTTTGCGAATGGCTATCACCCTGTATAATACGGTGAGTTATGTTTTGGTTGATAGAATAATTTTGAAGGCTAAAGTTCAGCTAAACTTTACCACTGAATTAAAATGAATTATCTTTATTAGTTCCAGGGAAGCACTTTAACAATTTTGTTCAAATTTTTGCATAAACAACTGAATAATACGAAAACGGCCAGGTTTCAATCCCCACAACCTAGGTCATTTAATCTCCAGGTAACGAGGAATCCAAAAGTGCTAAAATATACAGGGTGTTCCATTAAAAAAAACATAATTTTGGTCTGTAACTTTGTTATAAAACACTCTGTATAAATTTAAATATTTTTAGGGTGTGCAGCTCACTATTCTGCACAATTTTTGTATGATTTTTTTTTCGAAATTTTAAAAAAATAAGCATATGATTGACCGTTTCCAGAGATCTGAAACACCGTGTATATAAAATTCTATAATTTATTGTGGAGTTGTGCTAATACAATGACTGATTACTAGCATATTTTATTTATTTACTTATCAATTATATCATTTATATTAAAGTGTTAGTGAAATCCCAAATGATTAAAAAAATAGGTGTGACAAACACTTCATTTAACTCGGTTCAATCATGCGATCCTATATTTGTAAGGTGGTTATGATACTCCAATTAATTAGTCGCACAGGTATTTATAGAAAAAAAATACACAAGCTCTTTAAACACCATCAACAACCACTCATGCATAACTATGTAAATAAGCAAACATATAACAAATTAGTCACGATTTAATAGCTTTTTCGAAATGGGGGGTACTGGGAAATAATTATGAATGATGGGGGAAACCAACTATATAACTTACCAGCTAATCCCGGCCATAAGGTTGTGGGGATACAATTAATTTACTTCTCTCATTTTCAATTAACGCCCGCCATCAGTTCGGCGCATTTTTTTTCGAAGATAAAGAGCACAACCCCATCATACCATTGGTCTACGTAACCGATTACTTTTGTCTTTGATTATTATCCGTCAAAAACTCGGTTTGACATTTCCATCACCGACTAGTACAACAAAGATGGTATCAAACGTGCTACCAAACGCCGGACGACTGAATGAATGTTGGCTGCATTTTTGCGCGTTATTTGCGGCAAACTTCAAAATGATGTTACGCTAAAACCATAGAAAGATGAGTTTAAGATGGCTGCTACAGCGCAAACTACGCACAACGTATTACAGTGTTGCCACGTTGCTTCGGATACAACAACTAATAATAATCATTTTGATCTTATATTATCAATATTGCTATACATTAAACACATAAATCCAAGTTAAAATATGAAAAATACAGGGTGTTTCAGAACTCTGGGAACGGTCAATCACGTGCTTATTTGTCAAAATTTCGAAAAATGTTTTATACAAAAGTTGTGTATAATAGTGAGCTGCACGCCCTAAAAATATTTAAATTTATACAGGGTGTCTCACAACAAAGTTACAGACCAAACTTATGTTTTTTTTTAATGGAACACCCTGTATTTTTGTCATTTTTGAATTACATGGAGCAAATAAAGGTGAGCTACTTCAATACTCCCTATACCTATTGTTTGCCGTTTTCGAAATATTTGAAGATTTGTTGAAATGCATGGTCTGGGTGAAATTTTATTTTTGCCCCAGTGATTGACGTTGAACGATTAAAATCATTTTAATTATTTGCTTGAAGGTTCGAACTATAGAGCCAACCATGATTTCATACAAAAAATTTATACAGGGTGATAAAAAATGCGGTAGAAAAACCCAAATTATAAAGTTGAATAACTTCGTTTTTTCAAATGGCACACCCTGTATTTAGTAACGTATTCTCAAGTAGAATCCAATAATCTTTCAGATTATAATAATTATTCCTGATATGATAATCGCCGAATACAAGAAAACTATTGAGATTAGGAACAGGGAACCCTTATACAATCTGAAAGATAATTGGATTCTACTTAAGAATACGTTACTAAATACAGGGTGTGCCATTTAAAAAAAACGAAGTTATTTAACTTTATAAGTTCGGTTTTTTTACCGCATTTTTTTATCACCCTGTATAATTTTATGTATGAAATCATGGTTGGCTCTATAGTTCGAACCTTCCAGCAAATAATTAAAATGATTTTAATCGTTTAACGTCAATCACTGGGGCAAAAATAAAATTTCACCCAGACCATGCATTTCAACAAATCTTCAAATATTTCGAAAACGGCAAACAATAGGTATAGGGAGTATTGAAGTAACTCACCTTTATTTGCTCGATATAATTCAAAAATGATAAAAAATACAGGGTGTTCCATTAAAAAAAAAACATAAGTTTGGTCTGTAACCTTGTTATGAGACACCCGGTATAAATTTAAATATTTTTAGGGCGTGCAGCTCACTATTGTACACAACTTTTGTATAAAACATTTTTCGATATTTTGACAAATAAACACGTGATTGACCGTTCCCAGAGCTCTGAAACACCCTGTATATAAAATATAACTACAACTGATAAGTTTATTATAAATGTATTATTTACTTATTGTTAATGGTATTGCCCAAAGAAATGCAGAGAGCGACATCGGCGACGTCGAGAAAGATCAGTGACAATCAAACGTAGTTTTTTAATAACTGGGCCATGCACTCCATGCGAATTAAATTGTTCACATTAAAGCTTTCGCCCCAGGGCCACCGGATGGCGCAAGTATCACAAAGTTTAAAAAGAGGCTAAAAATGGTTACATAAATTGACGCTAGATGGGACAATCTGCTAATTTCGTTGGAAAATCTGGTTTGCCTGAATAACAGTGACGGTTCGTGGGGTGTTTTTGGTACCCCCGCGAGCCTGCTGAATAATATATAGGTATTGAGAAAACGAATGAATTATGTTAAATCAATGATACACCTGTAAATTGGTTAATTCTCAGAATTTTCTGAATACTCTGTTTATTTTTTCCACATTTCTAAACCTCACCCGAGTTTTTGCGTTTTGGATCTTTGATTTAAAAAAAAAAATCACAACTTCCTTAAAAAGTGATTCTAATTGAGAAAACAAACGAATTATGTTAAATCAATGATACATCTGTGAATTAGTTAATTCTCAGAATTTTCTGAATACTCTGTATATTTTTTCCACATTTCTAAACTTCACCCGAGTTTTTGCTTTTTTTGCATCTTTAATTTAAAAAAATCACAACTTCCTTAAAAAGTGATTATAATTGAGAAAACAAACGAATTATGTTAAATCAATGATACATCTGTGAATTGGTTAATTCTCAGAATTTTCTGAATACTGTCTATATTTTTTCCACATTTCTAAACTTCACCCGAGTTTTTGCTTTTTTGCATCTTTAATTTAAAAAAATCACAACTTTCTTAAAAAGTGATTCTAATTGAGAAAACGAATGAATTATGTTAAATCAATGATACATCTGTGAATTAGTTAATTCTCAGAATTTTCTGAATACTCTGTATATTTTTTCCACATTTCTAAACTTCACCCGAGTTTTTGCTTTTTTGCATCTTTTATTTAAAAAAATCACAACTTCCTTAAAAAGCGATTCTAATTGAGAAAACGAATGAATTATGTTAAATCAATGATACATCTGTGAATTAGTTAATTCTCAGAATTTTCTGAATACTCTGTATATTTTTTCCACATTTCTAAACTTCACCCGAGTTTTTGCTTTTTTTGCATCTTTAATTTAAAAAAATCACAACTTTCTTAAAAAGTGATTCTAATTGAGAAAACGAATGAATTATGTTAAATCAATGATACAACTGTAAATTGGCTAATTCTCAGAATTTTCTGAATACTCTGTATATTTTTTCCACATTTCTAAACCTCACCCGAGTTTTTGCGTTTTGCATCTTTGATTTAAAAAAATGGTGATGTGGCCATCATGTTACTTTCTCCGACTTGATGGTATCATTTATATTTACGCTTTCATGGTTTATTTTCTATTTAAATCGTATTTTAAATGTACATCGAGCGGATGAAACTGACGTTTAAAACGTCAAAATTATGAAAGAGGGAAAAATTATGCTTCAAATTCAAAAACTCAGTTTACTCAAAAACTAAATGGATTTCGAAAAAAACTTATTCTTTATAAGTCGTTCATTTTAGCATTCTCTACAATTAGTATTAACATAAATTTGCTGTAACTATTATCATTTTATAATTATAAACCAAAAATTAAAAAAATAATAATAAATTTTTTTCTCGAATAAAAATGATTTTATGAAAAATGTTTTCAAGCAAAATATGTTTATTTCTTTGTTGTCTTCAAAGTTTGTTTAAATGTTTTTGTGATATTTTTCATATTTAAGAAAATATTGGCAAAAAACAAAAAACAGTTAAGGTAAACGCCCACTTCCGGTGTACGAAATTTTACCAAAAGCTTTTCAGTTCTTCGGATTATCAAATAAGACTCATGTTCAAAGTTTTATATCAATTGCTCTATTAGTTTTTGAGATACAGCGCACACAGACAGACACACACACACACAGACACACACACACACACACACACACACAGACACAAAAAATTTTTTTCCAGAAATTGTTGAAATGGCATCTAGGGACCCCAAAACGGATATTTCCGTAAAAAAAATTTTTGAAAAAAAAATCACGATCACAATACTTTCTCGTACTTCGTAACGGAGAAAGTAAAAAATCACAACTTCCTTAAAAAGTGATTCTAATTGAGAAAACAAACGAATTATGTTAAATCAATGATACATCTGTGAATTAGTTAATTCTCAGAATTTTCTGAATACTCTGTATATTTTTTCCACTTTTCTAAGCTTCACCCGAGTTTTTGCTTTTTTACATCTTTTATTTAAAAAAATCACAACTTCCTTAAAAAGTGATTCTAATTGAGAAGACAAACGAATTATGTTAAATCAATGATACATCTGTGAATTAGTTAATTCTCAGAATTTTCTGAATACTCTGTATATTTTTTCCACATTTCTAAACTTCACCCGAGTTTTTGCTTTTTTTGCATCTTTAATTTAAAAAAATCACAACTTTCTTAAAAAGTGATTCTAATTGAGAAAACGAATGAATTATGTTAAATCAATGATACAACTGTAAATTGGTTAATTCTCAGAATTTTCTGAATACTCTGTATATTTTTTCCACATTTCTAAACCTCACCCGAGTTTTTGCGTTTTGCATCTTTGATTTAAAAAAAATCACAACTTCCTTAAAAAGTGATTCTAATTGAGAAAACAAACGAATTATGTTAAATCAATGATACATCTGTGAATTAGTTAATTCTCAGAATTTTCTGAATACTCTGTATATTTTTTCCACTTTTCTAAACTTCACCCGAGTTTTTGCTTTTTTGCATCTTTAATTTAAAAAAATCACAACTTTCTTAAAAAGTGATTCTAATTGAGAAAACGAATGAATTATGTTAAATTAATGATACAACTGTAAATTGGTTAATTCTCAGAATTTTCTGAATACTCTGTATATTTTTTCCACATTTCTAAACTTCACCCGAGTTTTTGCTTTTTTTGCATCTTTAATTTAAAAAAATCACAACTTCCTTAAAAAGTGATTCTAATTGAGGAAACGAATAAATTATGTTTAATCAATGATACATCTGTAAATTAATTCTCAGAATTTTCAAATACTCTGTATATTTTTTTTTTCACATTTTTAAACCTCACCCAAGGTTTTTGCTTTTTTGCAACTTTGATTTAAAAAAAATCACAACTTCCTTAAAAAGTGATTCTAATTGAGAAAACGAATGAATAATGTTAAATCAATTATACATCTGTAAATTAGTTAATTCTCAGAATTTTCTGAATACCCAAGCTAACCTAAAAATTTTAAGTTTATATGCTTCGTACTTGCCTAAATGTTTATGGAAACTTAAGGCCATGTTTACATTTGTTTCTCGTGTAAGGCATGTATCGACGCCATTACTTACTGGTGGCCCTGGGGCTGAACGAAAAATGTGATAAATGTTGTGTACATAGAGTCACCTATCTATTTAAGTTTCTGACTCTACTCCCGGTGGTTTTTGTCATCGGTTTCTCTCATTCTCTCACCAATATATGTATGTTTATGGCCCAGTACCGTATTCTATTCGGTCGTGACTCACTGAAACTACGCGAAAAACCACAGATGACAAATAAAATAGAAACTACCTTACTTATTGCAGAGAGTATTAAATAAATTCAAAAAAACGAAATATAGCCTGAATATATAAATATTCAACCTGTTCGTAACTCTGCAAGCAAAATTAACAGATGACAAAAACCACCGTGAGTAGAATCAGGGCACTGTTACTGATGACAATCGATGACTGTACCACGTTTCGCCATCGATCGCAAAACTACTTCTCGGAAAACTTAAGCAGATGGCCTGGGGCAATATTTTAACTGTAGAGGGCAGCACCAACAATTTCAAGAACGATCAGTGGCAATCAAACAGGTGATGCAAAACTACTTCGTGTAACTCCGTCTCTTCACCTACTGCGGGTAAAACTACTATACCTCATTTAATAACCAGGCGGACTAAATGCGAAAGTCATATTTACACTATAAAAAGTCACCAGAAAAGTAACCAGACATGTTTTGGCGGTAAAAATAAAATTATTTCAAATTCTTTTATCCATAACATTCATTCAACAATTATATCAACATATACATTAATTCTAGGCAAACTTTCTTGATTATATAGTCAATGATATAGTATATAATATTAAAATAAGTATGAGACCCTCTTAAGAATTTAGGGGCACACTGAAAAAGTCAAGTTGTACTTATATTTATTTACATATAAAGTGTATTGAAGTATTAGGTATATTTTAAAAATACATATGATTCTGTAAAAGGTTTGAAATATGAATACTAGATTGTCGTGAAATAGAATTTTATTAAATTAAATCAATTTGCTATTTAAAAACGTATAACTTACTTAAAATAAATCTCTTTCATTAATGTATATAATGTTTAACGGGACTTCTTTGGCAAGTCATCTCTATTCTTTAATTCAATTAATATTTAATTCAATGTAGCAATTTCATTTTTAAAGAAAAATTCGACAATTTTGTGTATGATGGCAGTGGGTTTTAAAGCCACTTGCATTAAAGTTTTATATAAGATAATTTTAGATTGTTTTTCCTCGAGCGTTAATGCTTCAAAATCCAACCATTTCCATTTCTTGCGGGGCGAAAATGACATCAAACTTGTGCCGGCATATATCCATAGTTAAAAATAAAATAACTATTTCCAAGAAAATCGCGGGATGAGAAGAATCCATTCTTACACGAATGGAAGAAATAAGTGACTAAAAACACAAAAACTGAGCAGAAACGCGTGGAATCGGTGGGACACAAGGAACAGCGAGCGATCAGCTGATCATAACAACGGCCATTACTGTTTTATGCAATTTGGGCCTATGTAAAAACGGCGCCCCTTTGGCCAATCACAACAACGTATTTTGGCGGCAATAATTTGATTTAGTCCGCCTGGTTATTAAATGAGGTATAGCCGGTCCAATGTGCTGGACTTTATCTATTATAAAATGACCCTTGTATAAATTGTTTTGTTCGAAATTTATCCGTAAGAGGCAGCAACTACGTTACAAAATAAAAATTCTGTGATTTCTTTGTAATCGGCATCACACCGAAAATTTAGTAACAATGGCAACGCAGCTCTTAAAACTTTACCTGTGGCAAATATTTGCAACGAAACTTCAACACCAATAATGTTTTACAACACCAACCCTCATTCCATCGAATGCGAAATGGGCCTATAACATTTTTGGTGGAAATTAAACCATCCCCGAAATTACACAAAGGCCCAATTAGCTCGTACATTCCATTGATTAATCCCCCGACCATTCGCACAGTCGCGTATGCATATCGCGCTTATCTAAATGTTAATTTCACGGTGTGCCGACGTCAGCGTCGTTCGCAGCGAACGTCCGCAGTTTCGTCGCGGTTTTGTGTTCCGAAAGAATTCAAAATTTTCCTCCGCCCGTTCAAATTCTGTACGTCCCGGATCATGGATGCGTTGGATAGAAGCGGCTGCAAGAACGCCGCCGCTCCGAAGTACCGCAGAAAAACCACCGAAAACGATAATATAGGTTATTTTTCAATTGTTTAATTAATTCGTGCCATGAGATACGTCCAATTTGAATAAATAAAGTTGCGCGGTTTCTACCTTGTACAGTTGCAATGTGGAAGGGATCACCGTTACCGTATATTAACCGGATTACATTATTTACCGTTCATTTTCAGGCCTTCCCGTGCCGAAAAAGGGTAGGAAAGACATGGAGGTTGTCACTTGTAGGGCTCCCGTTAATATAGCGGTAATAAAGTACTGTAAGTATATATACACTTCCTTAAATCAAAATAAAAAATTATCAACTGTAATATAACGAGTGCCTATGATTTTGCCGGCAATTATTAGCGGCAGGATCACGATTGCTTGTTGCGACGAAAATCGGCACGACTGCGAAGCAGGAGTGCCGATTTTCTAGAAGCAACAAGCAAGAGTGATCCAGTAGCTAATAATTGCCTAGGAAAAATCAGTCACGAGTTAGATTCGGGAAGACAATTAGCCGAACAGAAAGTTCACACTTCTTAATTTGAAAAATTAAATTTAGTGACACCAAGTGTCAGACGTGTATTTATCTGCGCCACAATAATTGTAGTAAAAATGAGCTTACCAAGATTTTGAGAAATGCCTATGAATACTATTACTGATGAAAGCACTAACACTTCACCCGAAAATACAAACAGATCGAATTCAGGAGCAAACTGCTTAAAAGTCCGGCAATAACTGACGTTTTATACGCTATAGAAAATGAACCAACGCGTTGCTAGGCAATACCAACATGAGAGATTATCTGATTAGATACGACCCAGGGTAAATTGCCATGCATAACATAGAGCGTGGTCTGTTACGTATCGTAATTAGAATTTTATTGGATCATCTCATCAACGTTATTCGATTTCATTGGTTAGTAAGTAAATGAGGGCAATTGTCAACAGAATCTAAATGCCAACATGAATGTCAGAATTAATTTAATCCAGGCAATTCTGTACATAAGGAGTTTCTTATAAGAATTATTTTTAGAAATCAGTGTAAAACGTATATACATTGCTCGCTGTACATTTGTTTTCTAATATCTATTTTTATCGTTTGCGTAGATACATACTTCTTTTTAATTATTCCGATTAAATCGTGATAAAAAATTATTTATAACTATAAATAGTAACTTTGCTATCAAATAAATATTTCAAATTTTATAATAATAATATCTATGTTATGGGTGTATTATAAATTAATACATTAATGCTACATACACCATCACCAATTTACACTGTACCAGAATTTTTCATAACTTTTCAAGTCATACTTAACCAGTCAAGTGCGTTCGACGTGTATACACGTCCAACACAACTAACAGATAACAATAACCTTTTTAGAAATGAATTGTTAATTTTTTGTCAAATAAAATTTCTCGTTTTTTCGTAAACTTCATAATAGGACCATTTGCCCTGCGTTCGACGTGTATTCTCGTGATTGCTTGATTATAATTCCACACTCTGTGTGGAGTTTTTTAAATTAATTCCGCAGTTAACAGGTTAATAAGTACATAATGCTTTTTTTTAAATTGCTTATTAAATGTATTACCTTGGGAAATAGTTGAGATATTTTGTTATCAATTGACCTTAAATATTTGTATTTACTTAGTTTATGCTAATTATTCAATAGTAATGGAAATTAGTATATTAATAGATTGGGTCATGACTTTTTTTTACAACATCTACTGTTTCTGGATATGTGAAAAATAGTGTAGTATATAGAAGAGTTGCTCGGATTCATATAATTTTTAAATTGTCTTGTTTATGAAATAACTTTATCCAAATGTAATTGCTACTAACCAGTGGTGTGGAGTCGGAGTCGGGAGAGGTGGAGTCGGTGAATATTTAGGTGTTTGAGTCGGAGTCCAGAATCAGAGCCGAATTCATCTGAAATTAATCTCACTTTTTAAAACACAAAAATTAAGAAATGATATTAAAAAAAAAGTACATATGTATTAATATTTAATTATAATAAATATTATGTAAGTAGGAGATCAAGCGGCAGTTTTTAATCTGAGGAGATACTGTAACGCCAAGGCGACAGCCGAGGCGTTATAAATCTCCTTTTGATAGATGGGGGATTAGATGGAAGGGTAGGTTTCTGGGCAGTCCCAGTAAGCAATAAGAAACAACTATTTAAATTGCGTAGTTTCTCAGACTACGCCGGACCAGTTAAGCGTTAAATACGGTTTCACAGAATTCCTTTGTCTACATTTGATAATTGCTGATGATTTGAAAACTGGTAAGCATTGTAAATTTAAATTTAAATTCTTTTAATGTCTCATAAACACTGAACTTATTTGAAACTGTGCCGCAATAACTCTTAAAGATGATATGGGGTTCTGTTCTACGTAACATAAAATGTTGAGTTTCATCTCTTCCGTTAAAACGTGACTTTGTTTAGCCCATTTACTGTGAAAATTACTCACGTGGCCAGTATTGTCAAAATTATGAACAATATTAAAAATTGTTCTGCTGGATGGAAGTTTTCTGCTCGGGTATGCAATGGAAAACAAATTTCTAACACCTCGAGTGCTGTTCCCACTCTTATACGAATTAATTATTTGTCGGCGGTGTAATACAGTTTTTATTAATAACACAAGTTTGACAATAAAATAAAACTGAGCAAGTATGGTTGCCTATGTATTAATGCGCTGAGGTGATTATTTTACGATTGAACATAGGCATTAACAATCATATAAAATCAAAAAAAACCCTGTATGTATTGAAAATCTTGAAATTGATTAGATAGATAGTGGAATAATAAAATTAAAGTAAAATTTTCTATAATTATGTACGTCTTAATATAATCTGGATTAAATTTAAAGTCCGCAGCAACAGATTAAATTATTATTATTTTTTTAATAAATTAATAGTTTCAGTTAAAACGTTCTTTTTTTTTTAATTAGGACACAGGTTTTTTTATATTAGTGAAAACACACAATCAACAAATTAACCGTCTAAATAAAAGCAATACACGCGTATTCAGCGTATTGATGAAAATTTACGGGGTACATTTATTTTACAGCTATCTATTAGTTCAAAGTCTCACATTATACAGGGTGTTTCAGAGCTCTGGGAACGGTCAATCACGTGCTTATTTTTCAAAATTTCGAAAAATGTTTCATACAAAAGTTGTGTACAATAGTGAGCTCCACGCCCTAAAAATATTAAAATTTCTACAGGGTGTCTCATAACAAAGTTACAGACCAAACTTATGTTTTTTTAAATGGCACACCCTGTATTTTTTGTCATTTTTGAATTATATGGAGCAAATAAAGGTGAGTTACTTCAATACTCCCTATACCTATTGTTTGCCGTTTTCGAAATATTTGAAGATTTGTTGAAATGCATGGTCTGGGTGAAATTTTATTTTTGCCCCAGTGATTGACGTTGAACGATTAAAATCATTTCTATTATTTGGTTGAAGGTTCGAACTATAGAGCCAACCATGATTTCATACAAAAAATTATACAGGGTGATAAAAAAATGCGGTAGAAAAACCAAACTTATTAAGTTAAATAACTTCATTTTTTCAAATGGCATCTGAAAGATAATTGGATTCTATTTGAGAATACGTTACTAAATACAGGGTGTGCCATTTGAAAAAACGAAGTTATTCAACTTTATAAATTGGGTTTTTCTACCGCATTTTTTTTATCACCCTGTATAATTTTTTGTATGAAATCATGGTTGGCTGTATAGTTCGAACCTTCAAGCAAATAATTGAAATGATTTTAATCGTTCAACGTCAATCACTGAGGCAAAAATAAAATTTCACCCAGACCATGCATTTCAACAAATCTTGAACTATTTCAAAAACGGCACACAATAGGTATAGGGAGTATTGAAGTAACTCACCTTTATTTGTTTTGTTTTGTTTTATTGAACAATAAAATATACAAGTATATTTACAGTTACGACAGGAAAAAAAAAACAATATAATATTACAATTACTGATCACATCAATATGAAATGGTGTATTAAATTTAATAAAGTAAGGTCACACAATGGAGTCACAGATATTAATAAAGTCACTTAAATTATATATTGCATTAGTTTTAAGGAATGATTTTATCTTTTGTTTGAAGGGAATTAAATCTAATTTTTTATTCTTCGTGGTAGAACATTGTATAGTTTAGTCGCGTTATATGATGGAGATTTCTCATAAAACGCATGATGATGTCTGTTTACAACAATGTTTTCACAACCTCTGGTTAGGTAGTCATGTACATCACAATTTATAGGAAGGTTCGGGGATATTTTATGAGTATTGGATAATACTTTGTAGATGTACACTGATGGAATCGTCATTATTTTGTTATTTTTAAAGTGATCTCTGCAAGAATCTATCGGCTTTAGATTATATATTAACCTGATTGCTCGTTTCTGAAGAACAAACAATCTTGATACGTCTTTGCTTTGACCCCAAACGATTATGTTATATCCGATAACCGAATGAAATATTGCATAGTACACATTAAGCAGAGCTGCAGAATCAAATTTTGATTTCAGCGATAATAGCACGTAATAGCTTTTGGATAATTTGTTACATAGATATTCTATGTTATTGCTCCACGTAAGATTTTTATCAATTATGGTTCCTAAAATTTTTATTTGCTCTGAGATATGTATTACGTCGGTGTTAATCCGAAAGTTAAAATTATTTTTTGTTCTATATATATTGTAAATTTCCATGATTTCTGTTTTTGTTAAATTAAGGAGCAATTTGTTAGAATCGCACCATTGCTGAAATTGGCTTATAACAGTATTAACCTGTGCTTCAACATCTTGTGGCTTAGGGCCATGAACTATTACAGCCGTGTCATCGGCATACATAAAGACGTCATTACTAGTTATATATTCCGGTAAGTCATTTATGAACAGGATAAAGATAAGTGGGCCTAAGGTTCCGCCCTGCGGGGTTCCCATATTAATGTCAAATTGATCAGATCGATGATCATCGACTTTGATAATAATTTTCCTCTTCGACATATAAGACATGAGCCATGAATTTATATAATTCCATGTAATTCCAAAATGACAAAAAATACAGCGTGTTCCATTTAAAAAAACATAAGTTTGGTCTGTAACTTTGTTATGAGACACCCTGTATAAATTTAAATATTTTTAGGGCGTGCAGCTCACTATTATACACAACTTTTGTATAAAACATTTTTCGAAATTTTGAAAAATAAGCACGTTATTGACCGTTCCCAGAGCTCTGAAACACCCTGTATATTGCAGAGTAATGGATATTAATATACCAATTGTACTTACACGTTCAATTTAATATTACAAGTTAGAAGATTCTATCACATATTCAATTGTCGAACTGCTCACACAACTTGCAAAAAAATAATATTCAGAACGTCGACAATGCAAATATTCAACAGAGAACGGTGCTTCCCTTTACTTTTATTTGATACGCAAAATGAATAATTGGTCTTTATTCTGATACGATGTTGTTAATGTAGGAGCAGGAGTAGGAACAAAAAAATTGAGGAATCGGAGTCGGAGTTGAAACAAAAAAAAAATAAGGAGTCGGAGTTGCTACATTTTTGTCACGACTCCACACCCCTGCTACTAACGATGTACAGTCATGCTCACATAAATCTATTACAAACATATTAGATTCGTGTAATTTGTACCCACCTCTGTAGACAAGGTGTCTAGATTCATACTGATTCAGTCAAATTGACATTTGTCAATACGTCAGGTAGCATTTTCGAATTATTTCAAAAATATACGTAGTATGGCAAGAAAACTTAATAATATCGAAAAAATGCGCATTGTAGCCAAGCTGGAAGAAGGGTACACCATCAGGCAAGTGGCAGAAGTGATGCATATAAATAAATCCACGGTATTGAACGTAAAAAAAAGGTGGGAAAATGAAGGAAGTGTGGATCAGAAATGGGGGACTGGCTTTGTAAGGATTACCACGCAGGAGCAAGATAACAATTTAGTGGAATATTTGAGAGTACATCCATTCGAGTCTGCGAGAAAAGCTGTTCTAGAAACGCATTTTTCGGGTTCCCGGCAAATGGCAAATCAAAGAATAAAAGAAAACGAATTAAGATGCTGGGTTGCAGCGAAAAAAATTAAATTGTGTGAAGAAAGGAAGCAGGCGAGATTACTGTATGCCTTAAATCATATTAATTATGAACCAGATTTTTGGCAAAATGTGGTCTTTTCTGATGAAAAACCTTTCAATCGACAAATAATAGGGCGATTTGCGTTTATAGACCACCAAATACAAGATATGTAGAACGATATTTAAATAATAGTGATAGGCAAGGGAGATTTTCAATGAACATATGGGGGTGGATCAGTTATCATAATACTGGAATGTGTTGGAAAATTGACGGAAGGTTTAATTCAATAAACTATGTTAATATTTTAGATAATGTGATGTTATCGTCTGTGCAACAAGTATATCCCAAAAATAATTTCATTTTTCAACATGATTATTCCCCTATTCATACAGCATACATAGTTACTGACTGGTTTCAATAAAATAATGTAGAAGTTTTGCAGTGGGTTTCCAAAAGCGCAGACATGAACCCTATAGAAAACGTATGGGCTGAGATGGCGAAGCGTATGCCATGTATGAGGTTCAGCAACGTAAATGAACTGTGGGGAATAATTGAAGAAACATGGGAAACTTTAATAGAACAGCCAGACTACTTTCGAAATCTTATATTGTCGATGCCGAGGAGATTAAGGGCTGTAATTGACGCAAATGGTGGAGCAATCAAATATTAGTTGCCTTTATTTCTTTTATTTTGTAGTTAATAAAAAGTCCGTTTTACAATAAACAATTTTAGATAATTGGGTAACTAGATCTAAATTGCTTGTACTGGTTTTATGTGAGCATGACTGTACCTTCTTATAAGTGTAAAGCAATCTGCCAATAATAACAACATGTGTCCTGAGGTCCTGGGTGGCTGTGGAATAATGTTATTTCACTTAGTACTTAGTACTAGTAATAACGCAAATTTCTTTTGTATCATTCAATATCCGGCGTGGCACTAGCCAGGGAAGTAGTTGTTTCAATAAGTTATTTGTTTATAGTCTTAGTAAGACTTAATTTTGCTTGCAGAGTTACGAACAGGTTGAATATTTATATATTCAGGCTATATTTCGTTTTTTGAATTTATTTAATACTTTCTGCAATAAGTAAGGTTGTTTCTATTTTATTTAAAACAATATTTAGTTAAAAATGTTAACACAAGAACTGAAAATTTTATTACTAGAAGTATATTTTTGCAACGGCCATCGTTTGGAAAATGGTGATTTGGAGTATTCAATACAATAGATGCTGGAATTGGTCAGGTTCAATAATGTGTGATGTAAGAATTGATATTAAATGACTTTGTTGGCTAATGTTAATTTAAAAAGCTACCTTTTCTTTGCCAAACCATTTCAATGTCAATAGTTAAAAACCCCTATGTAAACTATACATCTTATTATTTTAATTTTAAGGGGGCAAACGAGATGAGGAACTAATTCTGCCCATTAATGATTCCATAAGTTGTACGCTATCAATGGATCATGTAGGTAAAATTGATTTAAACTAAAGACACGCAGTTATTAATTGTACAAATTCACATAATCTAATCAATCATATTCTTTCAGATGTATGCAAAAACGACAATAATGGCCAGTCCAAACTTTAAAGAGAACAAGTTCTGGCTCAACGGTGAAGAACAATCATTCGACAATAAAAGATTAGCCAATTGTATTAAAGATAGTAAGTAAATATCTCTTTATAAAAACTTGACCCTACATAATTTAGTATAATTGTAAATCTTACATCTTATAAACTTTCATAAGAAAATTTTCTAAACAAATGAAAAAACTTTCTTTCCTGCTAAGGTTGCTTGAATGACACTAACCTTGACAAGCATAATGACACGGTGTAGAGCAGGTTTGTGTAAAGGCCTATTTGACAAAATCCTGTGAAGTATTTGCACAAGCTGTAAAACACTCAAAATGATTGTGCAAGCACCAAACTCAATAATTCTCAGCAATGGCCTAGTGAATTAAGGTGCCAGGGTGCAATATAACGGATCTGCACCTGCTTCAGTCAATACGTTTTACAAGATCATTTAAAAAAATTAAATATTACATTCTTCATTTAGATGTGTTTCACCTTCACTACTCCACTAACTGCAGTGACGGTTCGCGGGTTTTCTTCTGGTACGGCCGAGGAACAAGAGGTGGCAATACAGATAGGTAGGGTCAGTTGCAGAGACAGCTGGCTGCGTGACCGCACCTCTTGTTTCTCGGCCGTACCAGAAAAAATCCCGCTAACCGTCACTGACTAACTGCCAGATAAACTATTATTCTCAGCTGTTCATTTTATGTCTAATTCAAGTATTAAGGTTGATTCATTATTTACATATTTAACTCATTGATCTAAGTGTTTGTTTTTAGTTCAAGAGGTTGCAAACGGTAACTTAAAATGGAACCTGCACATTTGCTCAGAAAACAATTTTCCGACTGCTGCCGGTTTAGCGTCTTCGGCAGCAGGTTATGCATGCTTGGTTACTGCATTAGCTAATATTTATAAGGTTAAGGCAGATTTATCTGCGATAGCAAGAAGAGGTTCGGGCAGCGCTTGTCGTAGTGTTTATGGTGGATGGGTAAATATGTTTTTCAGTTTTTTTTTAATTTCCGTAGTACCTACACTTGAAGTAAATATTTAAAATCTAAGAAAACATTAGTGATTAACACATTGTATGCGGGTCTAGTTGAGTGTAACATAACACCTGATGCGGGTACACCCAATGGCAAGTTCTTTTTTTTTAGTCCCCATTTATTTTGCAATCTGTCATATTATTTACAATTGAAGATGATCATCTATTGTCAATTTCTTCTACTTCTACCATATTGATTTCTTGGTGATGTTAGTATCTGTGTATTAGGTCCAAGGGATCTATACGCTTTAATCTCCTGACGTTATTGTTGCTCAGTGGTCCTACTGCAAGTTGGTTTGTTTGTTGTCCTAGCCGAATCTTGCACTTGGAATACTTGATTTATTTAATAAGAGCCAGTTTGGTAGGTACTGTAGCAGGTTAAGAATAACTCTTAAAACTTTGTTTTGATATCTTTCCAGGATCTCAACGGCAAGCAATTTAAATTTTGTTTCATTTCCTCGGGAAACAGACTTCCTCTTAAAGGAAATATGCTTTTGTGGATTGCTCTTGCATCGATTTATACACATCCAAAAATGTCGAGCTAAACGTATCCAAAATTTGTAGATGTGTTTTTCACTAGGAAAATATACTATCATCTGAAAAAACACCATTTCAAAGGGTCCCCCCAGATAAGATAAGTGAAATGCCGCCTGATTCGGAATTCCTAATTAACCAAATAATGTTGTATCTTGAGGTAATAATTATCGGCGGACATGGTTTATATGGTCCCCACCCCTCCCCTCACCACCCTGGGGTCAAAGAGGGTTATGTTTTGTATTAATATTTTATCTGACCATGTGTTTAATTCAAAATTCTGAAAAAATTCATCAAGGTAGGTTACCAAGAGACCTATCAATAGAATTTTTTTCAAAGTCATCCAAGTTCATTTGGTTTCTCAAAAAAATTAAAAAAACAAATTTTTCATTTTTCGAGACAGAAATCGTTGAGGTGCACGCCGTTTTTTTTTTACTATTTTATAAAAGTCGATTAATTTTACCTCCGATAGGAACTTTTAACACATTTCGAGTGGTGCGTCATTTCTAAAAATCTAATTTTCCTCTTTTTTTTTTCGATTTTTTCAATTTTACACGTAAGGGTTGAACTTTTTTGTAGCATTTTGTAAGACAGAAATTTTGGTTTTTTTCATTTTTTTTCTATCTAATAGTAAAAAAGTTATAACTAATTTAATTTTTTTTCCTACTTGATTTTTCAATTTTTGTCGATATTTACCAATTATAAGCGCACAGGTGGATATTTAGCAGAAAAACTTGTAGAACATGTTTTGTACCATTTTTCAAGACGAAAATTTTAGTTTTATATTTTTAGCCTTGATACAAAAAAAATTATGTGTAAATCTATTTAAAAGTTTCTAAAAATACTAATGTAGAAAAATGTTTTTCCTCATTTGTAATTATAGTAAAGTGAATTATAATAATATATATTATATACCGGGTGTTTCAGACCACCCGTACACCCCAAATATCTCGGGGAATACAAATCGGATTAACATACAAAAAAATACATCTAAATTATTTTTTTGAGCTTTATCATGTGGTGTGAAATTTAAACCACCACTCCTTCCCCCTGGGGCGGGGTGGGGGGTAACTTTGAAATGTTAAATAGGTACCCCTACTTTTTATAGCAGATTTGGCTTCTACTCTAAAATATATTAGGTTTTCATTCGAAACATTTTTTTCGATTAGCAAAACAATTTTTTTTTTTTTTTTTTTTTATTAAAAAAATCCTGTTTGTCGTTACATATGTCGTTTACACATTCATACATTACCACAATAAAAAATTATAGAATGGAATTTGATAATCAAATAGATTTTTATTCGTTTCTACGATTTTTTTTTTTTGCTTATTTCTGACATAAAATTACGAATCACATCAACCAACGCCCTATTTAAAAGATGACTACGTAAAAACTGTCGTAATCTTTCATTTGATTCGAGAAATAAATATAATTCAATAAATAGCGCCATCTGACGCTCATCGAAATTTTTTTTTCGGATAAAAACCTAATATTTTTTAGCATAGAATCCAAATCTTCAATAAAAAATAGGGGTACCCATTTAAGATTTTAAAGTTACCCCCCTCCCCGACACAGGGGGGAGGGGCGGTTCACATTTCACACCACATGATAGGGCTCAAAAAACATTTTTGGATATTTTTTTTAAAATCTCAATCCGATTCGTATTTCAGGAGATATTTGGGGTGAACAAGTGGTCCAAAACACCCTATATATGTTTAATCATTTTTAATGAATAAAAATTGAAAAATTAAGTAGGAAAATTTTTTTTAATTGGTTATAACTTTTTTACTATTAAAGATAAAAAAAAATTAAAAACCAAAATTTTTGTATTGCAAAATGCTACAAAAAAGTATTTTTTAGTGTTTTGGCTAAACCCCAACCCTTACCTGTAAAATTTAAAAAAAACGAAAAAATAAGCGGAAAATTGGATTTTTAGGGATGAAGCTCCACTCGAAATGTATTAAAAGTTCCTGTCAGAGGTAAAATTAATAAACTTTTATGAAATAGTGAAAAAAACGGCGTGCACCTCAACGATTTCTACCTCAAAAAATTAAAAATTTGTTTTTTTAATTTTTTTAACACCAAATGACCTTGGATGACCTTGAAAAAATTCTATTGATGGGTCTCTTGATAACCTACCTTGATGATTTTTGCATTAAACACATTGTCAGATAAAAAATTAAAACAAAAAATAACGCTTTTTGACCCCAGAGGTGTGAGGGGAAGGGTGGGGACCATATAAAGTATGTCCGCGGATAATTCTTATCTCAAGATACAACATTATTTGGTTAATTAGGAATTCCGAATCTGGGGGCATTTTGCTAATCTCAATCGGGGGGACCCTTTTATCTTCAATCGTATAATCAGAAACTGCAATTACTTTATCGTAATTATTTTCGTCTGAATCAATTTTCATAGTTTAAAAAAATCATCTTGGTTGAAATAACAGAACTGTTATGTGCCACAAATGGCATGTTAAGGACTGTAGTTCACATCTCCCGCATACAATTTGTTAATAAAATATTTATCACAAATTGACACTTGACATCTTACTTTTGCAATCACTTTGAAGCTTTGGCTATATAATTATTTCATCAAAGCTTTGAAGACTTTATTAGTTGAGACAAGTAGAAATGCGTCATCTTTTTGGAAAAGAATGTTATTATAGATCGCATTATTTCATATGTTTAGGTCCAATGGCATATGGGAGTGAAACAAGACGGATCAGATTCCATAGCTTCAGAAGTGGCTCCCTTCGAACACTGGCCGGAAATGAGGATATTAGTTCTCGTAGTGAACGACAGCAGGAAAAAATATAGCTCAACTTCAGGCATGAGCCAAAGTGTGGCTACATCGCAACTGCTAAAGTACAGAGCATCGATGGTTGTGCCTGACAGAGTGAAAAAAATGTTGGCGGCAATCCAAACGAGAAATTTCCAAGAATTCGCGGAGCTCACCATATCCGACTCGAACCAGTTTCATGCTGTGTGTCTCGATACATATCCACCCTGTGTCTACATGAACGACGTATCACATGCGATAGCTGAAATGGTCCACGCTTATAATAAATACAAGAATTCAAATAAGGTACAAATAATTGTAAAATTTACCAGAGTTTTGATGTTATGACTTTTAGGTTGCCTATACATTTGATGCGGGCCCAAATGCGTGTCTATTCTTACTGGAGCAAGACGTGCCTGAAGTGATAACTTTAATTAACGAACATTTCCCAAATGATATAATTCTTAATGATAAGTATGTAAGAGGACTTCCTGTGACTCGGCATAACTTGAATGAGGTAAAGAAATCAATAATTAAACAGATATTTTTTCCTTCATTGTAAGTGTATGTCAAAAATGTAAGACTTAACACGTTCGCTGCCACCGCAATTGGGATTGCATTTACGCACGTATAAAGTCACGCTCTAGCCCGTCGGCGGCAGCGAACGTGTTAATCAATGAAGACAAAAAAAGCATTGAATTTATTAAATACATGCAACAAGTATGAATTATTCAATTTTCACTTTCAGGACTTGAAGTCTTCAATGAAAATATCACCAATGCAGAACGCGCTGAAATACATAATTCACACAAAGCCCGGCGTAGGACCGACGGTGTCCTATGACTCGTCCGATCACCTATTAGATGAATCAGGCCTACCAAAAGTTAAATGACAATAGTAAAACACAAATTCTTTAGGTGTGGGAACGTCAATTACCTTGTACTTACTTTTTAAGCGAAACCTAAAATATCGATCTTCCACGTTGTTAACGCATGTAAATAAGATTATACGTATTGTTTGAGAGTTGTTGGTTAGAGTCAAGATTTGTACGTCCAGGAGAATATTTTTATGGAATTACTGCCAAAGCGATTTTCGAGTAGACGATGACAATAATTAATCTTTAATGAATCCTAGCTTTTAAGGGAAATTGGAGTGATTTATTAATCAAACATATCTTTTAAATGACAGTACCTAGTTTTATTTCGTTTTTACATTCCTACACTTATTTATTTATCCTCGTCCTCTGGTTCTTTCCATTAAGATGACTTTGGTGCCTCCTCTAAAACATAAGATAAAGAAAAAATTAATATTTGCTCATTTTTGGAATTAACGCCCAATTTCTCCAACGATACTCGGTTTTAAAAATCAGACATTTTTAACCTTAAATCAGATCCTTCGTCTTAAGATCCATCTAACAGCGAGTAATTTGTAACGTTTGTCAATCATTTAAAATAATTCTGAATATGGTAAATAATGCATTAGCAGTGATGGCAATAAATACATTTTACTGTGGATGATTATCATTTGCCATAAATGCAACAGGATGCTTTATATTCACCTATATTATTTCTATATTTGTATCGGTACCAGTGACAATAACAAATTTGGTTCTCCTTTAAATGAAATGATCTCGTATTTTTTTACACTTAATTAAGCTTAGGAATATTCTCGCAAAGAAGCACCATTTTCCAATGTAATCAAATCTTGGTTAAAGTATATAAAATTGTTTGGTGCAACAGAATAAAAACTGCAGATCTATTTGTAATAAGATGAGCTTATTATGTAGATGCATTTCAAGATTCGTTGGAGAATCCAGGCTAAATCATGCAAGATTAATGATTTTTAATTTTAACAATCAGTTATGGTATGTTAATAACTCTTTCTAGCTATGGCGTTTCCTAAATTAATCACTACACAGAATGTAGTGTGATCAGAAAGTCGAAAATAGTTGGCAGCACGTTTTCTGAAAATTCCTATAATAATTCAAGTAAAATTATATTGTAGGGCGGTCCGTTGGTGTAGTGGGTACTGGCGAGCGCTTGCGCCAGCTGCACCGCAGCCGCGTGGGTTCGATTCCCAGCCCGGACGAGAGACTTTTCAGTTTCAAGAAGTATTTGTTCGGGTCCATGGTTGTTTGTATACGTCTTTCATTATTCATTTGTTCATTTAATTTATGTCTCAAAATAAATATATAAAATTGATCGCTAATGATCATAGCACCAAGGCCAGGCATAACGCAGAAACAAAACAAAAAAAATTATATTGGCTGTCTGGAAATCACCAATGCAGTGCAGTGTACATTTTGTTAATTTTGACATCTTGTGATTTTTTAAGGTTACTTAACCCATGGGTATAACAAGGCATATGGGAACCGGAGCATAAGAAATTGAGTTTGCCAAAAGCTTTCTTTGGATGGCGGCACAATCGAAATTCAATGGATTTCTGTAATTATGTTTGTTGGAAACACTAGATGGCACTTTTAAGTTCTAATTTATCTATATCTGTGTCTGTTCTTGTAATTTCCAGCGTTGCTTGAAACGTAGAATGTCAACCGCGTAAAGTGCTAAGAACATCGGCGAATAAAACAATCATTTCTTTGCCTATTGCAAAAAATTAATAAAATGTATGTGTAAATCACTTGATAAGACATAATATTATGTTAACTTATAATTTACATTAACTAAAATTATTAATTCGATAAAGACGAAAGTAGCCTGAATATATGAATATTGAATAAAGAAAGATACTGCAGGAAATGGTGAGGGAGAAAGAATGTAGGAGAGAGTTTTTGTATTTATGATTTTAGTTTTTGGGTAGTTAGAATAGTTATTTGTTTAGAGATTAGGAATAGTTAGTTAGTGTTAGAATAGGTTAATATGCCAATAAAGGTTTTTTTTTTTTTATATATATATGAATATTCAACCTGTTTGTAACTCTGCAAAATTAAGTCTTTTTAGGACTACTAACAAATAACTTAATGAAACAACCACTTCCCTGGCTAGTGCCATGCCGGATATTGAATGATACAAAAGAAATTTGCATGTTATCACTGATCACCTACTATTCAGGTATAAAACTGGTTCAAACATTCCATAATCCCCTTAGTTCACGAGTTGTTCCTGTTCACGTAAGTGTATTTTATTCTTTAATATTCAATTCAAATGTGAAGCTGCACTGATGAGAGATAAATCTCGAAACATGTCTGCAGATGGCTTTACTTAATTTTTACATATTTTATGGTTCATTTTTATAGTTTAAAGTTTTCAAATTCAATTTATTTTAATTTTCAAGTTAGTCTTGTATGTAGAAATAAACGATCTTAAACCAATGTTATTATCTAGTAGTACTAGTAATAACATGCAAATTTCTTTTGTATCATTCAATATCCGGCGTGGCACTAGCCAGGGAAGTAGTTTCAATAAGTTATTTGTTTGTAGTCTTAGTAAGACTTAATTTTGCAGAGTTACAAACAGGTTGAATATTCATATATTCAGGCTACTTTTGTCTTTAGCGAATTTATTTAATGCTTCTGCAACATGTGAGGTTGTCTCAAATTTATTTAAAATTATACAAGTTGCCTAAGTAGTTTTGTTCACACGAACATTCTCGAAGGAGTATCGTCTGCACAAAACTTTTGGAAGTATAATATTTAATTAACCCTTAGCGGCCACACTTCACTCCTGTAATGTTGCGGTCATATGGAGTACTTCAACACCCCATGCAAAAAAACCGATCTTAAATTTTTTTATGCTACATGACGTTGCGAGAAAATTTATGGACCATCATTAACATGTTCTTTTACTATATTTGCAGTTTGGAATGAGCTACATGTTGATTTCAGTCTCAGCAATATATATGGGCAAATACGACACAAATGGCATCGTTTGAAAAAAAAATCATAACTCTTTTAATTTAAAAAATAAAGGGCTAAAATGTTAGATTCTTGCAGAAAATATATTTAACTTTAATGGAAAAATGATGCTGTAAATAAAGTATATTTATTTTTAAGATAACAAAAATTGAAGAAATTTTAATATTGAAAAATATTGTATCTGATGAGATTAACCCTTTGGCCTAGTTTCCTTACGTCCGAATGCGTGCACTTTTAATAGCGCTCCAGTCGTGATGCACGTGTACCGATTTAAGCCATGCAGACGCGACGGAATAGCAGCAGAAACAAGTCCCACTGAAGCACGCCTGGCGTGCCCAATTGTATGGGCACAAATTCATGCTTTTTCATGGCACAACTGAAAACATCAAATATGGACTTCTGTTTCGCAAGAAAATGCATTCATTGTCACGAGTTGAGCTCGTGCTCGATGTGATTGGCCCAAGCGGCGCGCCACGAGATATGCTCGTGGTCGTTCTGTTTGGCCCGAACATTTAAACATGAGGAGTACTTGTGGTTGTAAGTCAAAGGGTTAATTATTTTTTTAGAACGGATTTTATAAAAATATCTGGAAAAAAAATAGTTGAAAATTTGGAAAAAATTATTTTCCACAGCATTCGTAGCACAAAGCCAACCGATGATTTTCATAAATTGGCTTCATACAAGATGAGCAACCTATTTGCATTTTTCGATCCTGTTGCGGCCACACTGGGGTACTGAGAGACCTCATACTCAGAAATTTGTCACGTGTGGCGCTGCTTAAACTAAATTATTTCTAGTATGTATCGCATGAGAAACTAATGTCCTGATTAATTCTTTTTTCATAGATTTTGAATGTTTAAATTACGTTTTTTTTTTGTTTAGGGTACTGAAATACCTGAGGTGGCCGCTAAGGGTTAATATAAATTGTAAAGTGTTTTGATTACCAATATTTAAATTATTGTAGTACAGCATAAGTATAATTTGAACCATATTATAATTACACAAACATGGAACGGTTGTGTGTGCGTTTGGTGTTAGTTCCGTCGCTATTCACAGATGGCGCTTAAAAATTCCAATTTATCCACATGCCTTGTCGCTTCCTGTTATTCTGTGCCTTAACCGCACCCTAACCTAAGCATAAGCACCAATCGTTGCAAATTATTGTAAATGAAACTGAAAATATTCTGTACTGAAAATACCCCGATTCAAATAAAGAGACGTGACAACATAGTGCACTGTTCGCATGATTTTAGCAAATGCGTATTGTTTAGTATCATAAACTGCAAAATTACCGTAAAATATAATCTCCTTGTCAATGGAGTTAATTCTCTAATTGCGATTAATTAGTGCAGTGATTTATATTGGAACTTTAATTGAATGTTTCAGTTTTATTTTTTATTTTTGCTTCTGTTATTAAATACAGAGTAGACACTAGAATCCAATTAAAGTTACTCTGATTTAAATCTATACCTTTATTGGCATATTTAGCAAAACTATTTACAATCTCCAAAAAAACAGCTATACTATGTACCCAAAAATACAATTATAATAACAATAATTCTCGAGCCCTCTCTCTCCTACATTCTTTTTCCCTCCCCAATTTCTGCAACATCTTTACCCCGGCCCCATCCTGTCTCATCCATTCCCCTACCCTCTTATTCCTTTTTCCTCCCATCCATTCTTCATTCACTCCCTTACAATCCTCCGCCAGATGCCTCCACGTATCCCTCCCATTTTCACACATTACACACCTTATATATTCTTCGCCCATCCACTTCTTCCTCCCTCTCTAAATAAATACATTAACTATTTTATTTCTCTCCAACGAGGCTTCGAGATTTTATCTTAAAACCTCTTCGAATTTAGAGCTTTAATTTATAAGTTCAGGGCACTCCTTTACACCTTTTGAGCCAGCCATTATACCGGCTGGCAGTAGGGTAGGCTTTACATTCAGTACAAATAGTCAATGTTAAGTGGTACGAGGTATTAGTTTTGGAGTATTGTAATGGCCGTGTCAATGCCAAAGATCAATCAGATTATGGTGGAGGTGGTTCAGGTGTAACAAGTTTATACTATCGCTGAGGATTTATTTATAGGTGTTATGTACAGGGTGTTCCATGAGGAATAGTGCAAACTGCAATATTTTGTAGTATTGTTTGTGATGAGCAAAAACAATTCAAATTAACATGTGTCCGATTCTCAATGTTTATTGAGATACGACCAGTTGAGGTAAAAATTAATTTATTATTTTCTGTTATTAAATTCTGAGTGGGTTAACAAAAAACACCAAACAAAAGAACACAGGCAAAGCAAACGAATTCTTTGACAACGGACACAATGCAGCTAACCAGAAAACAGATCAACATTGTGACTGGATTAGTTACAGGACATTGTGGCCTGTGCACCTGCTAAAAAGGGGGTTATGAACAGAAGAACCTATATGCAGGCTGTACAATGAAGAGGAGGAAACAGCCTCGCATATAATCTTTGAATGTGAAACAATCACAGCCAGGGGGAACAACCTCCACAATAGGTGCCAGGGATGAACATACTAAAGAAGCTCCTTAAGCTTGAATTACTTTATACTTTTTCCGTCTAGATTCTCGTTAGATTTTGCTTCGAGACAATCTAAGTATGAATGTAATTCAGAAAATTCCATCCAATTACCGTTCAAGTTTCTTGAATAGAAATATGCAGCCGGTCCTATTGTCCGTTCGATATTGGTCCAAGTTCGGTACTGCCAACGACGAAAAAAAAAACAACAAGCATGAGTTGTTAGTGCAAGCAACATAATGTATATGACCTGGTGACCGCGTTTCTTCCATTTCAGTCGCAGTATTGTTATAAGTCAGTTATTTTTGTCGCGGGTTTCAAGTTGATATTTTTATCATGGTACACAAATACTTTTTATTTAGTGGGTTGGTAATTACGCCGTCCGCTTGCGGCGCCCTCTATATCGAATGCAAAGAACTATAAATCGAATGGAAATTGAAAGCAAAACTTGAACGAGAATCTAGACCAGTGATTTCCCAATGTGGGCGCCACCGCCCCCTAGTGGGTGCTGCAGCGATTTAGAGGGGTGCTGATGGCCACAGGTGCATTTGGGGGCGATGAATAACTGTAAGGGGGCAGTGATAATATAAAAGAAAGAAGAGAAGATTTTGTGAAACATGGGTTCAGTGCGGTAACCAATTTATTAACAAACAAAAAATAAACCAATTGCAAATAGTTAATCTTGGTGATCCTATTAATTGCTTTTAAAATTTAAAAAAAATCCAGGGGGCGCTAAGTAATATTTTTTCTGGAAAGGGGGCAGTAGGACAAAAAAGTTTGGGAACCACTGATCTAGGCGAAAAAAGACGGAAAAAGTATAATGTAATTCAAGCTTTAGACTAGTGAAAGGAGACAAGCTATTTGATTGAGTAACAAGCTTGGGGGTAATACAATAGGCCAAAAGGCCGCAATGTTTAAAGGGCTCCCGCACACTTTTTTGGAGAAGAAAAAAAAACTATAAAAATTAACATTGCATATGAAAACAAAATATTAGTTCTAGAAAAAAGGTGAAAGCCTAACCCCTTAGACCTATTCTCTTTACTATAAATCTAACTGATCTGAAAAAGTGTTTGTAAACATGTCAGGAAGGTGGTAACAGGAAAGTAGAAAATATGGACTCGATCTAAATTTAATAACAATAAAAATCATTAAACCAAAAATTTTGAGTATGTAGAAGAACTGACTGAGCTCACTCGACAAGAATCAAACTAGGTATTTGGAGAGATGCATTTGAAAGAAGGGACTATATAAAGAAAAGAGTTAAAACCGAAAACAAACAAACTGGTAATTTTTTTAAACGATCCACGAATCGATCCAATTTTTCACCTCTTCATAAGAACGGAAGTGCTGGTCAGCCAGGCCGCGGGTCATTGATCGAAACAAGTAATAGTCAGAGGGAGCCATGTCTGGAGAATATGGTGGGTGATGTTGGACTTCCCATTTCAACATTTCCAATTATGTTTTGATGAGCTTGGCGACATGGGGTAGAGCATTGTCATGCTGCAAAATCATGTTATCGCGTCTCTCGTTGTATTGCGGCCGTTTGTCTTTCAGTGCTCGGCTCAAACGCATCAATTGTTTTCGATACAGATCGCCTGTGATTTTTTTTTAGTTTTAGTAGCTCATAATACAGTACGCGGAGCTGGTCCAACCAAATACAAAGCATGATCTTGGAGCCGTGAATATTTGGTTTGGCCGTGTAGTGGAAGCATGGCCGGGAAGTACCCATTATTTCCTGCGCTTGGGATTATCGTAATGAACCCATTTTTCGTGCCCAGTCACAATACGATGCAGAAATCACTTCCGTTCAACATCTCTCGGCTTCAACTCGTACTGCACCCAATTACCTTGTTTCTGAATCATTCCCATGACTTTCAGGCATTGTGAAACGGCTTGCTGAGTCACTCCCAATGATCTTGTCAATTCTTGTTGCGTTTGACACGACTTTTCTGCATCTTCAAAAACCTTCTTTCTTCCAACGCCATGCCGGTCTTCGACATCAAAATCGCCGTTCTTGAAGCGTTGAAACCACTCTCGGCACGTTTTTTCAGTAATAGCGGCCTCACCATAGATATTTGAGAGCGTTCGATGAGCCTCAGGCGCAGATTTCTTCACATTAAAGCAGAAAAGTAAAACCTCCCGCAAATGACAAAAATTTGGCTCGTAAGCTAACATTTTTAATAGAGAATAACTTTATGATGCAGACATAAATTGACTAATATTTCGATGGAGTTATGTTTACAAATGCCTACGCTTATTGTATGACATCAACAATCTATTTATTTCGATCACCACTACAGCCATCTATTGCAAAATGTAGTAAATTAGATAAAGACAAAAGTAGCCTGTATATATGAATATTCAACCTGTTCAGGCTACTTTCGTCTTTATCTAATTTATTTAACGCTTCTGCAACAAGTGAAGTTGTTTCAAATCTATTCAAATTGTAGCTTGAAATGTCATGGAAATATTGTAATTTAGTATCGTCTGAGCCACAAAATTTTGTTTCAGAGTTAACTAAGAGATAAATGAGATATGTCGCATATTATTACGTCATGAGACTAAATTAGTTCAATTGAATTAGATTTAAAAAAATGAATTATTCTCAGACATAACTGCTATATTTGTCTCTCTCGATCATGGCCAACTCATAAACAAAATATTGTGGCTCCCACCTTACAAACCAGTTAAGGGACTTAAGACCCGGCGTTACCCGACCGAAAATTTAAACGTAAACTCCTTTCCCCTGTATCTAACCCGCGAAAGCCTTAGAAGAGCGCATCCGATTTTAAATGGAAAGAGTAATAAACATTTATAAAGTATACCTGTCAATTAATAGAAGAGTGCTCGCTTTCGAAGTTACATTTTATTAGATATATCAATTAATACCCAAAAATAAACAAAACGTTACTAATATAATAAATTTAAAATAATAAATACCAGAACATACCGTCTAGATTTTCTCAATGTTATTATTTTTTATAAATTATTTTTGTTATTATTATGAATTCGTTAGAAATCTTCACGGTAAGCCTTAGACAATTGGAAATAATGGAGAACTAATGCAGAGATTTTTTTTTAAATATAAAATAGTTAAAAAAATTTAATAGGTGTAGTGCCTCCCCTTAACAAATAAGGTAAAAAGGCACAAATATTTGTTTTGAACATGTATAAGGACAAAGCATTATTATTAGACTTAATTTTGCTTTGCAGAGTTACGAACAGGTTGAATATTCAAATATTCAGGCTATATTTCGTTTTATTAAATTTATTATTATTTTGTTTTATGGCTAAATGACAAATTTTTATATTGACCCAAAATAATGGTTAATTGAAATGTAAAGCAAGTAAAGTAAATATTCATGCACAGTTTATGAATTGAGAAAACCATATCACTTAGTGATTAGTAAATTGAATATGTTATTAAAAAATTCAATAAATGTCATTAATTTATTAGTGAAATTAACAGGTTAAGTAAACTTGCATTATCAAATCATCAATCAATAGATATCACAGAGGTGACTTACATCTTAAATTACTCTGGAACTAAGTTGAAATAAAAATATGAAAGAAAGAAAGTCAATGTATAGAAAAATATTAGATCAGAACATATTTGTTTTCTGACTTACTTTGTGGCTTGCCATCTACCCATTTGGTAAACTTAATGTGCGATGCATCGCGCTTCATGGCCTCTGCTCTTACATCGGGTTTCATTGCCTGCCTGAGTAAACGGGCCGCGATGGTGGAATAGTTGATGTAGCTAAAAGGAAAATGAACATCATCACTTTGATACGCGAATCTAATCCTAATAATTATCAATAAATGTTTAGCATAAAAGAATGTAAAAAAAAGACCTTATCTAGGATAGTAATTTACGATATAAGTAACGTTATGAAGGTTTTTACATTACGAGAGAAAAGTTTTAAAACACGAGCGACGTAGGAGCGAGTGCTTTTAAATTCTCGAGTAATGTAAAAGCAAATAACGTTACGTGTGTCGTAACACGGTTTATTTTATCCTATTTCTATTTTTTTTAATTTGAAAAATGTTTAATGAAAACCGTCAAAAAGCGAAGTCATGTTTGTTTACCAATACCTCCATAGCAACGAGTTGCGTTAAGATAATATAACAACACTAGTGTTGTTAAGAATTTCTTAACAACACTACTATCCGTTTCAAAAGTTCTGGCCCCTGTGTTTGAACATTCATAAAACAAAAACCATTCACTCAAACAATGTAAATCGAAAAGTAATATCAACATTATTTATTTCTGTGTAACGTGTTTTAATTTCATAATTTTCAGTATTACAATTATTTATGTATTGAAGATTATATTAAAAAATGTACCAGTTTTTTGCCTTAATTTTGGAATATGCCACTTTACTAATTATTTTCTCTTAATCCATGAGATAGAAAAAAATTGATTTTTTTTTCAGGCCATGCAGGACACTGTTGTATATATGTCAGAATTTTTTTAAGTTGTATTTGTTTATAACTTGCAGTAAAATCTGGATGTTATTATCAAGTAATATTTTTCCTGTTAATAGGAATATCAATTAAATTTTTATGGCATTGCAATATAATACCTTAATTTAAAGCATTTCATGTATAAAATCAAAATTACCATTAACGATGGAACAGCAATAAAATAACAGCAATAATTAAAGTTTAGAAGAGGACAGACGATGCGTGCCAAGGGACGAAGCGACGAGGCGGGAGGCTCCCTCAGGCACGGTGCGGTAGGGTCTCAATATGCGAAGATAGTGCAATATTCTACTATTGCGGAGTAAGAGCACGGCCGGGGCCTTGCGGAGTAAGAGCACGGCCGGGGCCTTGCGTCCCGAATCTTGTATCTCTTTTTACCGCATCTCTCCAGCAATTGTTTAAATAGTGTTAATGTTTGACGTGCTTTGTTCAAAAAACATTATGTATTAATTTTGTTACTTCACATTCTTCGTAATTTTCGAAAAACCTGAACTCCCTTTTTCTTATTAAATGAGATTGCAGGTCATCATAAAAATATGAATAATAAATAAAGTTACAATAAGTTACAAAATATGTACATCATCCGAGAGCTAATACATTCCTCTATACATGTTTTCATTTGTAATATATTTTTTTAATTAATAAAAAAAGCTACAGCAGGTTAATTTACAGTATATCGTCAAAATGCGTCAAAAACCAGACTTTTCGCAATACTTTTAATAATCACAATTTAATGAGTTGCCTAATGCTATTGAAACTTAAGTATGTTATTTACAATTGTCTCAAATGGTCTATATATATTTTTTAATTTTTTTGGCCCCTCCGTTTTTTTTTCCTATTCCCTGTTAAACACAGGGGCTAGAACTTTTGAAACAGATAGTAGTGTCGTTAAAGGTACCTTAACGTTACTCGTTGCTAAGGAGTTATTGGCATGATAACAGTATAGGATAAAATAAAAACTATTTACAATCTCCAAAAAACAACTCAAAACAAAACACTATACAATTACCCCTATCCCTCCCACCTCTTCTATTTCCCCCTCTCCCTCCCCAGCTTCTCCAGCGTCCTTACCCCTGCCCAATCCTCCCTCATCCACTCCCTTTCGTTCCCATTCATTCCTCCTTTACCCCCTCACACTCTTCCGCCAAGTGGCCCCACGTATCCTTCCCATTCTCACACAATACACACCTTCCATATTCTTCCCCCATCCATGTCTTCCTTCCTCTCTCATCCGATCCACACCTTGCCCTTGCCACAATCACCCTATCCTCTCTACTCCCCTCTCTATCAAGTATCCCGGTACTCTTCCATACACCTGCCACATCCGATACTCATCATTATATTCACTTTTCTCTTGCCTCTCCCCTTCACCCACTCATCCACCTTCACGTCGTTCCCTAACCATTCCATTACTTTCGCCTCCGACAGAAAAAATAAAAAATAAAAAGAATGTATTAGATGATAGATAGAAATAATTAAAGAATATTAAATTGTTAAGAAATGAAATTATGTCCTCATAAAGAGGTTGGTTGCAACTGTTACTATGTGGTAATCCATAATTAAAGTAAATTGCTCATTATGTTTTTACTAAGGTGTGAGCCAGTGAATTTTGTTGCTGAGGTGACTATGCCTGAGAGAGAGAAGCATAGCAGTCATGTCTGAGATTATTTTTTTTTTAATTCAACTGAACTAACCTAGTCTTTTATGAAGTGAATTGTCAAATTATAATCAAACTGACAAGTCGAGACAATTGGCATGTTCATCAGACAAAACAGTTGGGAATTTACTGCCAACCTTTGGGGAATTTTCTGATGAACCCACTGCTGATCGTGAACAAGTTCGTCCAGCGGTCGCCATTTTCCCAAGGGTACAAATTAGACCAATTGGTGTTGCAATTAAGCATTGGGATTGTCGAAGTAATGGAGATTAGCAAAGTCTTATGATAAAATAGTAGATTATATATCAAGGGAAAGAAATGCGTGGTTTTTCCCGAGGTGCAAATTTGTATCTCGAGGGCGAAAGCCTGAGGGATACAACGCACCGAGGGAAAAATAGCTTCTCTCCTGAGATATTTATACTATTTTTTTCACAAACGGGATATTTTAAGAATAAAACGTTTGTTCCTAAAACCCAACCTAGAAAAAAATCTGTCAGACGTGACAGTTAAAATAAATAATGGAACCTCGCATGACTATTTCATTCTCTCCCTAGGGAGAGAAATTTTACTTCTCTCACGATTTTGAGGGCTGAGAAATCGACTATCTCTCCCGTTTGTGAAAAAATATACTCCCTCTGTCTGGAAATATGGTATACATTTAAAAAAAAATCGTAGATTATCGGGAAACAAATGACAACATTCATTATATTATTCCAGTATATATTCATGGTAACACAACCTACTATAATTGACATCAGTCATTTTCTTCTTGGTTTAGAACTGAACGATCAAAAATCGTTTTTTTTAAGATAAAAAAAATTGGTACCGCTGCAAAACGAATATGGAAAATTCCGATGAAGAATTGATAAACTTAGAAAGAAGAGATTCCAAATATATAATCATGCTACTAACGGAAATTTTCTTTTTAATGTATTAAGATTTGTATGACTACGTTCATATTGATGAGAAATGGTTTTACCTTACAAAAATTAAACGCTCTTATTACTTAATGGAAGAAGAAACTGGAGAGAAACTGCAAAAGTAAAAGATTTATCACGTAGGTAATGTTTATGGCTGCAGTGGCTCGACTACGCTATGATACACATCGAAAGCATTATTTTGATAGTAAAATTGAAATATGGCCATTCGTATATAAAAAATATTTATGTTCCAAAGAAGCGTACAATAAGGCCAAATCATATTTTAATTAAAATTATTCTCATGTAATTATAGTTTTTCTAAAAAAGTTAATACAACATACTTTTCATGTTAATTTTTAGTTTTATTGTATTTTTTTTGCTAATGTATACTATATTTCCGGACAACAAAAATCGCAAAATGTATACCATATTTCCGGACGGAGGGAGTAATTTATAACTGAAATTGAGAAAATGCACGAATTGCTGATAGGTAACATTCCAAACTTTAAAACACTTTATTTCTCCACGACCATTATAAAATTTAAGCATTCTGAAATCAATTTTGATCATAGAACATACAGATTCTCACTCTTGTTATGGAACAAAACACTCTGCGCTTATGCATTTTGCATGTAATTCATTCCATAACAAGTAATAGAATGAATATTCTCACACCGTTTCGAATAAAACAATTAGCCTTGGATATCACAATTGTCAAAATACTATAAACATAACCACAAACGTGATAATAAAACGTAAGTTATTTATGTTCATTATTTTATTAGTCTATTTTTCCGGTCGAGGAGAAAGTGTAGTCTGCTACTCGGTAAGAATGGAAATTCAGATGCTCGTAGTTCCTCGCGCTCGCCTAGCGGCTCGCGCTCTGAATATTCCACTCGCATCGAATTTCCATTCTAACCTTGTTACAGAATATACTATTCTCTTATTTTAAATTGGAGCCCCTGTATATTTTGATGTCATTCCACGCAGAATTAAAAAACAAACGTTTTTCTTTATTACAACCCTCGAAATTCCTATCACATTAAAAGTTATTTGCATAAAACTTGTTTTATCAACTATTCCAATAGCCATTTTATTGAATAAAAATCGAAGGTGGCTTTGAAAAACAATTTATTGACATTGAAATTTAACAAAGTGACAAAAGACTATTTTGACTTTAGTAATGTAAAAGTTTAAAGCATTGTTAACTAAAGCTCTTTGTACTCAAGAATTATATTTTGTCATGGAAAAAATAATTGGAAGGTATGGTCCGATACCTTGGCCTCCCAGAAGCCCTGATCTAACCATAATGGACTTTTACTTATGGGGCTATCTTTAACAGAAAGTCTACGCGGCTCCATTAAACAACGACCTCCGATATAACTAATATTTGTTAGTTTTACAGCAATGTTTTCAAGTTTAACCAGCGTGTGGGCGCCCTATCGGCCCTGTATGCCGGCTTTTTACTAATTTACAGATTCCGTAAATTATCCATAATTAATTAAATGTCAACTGAATATCACAATCAATGACAGATAAACTGTTTTTTTTTTTGCTTAGGAAGCTGGTCCATTCTGCCAGAGGTACCATTTAACTATTTTGTATTGATTTCTCTTATTTATTTATATATATAATCATTATTTATTATATATAATGAGTGGGGAGACATACACTGGACATCCATGGACCCGACCGGCCACTTCTTCATTCCGAAAAAGTGACCGCCCGGATGGGATTCGAACCCACGACCATGAGGCCCGTGAGCAGGACCTCTACTCACTAGACCACCGCGGCCTACTTGTAAGTACTTAAACAGCATTCATTTTTCCTTAAACGTACCCACACCAGCTAAGGCTCGTGGGTTTTTGTAGACAGAGATGTAGCTCGTGCTACACTATAAATATTCCGCTGATGTTTTGGTCAAATTTTCTTCCGTAATCTCCTCACCAAACATCCACGAGCCGCCGCTGATCCACATATTACCCCTTCCAAAACGGTTAATGTAAAAAATTTAAAAAAAAAGTTCGTTTCACCCTTGAACAGGGATTTCTGCAAAATTAACATGTTGATAGCTTTCCTTCGTAATATAAATTACATAATAGCACAGATATGAATTTTAAAAATTATATAAATCAATGTTAACCTTACTCTTCAATTCAAGTAAAAAACAAAAGACAATCGAAAAAAAACCACTCCAATGTACTTACTTAAGTCCGGCGGCTCTCCAGGAAGTCATTTTGCTATAGTTTTTGTTAATTTAGTTTGCAGGTATTGAAATAAACTGGAATTTTATCCTCCAACGACCCAGACACCGCGAATGGATTTTAGAGTTACATCACGGCGGAACGTTCAGCGCATCGAATTACCGATGGAATAATTTCCGAACGCTCTTTTTATTCATTTTAAATAATTATTTGTTCATATAAGTTGTTATCGAGTGCTTTATCTACTTGAAATGTTTTATTTTTGTACAAACAAGAAACAACTAATTTCGAGCAAATAATTGATTAATTTTAATAAATTGCGATGTTAGGGTTGCCAACTCAATTCGATTCAAATATTCACGAAAGTGTGGTATTGTTGAATGAATGAATTTTTCGATTTATGTATCGACATTCGCGGTGGTATTGTTACCGAAGTGGATATCGATCACCAAATCTATCTAATTAAGATTATTACTTCGGAGGATCGTCCTGCTTTTAATTGTATCCCAATTGTAAATTTTAACGGTCAATATTCTACATACCTGTGGCGGTTCGTGAAGTTTCGTAGAGGAGGATAAGAAAGAGAGAGAAGGCAGAGAGATTTTAACGCATCACGCGTTTAAGCTGGAGTATACACTTACAAACCGAACTGCAAAAGTCTAGATAGCATTCTGTCATTATCGTCGAGGACTAATTTAGATTTATAGAGCTTATCGTTTCTTTAGTTCTTTGCCTCGGAAAATTTGATAATAATATAAAAAGTATGTGTTTGAAATACTGTAGTTTAACAGATGAATTTATTAAAGCAGTTTTTTATATCTTAGATATTTTTAACACAAACTATTTGTTGTATAATTCTATATTCGTCGTTGCATTAGTCAGGAAAGTAGTTGTTCCAATTTACAATTTGTTTATTTATTGTAGTATGAATGCAAGACTTTTTAATACCGTATATTTTTAATGTATGATGAATTTATTGATTTTAAAGAAACGTGTGTCGTGTGAAGTTGGAAACCCTAATTCAAGATTTATTCAAAAAGTGCTGACAACAAACAAACATAAGTAACTAAAGTGTTGTATTATTCTAATAATAGAACATATTTTCGCAATATAGTATGCACAGTTTAAATATTAATTTGAAGCGATTTTTATATCGATGTTTACACAATGACCAATAATATTTGAGTACGCCTCTGCACGCATATCGGGAAATACATAAATCATTTCTCTTCTATTATAAACCCAACCTTGGGAATTCACAACGAAATTATGTAGCACATTGCGACATTTTGAATGCAATAATTGCACCGTCCCCACTCTCTCGCGATGGCTAGGGTAAATGATCGGATGCACATTTTGCGTACGCAAACCCATGACCCCTCCAAAAATACCTGTAATGCGATGATGTTGAATACAAGTAGATAAATAAAATGATAATGTTGGGTAGTAAGCGGTTTGCAAACAAAGCGCAGTCTATCGAAATAAGGTCGGCGCTCCGTCTATGTGATGGTGGCTACAAGTCTCTTCCTCCAGATTTGATGTTATTATTAATCGATTCAAGATGAAATTCGCGGAGCATTTATCGGCGCACATCACCCCAGAATGGAGGAAACAGTACATAAATTACGAGGTAAATGGCGTTTATTTTTTTATGCGAAAGGTGTGCTGCGGTGGTCTATTTTCGTGTGGATTGTGCGAATTTTCGGCGCCAACTTCCGGCGTCTTTTGCGCGCCTGCGACGTTCCCGTTTTCTCCATTTGGCGTCGTCCGCATTAACTGCATTGGCGTCGGTCCCGTTTCGATGAAGAATTTATTGGTTATGTGATGGAGCATTTTCACTTGAGAATCATATGATTTCAAATGGCGGGATATTTAAAAATAGCTGCAAAATAAATTATTTTCATTTACTTTCCTGAATGTTGATTTAAAGAAAGAATAGCTGTATTAATAAACGTGTTGAATGGGCTAAAATAATCATTAGGAACTAAAAATTTGCTTTGTCGCCACATTATGAAATTAATGTTTTGGGTTTCCTTCAAAAAGATTCAAAAACATTAAAGAAATGTCATGTTGAAATGTTTAATATTAAATAAGAAAAATGTGTAAAATATTATTAAAACGTTTTGCTTGTTTTCATTTTAGAGTGAATATATTACAATAAACATATGTTGTAAAAATATACTACTAATGTTTGTTTAACAATCCAAATTACTATTAAGTTGCTTATTGAAAATCCTTATTATTATTTTTAATCAATATCTATTTATTCAACTGAATCACTTTTTACACACCTATAGTAACACAATTTACATAATGACAATAGGTAAATAGAAAAAAAATGTACATAATTCAATGAGAAATACGATACTTTTCGTCTTCTACAATTTAAGAGTCTCGAGACTACGACTAACAAATCATCTACCGAAACAACTACTTTCTGGCTGATTTGTTAATTGTAGACTCTTAGTGACTCTTAAATTCTAGAATATGAAAAGTATCGTATTTCGCATTTTATTTTATTTTTCTACAAGGAGTCAGGGAATTTTTATTTTATTTACATAATTCAACTCGAAAATTATAAACTGGCTAAAGAGTTTTCTCAAGGATCGCAAGCAATATGTTAGGACTGACAATTGTGTGTTGAGTGAAATGTGGGTGAAGTCAGATGTCCCGCAAGGGTCACATATAAGACCAATATTATTCATCATCTTTATAAATGACATAGTTGACAGTCTTACTTTCTGCTCAGGCCTATTTTATGCTGGTGAGTTAAAACTCAATGCCAGAGTAAATAATTTATTAGATGCAGGTCTTATTCAAGAAGATCTCAATACATTAACTAATTGGTGTGTAAGGAACAGCCTTCAGCTAAATATGAACAAATGTAAAACAATGCCGTTTTACAGGGGTGAATCATCTTATTAATGACACTAGAATCGAGCGTGTGGATGAGTTCAGTGATTTGGGCATCATTTTTGATAGAAAACTTACTTTTATTCCACACATTCATAAGAGTCTGAAGATGTTGGGCTTTGTATCAAGAATAGGTAAGGATTTGTCACTAAATGCAATCCGTTGCTTGTATTTGGCACGGGTTTAGAATACACATCTTGTGTTTGGTCTCATCAACAATACTTAAAGGATGAACTAAAGAAAGTCCAAAATAGATTTCTACGTCTGGCAGGGTTTAAATTACATATCCCATTGGCCGCTTTAAATTATGCTCAACTTAGTGGTCAACTGAAAATTTCTTCCTTGCAGGATCGTCACATAATTGCAGATTTGCAATATCTATTTATAGTGGTAAGTTGCGATCATTTTGGAAAACATTGCGTTTAATTCTCACGCGAATGGCTACCATGAACCTTTAATGAGAATAATGAGAATGGCCAACAAATTACAGGAGAGAGACAACTTTACTCTCTTTTGAAATAACAGCAGGACATTCACTAAATGTCTTCACGTAATAAACCTGTGCGTACCTAATTATTTCATGTTTACTTGTTTAAATTTTAAGTTTTGTTTGTATGCTTTGTATAATTAAAATTTACTCAGAGTTTATTTATTTTATTTATTTTTATTTATTTATTTAACGGAATCACCTTTTACAATAATAGCATACATTACATAATGACAAAAAATAGAAAATAAAAAGAAATACTAGTACATGGTAAAAAAGATCATAAATTGAAACAAATTCTCTTAAGTTCTAATTTAAAACTAAGTAGGCTAGACCCGAACAGATTAACACTATCCCTATAACTAAAAATTGGATTGTTTAAATCATAATTGTGCGCACAACAGGTAATCTAAATAATGGTCTACGACGTACATTTATATATGAGAAGCTAACTGTAAAATTTAAAGATGTCAACAGCTCAGGACAATTAATTTTACCCGAAATTAGTTTATGAAGAAAACACAAATCTAATATTATTCTACGCTTTTTTAAAGAATCTAAGTTTAAAAAACTATATGGGTAGTCATAATCATGGTTTAAGATACTCGCATCACCAAATTTGCGATCCATATACTTCACAAATTTACGTTGAACTCGCTCTAAAGCTAATATTTGACAATTGTACTGAAGAGACCAAATAGTAGATGCATATTCTAAATTAGATCTAACTAAACTTATAAAAAAGGTTCTAAGAGCATGAGGTTTGAAGTTATAACTGTTCCTGAAAATAAATCCTAATACTTTAAATGCTTTATTAGTTATATAATTGACATGATCCCTAAAAGACAACCCACAATCAAATAAAACCCCCAAATCTTTGATAGTATATACTCTTTCCAAAGCCTCATGATTTAGGGTGTAATTATACAAAGTTACTGAACATTTTTTAGTGAATGAGATTGAGTTGCATTTAGAAATGTTCAAAAATAAATTATTTTTTAAGCACCAGTCATGCAAATTATTTAAATCATGCTGAAGCTCTAAGCAGTTAGAAATATTTTCAATCGCATGATATAACTTTAAATCATCAGCAAACAACAAAGACTTACAATAATCAAAAGAATCACACAAATCATTAACAAATAATAAGAATAATAATGGACCAATATGAGTTCCCTGGGGCACCCCGGAAAGTACATTAATTTCGAAAGACGAGTGATTATTAATTTTGACTAACTGAATACGATTGGTAAGAAAAGAGTATATCCAATTATATATTTGAGAAGAAAAGCCATAAGTATTTAATTTTGCAATTAGTATATTATGATCTACCCGGTCGAAAGCCTTTGAAAAATCCGTGTACACAGCATCAACTTGTTTACGATCAGAAAACGTTTTGAAAATAAAATTTTCATAACATAAAAGGTTAGTAACAGTAGATCTACCATCAAGGAATCCATGCTGATTATCAACTATTAAGTTCCGACATAAACATCGCAATTGTTTAGAAACTAAATTATCAAATATTTTAGGGATGGTAGATTGTATAGTAATACGTCGATAATTATCAACTAAGGTTTTCTCCCCTTTTTTATAAATCGGTTTAACATATGACTTTTTCCAGCAATGAGGAAAATAACCCGAACAAATGGATTGTACGAAAAGCCAGTGAATAGGTTTCGATATCACATAGACACATTTTGAAAGAAAAAAACCTGAAATACCATCAGGACCAACACTAAAATTATTTGATAATTTAACAATTTCTTGAAATACATCCTCTAACTTAATATCTAAACATGACAAAGAATTAACTTGATTGGCGAAATTGAAATCAGGTACATTTAACACACTTGGGCAAAAAGAAGAAGAAAAGTGCAATGCGAAGGCATTCACAATATCAGGCCCGTTATCATAAACTACATCATTATATGACATGGACGCAGGAATTTCTGAGGTGTTCTTCATATCCTTGACAAATCTCCAAAAGTATTCTGGTGTGTGGCATATGTCCTCTTCAATTCCATCAATAAACGATTTAAATAGAGACTTGCTCAAAGATGAACATTGCTCACGCAATGCACTAAAATTCTCATAGTCTCCGGCATCTCCAGATTTTTTATATTGCAAGTGCACATGTTTCTTCTCTTTGGTTAAGTTAATAAGTCTACTGTTAAACCATTTTGGATAGTGAGATGTAAATATAGTTTTAGACGGAATATACATATCAATTACATCAAACAGAATTTTATAAAACAATTCAAGTGCACTATCAAGATGCATTCCAGTAAAAACTTCATCCCAATCCACCCATGCAAGAGCATTGTTAATTGCCATGTAATCACCTCTTAAAGTCATTAATTTTTTCTTTAACAAATAAAGTATTTATCTTTGCACAATTTATTTGATGAGCCTAAATGTAAGCTATTAGTTATGCAGATTTTAAGCACTGAAATAATTTACACTAAAGTCTTCACATCTTCAAACAAATACAATACTGATCTTTTTAAATTATTTTTTCCATACTCTCGAAGTAATCCTCGACAATGTACCATTAAGTTAATTCGCCATTTTTACAGCACCCTGTATACACATAATATTTTTCCATCGTGGATCATAAGAACTGAAATGAAACGTTGTTTGCAGGAGATGAAGGCCCTCCTGTACCTAGCCGTGGAGGAAGCCCCGTCTTCCGAAAGCGTGGATCCGGAAACGCTCACCCGCCACTACAGAAACTTCGACGAGCAGTTCTTCCACTACTGCGACAAGGAACTCAAAAAAATTAACACATTCTACTCGGAAAAGCTGGCAGAGGCCACGAGAAAATTCGCGACGCTGAACTCCGAACTGAAAACGTCGCTGGCGGAATCGAAGCATAAATCGAAACACCCGAAGAAGAACATGATTCCCACCAGAAAAATACAGGAATTCAAAATAGCCTTCAGTGAATTCTACCTGAGTCTAATATTACTGCAGAACTACCAATCGCTCAATCATACGGGGTTTAGGAAGATATTGAAAAAACATGATAAGGTATTACACGATTTTGTTTGTAGTAATCTACTAAAAAAGATATTTCTATTATTTCGTGAACCACGTACCATGTTATATGTTGGCTAACATATTTTATGTTTTTTATAGTTCAAATAATTATCAGCAGAAAAGTCACAATGTCGGCACCCTTGTGCTTTTTTTTGAAAAACTAGGTTTACTTGAACAAGCAGACTTGCTTGAAGAAGAGGGTATAGACATAATGGATTTGTCTGTCCTAGGTGAAGTTGCAAATTCTATAAGATACAATTTTTTTTTTGTAGCTACTAAGCGTTGATTTGGGGGCAAAATGGCATGCGGAGAACGTGGAGTGTTCACATTTTTATACCAATAAGGATATAGACAAATTGATAGCAGACACTGAAAGTACCGTGATAACAACATTAGAAGGTGGCGATAGGCAAAAGGCTATGAAGAGGTTGAGAGTGCCTCCACTCGGTGAACAAAGATCTCCTTGGACGACTTTCAAAGTTGGGTTGTTTTCAGGCTCATTTATAGTATTATTAATCGCAGTCATTTTATCGGGTAAGTCATATTTGAAACAATAATAAATTCTACATTTTATCTATTAACCACTTCGCGCCCATGCTGCTTTGATTTAATCCCAGGTTTGATTAAAAATTACTTCTTTGTTGTTGTTAACTTTTTCTACGAAATATGATTTCACTGTCACAAACTTTATGCAAAAAAATATGAAAAAATATTCCATAGATAGCGCAAAAGAAGTATTTTTTTTATACAATGTTTTTGTTTTCATTTTTCGCTTGTTGCCACATGTGGCGAACCTGGGCGTGAAGAGGTTAAGTCTCTCACTGCGTCATATGATTTTAAAAAGCTCAATTAGTATCATTATTCGCTTCTCGCAGTGAGAGGGTTTGTATATTTCTATTACATTCTTTTCCGTTGGAAAATAAATACAATTTCAATAGTTCAAGACTGCAGCTTCCAAACTACGATCTTGGGCTAATTGATGCTACTTTCAGTCAAGATCGTGAAGCAAAAATGTCACCCTATCATGGCCTACCTTACCTATTACAAATGTGTAAGACAACAAAATTCATAAATACAATCAAAAATATACAAAAAAATTGGGACACAAATGTAATAGGTGATCCACTTGAAATCGTTCTTCCACTTAAACATCACGTTTGACCATGAAGATAACATCTAGGAGTAGAAGAATTCCATTAACTGCCATTTTATCAGGAATTTGTTTCTTGAATGAATTAAAATTAATGTGATTTTTAACCATCTGTCAAAATCCCACCCACAACAATTAATCATCTACCCTATTTCGCTTTAAACACGTCTGGCACTTATTATAAACAATATTATTTTTTTTTTAGCAATTTTCCATGAAGGTACAAGTGAAAATCTCCGTATAGCCTTCCGTTTGTACAGAGGACCGTTACTAATCATCGAGTTCTTATTTTTAATGGGCGTTAACGTATACGGTTGGCGATCGAGCGGTGTAAATCATGTACTTATCTTCGAACTCGATCCCCGCAACCATTTATCCGAACAAGATTTGATGGAGCTGGCGGCGATTTTTGGAGTTGTTTGGACCTTGAGTATTCTGAGCTTCCTTTACAGTTCTTCCCTAAGTATACCTCCTTATGTAAATCCACTTGCCCTCACCATAATCATGATCATGTTTTTGATGAATCCCATGAAGGTGTTCAGGCACGATGCTCGGTATTGGTTTATAAAAATATGCGTAAGTACTATGAATTGTTTCATTTTTTTTTAATAAGGAAATGATTGTATTTCTCATTTGATAATTACGGGATGTAATTATTGTATTTATTATTTAATTAATTGTATTTACTTTATTCTTAACTGAGTTTTTGTTTAAAAGAGGAAGTAGAAATACATAAAATCATAGAACTAGACTGAAAGACCTCTAGTCAATTGCCTGTTGAGGTCATTTGTAAAAGTGTCTGAATAAATCTCTCTCTCTCTCTCTCTCTAAAACTTTAATGGAACCCTAAATAAAAGTTTTTTTATCTTCAAATATTCAGAAATTAAACCATCTTTAAAACCATGTTTGTATTAATATCTTATTGTAATAATATCTCTTGTCAAGTAGATTCGAATGATTGGAGCACCGTTTTTCCATGTGAACTTTGCTGATTTCTGGCTGGCTGATCAACTTAACAGTCTGGTTGCAGCTTTACTCGATTTCCAATTTTTGGTTTGTTTCTACATCACAAATGGAAACTGGCTAGATGCTGGAGGTGTGTATAGAAACTGTTAAATACTATTTTCATATGTAGCACTATGAATAACGATTAAGGTAGATTGATTTTTAAATTGTCTATTGGTTATACAGTTGTTTGATTTCATTATTATATGTTCAGTTAACCATAATGATCTAAACAATTGTCGGGAAACTAGAAATATAATATTGAAACAACACGGGGCAGAAAGGTCAATAGCCCGAACAGACTAACCCCTATAACTTCAAATTGTATACATGGTAATTTAGAGATATTAGTGTTTGAATAAAGATGTTTTTTCTGTATGAAACAAAACGAGTGTTATGTAAAAAATTGTATTTTCAGATCCATCCGATTGCCAAGAAGGAAATTTCATCATAAGACCGTTGGTTAATTGCATTCCAGCATGGATTCGTTTTGCTCAATGTTTGAGACGTTATCGAGATACAAAAGAGGCCTTTCCTCATCTAGTCAATGCTGGAAAGTATTCGACCACATTTTTCTCTGTCCTCTTTGGAACACTGCGAGTTTACTACAAAGGTAATTTATTTTACTCACAATCGGTTAGTAATCTGTGCATTTGTACCCTTCAAAACAGTTGGGAAGTTACTCATTCCCAGCCTTAGCCGTAAAGTACTTTCCCGGATAGCATGTATCACTTTCCCGGCTAGCATGTGTCACTGTCATTTTGGTAAATCGAAACACACATTCTGCTTTTTCAAATATGCTTGCTATTTGCCATAATTACTCGTGTTAACATCATGCCTAATATTTAATACTGCCCCTAACATAGAATATATTGACCAGAATGTGGATTATATTGTTTAGATAATTCAGAAAAATAAGCAAGGCGTACCCTTTCAGAGGTTGAACAAAATAGTCATATTGCCTAGCAACGGTCTCACAGATATCTTTGAAATAATTTATGAAATTATGATAAAAATTAATATCATTTGAAACTTATCTGAAGTAAATAATAGTAGATTGTGAGTAAAATAGTATACATACCTCGGGGAACTCACTCCACCTCGCGTTTGTAGCTTACCTTAACGCTCGGCTGTAATAGAGTACTTCCCCGCTCGGTATGTAATATACTATTAAAACTATATTACACATGATTTACAAAAAAAAATCTGCATTATTTGTTGTCCCACAGAATAACAGAGACTAATTATGATATTGACGAAGCAGGCATATTTAAACTTTCTCCTTTAAGTCTGTAGAAAACTTTGCGTTCATAAATAATTAATTATTCCAGATGATTACAAAGATCCACTGGACAATCCCTACCTTTACTTATGGATAATAGCTTCGATAATCAGCTCTTGCTACGCGTACACATGGGACATAAAAATGGATTGGGGCCTCTTCGACAAGTCGGCAGGCGAAAACACCTTCTTAAGAGAAGAAATCGTTTATTCTTCAACGGTAACTCCGCGAAACACTAACCTCAAACACACACACTAATAACCTACATTTTAGTTCTTCTATTATTTCGCGATAGTGACGGACCTCCTGCTGCGATTCGCATGGGCGCTGGCCTTCTACTTAACCGAAAACAGTTTCGTGAGTGGTGATCTTATGACTTCGGTACTGGCACCGCTGGAAGTGTTTCGGAGGTTCGTTTGGAACTTTTTCCGCTTGGAGAACGAACACCTGAACAACTGCGGTAAGTTCAGAGCCGTAAGAGACATTTCCGTTGCTCCGATCGATCAATCGGATCAGACACAAATAATCCGCATGATGGACGAAGACGACGGAGTCACGAACAGGAATAAGAAGTCGAGGGCGAATAAAAAGAAGGACGACAGCAACGCTAAGAAGAAGGAAGAGAAGAAGTCGTTGCTCGCAAATTTAGAAACAGGTAGTCCAATTTAATGCGGAAAACATTTTTTTATACGTGGTAATCTTGATTATTATGTATCATATAATGTCCGTTAAATTGAAGACGATTGAGTTAAAGATTAAAATCAAAGCCAGTATTTTCAAGATTTCATTCAGCACAATTGCTACAAACTGTCATAATAATTACGGTTTTTATTTGGTTATTGGAAGAGTATTAGTCATATTACTTAACTTGTTGATTGCCAACTATGAAATAACTTGTAGTCTACACTCTGATTCAGGAAGCCTACTATGGAATTTCTCGTAGTTAATTTTCTTGCCACTGCCGTACGATTGCAAGTATATTTGTGGAATATCACTGTAGATAAATCTAGGGTTCTAGAAAGAGAAGAAATCAAGTTTGGCTTACATGAACGAAACTTATTCATAAATAAATAGAAAATATACAACATTATAATTATTTAAAAAGTAAAAGAATATTTTTTCAAAAACCATATTTTTCGTCCTTTTTGGCGATTGCTATATACTATAATCGCGGTTTTGTTCTGTAAATAAATCAAATTGTGTTTTTTGACCAGAATACTGGCAGTCAACGTGTTAAATGTCATGTTGTAGAGCTACAGCATATAAAATCTAATAGATGTTTGTTGCTTCTCAACTATCTATGCGACTTAATTTTCAGTTTTACGATGTGACAGTTAATTAAGGCAGTTTCGATGGCATTCCCTATTGGAGATATTGTACAAACATCTAAATTAATCGGTTAGTCATCAGCTGCATAGCTTAACCCTTTGAGGTCCAATGGTTTTGTCAGAATACCACCTATCTTATACAGAATATGAATCATTCTAGTAGTCATTTGTTGGATCTTTCAACAGCCCAGTGGTATCGTGAGGTGGCCATATCCTTCAGGACGATGTATGAACAATATTTCCAAAGTTCATATTTCGTAGGCTTATATGGGGCCTGATTAATTAAGAAATGAACCAAAATTTAAAAATATTTTAAAACAAATAATATAGGCTGCAAAGCCCACATTGAGCAGTTTAGACTTTTTTGACATCTTGAGTGGCAGAATCCCACTAGACTGCTGAACAACTCCTTCTCAAAAAGTAGCACTTACGAAACTTTGCCGGAAATGTATAAATGGTAATTGTAATTTATTACAAAAATCGCATTCAAGAATCTACTATCCCATGAGAATCTGGCTGGCAAAAAGTACAATAACAATAACAAACTGTCAATAATTCGAGTATGAATATGTTGTAACATGGTAAGTATTTTTTTCATAGCCGTGTTGGTACTTTTTACTTTATAGTGTTTGCAAAAAAGTCTAATCTATGGGTAGATAGGGTATAGCTTGTTTATTTATCGTAAGACAAATATTGCATTGTGAAGCATAAGAAATTATTTTGTAATAATTTTTATCGTCTGAATAATTAAAATGATTTTAAATGTTGACACGCAGATGTTGGAAATTATACAAAATAATTTCTAATGTGTGATAAAAGCTTTATTTGTGAACTATAAAATTGCAATATTGTTCTGATGTACGAGATCAGGTGTGTGCAGGAATATATACGGCAACAGCAGCAGTTAGTTGCATATTTTGCTAGCAAATGAAGGGTACAGAGAATAAACCGGCTTAGTCCAAAATATCCAGTTTTTGCGATTTTGCCCCATCTTGTAGTGCAAAATATACTCTACCGGGTGGTGTAGGTGCCAAATGAAAGAACCGTCTAAGTCCACTATAATAACAACTTAATAATTCATCGTACAGGGAAAGAAACAGCTAAGTCAAACTTTAAAAACGCATTATCCACAAATTATGAAAATGTGACTAAGCCGGTTTATTCCCTGTACCCTTCAAATAGTTTTTATTTAGGCAGCTTCCATAAATAACATCACAGGTTAATCAGCGGAATTGTGACAGTCTATTTTTCTAAAACTAAATGCAAAGGAGTGTGGTGTCGCATGTGACATAGTGAGGCAACGAAAAACCTGTGACATCATTTACGGAAGCCGCCTTACAAAGCATAGTAGTCTGCAGATTTGATGGCTCTTTCCATGTTTTAAATGCAAATAATGAATGGATGATGAGTTATCAATTTTAGAGTTAGTTGATGCTTGATTTTCCGGGTTCATCAATCTCCAATTCAAACAAATAATTTTATAACTTGCAGTAACTTATTAACCCTTTCTTTCCCGCAGATACCAAATGGCGTCATACCTTTTATCAGATTTTGATTTTTTTTTGGTACCATTTCCTCAAGGACTCCATATGGAGTCATGATTTTGTTTACTGGAAAAATAGTAAGACATTTTTTTATTTAATTTTCTTGAGTTAGAATATGGTATTAAATCAAGAATTTCGCAAAAAACACCCTAATAAAATACTACTATTTTTTTTTCCAAAAATTAATTTTGGAAAGAGAGGGTTAATATGCTAACAAATTCAAGTTTTGATGAAACAATGGCCAACCTGGTATTTAATTAAGCTCAACATTTTTTATTTAACAAACTTCGTTATTCTTATATTCTGAAATGAACATTAATCATTTTATTGCATTGTTTTGTTATCAACAAGACTAAGGCAGTACTAAATAAGAAAGTAGGAATAGTGCAATAAAATAGTTGGATAAAAAAATGTTTTCCATGCATAAATAATATTGGGACATCCTGTATTAAGGCTAAAAATAAATATTTGTGCAAGATTAAATAAGATATTTCCCATATTTACGAACAAAATATTTTTATATACAGGAATCGTGATTTCAGTGACTTAAAACGTTTTTTATAGTACTTTATACATACAATATTTTTATATATTTACAATTTTTGCAGCAGTATTTGATGGTGCCTTCTATTTATACACTATTTAATGAACAAGAGAGCTAGGGAAATTGTTATTTAATTTGTTGGTACTTTACGATCTTACATTGAAATTTTATTTATGCGTCCATCTTGATTTAATAAGATAGAGTTTACTATTTAAACCTACGCAATTGATTTTGTGATTGTTATCATTGCTACCCCATTCCGATTAATTTTAATGTAGCCTTTTTTAGTATTATACAGTGTTCTATAGTATATACATAGAAATTACACTAAATAACACACTTAACATTTTGTTTGTTTCAAAAATTATTTAGTTTCAGCATTTATGCCGTTAATAAAAACCGAATGAATACAAAAGTGTAGAAATAGATTAATATAAATTTAATAAAGACAAAATGCAGAATGAATATGTGAATATTCAACCTGTTCGTGACTGCAAAATTAATAACAAGGGAACATAGGGAAACCGCAAATTAAAAATAATCTGAAACATTGTGTTAAAGTAAAGTAATTCATCCTTTGCACAAAACCATTTTCTGTTGCTCCGGAATTTCAGTTTGAGGGGGTGAAACCACTCCACAGAGAAAAAGGACGGTTTTGTTTATAGCAAATTTCTCTTAAAGTACATATGAAAATATGGTTCATATCAAAGTTGTAGAGTACTTTATTCTCTTTGCTACATTGTATTCAGATTTTTCTGAAATGAAAATTTTTTAAGTGGGTGGGGGTAAATTTTGCTTTTTCACAAAATCTGAATATACCGTAGCAAAGGGAATAAAATATTCTAGAATTTTTATATGAACTATTTTTTCATGTGTTGTACTTTAGAAGAAATTTGCTAAAAAAAAACACTTTTATTTTTCTTTGAGAAGTGGTTTCAACACTCCAGACTGGAATTCCGCGAAAACAAAAAATGATTTTGTGATACGGATGAACTTCTTTACTTCCACACAATGTTTCAGTTTTTTTTTAATTCACGGGTTCCCTATGTTCCCTTGTAACACTATAAACAAGTAACTTGTAGTTGTTTCGATAAGTTATTTGTTTATAGTCTCAATAAGACTTAATTTTGCTGTGACGAAGTGACGAACAGGTTCAATATTTACATATTCAGGCTATATTTCGTCTTTATTAAATTTATTTAATGCTTTTGCAACACGGTACATTGTCTCTAATTTATTTATAGATTAATATAGGTTCGGTCATGATGGGGGAATTCCAAATCTCGTCGTTATTGTTTATGACGTACTTTAATAGCTTTGTGTATTTTCAAGCCCTCTTTCAGGGTTAAATTGCATCCCTTGTTACCAGAGCATAATATTTAACACTTTACATGGTTTTATTTAATACTATCTTTCACAAAACACAGGCATGCACCCAGGGCAGTGGCTATCAGGCTTGAGCCCCCCCAGGACATTTATATATCGAGTGTTAACCAACAAACCTGCCCATAGGAAAATGGTTCTTTTCAAAATTTTATTTAATTGTAATGCTATTACTATTTTACACTTTTATTTAATGTCATATTCATGGATTTTCAGTTTACACATGTGTTTGTGTGTGAGTTATTATATGCCAAATTTCTGGGTGCGCGCCTGACAAAACCTATGGTATAATTGTCCACGATGGATCTTTTATGTTCTTTAATCGCCAGATCAAATAAACAATTTGTGAAACAACTAAAGTGTTAAGTCAGTACGTTACAAAATGTTTCACGAGTTAAGTGAGAGCCTAATTCGAGAAATATTCTATAGTATATTGATTTTCTTCTAGGATAGTGTCTTCCTATTTATTTTTTATTATTGTTAGTACTTATTTAAAGATTAATTTTTATATTCTGTGATTGTATAGATTATATTTTAGGAGACTGCATAAATCAATAAATATTATTAAGTGTAATTTGTATCTATTCCATATTGGATACGTTTCTCCCCAACCTCCGATCAATTATGGTATAACTTCTTTGGTCCTGATGTTTATTGAAGAGAGGGCTGCGTTTATTAGTATAGTTGCTTCCGAGTGTTATTTTGTTCTTTATTGTTCATTATCTTGCTTTGATTTTTTTTCTATATATAAAAAAATCAGTTCTTTTCACAATTTGCCACTTGGCAACTGTGGTACTATTGTGGTTTATATTAGTTGTTTCATTTTTAATTAATAATAAAATTTAAATTGTTGAGCGTCTTGAAATGCATTATCGCTGATTTATTTTAGTTACCATGAGTAACACCTAGGCGGCGCCCAGACACAATCCTCATGAAATGCTGACCAATGGTTTTAGTTGGTATGAACGATATCCAGGGGGCGCCACCAGACAAAATTGTATTATTGAATTTTTTTAATATACAGTGCGATAAGAAAGTCGAAAATAGTTGGCACGACATTTTCTTAAAATCCCTATATTAATTAAAGTAAAATTATATTGGCTGTCTGGAATTCTCCAATGCAGTGCAGTGCACATTTTGTTAACTTTGACGTCTTGAGATTGTTGAAGGTTTGCCTATTTTAAACATTACCAGTTATTTCTTGAACTGACCATCAATATTAATATTACATTTGGGATTCATAATCTAGCTGTTTTATTTTAATCCCAAAATTCCCATTCTAAGTGACGCCACTGAACTTCTGTTAGTTAGGTTATGTTTCAAAAATGACAACTATTTTCGACTTTGTTATCTCACGGTATTTTTAAAGCGCTAAATACGACACATGCTCATCGCGAATTGTGGGTAATAATAATTGCTGGATTATGCCTGAATTTCCCCTTTTCAATCCAACATTTTTTGTGAAAAACAATAGTTCATGGTTGAGGAATCGTGAATAATATAGAAGTAGTCAGGTAGAACATTAAAGAACGATCAATTGTTGTAAATTTTAGTATATAAATACCTCAACTGCTATTATTTTACAACAATTGATCGTTCTTTAATGCCCTACCTGACTACTCCTATATTATTAACGATTCCTTAGTCATCAACTATCGTTTTTCAAAAACATTTTTGGTTCGAAATTGTACAAACCTTTGACTATATACTAATGGACTGCTAGCGCCGCTCCATGTGTGTCTCCAAGCAACGGTGGCGCGGCGGGACCCTAAATGGTTGCGGAATGTTACTAAATTGATAGCTATTCTGTGTCTATGACATATGACTCTATGAGCTTACATTGCATATTGTGATACCCTGCAATTTATTCACACCTTTGAATATATAAACATTTATATTGTCAAATATTCAAACTATGTCAAAATATTGCTATGCGAAATGCTGCAATACGTCCACGTATATATGCCAACGCGGTTATAATACCCGTCAGCTGATGTACACGTCAGTTGACTTTTTTATACTTATTATACTATTATATTTATTATACTTATATCGAGCTCCAGCTCGTGGATAACGTGGAGCAGTGAACATATGGGAAATGGAGGGGGAATAGCAGTCCATTAGTAGTCAAGATCCAGAACATATGAATATTCAACCTGTTCGTGACTTTGCAAAATTAAGTCTTACATAGACTACAAACAAATAACTTATTGAAACAACTACTTCCCTTGCTAGTGCCACTCGGCACGGATATTGAATGATACAAAAGAAATTTGCATGTTAAGTATAGTAGTCCTAATAAGACTTCATTTTGCAGAGTTGCAAACAGATTGATTATTCATACATATATTCAGGCTACTTTCGTCTTTATCTCATGTATTTAATACTTGGTGAGGTCTCAAATTTGTTTAAAAATTGAATTAATTAATTAAATTCGTATTTCTGCGCCTTTTCGCCATCTAACGGACGATAGATGAACTGCTAAGTGCGTTTTTACGGCAGCGCCAAAATGCTCGAACTTTATACTTATAATCAAAGTGTTAAAATTCAGCAATGCGCCACACATAAAACGATAGACGATTTAATTCTGAATCGAATGATGTATAAAATAGCTGAGGAAATTAAGCGGTTTACCCGTAATTCGCGAATAAAAATTAAGCACGACACACTTACCGACATTTACAGTTCACTGTAACTTAAATACTAAATAAAGAACAATTGGGAATATTCTCTAATCAAATACGGGTCCCTATTCTTATTACAAATTAATCGCTCAACTTTTTATTTTGTTAATGCATTGCAATGTGAGAAATGCTAATCTCCATACCGGTGCACCCTCTGTTATCGTGGGGATAAACTACTAAACCATTATTGGATTTAATATTTGGTTTAATAATAAAAGCCTGTTTAAAAACTTAAGAAGAATGTTATCTTAGAATGAATTTACTTGTAAAGAATAAATATTTAAATAATTAAACTACAATTAATTTATTAATACTAAAAATTACCAATTTTAAAGGATTAAACTAAACTCACAAATCAAATCTTAGGTGAGGGAATTATTAATAATTTATTTAACCCAATACTAGCATTATTGACACACCAACATCTATTATTTTTCAATTTTAATGACACCTTCAACTAAATAAATTTAAACTATAATTAAACGTTTTAATGATGATTGAAATCAACAAATCATTTAAAAATGTAAAACATTTATTTAATTTTGGTCATTACTGTGCCATCTGTCGGACAAGGTGTAAACTATTAAGCCTAAAGCCTCGAACTATAGTCAAACTGTAAAAATCCAGCAATGAGCTGTACATCAAATAATAAAGGAAACCATTCTGAATCGAATTATGTGTAAAATGGCTCAGAAAACTTTGCGATTTTTCAGTTATTTGCAAACGAAAATTTACCAGGTAATTCAGTTCACTGTAAAGCTTCCGCGTATATTGGGTTGCCTGAAATTAGACGTCTATATACCATTGTTTTTTTAATTTAAATATTTGAATATTTACAAGTAAACTCATTCTACCATTATAAGATAAGATTCTTCTTAAGTTTTTAAATATTCTTAAAACATTAAAACAAATATTAAATCTACAAATGATTCACTATTTCATCCGTACCATAACAGAGGGCAACCTATATGAAGATTAGGATTTCTCATGAAGTAAGGCATTAACAAAATCAAAAGTTAAATAATTAATAAGTAATAAGTATTGGGACCCCTATTTGGTTGAACAATATTGAAAATTGTTCTTGATTAAATTTTTAAGTTAAAGGGAACTATAATTGTCGGTAAAGGGGTCGTACTTAATTTTCATTCGCAAATTACAACACAACCGCTGAATTTCCTCAGCTATTTTATACATCATTTGATTTAGAATTAAATCGTCTATCCTTTCATGTGTGGAGCATTGCTGAATTTTAACACTTAAATTATAGGTATAAAGTTCGAGCATTTTGGCGCTGCCGTAAAAACGCACTTAGCAGTTCATCTATCGTCCGGTAGATGGCGAAAACGCGCAAAAATGCGAATTTAATATGTTTGGCTTTCTAAGCTTTTAGATGGTAATTCTGAGGGACAATTTTGATAATTGGAACGTTAAATCATACTAAACTTATAATTATTTGATATTTTTAAATAAACATGCAGTGAAAATCCTGAAATAATAAATACTGCCGTCGCAATTATTTAATGGTTGAATTCACTTTAATGATTCAAACGTTAATTTATGGCGAATTATTCGTTTAATAATAAACAATCAAGTAAGGTTTGTTGATGTTCGAAAATTATTGTTTATTTTTAAATTACTTATGGAGATGTTTTAAACTAAATAACTCCTGAACTTTGACTATATACTTTTCTTTGACTATATACTATTGGACTGCTAGTCCCCCTCCATTTTCCATATGATCACTGCTCCAAAAGTTGTCCACAAGCTAGAGCCCGATATAAGTCCCGCCCCAGAGCCGAAAATGGAGCGTAATTTAAAAACCGGAAAGCAAAAAAAATATTTCTCGATGTATTCATCAGCAACGTGGAGAATGCAAATGCGAGCTTATTTCGGCAACTCGGGTCCACTTTCCTGCCTGTTCTTTACAAGCAAAGCATCAACCTATAATTTGCGAAGTTCCGGATTTTGGAAATCTAATACAGAATTTTAGGTTATAAGTCAAAAGTCAACTGACGTGTAAATCAGCTGACGAGTATTATAACCGCGTTGGCATATATGTATACGTGGAAGTATTGCAGCCTTTCGCATAGCAATATTTTGACAAAGTGTGAATATTTGACAATATAAATGTTTATATATTCAAAGGTGTGAATAAATTGCAGGATATCACAATATGCAATGCGAGCTCATAGAGTCACATATCATAGACACAAAATAGCTACCAATTTAGTAACATACCGCAACCATTTAGGGTCCCGCCGCGCCACCGTTGCTTGGAGACATACATGAAGCGGCGCTAGCAGTCCAATAGTATATAGTCAAAGATACTTTTGGCTTCATGTGTGCCTCCAAGCAACGGTGGCGCGTCGAGAACCTAAGTGGTTGCAGTATGTTAGTAAATTGATAGCTATTTTGTGTCTATGACATATTACTCTATGAGCTCGCATTGCATATTGTGATGCCCTGCAATTTATTCACACCTTTGAATATATAAACATTTATATTGTCAAATATTCACACTATGTCAAAATATTGCTATGCGAAAGGCTGCAATACGTCCACGTATATATGCCAACGCGGTTATAATACTTGTCTGCTGATGTACACGTCAGTTGACTTTTGACTTATAACCTAAAATTCTATATTAGATTTCCATCAAATACGGAACTTCGCAAATTATGGGTTGATGCTTTGCTTGTAAAAAACAGGCAGGAAAGTGGACCCGAGTTGCCGAAATATGCTCGCATTTGCATTCTCCACGTTGCTGATAAATACATCGAGAAATATATTGTTTGCTTTCCGGTTTTTAAATTACGCTCCATTTTCGGCACCGGGGCGGGACTTATATCGGGCTCCAGCTCGTGGACAACTTTTGGTGCAGTGATCATATGGGAAATGGAGGGGGAATAGCAGTCCAATAGTATATAGTCAAAGGTACAATCAAGTTTAAATTTTTGATTAATAAAATTGAGCGTCTTGAAATTTATTATCGTTGATTCATTTTAGTTGCCACAGGTAAAACCTAGGCGGCGTCACTAACATACATTGTTCTCTTAAAATGCTCATCGATGGATTTTTTTCTGTTTACCATTTGCTGAAACAACAATAAAAATGGCCGGCGATGGTGAATTCGAGACGTCCGACGCTCAAATTGTGATCGAGAACGAGGATACCCCGGTGAAAAGTATACATAAAAATATACGCGACCTATCCGGTTTTAAAGTTACAAAGGTCTTAAACACCAACACAGAGCGAAAAGCCATTTGTTTGCAAGGCACCTTCGGCGATAACGAAAACGAAGCCGGAATAGTGCTGTTGGAGAAAAGCGCTTTTGAGGAGGAAAAGCTGCACAGGAACAATTTCTTCAGCGAGGACAGTGTGCTGCTCAAACAGTTCCATAATGATATTTACGGGAATTACGAATGTCTCGCGAAAGCCGATTTTAATGGTTAGTAAAAATATTATTAGTGTACATAACCTCGCTAAATAAGTTATGGGTTGGATTTAACGAAGGAAAGATTTTTTGAACGGCAGATGTTATATGCGGCAGAAAAATAGTATATTATTAAACGAGTGGCAATGGCCAACTTGTTCACGAGTTTAATACTATAACTTTTTCGCATCATATTAAATAATGAAAAAGATTTTTATGTTTGTATTAAATTATAACGAATAATTTTTCTATTTGGAAATTGCGGCAGTTCGCTGACAAAAAACGAATCGTAACCATAGTAACAATTAAACTGTTGGGCAATGAAACCGCTATCATTTGATTGGACGTCATCTGTGGAGAAAATGATTCGGCCGAATAATGGACAACTTTCTCAATCAAAAACGATTTAACAACGTTTATATTATTTAATAAGATGCGAAAAACTACATTCTTTTATGGCTATTAGGTTATTGTTAAATTGATAAGAAAACATTTCAGTGGCTATCAATCAGTATCGCGAAATTCACGCCTGCGCATTTAAGGTTGGTACCCATATTAGGTTTTCCTTTAATTTCTCAGTAATCTTAGAGATGGGTAAAACTGCTACTTTTGAATCACGTTGCTACCTGTGATTGTTACTTTACAATATCAGTGATTTTAAACTGTGACTATGATCACGGTTAGTAAACGTCGTAACACCTTCTGAAATTGTTAATGGTTTCGCAAAAAAATTTTGATATGATTCTGCTAATATATGACTGTTCTTGATTCAGTTCAAAATACGAGACGTATTTGGAGATTTTTGCAGAATCTTATAATGGAATGTTTGTTCAGTAAAGGACCCTGCAGTATTTCAATGTAAAATGGGTTTCATCGAAATTGTCCCTTTTTTTGCAGGGATCTAGCTTTTGAAATCCTGAATAAAAGTCCTTATGGGCAGAACAAAATCCTATGTAAGAATTTTGAGTTATCCGCCGAAGAAGGTCTCATTTCACTGATAATCAAAAATCGTAAACACGGGGTGAAGAAAGCACACAACGATGTTAATATCATCATGTTTGGACAGCTTTGGACCAAGAAGTTCTTATACAATGCTCAGCAGTCATTGCTGGAGACGCTGGGCAAGTGTGCCCATCATTAGGCAACTCGTAGGGCGGCCATGAACATTTTCAGGAAAAAAACGAACCTTCAATTGAGATTAATTATTTGTAGAGAATGATTTATTGTTGCCCGCTCAAACTCGGAACAGCCCTTGCCAAACAATGGGCATGGTCGTCCATCGATGGTCCATGATGGGCAATATCGGTGAAATGAAACCTTCTTTGGCGGATAACTCAAAATCCTTACATAGGATTTTGTTCCGCCCATAAGCACTTTTGTTCAGGATGTCAAAAGCTAGCTCCCTGCAAAAAATGAGACAATTTCGATGAAACCCATTTTACATTGAAATACTGCGGGGTCCTTCGAAAAGTTGAAAAGTTTTAGGTATGTGGCAAATGTTTTCCTATTTTTGTTTTGCCTCTGAAAAAACGCATCTTTTAATAAAAGATGATTTGCTCTGTTTTCAAAAGATTATTTTTGAATAAAATCATTAACCAATAGAGATATCGATTTTTGAAAATTTACATTTTAATGTTTTGAGCACTTGAATAAAAACATTGCAGAAAAAATATATAAAGTGCAAGCTAAATTCCATAAAAAAGTAGCCCTAATGGCGAAGTACCGCTTATTCAAAATCAATTTGGTTTTTGTAAATTCTTCAATGATGGATTTTTGACGAGCATTGTTTTAATTTTTTGAGCACCTGAACAAGGAGGAGCATTTGTAGATTTTTGGTAAATTGTTTTTATTTTTTTTTTTTCAGTTCATGAAGTTTGCAATTTAAAAATTGGTTTCGTGGTATTATTTCAAAATATTTAAGATTAAGATTCGCACTGAATCTTAAATTAAAATGAATTTTGATTAATTTTGGGTGTACTATTTGTAGCAATTGTTTTTATTTATTTTTTTTTCAGTTCATGAAAATCGTAATTTGAGCATGAGCGTAAGAGTAAGAGTACAGTATTGAATATAAAATAATATTTTGAAATGCTATTCTCTATTGTCCTCTTACAATCACGTTTTAAGTAACAGTCACAGTTTAAGTAGCAATCACTGTTTAGGTAACAGTTGTGATTTTTAGGAGCAATTACAGTTTCAGTCACAGTTTGAATAGTAGTGATTTTAAGTAGCAGTGAAATTTGCCTATTAGTAACAGTAACGACCTGTGATATTTCAATACTAGTGAAAAATCACAGGTACATGAAATATCGCCCATCTCTAATTAATTTGAAATGTAATTGAGTGATGTGTTTTTTTACTTTCTCCGTTACGAAGTACGAGAAAGTATTGTGATCGTGATTTTTTTTTTCAACATTTTTTTTTACGGAAATATCCGTTTTGGGGTCCCTAGATGCCATTTCAACAATTTCTGGAAAAAAAAAATTTGTGTCTGTGTGTGTGTTCTGTGTGTGTGTGTGTGTGTGTCTGCCTGCGTGCGCTGTATCTCAAAAACTAATACAGCAATTGATATGAAACTCTGAACATCCCTCTTATTTGATAATCTGAAGAACTGAAAAGCTTTTGGTAAAATTTCGTACACCGGAAGTGGGTGTTTACCTTAACTGTTTTTTGTTTTTTGCCAATATTTTCTTAAATATGAAAAATATCACAAAAACATTTAAACAAACATTGAAGACAACAAAGAAATGAACATCTTTTGCTTGAAACCATTTTTCATAAAATCATTGCTATTCGAGAAAAAAAATTTATTAATTTTTTTTCAATTTTTGGTTTATAATTATGAAACGATAATAGTAACAGCAAATTTATGTTAATAATAATTGTAGAGAATGCCAAAATGAACCACTTATAAAGAATAAGTTTTTTTCGAAATCTCGTTAGTTTTTGAGTAAACCGAGTTTTTGAATTTGAAGTATAATTTTTCCATGTTTCATAATTTTGACGTTTTAAACGTCAGTTTCATCCGAGTTTACGCAACGCTCGTACATTTAAAATATGATTTCAATAAACCATGAAAACGTAAATATAAATGGCTATGATACCATCAAGTCGGAGAAAGTAACATGATGGCCACATCACCATTTTTTTCTTAATTTTTCTTCCTCCAATATACGAAAGTTTGCCGCCGTGAAAATCAAAAATTTAAAAAATCTGTAACTCGCTTCAAAATTATTAGATTTTCAAAAACCAAAATAATTTGAGTAGAGTGTCATTTTCCCAATAAAGATTAATTTTTGTGTAATTTTTCCGATACGTTTACTATTTTTTTATTAATTTTTTAGGTATAAAAACAACTATTATCCACCCTGCAACAGAAAATCTTATACAAAAGTACTCGATAAAAACAGTGCACATTGTAGATGAAACACCCGACATCTACCGAGACATAGTTTTGCCTCATTTGTCTGAACAACAATTTAATCTACAGGTAAAATTTGTTATAAGTTATGTTTATTTGTTTGTGTATCATTTATTTGAAAATTTGCTTCGTGGAATGTGCAGACGTAATCTTTCTAGTTTTCTTCATTAAGGTTAGGTCTCATAGAGGAAGAAAGATATTTAAAAATTAAAACACTAATGTTTACATCTTGAAATTGAATAGGTTGTAAATATTTTGTTTTTAGTGGGTCTACAACATCCTCGAATACAAATCCGAAAGTGAGAGAATAGTGTTTGAAGATCCAGATCCAGAGAAAGGTTTCATCTTGTTGCCTGATCTGAAGTGGGATGGACAAAATGTGGAAACATTGTATCTCCTAGCCATAACACATTTACGTGGCATTAAGTCTTTGAGAGATCTCAAGTTCAAACATTTGGATTTGCTTAGGAATATCTGTGATTGTGGAAAGGTAAATATGTTTGAAAACGGGCAATTAATTACTAATTAAATTTAAATTCACCGAATCTTGACAATTTGCCAAAGGTTATGTATTATTTAACTAAAGTGATGAATTCAGTAAGTGTAATCCATTAATGTTTTTTCAAGAGTTCCGGTAATGTTACTACTGTGATTTTTTGCATTTTGTACAGTATATTTATTTTTGATTTTTGTCAAGTCACTAATCATGGATGTACAGATTATAAGACAACTCTATACATCCTTCTACCTACATATTATCATACTTAGTAGTAATTGTATTGATCTAAGATTACTTAATTTATTACAGAAAGCAATCCACGATAAATACGGAATAGGCCCTAACAGTCTTCGAATTTACATTCACTACGAGCCGACCTTCTTCCACTTACACGTGCACTTCACCAATATCAAACACAACCCACCCGGAATCTTCACAGAGCGTGCGCACATGCTATCGAACGTAATCAGCAATATTGAAATACTCCCGGACTACTACGAGAAGGTCACCTTACCGTTGGTCGTCATTGAAAACTCCAAGCTATTCGAGAAATTCGAGAAGAACGGCATTTTAAAACGAGCCTAAACCGTACCGAAAATGCAGATACCGTTAAAACATATCCTAGCCGAAGTTCGGCCAACCCTGCAATCCGTAAATGTTTACGTAATTTTTTCTGAAAACGTAGCCGCGCAGTGCAGGATTGAATTAACAAAACAAGGTATCGATTTAATTTGCGGCTCCGGAAAGCATCACCTGCAGTTTTACGACGGAATAGAGAAGGAAAATTTATTCATTTTGGCAGCGAGGAAAAATTTTCTTGTGTTTAGGTTTAGCATTAGTGATGCGTCCGTAAGAGGATGTTTAAAAGCAGAGGTTATAAATTTGGAATGTGGAATGGAAAAATTACGAGTGAATGATATGGCTGCAGATGGAGCAACAAGCATCAAGTGTTCGAATGGTTGTATTCTAAACCATCGGGAGATTAAACGGGCATTCAGAAGTCCACACTTTGATTATGAACCCAACGAATGGTTCTGTCACGCGCATAACATTCCAGATTATTCTCTAAAGCCGAATCTTTATGAATTGCAAATCACTGATAATGGCTATTACGTGGATAAACAAATGGTTGATGTTCATGTTAATAATGAAGACAAATTATTAACATGCGCAAAGTGTTTTGCTTATTTAGGAAAGGAGGTATTTGATGGAATATATAAATTCTACCCGGATACAGTCTACACCTGTTCGGATATGGAACATTGCTCCGAAACCTTGCAAATTGATACACTATCGTTGAATAGTGATGCAGTATCATCAAAAACTCAAACCGACACGTCCTCACAAATGGATGTAACTACAAACAATGTATCATTAACAAGTACACTCAAAATAATAACAGATGGAGCTGCTAGGAATTTGGGGAAAGTAATACTCACGTGTGATGCATCCAAATCTAAGCAAAAACAATACATTCTGATTTGGGTTATTCAAAAAAATCTATTGACATATCACATGTACCAAGGAGGTACACTCAGGTCGAAATATGTAAATAAAGTGTTGTATCAATACGAGGATAGTTTCACAGCAACTGTTGATCAGTGGTGTAAGGATTTTAATACAGTTTTAATTGATATTTCACCTTCAATGATGAAGGCAACTGTTAAGCATTTGGTCGAGATGAATAGTGTTATTCCTGAAGAATTTGGGTCTGCAAATGGTTTTCATGTTTCATTTTTTTAAGTGTTGAAATTTTTTTGTAATAAATATATTTTTATTCTTATTTATATATTGTTGGATCTTATATCTTATAAACCTGGATGAACACTAGAGTGGACCTTGGCTATAGGTAATTTTCCGAAAGTTAAAATGTTGCTCATCCCCCCCTGAATCCCGTTCCAACCAGGGGTGTGGAGTCGGTGAATATTTGGGGTCGGAGCCGGAATCTGGAGGCTACAAATTTGAGGTGTCGGAGTTGGAACAAAAAAATTCAGGAATCGGAGCCGGAGTGGGAGTCGAAACAAAAAAAAAAAAGGAGGCGGAGTCGCTACATTTTTGTCACAACTCTACACCCCTGATTACAAGTCAGAAGATTCTATTACGCATTCAATTGTTGAACTGCTCACACAACTTGCAGAAATTCGACGATGTAAATATTCGACAGAGAACGGTGCTTCCCCTTGTTTTTCTTTTTATATGATATGCAAAACGAATGTTGATTGTTATTCTAATACGACGTTGTTAACGTCGGAGTCGGTGTCGGAATAAAAAAATTGATGAATCGGAGTCGAAACAAAAAAAAAATGGAGTCGGAGTCGCTACATTTTTGCCACGACTCCACACCCCTGGTTCCAACCAACAAAAAACCTGACTGCAAAACTTCAGCTCAATCGGACAACTGCTAGGCGACCTTAAATGCCCTAAAGTTGGAACAAAGAATATGCAACGATTAACTTAGCGGCAATCTCGACAATTTTCGTGAAATTTATGTGGATACATCCAGGCAACCACAGCAATTGTGTAAAAACATTCTGAATCAAATTTTCCTTAAAGTTAATAACGCACACAATTTCTAAATTTGTTCTTTACAACAACAATGTCTACAGAATCAATACATAATGTGTTGAAATAAACATTGAATATAATTTTTTTACCTAAGAGTTGATTTAGTAGCTGCAGGCTATTTTTTATGGTCTCCGGCAACTGTAAGTATATTTCTCAATTTTCAATCTTTTGTGAGAATGTTATTGAAACACCTCTTTTTGCAACATCATTCACAACAAATGTCTTCACATTTTTTAATCCCACTTTTGTAACGAGGAACGTCCTTTCATGTTGAAACCACTTGTACCAGTAGTTACAAAAGAAGAAACCCAATGTTTGTAAATGAAGAAAAATGTTCTCTTCAGTTAATTATTTCTTCCGACTCTTCTTAAATTTTGTCAGTTTCTAGCATAAATTAAAATATTTGTAAAATTTCCTTATGTAATTTATTCGAAATTTTATGAGTAAAAAAACCTATATTTCAAAAATGAAAAAAAAGTTGTATCATTGTGCTTATACGCGATGGATGAGAAGTTCAAGGTCATAATTTAGTGACGGCAGGCGGTGTGACTCATGGCAAGGCTACAGTAGTAGAGGTGTCAATCAAAATAGGTGCAGGTTGGTTGACTCATTCACTCGATGAGTCGAATTCTATTGAAACAGTACCTTACCATGAGTCACGCCGCCACTGTCATAGTTGTATAAAGCACTTAACAAATTGTATTTGAAACATTTTTTGCTGAAATTTAAAATAAAAATTTTATATTTTGATACTTTTGCCTCACAGTGTATGCGTGTAGTATGAACATTTGAAGAATGTTATTATTATTATTATAGGCGTAAATATGAGTCTACAATAAGGTATTGGATTGTTTGCATTTGTAAATAAAAAATACCCTTTAACGTCTCAAGAAAGTAGATAATTTAATAAACAAAAAATGTTACAAATATAGCAATATAATAAATAGGTTTTAATGTTTCAAGAAAAAAATATATTAACCGTCTTCAGCGTTCATACAAAAAAAAATTAAAATGGATTATAAATCATCTGCTAATAAATTGTTTGATAGTTGAACTTTCTCTCCTGGCTTGAAAGCAGGCATTCCAAGGTATGGACAAGCAGCACACCGGAAGGCATCTCCTAGGTAGCACTGAAATTAGAAGCCAAACATTACAATAAGCTAAGACAAAATTAATATGACAAAGCCAAGCAGCAAATATGAAAACTCGATCGAGTGTTCTCATTGGTGCAAGTTAGGCGACAAAAGACCATGCATCCGCGTGGGTTGGCAAGGCCACAGTTAAAACTCAAATGTGCCCCCATAAGGAACATATGCTTCGGGTGCTTTTGTAGTTTTATCAACAATGAAGTCACCTAGCAAGGAAATGTTTTGAGCAAGATCAAATTTTACAAGTAGGATGAGATGAACAAGTGATAATCATCAAAATGATAGTCAATTGTTTTTAGTCTAATGAGAAAAAAATCATCTAATATTATAAAATTTTGAAACCAACCAAGTGCCTCATTTTAACAATCCTGAATATTAATAACAGGAATTTAATTTTTCTGTTGTAATTTCTACCTGTACATGAATAAAGATATTATTATATTAAGTCGCTTATCAAGTCTTTATATAGGGCATAAGGCAATTCCTTGGGACGGCCCCAAGTACAAGATTTGCTTACGGCGATCTTATTGGTTACGAATTTATAAAAAAAATCTGCTTGGCTTTGGTGGGGACTAGGGCTCGATGTTTACTCCGTTTTTCGTTTAAACGTGTAAACGTTTACCGTTTATTTACAACGAATAAAACACATTTAGCTTAATACACGTATACAACACGTTTAATCCGAATAAACGTTTACACGTTTAGCTTAATAAACGTTTACAACACGTTTAGCCTAATAAACGTTTACAACAAGTTTAGCTTAATAGACGTCTACAACCCGTAAACTAGAAACAATTTCTCATATATTTATACTCTATTTGGGGGTCCAAAAGTCATATCTCGGTGTTTCGGAAGATTCCCAATATTTTTACACATTCCATTTGAACAGGAACCACCTGGTCCATAGTGCGTTGAACCCTTCAAACTTCGGATGCCGACGTTTCGGACAGTTTTTGAGAAACTATTTACTTATTAAGGTATTCCAAATAATAATAATAATATTTTTTTTCCGCTACCGGAAATATTGTAAAACACGGCGAACGAACTTCGAAACAGATATTTGCAGGGTGGATTACACGTTTCTATATTAAACGATTTTCGTCAACACGTTTAAACGAAGAAAACACGTTTAAACGCAAAAATCTGTTTAAACGTATACACGTGTAAACATTAATATCCGTTTAAATGTTTAAAGACCGCTTGCTAACTAAGAACACGTTTATCCGTGTACACGTGTATCCGTGTATTAACGAGCCCTAGTGGGGAAGCACTTTTAGGAAACTTTTTATACTTACGCTTCCACATGAAGACTTTGGACCTTTAGAAGTATCAACAATGGACTTTCTAGTTTCTGTATCCAATTCCTCAGCTAATCCACAACTGCAATCCTTGCAAGCCTTACGTTTCCCAGTTGTACCACACACTTTATATGAACAGATAAATCATTTCATGAAAATAATTTGTAATATTTGTTTTATTGCACAATCCTAAGTACTATTAAATAAGTAATTAAAAAAAGTTGATATGTTATTGAGTTACTAGAAATAAATTAGTAATAGCTGAATTCACAAGAATGGATAAATACATAGCACAGTAGTATCTATATTGCATTTTTCGAAAGATTACAGTCACGAGAAAGCTTTATAACAAGGTCATATTGGTCCCATATTTATATTGGTAATTTTTGAAAATTTGAGTATAGGTAGAAACAAATACTTGAAAATAGACTTCTTCTGAAGGTCATTCGTGAGAAGAAGAAATGATACATACAGGTCGTTAAAAAAGATATACTTCAATACATTCTCCAGAGAATAGGTAAACAAATGAATTTGAGAGGTATACTCCATCTACTCATAGATTAGACTTTTTTTACATCCTCAGTGACAAACACTAGAAAAGTACCACTCGGCTATAAGAAAAATATATTAAGTTTCGTAAGTGCTACTTTTGGTGGCGAGAGTTGTTCAGCAAACTAGTGGGATTTCCGTGGGAGTAGATGGAGTGTATACAGGGTGTAGTGGAACAAAACGGAACATAGGATTTTCAATGTTAATTCCCTAATACTGGAATATTATCTTCCCTGATTATTTTAGAGGAAATATGTAAATTAATGTTTTATAGAGTAAAAATTCCTGCATGCAGTCATGCTATTATTTATTTTTTAGCATTCATAAAAACCCTAAAAAATGATAAAATAAAAATGATCATTTTCACAAAAGTAATGGTTGCCATGAAATTAAACAAAAACAGTGCACTGTTGATTTGTTGGCTTCTGTCAAATTTATTGAATATTTCATAAGTTTTTTCATTAAAAATGTATTCTATTCAAGAAAAAGTGCAAATTGTGAAGTGGTGCTATACTGGTAGCAGTTTTCGTGAAGTTTGAGATATGTTTGCAGTCAACTATCCTGACCCTCCAATGTAACGATCCAAAGGTTGACTCATAAATTTGAAACGACTGGCTCAATATTACGGAATTCTAAGAGGACATCAAATGCAGAGCAGAATAGTTTACCAATAAATGAGAAGGATGGCGAGCTTATGGTCTTAGCTTCTGTAGTAGAAGATCCAAACATAAGCTCAAGACAAATTGCTGACAAGCGTGCAATTCACTATACGACTGCCCAGAGGTATTTAAAGAAGCATCATTTTCACTCGTACAAATACCAGTGCCACCAAGAAATATTACAACGTGATGACCCGCACTTCACTAAAAGGGCTACTAGTATAGCACCACTTCACAATTTGAACTTTTTCTTGAATAGAATACATTTTTAATGAAAAAACTTGTAAACAGTTATGTAGTGTTCCTTACATTTGACAGAAGCCAACAAATCAACAGTGCACCGTTTTTGTTTAATTTCATGGCAACTATTATTTTCGTGAAAATTATCATTTTTATTTTATCATTTTTTAGGGTTTTTATGAATGCTAAAAAATAAATAATAGCATGACTGTATGCAGGAATTTTGAGACAAAACGTTTATTTACAAGTTTCTTCTAAAATGATCAGGGAAGATAATATTCCAGTATAAAGAAATTAACATTGAAAATCCTATGTTCCGTTATGTTCCACTACACCCTGTATAAAAGAAATTTTGCAAGGCTCAGGTATGGGCTATGCAAGAGCTCATTATGTATTTTACAAATGTTGAATTTTTTTAATAGATTTTCACTTATTTTTTAATTATATAACCTTCAATGACATGCGAAGGTTTTTTATATATTTTGTCCAAGATTTGAATTAAAGGAAAGTAAATGATATTATGTTTCCCTAAATCAAGTAATTAAGATTTAAAAAAAAACAGAGGTTATTATTTGTATGTCAATGAATAATCACTGAACGTACTTATTGAAATAAAAAAAATGATGGATGGCGCTCTTTTAGATATAATTTTAAGAGGAACTTGCATATCTGGGTTAAAGGAATTAATACCTCTTAACGATTCAGCTGTAGGTTTCTTAAGGTCATCATCATCTAACAAATTGTCAGGATCTATGGTATCATCTCCATCGTCTAGTTTCCACACCGCCGCCGGTTTCTTCAATGACAATTTTGCAGACGATCCGGTTTGATACTTCGGCTTGAAACTGACCACTTCCGAATACTCTGGTTCCTTATTGACCGATACATTAACAAAACCATTTGTTTTCAAAAGAAACTCTCCGTTAGAAGTGTCAGCCTCACTGCGAATTACACATTTGCCCTCTAGTTTTAAAATGGAAAATACTTTCGACACAATTTTCTCAAAATCCGTTTGCGGCGATGCGTATACAACATCATACTCTGATTTCGTTAACCCTGAAATTGAAACAAAATAAATAATTGCCATGTCATTATGATCCATTAGTATATACAACAACCGCGTTAGATTAAGATTTTTACTGATGACCACTCATTAGTCACTGGTCAATATCGTTGGAACTAGATTCCGTTACTTGCATGCAAAGATCTATTTTGTATTTTTGTATTTAGAAATATTGTTCAAGCATTGTAACAAAGGAAAATAAATCAATAAATAAAAGCATATCAAACTAAATATTTCATTATAAGTTGCATTTTTTTTTAAATCGGTACATACTCGTTGGTAAAGGCTTTAAATGCATTTATAAACAATAATGATTACCTGATAAATCTGCAACAGAAATTGAGGTTATGCTGATGTTTTCAAGTTGTTTTCTAATATCCTTTGTTTCATCCTCACTGGTATTATAAATAATTAGGGCATTATGTTCACTTTTTAAAGTAGTCATTTTACTTGAAAATTTGAAATTGAGTGAGCCAAAAATTTGATAACTCAAATGAACACCACAAAGTACAAGTGGGAACTGTCAAGGTCAATCAATAACTTTCTAGAAAATAATTAGCGTAATTTTCAAATGTGTCCCAATGAAATTCCAGCATTAATTTTGCCACATTTTAAGTTTACACCTTCTTCTAGAGCTTCGAATTATTTTTATAATGTAAAAGTCGAAAATATTAAACATTCAATTAAATCATGTTCATTACATAAAAAATCTATGAAAATCTATGGTTCATGATTACTGCCGCGTCCGCGCTACCTACCGGACGATAGCTGAACCATTAAGTAGCGATTGCGATTAGCGCCATAACCCCCGAACTTCATACCTATAACCAAAATGTAAAAGTTTAGTAACGAGTTATATATCAAATGATAGAATATTTAATTCTGAATCGAATGATGTATAAAATAGCTGCGGGAACTGAACGAGTTGAATATTTTGCAATTGTTGGTAATTCAGTTCGCTGTAAAGCTGAATATTGAAATTTAAAGCATTTTACAGTAGTTTCTAAATAAATACTGGTATAATTAATGAGTACGGTGTGTTTATTCTACTTTTCGTCTTTCTTAGTGCACTAAATTATGAAGGAAAACCTGATTTCTTATTATAGGCACCCTCTGTTATTGCAAAGATGAACAAACTTATTAGTGGTTTTAATACTTATTTAAACAAATATTCAATAATTACAAAATATTTGAGAAAAATGGTTATGTGGCCATCATGTTACTTTCTCCGATTTGATGGTATCATAGTTAATTATATTTACAGTTTCAGCATTAATTTTCAATTTAGATCATTTTAAATGTACCTTGACTTCAAATTCTTATCCTTTATAAGTTGTTCATTACGGCAATCTCTACAATTATTATTCATGTAAGTTTGTTATCATGTTAACTATCATAATTATAAATCAAAAATAAAAAAAAAAATATTTTTTTTCTCGAATTAAAATGATTTTATAAAAAATATTTTCAAACAAAGGATATTCATTGCTTAGTTGTCTTCAATATTTATTTGAATGTTTTCGTAATATTTTCCATATTAAAAAAACACTCACTTCCAGTGACGGTTCGCGGGGTTTTTCTGGTACGGCCGAGGAACAAGAGGTGGTAATACAGATAGGTGCGGTCACGCAGCCAGCAGTCTCTGCAACTGACCCTACCCATCTGTATTACCACCTCTTGTTCCTCGGCCGTACCAGAAAAAAACCCGCGAACCGTCACTGCTCATTTCCAGCGCACGGAATTTTACCAAAAGCTTTTCAGTTTTTCGGATTGTCAAATAAGACTTATGTTCAAAGTTTCATATCAATTTTTTTTCAGAAATCTTTGAAATCGCGTCTAGGGACCTCAAAACGGATATTTTCGCAAAAACAGTTTTGAAAAAATTTTCACAATCACAATACTTTCTCGTACTTCGTAACGGAAAAGTAAAAAAAACAGTTTTACTTCTGAAATTCCTGGATTATGCAGATAAAATGCTTTAATAAAAACGCCTGACCTGCAGGCAACCCGTTATTCGCGGTTACAAACATTAAATAAAAACGTCTGCATATATAAATATTTAACCTGATATCAAGTCTGTAGTTTTTATCTTTATTTGATTAATTTTGTGGTTCTGCAGAAGTGGGGGATTTGTTTTTAATGTTAAATTATTGGTAGTGTACGCGTATATCGGGTTGCCCGGAGATTAGTCGTTATTTGTTAAATCATTATATTTGCAAATCCAGAGATTTAAAAAATACTATTCTAGAGAATATGCACAGCACATACTATTTTTAATATTCTGTAGTTATTTAATTGATGTTGCAACAAATATTAAAACCATTAATTAATTTGTTCACCTTCGCGATAACAGAGGGTGCATATAATAGGAATGAATATTAGTTTTCCCACAATTTAATACACTATATAAGTAAAACTAAAAGTAAAACAAATACGCGGTACTTATTAATTAAACCAGTATTAGTTTTGAAACTGCTCTAAAATGCTTTAAATTTCCATATTAAGCTTCACAGCGAACTGAATAACCGGTAAGTTTTCGTTTGCAAATTACTGCAAAATCGCTTAATTTTCATAGCTATTTTATACATCATTCGACTCAGAATTAAATATTCTATCATTTGATGTACAATTCGCTGCTAAACTATTACATTTTGATTATAGGTATAAAGTTCGAGAGTTTTGGCACTAAACGCAATCACCAGTTGGTAGTTCAGCTATCGTCTGGTACGTTGCGCGGACACGGCGAAAAATAAGGACACGGTTTAATGAAAGTTTAACAATCTGTCATGATCGAATATTTTAGTTGATTTTAAAATAATCCCGAATTTTTAATTATTTCAATAATCGGAATCATTTTAATCCGAATCGACCAACACCAATATTGGGCAACCTTACATACATAATTAATTTTTGTTAATTTCTTTAATATTTTCTACCTTATGTTTATTATTACTTTAGTTAAGGGGTAACAGTGAAAAATACTATTTTGAAAACGTAAAGCCTAACAAATCATTCCTTATCAAAAATTGGGGGGATTTTAATTTTAAAAAATATTTGAAACGTGTTTACAGAAGTAAAAGCTAATTGAAACATTGTGAATGTTAATTAATTAAAGGGGAAAATCAATCGGAAAACTCCATAATCAACTAGGGGATTTTTTCGGGCATATATAAAAAAAAGTTACATATTATAAAAAAAAAACATATCACCCTGTATTAGATTGCTATTTGAAACGAAATTACGATTATAATAACGACATTGTTCGAAAGATAATATAATTGCATTATTATCAGAATACTTTAAATAATCCGAGTCGTAGACGTGGCAACCCCGCAACAATGATCCAGTGCACTCACCTCATTCCGTTTGACAGTTCTCAATTTCACAATAATGTTGTGATTGATGTAAATCGTGCATAATGTGATGATTTTTACAATAAATAAGGTAGGAATCGCTCGTCCTCTTTACAACGCAATTATTAAATTTTTTAAATTAATTTACGACCATTACTAATCATCACTACAATTTTGTATCTTGTATGTGTCCAGGTGGCACAGTGTCATCACCTGATTTTGACAATCAACATATAATTAAATTTGTATTTTTCATTAGAACTAATTAATAATAATCGTCCCAATTGGCTTGATGTAGTGGGCTCGTGAGGGATTCGATGAACGAACAGAAACGATGTAATTACGTGCAATCCGTTTTGGGCTTCGTTTGTTTTGTGATTCTGCATTTTGATTACTACTATGCCCTATTATTATTGTTATTAATATAGGGGTTTATTACTATATTTTTACATATAATATTGCAACGCCCAACAGTCACATCTGTTTTTTTTTTGTGTTGATGTGTCAGTTTAATACTATGAGAAGACACCAACAAACATAAATTAAGTTCTTTCTCTTAGCTGTTTTACAGGTCACTCACTCATTACAGATTGTAGTAATTGTATTCATTAAGCTTAGTCTGATCTTTTACAATTATCAGTTCAGTTTCTCATATCTATTCAGTTTCGTCATGGTTATACGTTGCTAAAGTATGAGAGTTGCGGCATTTATAAAAACTAGATGTAATTAAGCCTTGTTTGCTTTGTGTTTCTTTATTTGTATAATTGCTACTTAATGTATAATGGCATTACGTGAAGTGAGTGCTGTGTCCAGACTATGCGAACTTAGCCTTTTTGTTTTTGTAGTGACTTGCCATTTTATCTCATTACTACGAATGAACTGCATCAAGTGAGTTAAGTTATAAACGGAGTGATGGTCTGCAGGTGCGAGTGGAATATCATTTATTCGATTAATGTTTTTTTGTAATTACTTTACATTTTATATCAACAGTTAATAAATTGTAATGAAAAAAGAAAAATCTAATTATTCAAGGTTGATAATTTGAGTTTATATCAATAACATTTTTCCTTTACAGAATGCCAATACAGGCTCCGCAGTGGACTGAGTATTTGTCGTGTCCGGTGTGTTGCAATGAGTTCGACGTTGCCTTACGCAGCCCGATTAGCTTGGGTTGCGGCCACACCATATGCAAAACATGCCTTTCCAACCTACACAGGAAGCAGTGCCCGTTCGACCAGACCACCATAAATATCGACGTGGAAAGCCTGCCCGTCAACTCTGCCATCCTCCTGCTGGTGGGCACATCGAACAAAATCGAAAATGAGGATGCCCTCGATTCCAAAGTGGTGTCCAGGGAGAACACGACGTTCTACCTGTCGTCGAAGAAATGCGTGGAGGAATTGGCTATGTATTTGAAGCCATTTTCCAACGGGAACATATGCGGGAACGCCAGTTTGTTATCGAGACCCATGCAGAGGAAGCTGGTGACGTTGATCAACTGCCAGCTGGTGGAGGACGAGGGACGGTGCAGGGCGATGCGTGCGGCGAGGTCGTTGGGCGAGAGGACGGTGACTGAGCTTATTTTGCAACATCAGAATCCGCAACAGCTTTCGGCTAATCTATGGGCGGCCGTTCGGGCTAGAGGTTGTCAGTTCTTGGGACCAGGTAATGTTGCTGTATAATTTTACAATTATGCAAATGGCGTTTACTATTTTTATAGCTTTTTATCTGTGAAAATTTGTTTTTAAAGGTTTTTTTAAATGAAAATTAAATACAACAAGAGTAGCTTAGAAAAATATAAAATGTGTTCACGACGATTCACAATCCTGTTAAAGGTCAAATTTATTGGTGCATTTGAAAAATTACTAAACCTAACAGAAATGGGTTATTTAACTGTAACTTTATTTTTTTTTAATACTCCTATTTATTTTCTTTTAGCGATGCAAGAGGAAGTTTTGAAGTTGGTACTGTTAGCATTGGAGGATGGATCAGCTCTGTCTAGGAAAGTGCTAGTTATGTTTGTAGTTCAACGGCTGGAACCACATTTTCCTCAAGCATCTAAAACTAGTATAGGACATGTTGTGCAATTGTTATACAGGGCTTCATGTTTTAAGGTATGTCAGTTTTATACATATTAAATCTTTATATACAGAAGTAAATATATATTATCGTAACAGAAAATGAAACTGTGGTAATTTAAGACTACATTCAAATAGAAATACAGGTGGGGTGTTATTGAATATTAATTTATGCTTTATATAAAAGATTGCTTTTAAATCCCTGAACTGGATATATGAAAATAAATGACTAGAGCTGTATCATGTACATATATTTTTTAAATGTATACTGCAAAAGGCCTAGTGGAAATCATCACAAATAATACTGGTCGGCAAAAAAAAAAAAAAATTGAGCCCTGATACCATTCCTGCTGATTCTTATGTAAAATGATTTCCTGAACCTGAATATGACCCCCGTTTTCCCCCATCACCCACCATATTCGGGGGACGCCCCCCCAACTTATTTTGATCAGTTCTCGATCATTTGGAGGGATCAAGAGGATTATTTTAACCTTTACATTACTTCTGAGGTGCTTGATGTAAAGTTCTAAAATATGGACATGTGTAGCAAGGAGGTAGATTTGGGGGGATTTGCCCCCTTAGAATAAGTATCACTAAAAACGATCGAGTTTTCAGTTTTTTTTTTGCAATCTTGATTAACGCGTAACTCAAGCTATTGTAAAAAATTGTGGTGCTTAATTCTTGCCCTGATCGCGAACTTGGTAATCAAAGTAAAATTTATAAACAGTTTTAGAAGCGGAGAAAGGGATTTTTTTTGCACTTTTAAGGTCAATTCTCAGGATAGCAGAAGCTATAGGGATGATTTTTTCACTTCTATGGCATAATTAAACAGTAAATAAATGCTCGATATCATTCAGTAAAAAAAATTCTACCATTTTACACAATTTTACACTGAAAACAGAATCCCTACCTAGAGCACCAAGTTGACTCTACGATGGCTAGAGATGTACTGAGGGAATGTAGAGATAACAGTGCAGGACTATAGTGACAAGAGCAATGCAAGTTTGAACTTGTCAAAGCATAAAATTTCCTGTGCAAACCTGTGCATGCGAGGTATGGAAGCGCCAGCGTAGTACAGTGAATTTTTTATTACTGTTGATATTGTAGCTGTATATTTTTATTATTGTTGCTATACAGGGTGTTTCAAAATTCATGCACCAAAAATTTTCTGCGTACTCCTCGTAGATGGAAAGAAAAAAAATCTTTATGACAAATCTCGATTTTCTACAAAATGGATTTAACCCCTTCGCTGAAATATTAATGAGACGCCACAGTTCCCTATCAATGAATACATTAGTTCACTTGTATAAAAACAAACGGTGTCAATTTTAAGTGTTGACGCATGAATGAATGTTGACCTAATTTCGAGCGCGCAGTTGAAAATTTTTATCTAAACATAAATAGTGCGGTGCTTAAAACCGACGCATACATTTCAAGTTTACCTTATTTATTATACTTTTTTTATTGTTCCTGGCGGCTTCCTACACTTGTCCATTTTTATTGCTGTGCAATTGTATCCCCTGGGGTAGGTGCTGTAAAATGATATCCCTTTGTTACCCAAGGCAAGACCTAATTTGGAATAACACATTTTTAGAAAGTCCGTAAAAACATCTGTGTTTCCAGGAAGACACAAATCGGTTTTAAAAATTCCAATTCCATACTCGATGGTACATTGACCTAATTTGTGTGCTGCGTCAATGTAATCGGCACCGTTTGTTTATCTAATACAAGCTCGAGAGACCCCAGACCAGGCGAGCGCGAACATGTACGTGGTGTTCTCGCCTGTTTCTACACGCGAACGTAGTATTCATTGATAGGGAGCAGTGGCGTCTCTTTAATATTTCTGCGAAGGGGTTTAATCCATGTTATTTTGTGGAAAATCAAGATTTGCATTAGGGTTTTTTTCCTTTTTATCTACGAGGAGTACGCAGAAAAGTTTCGGTGCATGAATTTTGAAACACCCTGTATATTATCCCTTTATATTTTTATTATTTAGGAGTATTTGGGGGTGGATGAGGGGATCTGGAAAATAAGTGAATAAATTGCGAAAAAAACCGGAAAAATAGATTATTTTTAATTATTTTTTTACAATTTAAGGGGGTGAATCCCCCCAAATCTACCTCCTTGCTACACCTGTCCATGTTTTAGAACTTTTCACTTCTTTAGACCCTCAGAGGAAATGTAAAGATTAAAATAATCCTCTTGATCCCTCCAAATGATCGAAAAGTGATCAAAACAGGTTTGGGGGCGTTCCCCGAAAATGGTGGGTGATGAGGGAAAACAGGGGTCACATTTGGATTCAGGAGGTCATTTTACATGAGAATCACCAGGAATGATGTCCAGGCTGATTTTCATGCCGACCAGTGTAATAGATTTTGCAAGTTTTGACTTACGGACTGCAGTAAAACATCTTATTTTCTTTAGCTTTGAATTTTAATAATATCTATAAGATGATACAATAAACTTCCCTGTTACATTCATTTTAATGTACAGGGTGGGCAAAACTCGATGTTTCTGTAGGTGATCTCGATAACTATAATAGATAGAGAAAAACAGATGGCGCATTCTCTATCTCTTTTTTGAAGAATGACTCAATGGTGAAAACTAAATTTGATTATCATCTTTTGTTTTCGAGCCAAAAAGTAAATTTTTTCAATTTTTGATATATTGAAATATCCCAATTGTTTATCATTTGACAATAATAAAAATTATATGTTGTTCAGGCAGAATAAAATGCACTATTTTCACGAGTCTGACTCGTGATGAAAATGTTAGGCCAAACATGCATGTCATGAGTTGGGCTCGTGGTTCAGTTCCAGACCAAACATGAATATCAGGAAGGCTCCTGACTTGTACTCGACGTTTCGTGCCGAACATGAATATCACGAGTCTGACTCGTGGTCTTAATTTCGGGCCAAGTTCCAACATTTCGAATGGGATTGGGTATCCCCATGCAGAGCACGTGCTACCTAGAACGTAGTGCTGCTTCTCAGCAGCGGCTCGTGGATTTCCGTAGGGAGGGCAAAGACAAAGATGTCGCACGTGCCGCACCACTCTTATAGAGGAAGCAAATATTTCTTTACTGTTTCGGTCAAATTTTCTTCCGTTGCCCCACTGCCGAACATCCATGAGCTGCCACTGCTGCTTCTCATGGTACAGATAACATCTCCAAGTTAAATGAAACATGCGCAAGACCGTTCAGTCGATCTTCAGTTTGTACCATTCTTTATACAAGGTGCACACGTTTCAAACAGCTTGCTACAGAAAGTTGTTTGCTACTCAAAGTGATCTCTGCATATACATTTTTAATTCTACCAACCCCTCCAGCATGTACAAGAAAAGAAGCAACACTACTAAAAAAGCAAGTAGTTCGCATGGAAGTAAGAGCCGGGGAAAGGCTTTCAATGTTTCAAGCTGTCAATCGATAGATCATAAAAGAATTAGATACAGAGATGAAAATTCTAGTGACAGCAGTGCAATTGTGAGGGCCTGCCCTAAACCTCTAAAAATCCCGAACAAAGGCAATGCCGCTCACCGCAAACAGCAATAAAAATGTCAGCAGACCCATTAAACTCAATATTTACGAGCATCGCCGCGTCACTGCCAGGCCCTGCGCAAATAGCGAACCTTCGTCCACACCATTCATGGACCAATTCTTGGGGTTCCTCGTTCACAGCGCTGGATGATCTATATCGGCTATACCCAAAAGACTCACGTGCCGCAAATTTAAAATTAAAGTACGGCACAGAATAGAGGCAAATATTCGGGGATTTTTTTATATGACCGTTAAATAAAATATGAAAAATAGCTCTTGAAGATGAAGAAAGCTAAAATCCTCTCAGTACTTTTGCGGTTATCAATTTTTGGTAATTTTCCAGTTCATGGTACTAAACAATACGCATATGCTTCACTCCGGCATTGATCATCATTACTTGCAAGTTAATGGTTGCAAATGGTGGGTGCTTATGCTTAGGTTAGTTTAAGTACAAACGTGTGCCGCAATCTGGTTTCGCGTTTTCCGGGCTAAACGATTTCACGCTTTGTGCGCGTTTTTGCAACACTACGCATATCTGGCATGTGCCAGATTTATCGGATGGCGCACAGTGTCGAAGATTTATGGGCCTGTTGACGGTTTTATGGGCAATTGCGGTTTCCTTTGTGCCGCCGAGTTTTAGAGGTTTCGGGTGGGTCGCCAATTGTGCCACTAGTGAATTCTGCAAGAAGATTAATTATACGCGACAGTGATGAAGAGGAAAATCCTAGACCCGAAGTGAGTCTTGAGTGGATTTGGCAGGAAAGTGATAACACGCCAACAATTTGGGAATACTCGGAGGCTTGTGGTGTAAAAGATTATTTTTTAGACCAATTAGGCACGAATAACGGACTTTTTTATTATATTCGACGAAAATTTGTGAGACATTGTAGTTACGCAAACAAATCTTTATGCGCAACAAATAACGAGTAATGGGAGAAGAAGGAAACTGGATGATGATTGGTTCCCAGTTACTAAAGATGAAGTATTGGCCTATTATGCGTTGTGTATTTTGATGGTGCAAGTTAAAAAACCAAATATACAAATGCATTGGAACGACAAATTTAATAAGATTTACACACCGGATAAAAATATAAGTATCATTTCCCCAAACATATTGATGCAACTCCTAGAAAGCAATACCCAACTAGAATGTGTAAAGTGTGTTACAAACACAAAAAACGAATCGAAACATCCTGGGAATGCAGTAACGCCCGGTTTCTCCAACGAATCTTAAAATACGTCTTATTTTTGTTCTGTTGCACTAAACAAATTTATAATTTATATATTAATGAAGATATCGGAATGCTGTTAAGCCTTTTTTATTCTTTAAAAAAAGTACCTGAACAACATGTGCCTTCATTATTGTCAAATGATAAACAACTGAGATACTGGAAAAAATTGACTTTTTGGCTATAACTCGAAAACAAAAGAAGATAAATAAATTTAGTTTTCACCATTGAGTTTTTATCGAAAAAAGAGATCGAGGATATACCATTCGTTTTTCTCTATCTATTACAATTATCGAGATCCCGCATAGAAACGTCGAATTTTGCCCACCCTGTACCTACTTTTCTTCTGTAGATTATTAGTGAGGCAAAATTGTCACCATTGTAATACCATGAGTACTCACAGTAAAAGATATTAAAAGTATTGCTCAATGTGGCTTCACAACAAATCGAAAATGATCTTAAATTAAATTTAACAACAGATTCAATCTTAAATCATCCAGTACACTCGTTAACCAGATTACATTCGCTGATATCATCGTATGTTATTAAATGCAGGTATCCAAAAGAGAAGGTGATTCTTCATTGATGCAATTGAAAGAGGAATTCCGAACATACGAAGCCCTTAGAAGGGAACACGATGCGCAAATCGTGCAAATTGCAACGGAAGCGGGATTGAGAATAGCTCCGGATCAGTGGTCGGCCTTGCTTTATGGAGACGCCACACACAAGTCCCATATGCAAAGCATCATAGACAAACTGCAGACTCCCCAGTCGTTCGCACAGTCTGTCCAGGAGCTTGTCATCGCCTTGCAGAGGACAGGGGATCCGGGGAAATTATCCGTACTGAGACCACATTTGGAATTGTTAGCTGTTATAGACTCAAGTCCAGGTAAAATATTTATCATAATAATAATAAGACCCTTTTTAAGGTACATTAAAAATCACTACAGGAGAACAGATTGTTATAACTTGTGGTGTATTTGCCCAAACTTCAGGATTGGAACTCCAATTAATCACACGTAAACTAACTTAACACGTTTATTTAATAATTCTAATACTATTTCAACAAAGGTCAGATACCTACTGTTTAACTCTCGACGTGTTCCTCGAGATATCAAAACAACCGTTTTTGCTTCTCTTGGGATTCTGCGTTGTACCGCACTACAAATAAAATACTTTTGCTTATACTGAGAATATAACTGATTTGAAATAATACAACTCAAATCTGGGATGCTGATTGGGTGGCACTGATAATACAACTGATCCTTGAAAATACAACTCGAATCTAGGATGCTGATTGGCTAGCGCTAATACAAACTAGACAGTGACAGTGGCTGTCAAATGGCGCATTCATTACATGAATTTGTAAATTCCTATGTTTATACAAAATGCGGTGTTTTTGAAACCTCCTACACTACAGTTATAAAAGAAGTGAAAAATTACGTTCCGAACATACAAAATCAAAACAAATTTTATATGTAATTTGTTATATTCTCTAACCGAACATAACGCGTGGGGAGATTAAAACCAATGCAATTTTATTTTGAAATACACTCGTTGTAATCTCGGATGAAAATGCAACTCCATGCTTCGCAGTCGTTGCATTTTCATCCGGGATTATAACTCGTGATTTCATTGAAAAAAAATTGCAATGGTATAATCTGCCCACTTGTTATATTATAACTGAAAATATATCTATAAATATACTGCATAACTCAACGCTCTGTAGATGTACAATCGCACGAAAAATAGAGGCTCCAATTATTATCTGAAACACAATTCATGTTTTTTTAATTGCAAATAAACCTGGAAATAAAAAAAAAGTTTTGCAAGTTTAAAGACAAAATGGCTAAAAATTTGCACATCTAATTTTAATTTTTCACTGAAGATAGTTGATGTTTGTGAAGATGTGCAGTTTTATTTTTTTCATGAACCTTGTAGGTTGATAGTTTGAAGATGTACACGTCGGGTTTATTTTTTTCGATTTTTCAGAAAACATCTTTAAATAAATTAATCATACATTCTGCTCCAATACACATGTACATTTAGATTTATCGGTTATTATTTGCTTAGAATCGACAACACCTTCATGGAAGGAATGCAGTGAGGCGTTGGAGGCTGCAAGGCAAGTTGTGGCTGGACTAGTCGAGTTCATACACCAACACGGAAGCCGGAAACTGCAAGATCCGGTTCACACGCAGCACTCCAAATACAAAATAAGTATGTGCAGAGACCTAACACTGAGGGGTAGCTGTCCAAGAGGGACCAATTGTACATTTGCTCATTCCACAGAAGAGTTGGAAAAGTGAGTATAAATGTTGAACTAATATTCACAATTTTTCTTTTCAGTGATTCTTTTTATCTCAATTTACAACTGCCCAGTAAACATGCTAAAGTAACAAATACACCATATACATATTTATACATGGCACGCCGACTTCGTGGTATGATCATGTTGCGTTCACCCCGTGTCCTCGTGATAGTTCATCGAGACATTATGAAATGCCTGATTCACACTGCCTTGCCACATTTTAGTTTTGTGCCGGAAATATAAATCTTACCACTTAAATCCACAAATATTGATTATTTACCACTTCCTATTTAATTATAATTGAAAAAGACTGATTTATGGATATTACGTAATCATTACATTTAAATATAAAAACACAAGAGCACATGGCATATAACGGACTGATTAAAAATTTCAGCTGCGTGACACACGCTTTACATGAGTTTGCGCAAACCCATTATACCACGAATTCGGCATGCCGATTATAGTAAACGTAGCTTACCAGACCTTGTGTTTACCATTTTCGAGATAATATTCCTGATGTTAATAGAAAATAATTTCAAGTATTCGTCGTGACAATTTTACAACTGATTGATCATTCTTTCAGGTATAGGGCCAAAAATCGTAAATCTATTTTAAGAAACAAAGAACACCGTGTGGACAACACGTCTCCCACGGAGAAGCAATACCCACCCGAAGATTTTTATCCCCTGCCCAACAATACGACAGGTAGTCCAGTGCCGCTACAAACTGTGGTTCCATTGCCAAGGATAGGATATGACGTTTCGTATGCCAATTCCACTTTTCCACCAAACGGTTCCTATCCCACTCCACAGCCCATCTATGCACCCTCTCCGGCGAATTTTCCACACGAAGTGTACACAGCTCCCAGTGTAGTATTAGCGAATGGCGGACAGTACTTTGCTCCCCAACCGGAATTTACAACACAAACTAAGACAGCGTGCGAAATGGTAAGTAATGTAATTGTAGAAACTATACAAGAACATATGTGTTAATGTAGCGTTTTTTGTTTTTTTTTCAACTTGAGTTTTTACTCGACATAAATGTAGTTGGATCGATGAGGCTGTTACTTGTTGAAACTCCATGGTATCATTTAATAAAACACTAACACAGTGTATGATTTCAAATTTATTTTTTTATTTATTTTTTATTAATTTGAAACCATACACTGTGTTAGTGTTTTATTAAATGATAAATGTAGTTCTATTCCTGTTAGTTATTCTCTCCGGTGCAGATTTTTACCTTCATGGTCCAAAGTTTTATTTGGCAAAAAACAACTGTTTTCACCTGGCACTGAATCCATTTCTTCAAACTTTCACAGGAGCTCTTTTGAAAGGTTTCTACAGTGACTTCATTTGAAGAAAGTTATCACCGCACACTTTTAACTTGTCAACTGTAAACCTTTTGTTTGTATTTACTAACAAAGTAGGAAAACAATTGCCAGAGCCTGTTATGACTTGATTTGTAACGTTACGTAATTATTTGAATAATAAAGTTAAGAACTCTGCCGCTGTTGCTCAGATTTCTGTAGGAACCAATTAGCATAAGGTTGGATTAACGAGGTTGCATTGTAGAGTATGTTTGAATAGAAAAGAACCCCAGGCCACGTAACGGTCGCTTGTTGCCAGTGGCGTACACATTTCAAGTACATATACTAGTCAGGACGGCAGAAAATAATATGAACTACAGGCATCCAAACAGTAAATAAATGTGGAAACTATTAGGATGTTATATAATAACATCATAAAAACGATAAAAAGTTGTGTGATACTCAGGATTAACTACTGGCACACCCTATTCGGTATATTAACTAATTATTCAGCTAACGGCATCAAATCAATTTTCATTCGTGTTATTTTTGTTATTAACAATTTTGTATGTGTACTTATAAACTTTTAAATCAGCTGAACTATATAGTGTATTTCTTTTTTTTAGGTAACTAAAAGTCAGCAACAGCCCAAACCACGCTCCACGAAAAGCTTGGCCGAGCTTTATCAGATAAAACAAGAGGTTCTGTCTCAGCTGGAAAAGGTGGTGGGAAAGCATAAGGCCAACGCCATTTCAACTTCGGCTTCTAATTTTGCCAGACAGGAGAGTCAACACGACTTGGAAAGTCCCACTTCTCCTTACAGCTTCTTCGCGAACCACATTAACACGGGCCCGACTTTTGTGCGGTCAGATTCCATTTTGGCCGACGATGATTATGTGCCGTACGATGCCCCGTGCGTTAGTAAATACGGGCCGATATCCAGGATGCATAAAGACAGCGTTGCAATGAATGCCGCGGTTTCTTCTTCGTTCCGTGACGGACCTGGATCAATGGTAAGTAGATTTAATGCTCATTGTACAGAAAAATTTGTCGACTCGAAACTTTAATATGTCTGAGGGGGCTTCTGTTGTTACTAAATTACGCCCACCCCCACACACCTTGTGGGCGGGGCGGGTGGCAAATTTGAAATCTTAAATAGGAACCCCTATTTTTTATCGCAGATTTGGATTCTACGTCGAAAGCTACGTCCGATTTGTCTGAAAAAGTTGTTTCGATTCGCGACAGATGGCGCTGTAACGGGAAGAAATGGTTCAGAAATCAAAAGAATCAAAAAGAGAAACGTGTATCTCTACCTCACTCGTTAGTTACATCGCATTACCTCTGAAAAACTCAAATGTCAAATAATAATGTCTTTGAATTCGATTAACAAGGAACAATTTACTTTATTACACAATGTGTGTAGGGTAGTTCGAAGGACCCGACTTATGTCATCAAATAAAAATTGAACTTAATAATTTACAAGTATATTAATTTAAATAATCACTAAGGAATACAATAATTTATATTACAAAAAAAATATGCCTGTTGTACATTTTGGAGTTGAAGTTGGACCTACTATAGTCTGTCCACGATACACATAGAGTTGTAAAAACGCCCACAATCGCCAACGCATCATTCTTACTGGCCAATTCGAAAAATTGCGGGAAATCCGCACGTCCAAATCACGCAGTACGAATGCAAATGGTTGACGCGATCGTCAGCTGATTGCCTCATTGTATTGTGTTAGCTGTTAGCGTCTGTTTGCGATCGAGTACCTTTCTGCTTGTTTCATTATAATGGCTCTATCTCCATCAAAACGTCGCCGTGCGAAGCATTTTTCATTGTCCACCAAGGAATCTATACTTAATATTTTTAAGGTGTGTCAGGAAAATTATCCTGAATGCACCAAAGTTAATTTCTAAATGTACTGGTTCCATGGGCTATATTAACATATTTGTAGGTGTTTGTGTGGCCAGAGTTTATAACATACTCAGGGAACATCAATCGGCAAATAAATTTCAGCCTCCTAAAAACGTTCTACGAAACAATATACTAAGCAACGTGCAGAGCACGACCGAGACAAAAACTGAACTTTTACAGTTTGGACTGTTCCTAACAGGTGGCGCCACTAGCTCTGTTTAAATCAATTTACATAGTGTAAATCAGACTTTTGCTCAGAACAAATAGCGATTGTGGGCGTTTTTACAACTCTATGTGTAGCGTGGACAGACTATAGCTCTTCATTTCCGCGAGGGTGGCTGCGTGGGGGTTGTGGAACCACTTTATTTTCCTTGCTACCGAGGTGGTGAGAGTATTGAGATGACCCTCCCCTCAAAAAGCTTGTTGCTGGAATCCAGCCAGATGTTGACCATAATTGAGCTTTCTCGAACCGGACGAATAACACTACCCAACAATGCACTTTATACACTCATAAGTTGCCCCGTTGTTAATTTGGGTGCGAGACGAATTTGTGAAAGATTTTGATGCGCACAATGAACAATAGAGTCCCGTTCCGAAGAAATTAAAAGTGTCGTAAATTGAAATCGGATATTAGCAGTGACATTATGGAATTTACTTAATTATGTATTAATATTATTTAATAATGCAGTGGCTTATGGCCAACAATGTGAAAATAGAAGTGCTAACCTTACAAGAGAAAATTTAATTGGTTGTTATTCATGGATAATCTGGCAGGAATCTTGATAATACTGAAAAAAAAAGTGTAAATTTTGTTGGATATGCCAATAAAGGTCTTGATAATACTGTGAACCTGTATGCTCAGCGTTTTCTGGAAAGGCCGCGATCACGCACTTTGTTATCCCGTATTATCAAACAATTTACTGCGGAAGGAAGTGTTCAACCTAAAAATAGGATCCATCGAAGATAATGCAATTGCTGTATTAGCCGCAGTGGCTTATAATCCCCACTTTAGTACACGAGAAATAATAAATGAGTGAGGTAGAGATACGTGTTTCTCTGTTGTTTGATTCTTTTGATTTCAGTTTCATTTCTTGTGATTACAGCGCCATCTGTCGTGAATCGAACATTTTTTTTCGGGAAAATCGTACATAGCTTTTAACGTAGAGTCCGAATCTGTGATAAAAAAAATTGGGGTTCCTATTTAATATTTCAAATTTGCTGCCCGCAAATGGGCGTTATTTAGTACTGACTAATCGGTGTAACTATCTTTGACCTTGATATTACTTTTCAAGGTTATTTGAAGGTTTTTTTTTTAATGGGAACCCCTATTTTTGACACTGGATTCGAAAAGAGCGGAAAATTTTACCTCTGAAATGATATTTTGAAGAAACAACGATGTGGACGTAGTAAGTTCTGTTTCCTTTGGGGTGCTTGATTAAAGTGAGTAACCTTTCCTCTTACTATCGTTCCGATTTTAACTTTAACCACGAAGCAAATGTTTGAAGTTGCCTCCATTTGCTTCAAGGCACAAAGTTAAACGCCTTTGAAAATGGCGTACGGTGTTGTTCAAAGTCAGCCTGGGAATTGCTGCGCATGCTTCTGGATCTGGATCTGGATTATTCCGATAGAAGGGCAGAGATGTCCGCTGCACGTAGGCCTCAATGGGCCCTTCGTACGTCCTCCCATCTGAGTCCTCACTTCCCGGTGTCGTTCCTGCGCATGCTTGACGAATATCGTTTTGCATGTCGGCTCTAGTTGTGGGTCGTTGTTGAAACATAAAATAGCCCCACAAATAAAAGTCTGGAGATGTGACATCAGGTGAGCAAGGAGGCCAGTTAACTGGACCTCCTCATCCGATCCATCTCTCATTATAATTTTCATTTAAAAGGTCCCGTACGATCAGTGCGAAATGTGGTGCTGCAACTCTTCAAAATATCATTGCAGACGTAAAATTTTCCGCTCTTTTCGAATGCGGTGTCAAAAATAGGGGTTCCCATTAAAAAATAAACACTCTGACCTTCATATAACCTTGAAAAGTAGTCTCAGGGTCAAAGCCACTTACACAGATAGGTGACCTCCATTATCTTTAATTACCTTTATCTGAACCACTTTTCCGTATCTGTCTTAGGTACAACATTGGGTGCATAGATTAAAATGGCCCACCTGGTATACAGGGTGGCCGATTTATTTGAAAACATTGAAATATCTTGAAACTACGCATTGGATCAAAAAAAGGTCTGAATAAAATTTGTTCACTTGAAATAGGGTAATCCAATGATATCACAGTTGACCCCACCCCCACACCCTGGGGTGGGGGTGTAGGCAACTTTAACATCTTAAATTAGTAATAATAATAATAAATTTATTCACAACCTACATTACAAATAAACTTCATTTTTCAACCTCTAATAGTCACTTGGGGTGCGATTCACCCCAGCAACCTTTTTTGGCGTCAAATACGGCCCTGAAAATGAAAGTAAACAGAAAATGTTACTCCATCTACAGATAGTTCGAACCTTCTACTGTGGACTCGGATAGATATTATTTGAGCTCACGCGTCGGTGTTACTGTGGCAGCCATTCGAGTCGGTTTGTGAAAATTGTGATGTGAACACAACCCCGTGTGATTATTGTGTCAAATTTTTTTTCCATTTCTTTCTGTGGATTGTCCCGAGATTGGCGAAACAAAAGCTCTGCGATATTTGTTCAAGAAGAAGCGACAAAAAGATGCACATGAAATGTCCCAGTTGCGAGAGGTTGATGTGCGACTTACATCGCACTTATACAGGGTGGTCCATCTCAGAGGTAACAAACGACTTTGAGTAACGCGGCATTTTTGAAAAAAATCGCTGAGACATGTCGATTTTTGTTTCGAGGGGGACTACTTTTGATGACATTTGTATCAGAGATTTACCAATACGCCACGGAGTCTTTGCAGGTTTCGAAAACTATTCACATATTCTTGTAACTGGGGGTTCAAAACGTATTCCGGTTTTTTTTTTTCCTTTTTTTGTCAATTTAACATTAACTGACCGAAGTTCAAAGGCATGGGGTGTACCAATTTTTCAAAAAGCTCTTCAATGATGTGAAACTTACCCTATTGAGGTGAAAATGGAGGTTGCTTCGAAAACTCTATTTTATAGCAAATCCTGGCTTAAAATTGCGTTTTCCAATAACGATTTTGAAACAACTTCCATTTTCACCCCAATGGGTTAGGGGTGGATCGAGTTTCGTAATTTCGTATTGTTGAATAGCTTTTTGAAAAATTAAACATGTGTTTTTCTTTTTTCGATCTGATATATTTACAAAAATCAGGTTTCTCGCTATTAAAGCACCACGAAACAAAAAAAAATGTTTCAGATAAATGTTTCTTTTTTTATGGTGAATCCGAATCTGCAATAAAAAATGAGGGTTCCCATTTAAGATTTCAAAGTTGCCCCCCCCCCACACTAGAGATAGGGGGTGGAGGGTTGCCTTTGATATCATTCCAGGCGAAACAAATTTTATTTAGAACTTTTTTTGATCCAATGCATAGTTTTCGAGATATTTCAATGTCTTCAGATAAATCGGCCACCCTGTATATATTCACCCGAAGATAAGAATAATTGTGTTGGCTGACTCCTTTATTAAAAGTTGTGGAAAACTTATAACAGCATCTAATTTTTGCTTTTTAGGTAAGAAGACCTGTTTCTGCTGCAAGTCCAGTAACACCGTGGTTTTATGGACCACAACCTACCATGGCAGCGGGACATCCAATGATGGGACCTCCTGGTCCAAATATCAATGATGGATATATAGCCATTGGTAATGCATCACTGTTACATTAAATAATGTCTTAGTTTGTACAAAACAAATGACAAACTTATCTGCCCATAACCCACTTGGACAAGGCAAATAATTCAGAGACACACTAGGTACTGTCCTGTGTACTAAGTAACTCACATTTAAAGATAGAGGAAAGCTTACAAATTCCGCATAGAAGTGTAAAATTGTGGACTTCACATTTATTGTAAGCCTGTCACTGATTCCGGCCAATTTAGGGCGTATCAGGAAAGCCTTACAGATTACACTGGTCTCTAGGACAGGTAGATGAGTTAAGTCAAAATATATAAAGTGTTACTAATTGCACAATTAGTGTTATAATCTATGGATATATTTTGGGAAAATGTTGCTAAAGAACAAATGCCTGTATAAATCCTATTTTAAATGTTCTTGACATAACCAAGCGCTGATATTATATATTATATAATAATTGTCTCATAAGCCTTGCCATGTACAGTCAGAGAAAATACAAATGCGAAACCCGCTCGGCGAGGGAATGCTGCCGCATGTCGGTGCTTAGTTCGGTCAAAACCAGTCAGTCCCTGCTTAAAATCCATTTATGAGGTAATAAAAGGGTATCCTGATATAAGATGGTCAAAATGCCACCCGACACGGATTTTTAAATAAATATGAAAATATCATTAGTTGTGACCTTAACCAAAGTAGTCGTAAGCCGTATATGAAAAAAACCTCGACATGACCCGGGAAGCCCCAAAATAAGATTTTTTCAAATATAATTCTTTTAACCACAAAAAAAAATCAGAAAAAATCACATATATTATTGATCAAAATACCAAATTAGATGAATTTTTCAAGGTCATTTTATATTCTTATAAATTTATCAACAATTGAAATAAATTTAGGATAGATTGAAATATATAGGGTTATTCACGCTATATGGCACGGAATATTGTGGCCAAAATACGTGGCTTTCAAAAAGTTTAACTTTTAGGATATATAGGGGTCTATTATGGTTACTCTTTAAAATTAATTTCATATTATACAGGGTGTTCCAAACGCCCTAAAATATCGGATTATCGGATTAAAATCAAAATCTTCGATTTTATTGCAAAAATGTTGTGTTTAAGGTCCAAAACCATGAATTCTATGGTCCAAATTTGAGATTTTACATGACATTGCTAGATTATAATCCAAATTTTTGATTTTAGGACTCAAATTCTGCATTTAAGGGTCAAAAACTTGGATTTTATGTTCCAAATGCCAGATTTTAAATGCAATTAAACAATTGAATACAAATATTGGATTTTGGGTCTCAAGTTCTGCGTTTAAGGACCAGAAACTTGGATTTAAAGTTTCAATTCAAATTAGAGATTTTACATATAATTATCAAATTAAAATCCAAACTTTGGATTTTTCAACACAAAGTTTGCGTTTAAAAACCATGGATTCTATGGTCCAAATTCGAGATGTTTATTGAAATTCTTATATTAGAATCCAAGTTTTGAATTTTAAGTCTTAGACTTGGATTGATTATTTTAAATTTCGGATTTTACATTTAATTATCAAATTAAAATCCTAATTTTTAATTTTTGGTCACAAATTATGCGTCAAATTATCCAAAACCGTGGTTCAAATTGGAGAATTTTCATGAAATTCTTGGATTAGAATCCAGAATCAGTACAAAGTATTGTACTCAGCAAATAGATTTTTTTTAGATTTTTGACCTGTATATTCGATTTTTTTTGTCAAAATATTTTATCTTTGAATTTTTGATTTTTTAAAAATATTCTAAATATTCTTTATTTTGACCTAAATTTTCAATTTAATTCTTTGGTCGGCATTTTTTATTTTTTGGGCCGAAATTTTAATTCTAGTTCCAAATTTTTGATTTGATTTTGATTAAAATATCTATAACCTGAATTATTGATTTATATGCGAGATTTTAAAAAAAAAATTCCGGTATTTTCGAGTTTTGTTTGTTGAAATTTTCGATTTTTTAGCCTGCATTTGTTATCTTTAGGGCCAAATTTTCTATGCAATGTCTAAATTTTCGACTTTCTGGCCTACATTACAAATTTGTATTATTATTTTTTTAATCTTTTGACCTAAATTTTTCTATACTAACTTCTCAATTTTATTGTCAAAATTTTCGATTTTTTGATCCGCATTTTTGATTTTTCGTTTAGTCTGCGTTTATTATCTTTAGGTCCGAGTTTTCGATGTTTTGTCTAAATTTTCGACTTTTGCCCTAAAATTTTCTTTATTTGCCTGTTCAAATTTTTCTTTCCTTGATCCACCATTTTTATTTTTATGCCAGAATTTTAGATATTTGATCTAAATTTTGTATCGAATATTTTAAATTTAAAGTTTGTTTTTTGTCCAATATTTTAGATTTTTTAAATTGGATTATTGATTTCATTTCGTGATTTTTTTTTTGGCTATTATTTTCGAATTTCTGATCAGAAACTTATTTTTGGCAAATTATTTTGCTTCTACCTAAGTTTTTAATTTTTTGTCTGCGTTTTTTATTTTTAGATCAGGATTCTTGATTCTTGGGCCCATATTTTACATTTCTGTATTTTCTATTTTTTTGTTCCAATTCTTCTTATTTTTCATTATTTTGACCAAAATATTCGATTGGTTTGTAGAAATTTTTGATTTTTTGTCTGCATATGCCTGAGTTTTTGAAGTTTTGTCTAAATTTTCACCTTTTTGTATTTTCGATTGTTTTGGTTTCAATTTTAGTCGACTTAAATTTTCGATTCGTTTGTTAAAAATCTTGATTTTTGGTCTACCACTTTGATTTTTGGGTACGAATTTTAGATTTTAGGTCTTAATTTTTTATATTTTTGTCCCATATTTTAGAGAGAGAGAGAGACAATCTTTATTCAGACAATAAAAACATAAATTAACAAAAGTAGAGTAATTCGAAATATACAAAATGAGGTTGTTAGTCTGTCTGGGCTATCGACCGAAGGTCTTTCTGCCCATATTTTAGATTTTCTTAACTTTTAATTCGAAATTCGAATTTCTCGTTGGAACTTATTCTAAGCTAAAAAGAGTTATTTTTGGGGCTGAAAACGCTAAATGATTTTTCTTTTGCTTGTATTTTCAAGTTTTTTTGGTTTGCATTTTTATTTTTAGACCAGGATTTTTTATTCCAAATTTTTGATTTTTTGGCCAAAATATTCGATTGGTCTAGGAAGATAAATGGTTGTTTGTTTCTTCAAAAAAAGGGGGGGGGGGTATTATATAAGTGGCTCTACCATCAACATGTTCCACGAGCCGCCACTGGTAAAGATATAAGGTATTTTAAATAAAAAAAAAGAATCTAAACTCAACATAAACATACTGTTACTCTATTATTAATTTGATAAAATTTTGCTGCTCAATTGTTGATAAATATATAGAAAATATCGTAAAAAGATTATTATTATTCAAATTTTTCAAGATGACGCACCAAACATTGAAAGAACATTGACTAAATAAAATTTTCTGTCACTTGATCGGTTCGGTGCGAAAAAAAATGGTTAAACCTAATAAAAACATGAATACCCTAAATAACCTTTTATTTGGGTAAAAAATATATGTGAATTTTTCAGATTATTATAATCATTTTTAGTGGTTAAAAAATAGAATCTTATTTTTCGAGGGTTTCAAAGTCAAATCTTGGTTAAAAATGGGATTATTTACACGAAACTGAAATAAAATTATTAATACCAAAATATTACCAATAATTTTTAATAAAATTACTCTTCAATTGACAAATATATAAAAAATATCAATATAACGTAAAAATTTGAGTTGTTCAAATTTTTGAAGATGACGCACCAAAAATTGGAACATGAAAAAAAACACAGATATGGAGTCCGTCACTCGATCACTTAGGGGCGAGAAGGGAACTAGGCTTGTAAATTTTATTACCTCGTAATTCTATTTTAAGCAAGGACTGACCGGTTTCGACCGAACCAAGCACCGACATGCGGCAGCATTCCCTCGGCGAGCAAGTTTCGCATTTGTATTTTCTCTGACTGTACAAGGACAATGTGGTTATTACGGTTGTAAACCGTATTACGGTTGTGAGTTGTACACTCACACAATCAGATTTATTTTTGTAGAATGAGCTTATCGGTACTTTTTTCTTAGCACATTCACAGCACGGGTTAATTACATCCTTTAATTTTAATATAAGAATGAATGAATTATTTAATCATAATAAATGCCTTTTCAGGACCTCCACAGTCAGTTTACATCTCCAGGTTCCAGAAGGATCAGTCTAAGGAATTAATCGCAGAGTCGCAACGTGTTCAGTTACAACTGAGAAATCTGGAGAAACAGTTGAACGATTTAAAACTGGCAACGCAGGGTGTTCCGGCTTTGAGTGAGAGGGAGCGTCTGACGCAAGAACTTCAGTTGATAGAGCAAGGTATACAAGAGAAACACAAGGAAGTATGTTTGGTAGGTAACAAATATCTTCATATTTATACATTTTTTTTTTAAATTTTCATATTTGATAACTAAACAATGCAGTTCAGTACAAACCCATTATTTCTGATTTCTGTGAAGAAACTGTTTATAAATATTACTAACCAAAATTCCAACAATTTTTTTTGTTCTGAAAAATATTTAACATTTGCTATTTATTTCAGAACCACATACTAACACTGAATCCGAACATGGGCAAATTCACGACGGACGACGCGATGTACGAGCAAGACATAGCGAACGACATACGCCAGCTGGAACTGAGATGGCAAGAGGAACTGGAGGAGCAGGAAAAGAGGTGGAGCAGCGAGGAGGATAAGTAGGATATAAACCCAATGGGTTCGTTTTCTTAACTTGTTAATTTTCATTCTGTTGCGTGCGTACATACCTGTATGCACGCGGATATCTGTAAGGGATAATTTTTCAGAAGTATCTAATCTACTCCTTCAAGAAAACAACGCGGTGTTTCACGATGCATTTTAATTTGATTTGCATCAACGTTTTCAACTGAATGGTGCTATATATAAGGAGAAAGGTATTGTGCTATGAAATGAAAAGAAAAATATTAAGTACATATTTTTTAATGGTTTAATTTTCCATGTCGCAGAAGTAAAAATAAAGAAATTATTATCTTGCTCTGGAATGACGAATTGTGTTAGTTTATCATTTTTATGTCACAATATTCATTTGTGATATAACATTCTTATTATTTTTATAGCACAGTTTTCATTTGTAATATGACTATAAGATTACAGTGACGAGAAGACTATTATACACCACTAAAATAGTTCAATCTGGTGACTAATATTAAAATCTAATCAATTTCATCATATAGTGTGTGGTAAAAGTATGAACCATGAGAGACCACTAGAAAAAATAAAGACGAATAAAAAAAAATTATCTCTATTTCAACCAATCACAGATCACATTGGTGCAATTTTTTCTCGACTGTAAATGAAAAATCCAGTATAGTTATAAATAAAGATTGTGATACAAATATAATAATAATGTTATATCACAATTTTTTCTGCAAATTAATCAATATTGTGATATAAAAATGTAGCTTCAATTTTGATCGCTTTAGTCAAGGCAATGTTGGTTTTATTCAACCAACTGTATCTCTAGTGATTTACATGCTAAGTAATTGTAATAAAGAATTCTATAAATTAGGTTTTTAAAAATTTAATGGGAACCGAGTCTAATTTTCATCTCCACAATTATAATTCTCATCATGCTTAACCACTTCGCGCCCATGCTGCTTTCATTGGGTTATAGCGTAATCCCAGGTTTATTGAAAAATTACTTTTTTGTTGTTGTTACGGTTTTCTACGAAATATTATTCCACTTTCATAAAGTTATTTATGCAAAAAAATATGAAAAAATATTCCATAGATGGCGCTAAAGTGGTAATTTTTTTTTTATTTGTAAAATATTTTTTTTTCTGACCTGGGCGTGAAGAGGTTAAAAGTTCTTTTGACTACACTGCAAAATGTGTATGTAATTGCTTTGCTTAGGTTTCAATATTCTTATTAAGTTTAATACCCTACAATTACTAAATTCCAGTGCAAGTACTTAATTGGTCAATTTATGTTTATTTCGGAGCAGGCTTTTTAAATTAAGCTCCTACAATTTCTAAATTCCGGTGCAAGTACTTAATTGATCAATTTTCGTTTATTTTCGAACGAGCTTTTTAAATTAAGCGATTATTTTTCTTTCTTTCATAGTACGATTACCGATTGTTTATTGATTTCAGGGAGTGAATATTTATCTTATCGAGATATGTATGTGAAAGTGCATTTGAAATTTTATGAATTCGACAATGGAATTTATGCGATGAGGGGAAAAAAGGAATAGTGAGAAAATATTCATTCATTACTTCCAGTTTTATTGGAATCCTGGGCTAATGTTATACATCAAAGGGCCTTAGGTTTAATCTTGGTGGGCATATCTAAATGTCTGTCTTTACATAATCATACTGTGTGTGATTGGTATATCAATGTTATCAGTTGATCTAAAATGGGAGCCGCCTCGCGGGCTGCCTAAGTTGACGTTTAGTTTTTATATGAATTTTTATTGCTCCCCGAATTTTAAAATATATAGGTCGAGCAGGCGACCCGCGACGACGGCACATTTGAATATTGTAAGCATTTGTTTGAAAATGCATGTTTTTTAAATTGAGATTTAGCATAAGAAATATATTTATTTACTTTATATTTATTTCATATATATCTTTACAAGCTACGAGGTATAGTCAGCACTTATTGCAAATAATCAATAATCTAGAGAACTATATAAAATTATGTGTTTTGTATGTCCGATTGTAAATTGTTTCATGCGATTTTGGAACGTTAATGTTTTTTTATGTTGACGAACAGGTTGAATATTCATATGTTTCATCTTTATTACATTTATGCAAGTGATTTATCGATTTTGGAATTTCAGGCTATATTTCGTCTTCATTACATTTATGCAAGTGATTTATTAAAAAAAAAAAATTGATAATTAAAATAATTTCATTGTAGGTTAGGAATGGTAAGCCTAGCTAATTAATAATTAATTGTCTAACTGAGTACCCATACTAAAATTCAGATGTACGTAATTGTTCCTTTTTATTTTCTTGTTTACTTGTTTCTCAACACAATTTGTAGTGAAAATCTCATGTAAAGGTTGAAAGACTTCTGGTCAATTGCCTGTTGAGGTCATTTGTAAAAGTCGTCTCATGTAAATTGATTTAAACAGTTCTTGAAATGTTGCTCTTTTTTGCAACCAATTCTAAGCCAGAATTTTATTTAATTGAAGTATGAACTGTATTCGTGTCAGTAATTTCTTATCACTCAATTGATCATTAAATCACATAAATTATATATGTGTTAATTGAAGCGGCAAATTCCCAGATATTGTACCACTCGAACGCATGCGCGAAATTTGCGAATCCGGTTTCGTTTTATCTACTCACACATGCACAGGCACTAGTGCTCGCTGAAACTACTAGTTGGCCCAAAAAGGGGGGAACCTTAACATAACCCCAACCTAAGCGTAAGCGCCTATCATCAAAACACTGCGTGTGGGTAAAATGAAACTGGTCGAGTGGCACTGGAATCGCGAGATTGGCGCCTGCGCATTTGTGTGTGGTACAATATCTGGGTTCTAGCCATTTAATGTGATGGAAAAGAAGCAGAGGGACCATTGTTGTGTCTTCCATTTGCAATCCATGCATTGAGCAGTCGACATTATAATTTATAATTGAAATTGGTTTGTTTATGTTCATGTTAATTGATACTATGAGAGTTCATTTTGTTTTGCCAAATATGAAACTACAGGCATGTTTTCACTTAAATAAGTATTCTCGATTTTTCAATTACCCTTTCCGGATTATAATCAAATTTTATTATTTAATAAAACACTAACACAGTGTATGGTTTCAAATTAATTTTATTTTTCTACAACAATTGTTTCACCACACAGTGGCTTCATCAGGTGGATGAAAAATTATGGGTTTACATTTTATTAGAGTATCTTCATTAGTGCAGGCCTAAGATTTCTCCCTTACTGATATCTCATCTTCAATTCTTTAACGGCCGTACTAATAGTCGCGGATTGATCGGGGATTGAGGATTAATTTTAAATATTAGGTTAGGTTACTACTCATTTTGAATATAGCACCAACACCCTTTTAGTAATATTGTAATGTCACTAAAAATATTACCAAATCCTGGTTTCATTCTCGAATTCGTCGATCTTACCTGAATCCGTGACTATTGGATACGATTATAAATATCGACTAATCCAGGATTCTACAATCCGCGATTAATCCGAGGATTGAACATTGTCTATTAGTACGGCCGTAAATGACTTATCATTGTTTAAGGCAAGACATAATCCATCTGAGTTAAGTTCATATCTAGACCATTTTTTTCTACAGCATTCAGCCCAGTCTTTCCATCTACTGAAAAATACATGAAAAATATCTACCTCATGACTCGAACTAATTCAAATTGACTCGCAGGCTTTCCAAATAACTCATCTGGCATCTGTTTGCCTTAAGCGTGAGATCTGCTTACTCTGGAGTCTTGTAGAACACTACCTGAAAGTGGGGGTTAAATCAGGAATGGGAGATATAGACCGCAGAATGGAGGGTGCGAATCAAAGTGATGCAGAGGAGTATTCCACCTCTTGACAATAATTTTGAACACTAATATACCGATGTTCCTCATCTGCTGTAGTGAGTTTTACCGTTTCAAGATTCATTCTTGATCCTGCAGCTTGTCTCCAATACGGACAAAAACAAAACAGACAAAAATCACTCTTGACTTTTGCAAATGATAAGAATTGTTTTTCCCACGATGATTTGTAATCCATGGGTCAAAAGTCCCGGGCCTAAGTAGTAACAAAAAAAAAGACCTTTATTGGCATATTCCAAACTATTTACAACCTCAAAAAAAAAACTATACTACTACCCCTAAGTAGTAACAACATTTTTTTTTGCGAAAATTGTTCTTTATTCATCAATATAGTCTCCTTTTGTGGCGATGCAATCATTCCAACACTTTTCTAACTTCTCGATGGCACCCTTGTAGAACAATTTATCTTTGGCCTCAAAATATGTGGCAGTTTTTGCGGTGACTTCCTCGTCTTGCCACGGAGCATATTTTTTGAGTTCGGAAAAGAGGTGGTAATCGCTTGGGGCCAGATCTGGACTATATGATAGGTGAGGAAGCAATTCAAAGCCCAATTCATACATTTTCGCCAACGTTTTCAGTGACTTTCAACATGGAAACAAGATTTTTTTCTTCACCAAATTGGTGACGCAAATTTAATGGTGACGCCGGTCTTACGCACCGGGGTTTTCAACTGAAGATTTTTCGAAACGTGTTCCTAATAGTTCATGTTTTTTTTGAATTTATGCTCTTTGACAATAAAACAAAGATATTTAATCAATTTAAGCTATGCAATGCGGCAGCTACTCGAAATTGCAACAAAAAACAATAACGGAGAATAAAGTTATTCACCACACCCGGTCTCACAGACCGCCATTGGCGGGTTAAAACGCTCCAATAACCCAATATAATAGTCGCTGCTGATTGTTTTTCCACGTTGAGGTAGTCAATACAAATTATATCTACCTTGCCGGCTGATTGTTGCGTTTTTGGTCGCTTCGGACGGCTTTCACCAGCTGCTTCCCACTCAGCTGATTGTCAATTTGAATCTGGAGTGGAGGCATGTTTCATCCATTGTGATGTACCAATGCCAAAACTCAGGCTTATTTCACGTAAACATGTCCAAACAGCGCTCTGAATCATCAATTCGTTTTTATTCTGATGCGAGTAAACGCGGCTTTTTCATACCCAAATGTTCGTGTATAATAGTGGAAAGACTACCCTTTGATAACTTCAGGGTGTTAGCTATCTCTTGCAACTTCACGTTGCGATTGCCCATAATGATTTCCAGGGTTTTTCCTATGTTTTCAGGATTGAAGGCCTCATTTGGACGTTAAAATTGAGATTTTAACTTTTCACGGAAAGATATAAATTAGTTTTTTTGCCTCCTGTCAAATTATAAATGTGAGATAGGCGGTATTGCCACTTCACCGACAATAAAATTTTCTTCATCATCTATATCTCTATAGTTGACTTCATTTTGTTCAAATCCATCCTTTCATTGCAACTCCCTATATATATTTTTAGTTTCTCCATCTCTGAAATGCTTGCAATACGGACAATAATTGTAGTGCCCTTCTATGTCTAAAAAGTAGCAATGGTAGCCACAGATGATGATGATGATGATGATGATTATTATTATTATTATTATTATCACCACTATTGTTATTATTACTAAACATGAGAGATGAACAGGTGAAGAAAACAAGGAACAATTATACTATCTCATTCATCAGTGAGCAAGGTCAACTAGGTCATGTCCATTCATGAAAAAGTTGAACTATAATTGAACATTGGTTTGTCTGTCCGGAATGACTGATTGAATAAATAATACGTTGTATCTAGAATTTATAACTATTTCAAGATCCATATACATATAAAATCTTTTAGAAGCTTTATCAAACGCACAAAATATTTCAATAGAATTCCCAAAGTGTCATGAAACAATTTATTGCCAAACATATTCAATCAATAACCTATAAAGTCATATTTAACCAAATAACGTTAATCATGTGTTTTGAGTAAATTAATTTGATCGTGCTACAATTTATATAATTGAATTAATACCAAATTAGATGTGCCTAAATTTATAAACCCGTTATATTTCTTATGGTATTCAATTGATTTAACGAAAATTATATATTAAGTACGTACTACGTGTATATTTAAGAGACCATTAAATCGTATTTATTGAAAAAAAGAAAGGTATATAAATTTTAGATGAAAATTGTTTATGTTTGTTAATTAATGTAATATTATATATGTAAATATTTGGATATTTTATCGACGATAAATTGAATATGTGTAAAATCATGCATATACAGGGTGTGCATAAAGTAACAAATAACGTTTGTTCGTGTGGTTTCGGTGAAAAAATATGGCACTATAATTGTATGTGGATGCATTTATTTTCTTTATATTTGGTTTGTTTCATTACATGTTAAATGAGAATGTATACATTACTTTTCTTACTTAAATTGCATGTGGAAGTTTTTCAAAAACTTTTTTCATCATCTCCCCAGCGATCGGTCAATCACTCGACCGCTTAAAATACTTTTAAAAGAAGAAAACCTGTCACTGCGGATCTTGCCTTACATGCTATGTTTCCAAATGTTGAAATTATAATAATTTGTTTATAAAAAAATATATAAACCATTCTCAAATCTTTCACATTTTAGAGCTGGCATGGACGTGCATCCCCGGCAAAAAAAAATCTGTCACTTCATCTTGGGCTTTTTGGAATCAATTGCTACCAGGTCTTATCCAAAATCCATCAAAGGAACATCACCAAATTTGGTACAAAAACTGAGAATTTAATGTTCTTTGGAAATCATTTGAAATCCAAAAATAGACCATTCTTTGTTTGCTCAAAATTCCTTTGTGAGAACATGAGCATGTATGGCCCTTCTGTGTTTCACTTTCTTGCCATTCTTGATTTCTATAGTTTAAATTTTGGAGGTATTATTAATGTTTAATGCAGTTTTCAAAAAAAGATCATCCAAAAATAAAAAAGCACAGGATAGGATGTATTAATAATAGTAGTAACGTTTATCAAGCTATATCATATATTTTTAGAGTTATATTACTAGTATTATTATTTAAATAATGTTGAAAATTTAATAATCACCAAAAACCAAAATAATAAAATACCAATGAATTAGTAATAATAATAAATATTAATTACCATAAAATGTAAGAAACAAACAAACAAGGACGCGAATTACCTCAGCTGTCCAAAGAAAATGGCTTTAATTGAAATTTTTTAAATTTGTTGGTTTTGAAAAGTGAAAAGTGCTAAATTATCAAAATACAACTAAACATGTTAACCAATTATTTCTTCCTTTATGTACACTCCGTATGTACACATTGTTAAGTGTGTATTTATATGACAATTATATCTTTATAATTTATTTTTAAACAAGATTATATTTACGATTAAAGTGCTTGTAATTTAAGAATAGTTTTTATTAAAGGAAATTATAGGCTGTAAGGCTATTAGTTCTGATATAGAATAATTTTTATAAAACTTGTTTCGGTGAATTAAAAAAAAAACATTGTAATACCACCTCGAGCGGTAGTTTATGTATAATACACTAGATCAAAACAAACTTTTTATCAGAGTCACCATTGGAAACAGAAAACATTATAGTTATATCCTAGTAATCTAAAACTTAAAAGTTTTCTTTATACAAAGGTGCCTATGGTAGAAAATTTATTTCGACATATTGTAGTTTAATGTAACGTTTACATTTTTAATACAGTGATTGATATGAATCTGCATTGTTTTCACGTTTATCGGCCATAATAACATTGCTTTTTACTATACATTTATAACTCATATAGCTTTCCATAAATAAAAAGCATCAATAGTGATCGTTATACTCAAAGATGCATATGGTTGAAATAATGAGAGCTGGCTTATGGGGATAAAGTTGTAATTTTGTAATGTTGATAAAAATATTTTGGGTAAATCCCGCTTTTATTTTCACTAGTTACATAAACAGCATACATCTAAAATTGTACAAATCGACATTTTTGCGGCATCTGGTAGAGTATTTCGCAAGCTATCCGATGGTGGACGTAGTTCATTTAAAAACAGATCGGCAAATATAAGTTGGCCAGACGCGCAGAGAGCAAGCGAAAGCTCTCTCTCTACAGCTGGCCGAGTACAGTCTCTGTAATAAGCAAGCACATATTCTTCGCGTGCGCTATTCATTTACAACTCTATCTGGCGCTGTCACTTTTGAAAATGAATGTACCAGGCGCACAAACTCTTCACGGAATCTATCGAGAGCGCCCTTCGAAGGTTCCGCCCACAATTTTGCCACTGCGCAACGGCAAGTTACGTTTGCCGTCCTGTACAAAGTTACAACACTTTAAATTCTATTTATTTTATTGTTTATTGCTACATTGTTTATATCCAATTGCTTTTCTTTGTTTTTTCTTAATACAAGTAAACGGACTAAATGATTAATCAGTTATCTATGAGAAGTAATAAAAATAATTGTGAAAATAGAAGTTGTAACGGTTGCCAAGATAAACAGTTTTTCGAATTTCTCAAAACATCATTTTTGGACAAATGCTGTTTATGAAATCAACGCCTCAATTATTTTCTAACAGTTGTTGAAATATCACTACTTTTATTGGTTTTTAAATAATAACTAATTGCCTGAACACAGACTTGCGTTCCTTTTTTTATTTCATACCAGGAGCGGCTCGTGAGAGTTTGCTAGAGGAGGCTTCGAAAGAATACTTCTTTCCTTTATAAGTTGTTATAGACCTGTAAACATCTCTCTCTTAGCCTTTTCTAAGAGAGTTCACGAATCACTACTGTTTTATATTTCAACGAGGGCTTGAAATCGGTAATTGTTTTTAATATTGTTTATGCTGGAGGCTTCTACTTCGTTATACATAAACATAAACAAAGTTAAAAGTATTTTATTATAATTGTTTTTAAGAAAGTGCGACCAAAAACAAGAAACAATTCACCAGCTCTTATCGGGAAAATAATATTTTATAACTTAAAAACCCCACAGTTCGTATATGACTCATAAGCTATCTCTTTTGATTTTAACTATCGTTAATAGTTGTCGATGCACAGCTTTTAAGTTCATTAATGTTAATGAATCTAACCTAATCTGTACTCTGTCAAAAATTTATGGGTGGTACGGTGATTGCAATATTAGCTTTGGGCTGTGTATATTGTACTTTTTTTTAGATATTTTTTTAATCCATGTATGTTTGCCTTTTTAGTCAGTTATTTACTTAATTTCTGGCAATCATGTTAACATTTATATAGGTCATGTTGCACATGTAATTAATATTATGATATTTCTACTGATTATATTAATCACATTTGTATATTTGGGTGGAAGTATATAAATTATATCGATAATAAACATTGTAGTTCTGTTGTTTCTTTTGTCGTTAAATTCCCTTTCCTGGTAAGTATCAAATTAAACTGGGTTTAGAGGTAGTATGGATAATTTAATTCAGAATTAACTCCGGGCCCCGCGTCTAGAGGGGCCCGACTTGATAGACTTTTTGCGGTACGATTCCACAGCCGGTGTAAATTAATAATACTAATAATAATAAATTGTCTTTATTGTTACAAACACAATACATAAAATAATATATTTGTTGAGATCAACTAATGCTGCTCTTCCACTTAACCTATGAGAAAAGCCAATATACATTACAATTAGTTCATACTGAATGTAGTATTTGTTAGCGGGGTCTTACTTTGCACACCTTTTGCATTTTTTAGTTGATTATTATTTGGCTTGTGCCTCCGATACAATATTGTATTTTTTCCAGATTTTTCCAATCCACTGAGAAAAATTACTTAAATTGTTTTGTTTTTGAATTAAGCCAAAAAAACTGAAAAAACTGATTTTTGTTTTTTTATTATATCATCGTTATTTGAGGTGACATTTAAAAATGGTAAAGACGTTCTTATAGCACTTTTTTATTATCTAATAGATGGCATAAGATTTTTACTTGTAACTTGTTTCGTTTCTTTTGAACCATCATCAACTTGCTTATTTCTTATGGACGCCATATTTGATTTTTATGACATCTCAATGCTCATTTTTTTGTGATGACAACAATATAACACAACATACATTTAATTTCATAAATGAACATATAATCATTTAAAACACTTTTAATGGCAATCTATTTAGCGCTTACTACAAATCATTCGTGCCATGGAATTAAAATCAATTAAAAATCCGAATAACTCTTTGTTTTCAAACACTATTATTGTTTATGAATAATAACATCGTTCGATAATTTAGAAATATAAGAGAGATATGTTACGTATTTTTTATTCAGTAAACAGAAATACATTATTGGCTAGATGAAAATATTAAAAATGTATTTAGAAAGAAGGCAACCCCATCAAACATTTTTGTCCACGGATCGACAGAAAGTTACTCGAGAAGGTTGCAATAATATTTTGGAAATGTAAATACTAAATGTATCTTAATTTTTCGTTTACTTACAAAACATATTTTAGAATAAATCAAAATTCATCAATCTCTTGTAGCGATGTTCCAGTTGAATTGCCAGCAAATATAAACCATATGAAATTCCTTTGGGCCACACACTTGCGCCTGGTGATTTAAGACGCCTTGCATTTTGTAATTGGTTGCTACAAACGTGCAATGAAGATGATAAATAAAAAAAGAAAACATGATTTGGATTGGACACATGAATGCAAATTCACAGTGTTTCTAATTCCATGGCACGGATGATTTTTAGTAAGCACTACATAGATTGCCAAAAAAAAGTGTTTTAAACGTTTATAAGGTCATTTATGAAACTAAATGTATGTTGTGTTACATTGTTATCGTCACAAAAAAATAAGCATTGAGATGCGATAAAAATTAAATATGGCGTCCATAAGAAATAAGAAAGTTGATGATGGTCCAAAAGAAACGAAACAAGTTACAACTAAAAATCTTATTACATCTATTAGATAATAAAAAAGTGCTATAAGAACGTCTTTACCGTTTTTAAATATCACCTCAAATAACGAAGATGAAAATCAGTTTTTTCAGTTTTTTGGACTTAACTCAAAAACAAAACAATTTAAGTAATTTTTCTCAGTGGATTATTAATGAGCATAAAATTCTACAAAAGTGCCAAATTTAAACATACCCTCAATATAGGATACCTCATGAACAATATAGGAACTACCAATGGTATAAAATCCAGCGTGCATAAAATGACTTGATTAAAAGCGACACTACCTCCCGGACTATTATACTTTCAGTAGTTACATTTTCTTCATTCTGTAAAAAAATAGAAAAACAATTTCTACAAGCGCAAAACTTTCTAAATTTATTCAGAATAGTAGTTGCTATTATGTGACACCATAAAAATTCCAAAAGGTCAATTTTCTAAATTCTAAGATAATCTCAATTCAACGTTCTATTTTTTGTCTGAAGTTGCATTTTTTAAATTCTGTAAAAAATAGAAAAACAATTGCTACGATCTTGTAATAATCTGAAGTTACTTAGAATAGTAATTACTACGTGATAACATACAAATTCTAAAAGATCAGTTTCATAAATTGCAAGATAATCTCAATTCAACGTTCGTTTTTTTGTCTGAAGTTGCATTTTTTAAATTCTGTAAAAAATAGAAAAACAATTGCGACGACCTTGAAATAATCTGAAGTTACTTAGAATAGTTACTACTATGTGATAACATACAAATTCTAAAAGATCAGTTTCATAAATTGTAAGATAATCTCAATTCAACTTCTGTTTGATTTTTCTGAAGTTGCATTTTTCAAATTCGGTAAAAAAATAGAAAAACAATTGATACGAGCCTAAACATGCCCAAAGTTACTTATAATAGTTGCTACTACGTGGTATCATAAAAATTTTAAAAGATCGGTTTCCTAAATTGTAAGATAATCTCAAATCAACGTCTGTTTGATTTTTCTGAAGTTGCATTTTTTAAATTCGGTAAAAAATAGAAAAACAATTGCTACGGCCTTGAAATATTCTGAAGTTACTTAGAATAGTTACTACTATGTGATAACATACAAATTCTAAAAGATCAGTTTCCTAAATTGTAAGATAATCTCAAATCAACTTCCATTTGATTTTTCTGAAGTTGCATTTTTAAATTAGGTAAAAAATAGAAAAACAATTGCTACGAGCTTGAAATATTCTGAAGTTACTTAGAATAGTTACTACTACGTGATATTATAAAAATTCTAAAAGGTCAATTTTCTAAATTCTAAGATAATCTCAATTCAACATCCGTTTGTTTTTGTCTGAAGTTGCATTTTTTAAAGTCGGTAAAATATTAGAAAAACAATTGCTACGACCTTGAAATATTCTGAAGTTACTTATAATAGTGACTACTACGGAATGACATTAAAATTCTAAAAGGTCAATTTTCTAAATTCTAGGATAATCTCAATTCAACGTCTGTTTGATTTTTCTGAAGTTGCATTTTTTAAATCCAGTAAAAAATAGAAAAACAATTGCTACGATCTTGAAATATTCTAAAGTTACTTAGAATAGTTACTACTAAGCGATAACATACAAATTCTAAAAGATCCGTTTCCTAAATTGTAAGATAATCTCAATTCAACATCCGTTTCCTTTTGTCTGAAGTTGAATTTTTTAAATTCGGTAAAATGTTAGAAAAACAATTGCTACGACCTCGAAATATTCTGAAGTTACTTAGAATAGTGACTACTACGTGATCATACAAATTCTATCAAAATCAGCATCCGTTTGATTTTTCTGAAGTTACATTTTTTAAATTCTGTAAAAAATAGAAAAACAATTGCTACGAGCTTGAAATATTCTGAAGATACTTTGAATAGTTACTACTACGTGATATTATAAAAATTCTAAAAGGTCAATTTATTCAAAGATAATCTCAATTCAACTTCTGTTTGATTTTTCTGAAGTTGCATTTTTAAATTCTGTAAAAAATAGGAAAACAATTGCTCTGAGCTTGAAATATTCTGGTTACTTAGAATAGTTACTACTAGTATGTGATATTATAAAAATTCTAAAAGGTCAATTTTCTAAATTCTAAGATAATTTCAATTCAACATCCGTTTGTTTTTGTCTGAAGTTGAATTTTTTAAATTCGGTAAAATGTTAGAAATACAATTGCTACGACCTTGAAATATTCTGAAGTTACTTAGAATAGTGACTACTACGGAAGGACATTAAAATTCTAAAAGGTCAATTTTCTAAATTCTAAGATAATCTCAATTCAACATCCGTTTGTTTTTTCTGAAGTGCATTTTTTATATTGGATAAAAAATAGAAAAGCAATTGCTACGAGGTTAAAAAAATTGAGGTTATTTAGGATAATTGCTACTACGTGATACCATTAAAATTCTAAAAGGTAATTTTCCTAAATTGTAAGATAGTCTCAATTCAATGACCGTTTGTTTTTTTGAAGTTGATTTTTTATATTCAGTAAAGAAATAAAAAAAAATTGCTACGAACTTGAAATATCCTGAAGTTTTTTGGTATAATTGTTAATACATGATAAAATTTAAAAGGTCAATTTCCTACATTGTAAGATAATATCATTTCAACATCCGTTTGTTTTTTCTGAAGTTGTATTTTTCAAATTCGTTATAAAGATTAAAAAAAAAATTGCTACGAGTTTGAAACATCCCAAAGTTACTTAGAACAGTTGCTACTACGTGATACCATAAACATTCTAAAAGATCAGTTTCCTAAATTGTGAGATAATCTCAATTCAACGTCCGTTTGTTTTTGTTTGAAGTTGCATTTTTTATAATCGGTAAAAAAATAGAAAAACAATTGCTACAAGCTTGAAATATTCTGAAGTTACTTAGAATAGCTGCTATTACGTGATACCATAAACATTCTGAAAGATAAGTTTCCTAAATTGTCAATTCAACGCCCGTTTGTTTTTCGGAAGTTGCATTTTTAAATTTGGTTAAAAAACTGGTAATCTTAAGTAAAATTTAAAATTTGTTTTAGTCTTCTAAGATAATAGACAACTTAAAATGTTAACTAGAGTCACCAGGAATTGTCTAAATATCTACGAGGTGTATTTCCAGATGTTTATTACATTTGAAAGAAGATTAGATTTTGAGCACATTTGTACCGTTACCTGAAAATAATCCACCATTTCATAATCAATTTGAAAATTGCTCGGCTTTTAAAAGAACTCTAGTCAATTAAAAGGAGATAATCCGGAAATCTAAAGATTTAAAAAATACCATAAAACAATACATTTTGAGTGAATTTAAATACTTTGGTGACTTATTTTTTCTTCATTGGTGTACATATCTCACTTTGACCATTAATAATTTATTAAGTGCGCGTACAATTTCATCTCAAAATGAGTAAACAGTGTAAACACCAATTTCCTATTTATAAAATTTTATTCTTTATATTATTAAAGACGCCTAAAGTTTGTAAGTTCCATTTAAAAATCTGTAGTGTTATTTGAGATACAGATAAAAAATATATACGAAAGGGGCCCCAAAATATAGGTTCGCCTCAGGGCCCACAATTTGAAGTTACGCCACTGCTGTGAATGATTCATTGCTTATAAACGTATTAAATAATAATTAGGAGACTTAACTTCTAGTAGAAATCAGAAATATATAAGTCGGGTTTAAAAATTTTACTAAATAAATATTTATAAAACAAAATATGTTATGTTACTTAGTGTTAGCGTTAGATGCTAGATGGCGCCTGCGCTGCCGTACAACACACGAACAAGTTATTTTTACTTTCTCCGTTACGAAGTACGAGAAAGTATTGTGATCGAAAAAAAAATTAAAATTCTTTTTTTACGGAAATATCCATTTTGGGGTCCCTAGATGCCATTTCAAGAATTTCTGGATTTTTTTTTGTGCTGTGTGGGTCTGCGTGTCTGCGTGCCTGTGCGCGCGGTAGATCGAAAACTAACAAAGCAATTGATATGAAACTTTGAGCATAAGTCTTTTTTGACAATCCGAAGAACTGAAAAGCTTTTGGTAAAATTTCGTACGCCGGAAGTGGGTGTTCACCTTAACGGGTTTTTGTTTTTTTCCAATCGTTTTATTACGAAAACATTCAAATAAATATTGAATACAACTAAGAAATTAACATCTTTTGTTTGAAAATATTTTTCATAAAATAATTTTTCTTGGAGGAAAAATTTTTATTTTTTTTTTCATTTCTGGTTTATAATTATGAAACGATAATAGTTACAGCAAATTTACATGATTAATAATTGTTAAAAATGCCAAACTGAACAACTTATAAAGAATAAGTTTTTTTCGAAATTTCTTTGGTTTCTGGGTAAACTGACATAGGAAGTAGGTGTTCACCTTAACCGTTTTTTGTTACTAATAACAATTGTACAGAATGCCGAAATGAACAACTTAACAATAAAGAATTTTTTTTTTTTCGAAATCTCTTTGGTTTTTGAGTAAACTGACTATTGTCCGATTATGAATTGTTTGAGAACATTTCCAATTACTCAGCTCTGTGCACTTACCTTCATCAAATATTGCCTGCAAGACGACAACTGTCCCACATCCATCCTTCAAAAATTTCACTCAAAAATGATAATCCAAAAACAACACTCCACCACATTATTACACTCTTTTAACACCGAACTCGCGCACGGAACTGGAAAATTTCGTCAGGTGCTAACAGCCTTATCATCTCACCTTTGCCCCGGAGGCAAATTCACGTCCGGTGTTAATATCGCAAAACCGCATTCTTTTTTCACCTGTGGACAGTGTTTATCAATGCAGCTCCGATTCGAATCAAATTCATTTCAATCTGCACACGAGATAGACAAAGATGCAAATGCACCTGTTTTCATTGAAAGTCGGACAGTTTATCTTTAGGCGAGTGAGTGTTAAGGTGTTTTAGTGTGCTGATGGTGAAAAATTGGATTCACGAAAATCGTTTTTAATTATCAGTAATAAAGATGGGCTGTTGGTAAGTGATTAAATTGGTTTAATTTTATTGAATGCATTTTTCAATTCAGTTTAATATATCTCAACACAAATTAATGGAATGACCATCAGTTCGATAGACCTTTTACAGATGGTACAGATTGGTATAGTCAAGTGCAGGGGGGGGTTATTGAATAGGGAGAATTGGAAACGCGACATCCACGCCATCTCACAGTCATCTGGCCCAACTAACGCAATGCAACGCTGCCAAATCTATGTACAAATCTTTGTAACCAAGCAACATGGTCATATTTTTGTTGGTTAAATTTATTTTAGGTATTTAAGAACATCCAAATATCTGGTAATATTCAAAGTCCACTAGTGTTAATTGTTTGTTTAAGTCTATTTGATAAATTTTAAAGCAAAATAGACTTTTGAATAATTTCACAAATGAGATATGACAACATCTATTTCCCATGAAATTTCCGGCCTTTTTATATATAACCTCATTAACGTCACGAGTTGAATTGTTATTCGGCCAGGTATTTATAATTTAAATTTAAGCTAATATTCTCAAACCTAAAAGAGTGTGCAATGGGTAAATTAAGTACTCTTAAGGCACCTTATTGCAGTAACGTTTATACCCGCGATTCAAATATTAAAAATAAAGCTTTCTTTACATTTCCGAAGTGTCCTAATCGTAGAGATGAATGGGTTAATTCCATTGAATGTATTACTGTAAAAAATTCCACTTTCAAAAGTTATGCACATTTGTGAGGACCACTTTTTAAGTATTTATTAATTCCTGTAGAAAATATTGAAATTGGAATGCAATTCCAACAATTTTTAATATACCTTGTAGTACTTCTTCCAGTACAGTTCCTGCAAAATCTTTTTTAAAACGGCCCCTTCAAGAATGTTGCTCACTTCATGATTTAACATCTGCCCTAAAAAGAATTCGTTTGGAAACAATTTCAAGCGAATCCCCTTCAACATCATTTAGAGCTTTCCTTTTTGCGTTTGATTAAATCTAAATCGTAAGTGTCTGCGATTTCCGCTTTTATTTGGATGCGTCGCACTGATGAGAACCAAAAAGTTCGAAACACTTGCAAAAATGAATTGTAAAGTCGCAATTTTAAATTTCCCGCTGGTTCGATGTGTTTGGCCAGATGACTCGCAGACGGCGCTGATGGCGTTTCCAAAAGTTAACATTGAACTGTCCCTCTTTATCCTTAATGCTCTGTGGTCAAGTGTTATGCCTTACAATAACATATACAAAGAATTCTATTAATTACGATATTGTATAAAGTACGGTAGTTAATTTCAACATTCCCAGATTTTGAAGTAGATATGCGGTGACGTTTATTTCCAATCGTAGCCGTACAAACATATATTGTAACTCACCTATAAACACTATGTTTCGGTTATACAACGGCATCCAAAATTCGGTGGATATCTTTAATTGTAGCTGGAGACAATATTCAGCGGATATATTAGAATTGCTATAAATTTAGTTTATTATTATTTACGATGTGTCTTCTACTATTGCTCTAATTGAACTTTAATTTGAAGAAATTTAATTTTAATTTTGTTTTGTTATATATAAGTTGTTCTTGTATTTAAATTAGTTCACAATCTGTATTTACTGTATATTATATAATTTTTCCCTGTAATTGGAATACTCTGTTGGGAAATAAATTTATTATTATTATTATTAATAATTTCATTAAACAATTAACAGTTGCTTACTTAAAATATTACTTCGAATGAGATTAGTTCGAAATTTTGGGACGGGGTGTTTACAAATTCTCATGTGTAAGTAATCCCGAATGTTTTTTTAATAAATTTGTAAAATTTCAAGTCGATGGCAACTGTTTTTATATTTTTTTCAAGACTCGGAAATTTTTGTATTTTTCGACAACTTCACGTTCCGTTCGAATGAGATTAGTTCGAAATTTTGGGATATTTTTTCCAAGACTCGGATATATTCCGACAATTTCATGCTTCGTTCAAGTGGTATATTTTCAAGAGCAAAAATCAATTTGCAAGAAAAAAACCTTCTTCGTTGATTTAATTTTTCAGCATTTCATTTCTTTCACTCAAATATTTTTTTCAGCACTTGTAATGACCCACGGGGGGCGTGCAGAATATTTTTTTTTTGTTATGTAAAATAGGAAGGACAGCAAGTGAACGAGAGCAAATTCCGGCGGCGTTTTGTGGTGCGAACGATTGATGGGATTTTCGACCGACTACAGCTGGGTGACGAGTGACAAATACCGGCACCACGACAAATTTTCATGGGGCACGAGCGATGCGAGGAGCAGAATTCGGAATGGACACGCGAGCTGGACAATACGACAGAGGAAGGACCGAGGAGACAAGAAACAGATGTACCTGCGGCACCATTCACCCACAAATTCGGAACGGGGATCGGATTTCACGGAAAGAGATAATCATGCACGAACGGCGGAAATAATACGCGAAATATAAATAAATCCCATGCCACAGTTTAGAGGTGTAATTAAAGGGTTAATGTGTAATTGCTGGATTCGCGGGGTGGTAGTTCGACTCCGAAATAAAAACAGTGAAATACGTGGGAATGAGAAGTTCCCACACATCTCGCGACGCACTCAAACTTTGTTTAGTCTACAGTTTAGATGGTCAGCTAGATGAAATAAACAAGGGCGCGAGGGCTCGGGAAAAATTATCATTCCCACGACCAAATCAAGTACAACCACCCAACGAAATAAACTGTACGCCTGGAGGTAAAACTCAATCACAATAATCATATGCTTCACTATTCAAACAGGGTATAAAACGCGACCGGAGACGACAATCCTGGTCAGATCGTAAGACATGACCTTAGCCTACTTGAGGTAATCCGAAAGTAAGTTAAAACGAACTTGTAATTCGTTGTCGAGAAATAATTGTGAGTATCCCAGTTGTAATGATCATGTCTGGATTACAAGCCCACAACTTGTACCGAATGACCATTGTTCTGGACGATGTTCGTAATTGATTCGAGATTCAAACGAGAAATAATTGTGAGTATCCCAGTTGCAATGATCATGTCTGGATTACAAGCCCACAACTTGTACCGAATGACCATTGTTCTGGATGATGCCAGTTGTAATGATCACATCTGGATTACAAGCCCACAACTTGTACCGAGTGACCGTTATTCTGGACGATGTTCATAATTGATTCGAGATTGAAACGTTTTTGCAAGGTATTGACAAAAATTAGGTAAAACGAACTTGTAATTCGTTGTCGAGAAATAATTGTGAGTATCCCAGTTGTAATGATCATGTCTGGATTACAAGCCCACAACTTGTACCGAATGACCATTGTTCTGGACGATGTTCGTAATTGATTCGAGATTCAAACGAGAAATAATTGTGAGTATCCCAGTTGTAATGATCATGTCTGGATTACAAGCCCACAACTTGTACCGAATGACCGTTATTCTGGACGATGTTCGTAATTGATTCGAGATTGAAACGTATTTGCAAGGTATTGACAAAAATTAGGTAAAACGAACTTGTAATTCGTTGTCGAGAAATAATTGTGAGTATCCCAGTTGTAATGATCATGTCTGGATTACAAGCCCACAACTTGTACCGAATGACCATTGTTCTGGACGATGTTCGTAATTGATTCGAGATTCAAACGAGAAATAATTGTGAGTATCCCAGTTGTAATGATCATGTCTGGATTACAAGCCCACAACTTGTACCGAATGACCGTTATTCTGGACGATGTTCGTAATTGATTCGAGATTGAAACGTATTTGCAAGGTATTGACAAAAATTAGGTAAAACGAACTTGTAATTCGTTGTCGAGAAATAATTGTGAGTATCCCAGTTGCAATGATCATGTCTGGATTACAAGCCCACAACTTGTACCGAATGACCATTGTTCTGGATGATGCCAGTTGTAATGATCACATCTGGATTACAAGCCCACAACTTGTACCGAATGACCGTTATTCTGGACGATGTTCGTAATTGATTCGAGATTGAAACGTATTTGCAAGGTATTGACAAAAATTAGGTAAAACGAACTTGTAATTCGTTGTCGAGAAATAATTGTGAGTATCCCAGTTGCAATGATCATGTCTGGATTACAAGCCCACAACTTGTACCGAATGACCATTGTTCTGGACGATGTTCGTAATTGATTCGAGATTCAAACGAGAAATAATTGTGAATATCCCAGTTGCAATGATCATGTCTGGATTACAAGCCCACAACTTGTACCGAATGACCATTGTTCTGGATGATGCCAGTTGTAATGATCACATCTGGATTACAAGCCCACAACTTGTACCGAGTGACCGTTATTCTGGACGATGTTCATAATTGATTCGAGATTGAAACGTATTTGCAGGTTGTTGATAGAACGAAGTGTTTTGAGAGTTGAACGGATTTAACATTGTTGCAAGAAGGTTATGTTGTACTCCGTCTTGAAGTCGGTTTGGATGCTTGGCCACAACTTGCGTCCGGCAGACGGTCAGGGACGATGGGCATAATGTTTTTGAGACAATATAATGTTATTTGACGCGAAAACCAAATTTTGCAAAGCCTAAATAGACATCGACTTTTATTCTCCGCAATAATCATGAAAAATTCGGTTGTAAATAAAATCTAATACAGAAACCACCCACATTTATGGTCACGTCATTAAAAATATATAACGGGAAAATAATTATTTATGTTGATGATTGTAAAACTAGATATTGAACAATTTCGTTGCACATTTCAAAATGAATTTAAAGATAATAAACTGATCATTCGTTAAACTCTCACCCTATTGTTTTTATTTGATGTTATTATACCTTAATTCCTGTTTATCCCTAAAATATCCTAGAGGTAATTAATCAATTGCAAGCTGAGGAAGTAAGTAAGTGAATTACGTAGTCAATCAAGAAAGAAAGCATAGCACTAGATAATACACATTCACATCCGTAACGAACTTGGTAAATAATTAAGGGTTACTACATAACACAACACAACGTAAAAATAATACAAATTGCAAATTTGTACAGCACCGGGGTATGAACCATTACATTGGTGCCGTGACCAGGATACGGGTGGTTAAAATATATGTGTATTAAATAATAATAACAAGGTGTATAATTGTTTTTTTTTTCTCAGATTGAACAGTAGAAAAGGAAAATAGGTCGTGTTTCCATACACAGTGCTTCTTCCCCAGGCTTCAGCGGAAAAGTAAGAACAGCAGCAGGAAACAAAACTAGGATTGGCAAGAAAATGGATGACGGTGAGGTGAACAACGGTGCCGGTGACGATGCACCAGGTGCTCCCTTCGAAGTACAACATCCCAGTCCCACAGAACACACACGGAAAAGGACAAGGAACAACGGCAATGACTCGGCTCTAAGACGTAGGATGTTAAGGCAACAAAAAGAAATGGCAGCACAAATCTCGGGAATGATGGAAATCCTGAAAGGAATAACAACACAAAACGACGGTGCGGTCCAGTGCAGAGGACAAAACACGCCGTCAACACGAACATCTACAACCAGTGACCACCATGAGGGATGTCAGCTAGATGAGGGACCCGGCCCAATTCCTGCGAATCTTGATAAGACAATACTTATCTCCACCGCTCCTAGGAAGCCTTGTTTCAACGGGGAGGAATCAGAAAATGCCGTGGAGTTCCTGAACGATCTCGAGAAGTACGGACGACATCTATACCTGCCTAACGCCCAGCTACTATCCCTTGCACAGGACTGTCTCACAGGAAACGCCCTCCATTGTATGAAGATATTCCGGCCAAAGTGGAAAAGGTACGAGCATTTCAAGGAAGATCTTCTGAGAATCTACTGGTCACCGCAACAACAAACCGGAGTGCGACAAGACATAAACACCGGAAAATGGGACTCAAAGACGCATCCTAAGATGTTGGACCACTTTACATACTACATCAGCCAGGCTCATCTCCTAACGGAACCCATCCCCGAAGATGAACTACTAAGAAGGCTGATTCAGCACTTTCCCCCAAACATGCAGGCCCTGTGGAGTATGCAGCAAGACAGATCAGTGGTGGGAATGGCGGAGTTCCTGTCCCTGCAGGATTCGATATGGAACAGTCAACCGAAGGCAGAGACGGACAAGGCTGCAGGGAGACACCATCCATATCCTAAGGGAGGTCGCAAAGCAACACAGGAAGACCAAAGGCCGGGAAACGACCAGCGGTTGGACAAAAGGGTCTAAGACCAACCACTACGCCCCCACGAGACCCGTTGCAGTGCAACGCCATCCAAGCCATAGTCAAGGAAATCCCCTTCAACACGCCTTGGGACTACGGAGTAGGAGAACGACTAGTAAGGAATATGGGATGGATCCCCGGAAAAGGACTCGGCAAGAATCTCCAAGGAAGGTTGGAGCCCATCATCGTCGAAGGCGCCCCCAAAAGGAAAAGAGAACGCCCTTTTCAGATGGAAAACCTTAGGTTCGTTCGAGAGAATGAAGCCACAAGTGAAGACAGGGATACCCAGGACCTTCGGCAAAGCTGCACCATTTCCAAGGACAACAACGAACAAACAAAAATACACCGCCCAATGCCAGAGGTGGAGGTGAAGATCTACGGGAAAACGATAATCGGGCTTATAGATACTGGCAGTGAAGTCAACTGCATCTCGGAAGAACTATGGGCCGATCTAACATCAATGGGGATGGAATGCGCCACACTTCCCGTGACGTCAACACACCTTAGGGGCGCCTTGGGTAAACGAAGTCAAAGAATTAGCATGCAAGCCTTTATTCCAGTGGAAGTCGGGGAATCCGTAGCAGAAATCGTATGTCTGATCGTGAGGAATCTGATAAAGCCATTAATTCTGGGGGCGGAGTGGTTGCACCATACCAAGGCAGTGATCCGGTTCGAACAGAGGGATCTGCAGCTCCAGCTATCCGAGGAGACCATCAAAATTTCATTTTCAGAAAACAACCAGTCTCAAGAACATCACCAAACCGTGGAACAGGAATTCGAGGAGGACATGGAGGTCTATACCCTGCAGACAACATCCCCAGATGGCTACACCGACAAAGAACTTCGGGACAAGGTGATGGCCACGACTATGACAATTAATCGAAAGGACAAATTGTTGAACATCCTGAGAGGGCATCACGCAGTTTTCTCGAGGAAACCTGGACTGAGTACTAGCTACCAACACACAATTCTACTGACTGACGAGACCCCGTTTATCAAGAGATCATACCCGATACCGTTTCAGTATAGACAGGTAGTCGAAAAGGAAATTGCAGAAATGGTAAGAATGAATATCATCCGACGAGAAGCATCGCAATTTTCCAGCCCGATAACGGTAACAAAGAAAAAGGACGGAGGAGTTCGAGTGTGCTTGGATGCCCGCGGACTGAACTCAAAAATGGTGAACGACTGCGAGACATCCGAACCAGCGGACCTGCTCCTGAGGAAACTGCATGATGCCAAATGGATGACAAGCATCGACCTCACAAAATCCTTCTGGCAAATCCCCCTCACCGACGAAAGCAAGAAATATACATCCTTCCAGTACAACGGACGATCATACTCATACCAAGTCCTACCGTTTGGCCTCAAGACATCCAGTGGGTCGTTCAGCCGTGCCTTAGATATCGTCCTAGGCCCCGAGATGCGAGAATTCACCATAAACTACATAGACGACATTCTAATAGCATCGAAGGACTTCGAGACACATCTTACGCACATCGATCAAGTTCTTCAAAGATTACAAGAGGAAGGGCTGACGGTCAACTTGGAAAAATGCCAACTCGTGAGAAATGAAATCAAATTCCTAGGACACATCATTTCAACGGAAGGACTGCGAGCAGACCCCGAGAAAATCGAAGCAATCAGCAGCTTCCCCACACCCCAGAAAATTAAACATGTAAGAGCATTTTTGGGGCTGTGTAATTTTTACAGAAAATTCTCAGAGCAGTACAGCAACGTCACCAAGGATCTAACCAAACTTCTGAGGAAGGATGTCTCATGGAGATGGGGTCCGGAGGAGGAAGAAGCGTTCAAGAAAACCAAGGCAGTGTTTCTGGAAGCCGTCATGCTGAGACATCCGATGTCGGACAGACCATTCTACATTCAAGCTGATAGTTCGGGCTTCGGAATGGGGGCGACCATATCCCAGATGATGGACAACGGGGACACAGGGGTAATCAGCTTCGCCAGCAGGACGTGGAGGGGCAGCGAACTCTACTACACGACCACAGAAAAAGAACTCTTGGCCATCATCTTTTCCTTGTTGAAATTCCGGACGTACATTCAAGGACGAAAAATCATTATACGAACAGACCACCAGGCATTAACATTTTTGCACAGATGCAAAATCATGAGCGAAAGGCTGACCCGGTGGGTACTACTTCTGAACCAGTTCGACTATGAAATTCAGCATGTGAAAGGAAAGGAAAACACCGTAGCAGATGTCATCTCCAGGTACCCGATCTCAGCAAAGCACCCGCAGGAGGAGAGTGGTCCCATCGTGGCGGCGTTCCAAGCCGACGGTATAAGTATCGCCCAAGACCTGAAGAAGATTGGTGAAGCACAAAGAAAGGACGAATTTCTAGGTAAGATATGGAAAACCAAGACGCAGGACCCCAAGGACGTAGGTCCGGAAATTAGCAAGATCATCTCCCGATATGCCATCACCCGGAACACGCTAACGTACAGAGACAACATAATGCATGCTGCAAGGATCGCCATTCCAGCCAGTCTAGTGGAGAAAATCATCGAGTACTACCATCAGACAATGGGACACTTCGGGACTACGAAGCTCCATCAGTTCCTCAAGGCGAGTTTCCACTTCCCAAAAATGCGAAATCAGATCAAGGAGATAACCAGGAGGTGTCCCATATGCCAGAAGACCAAGTATCCACGACAGCCGCAGGAAGCACCGGTAATCCCCGTCATCGTCGACGATATAGGCGACCTAGTCACAGCTGATTTCTTCGGACCTCTACCACCGAGTCGAGGAAAGGTAACCTACATCCTGGTGGTCATCGACACCTTTTCAAAATACGTGAGACTGTACGCGATGAGGAAGGCCACAGCTAAGGGGGCGGCAAACAAGATCACGAACGACTACAGCCGAATCATAAAACCCAAGGCGATTCTCACGGACAGGGGAACACAATTCACCGCCAACATATGGAGACAACAAATGCAGGAAGCAGGTATAAAAATGTGTCACTCTTCCGTTCGGCACCCGCAAGGAAATCCGAGCGAAAGAGTAATGCAGGAACTAGGTCGAATCTTCCGGGCGTATTGCAGCGCGAAACACACCAGCTGGGCAACGCAACTAGCAGACGTGGAAGCCTGTTTCAACACTCTTCCCCACCTGAGCACTGGATTTGCACCGTATGAAGTGGTCTTCGGCAAAAAGCCGCCATTTCCGCAAGACAAAATAATAAAGGGAATAATAACATCGGAGCCGAGTCATGCCAATCTAAAAGAAATCGTAAGGAGGAATTTACATCAAAACGCCATCCAGAGATCAAACACCGCAAATAAAAGTGGACGAAATCCAGACATCTACCAAAATGGAGATTATGTGCTGTTAAGGGCGAACAACATCTCCAAGGCCGAAGACAAGATAATTTACAAATTTCAGCTAATCTATGATGGGCCATACGTCATCGTCGAACAACCATATCCGAACACTTATCGACTAATGGATCCAATAACAAAAAAGATTAAAGGTGTGTATAATAAACATCTGTTAAAGTACTATCACAGAAAAGGCGAAAACAACCCCGAAGGCATCAGTCAAGGTCCAGCCAGCGTCGCGATGAGTGCCACCACCAAGCCCGTCACCAGCCCCGAGGAGGTCAACAAAAATCATCCACCATGCCCGGCCGTCACAACCGTGATGGTGGAAGTTCCGGTAGTGTGGACAACGCACCAGCTGACATTGGAGGAAGGCACGGTTCGAGAGTGGCCCGAGGACACCGACTGGGACAACACTAGACCTCCTACACCTGGATGTGATATCCCAACAAAAATACATTGCAGCGTGGAAAAGAGGAAGAAAAGGAACACGGCACGCTGGAAGAAGGGGAAGATGCCGGCACCGAGGAACAAGGAGCACCAGAAGCCAGGGAACACGACCGGATAAGTTAAACCATAAAGACAATCTACTCGTTTAAAAAAAAATAATAATAATAATAAAATAACATAAGTGTAAGATAGGAAATAAACATATTTCTAGATAAACTCAGTACACGTTTTAATATATATATATTTTTCTTTTAACCATTTCGTCATATTCTTGCACGTTCTCGTTGGGTAATGGGAATAAGAAATTTTAAAATGTCAATGTTATCCGATATAAAGTGAAATTTTAAAAGGGGGCGAATGTAATGACCCACGGGGGGCGTGCAGAATATTTTTTTTTTGTTATGTAAAATAGGAAGGACAGCAAGTGAACGAGAGCAAATTCCGGCGGCGTTTTGTGGTGCGAACGATTGATGGGATTTTCGACCGACTACAGCTGGGTGACGAGTGACAAATACCGGCACCACGACAAATTTTCATGGGGCACGAGCGATGCGAGGAGCAGAATTCGGAATGGACACGCGAGCTGGACAATACGACAGAGGAAGGACCGAGGAGACAAGAAACAGATGTACCTGCGGCACCATTCACCCACAAATTCGGAACGGGGATCGGATTTCACGGAAAGAGATAATCATGCACGAACGGCGGAAATAATACGCGAAATATAAATAAATCCCATGCCACAGTTTAGAGGTGTAATTAAAGGGTTAATGTGTAATTGCTGGATTCGCGGGGTGGTAGTTCGACTCCGAAATAAAAACAGTGAAATACGTGGGAATGAGAAGTTCCCACACATCTCGCGACGCACTCAAACTTTGTTTAGTCTACAGTTTAGATGGTCAGCTAGATGAAATAAACAAGGGCGCGAGGGCTCGGGAAAAATTATCATTCCCACGACCAAATCAAGTACAACCACCCAACGAAATAAACTGTACGCCTGGAGGTAAAACTCAATCACAATAATCATATGCTTCACTATTCAAACAGGGTATAAAACGCGACCGGAGACGACAATCCTGGTCAGATCGTAAGACATGACCTTAGCCTACTTGAGGTAATCCGAAAGTAAGTTAAAACGAACTTGTAATTCGTTGTCGAGAAATAATTGTGAGTATCCCAGTTGTAATGATCATGTCTGGATTACAAGCCCACAACTTGTACCGAATGACCATTGTTCTGGACGATGTTCGTAATTGATTCGAGATTCAAACGAGAAATAATTGTGAGTATCCCAGTTGCAATGATCATGTCTGGATTACAAGCCCACAACTTGTACCGAATGACCATTGTTCTGGATGATGCCAGTTGTAATGATCACATCTGGATTACAAGCCCACAACTTGTACCGAGTGACCGTTATTCTGGACGATGTTCATAATTGATTCGAGATTGAAACGTTTTTGCAAGGTATTGACAAAAATTAGGTAAAACGAACTTGTAATTCGTTGTCGAGAAATAATTGTGAGTATCCCAGTTGTAATGATCATGTCTGGATTACAAGCCCACAACTTGTACCGAATGACCATTGTTCTGGACGATGTTCGTAATTGATTCGAGATTCAAACGAGAAATAATTGTGAGTATCCCAGTTGTAATGATCATGTCTGGATTACAAGCCCACAACTTGTACCGAATGACCGTTATTCTGGACGATGTTCGTAATTGATTCGAGATTGAAACGTATTTGCAAGGTATTGACAAAAATTAGGTAAAACGAACTTGTAATTCGTTGTCGAGAAATAATTGTGAGTATCCCAGTTGTAATGATCATGTCTGGATTACAAGCCCACAACTTGTACCGAATGACCATTGTTCTGGACGATGTTCGTAATTGATTCGAGATTCAAACGAGAAATAATTGTGAGTATCCCAGTTGTAATGATCATGTCTGGATTACAAGCCCACAACTTGTACCGAATGACCGTTATTCTGGACGATGTTCGTAATTGATTCGAGATTGAAACGTATTTGCAAGGTATTGACAAAAATTAGGTAAAACGAACTTGTAATTCGTTGTCGAGAAATAATTGTGAGTATCCCAGTTGCAATGATCATGTCTGGATTACAAGCCCACAACTTGTACCGAATGACCATTGTTCTGGACGATGTTCGTAATTGATTCGAGATTCAAACGAGAAATAATTGTGAATATCCCAGTTGCAATGATCATGTCTGGATTACAAGCCCACAACTTGTACCGAATGACCATTGTTCTGGATGATGCCAGTTGTAATGATCACATCTGGATTACAAGCCCACAACTTGTACCGAGTGACCGTTATTCTGGACGATGTTCATAATTGATTCGAGATTGAAACGTATTTGCAGGTTGTTGATAGAACGAAGTGTTTTGAGAGTTGAACGGATTTAACATTGTTGCAAGAAGGTTATGTTGTACTCCGTCTTGAAGTCGGTTTGGATGCTTGGCCACAACTTGCGTCCGGCAGACGGTCAGGGACGATGGGCATAATGTTTTTGAGACAATATAATGTTATTTGACGCGAAAACCAAATTTTGCAAAGCCTAAATAGACATCGACTTTTATTCTCCGCAATAATCATGAAAAATTCGGTTGTAAATAAAATCTAATACAGAAACCACCCACATTTATGGTCACGTCATTAAAAATATATAACGGGAAAATAATTATTTATGTTGATGATTGTAAAACTAGATATTGAACAATTTCGTTGCACATTTCAAAATGAATTTAAAGATAATAAACTGATCATTCGTTAAACTCTCACCCTATTGTTTTTATTTGATGTTATTATACCTTAATTCCTGTTTATCCCTAAAATATCCTAGAGGTAATTAATCAATTGCAAGCTGAGGAAGTAAGTAAGTGAATTACGTAGTCAATCAAGAAAGAAAGCATAGCACTAGATAATACACATTCACATCCGTAACGAACTTGGTAAATAATTAAGGGTTACTACATAACACAACACAACGTAAAAATAATACAAATTGCAAATTTGTACAGCACCGGGGTATGAACCATTACACACTCATACTTAAAAATTGGAATATTTTTAAAAACCAAAATTATTTTTCATATAATATAACCATCTCAGTTGTTGTTAGTTTTGGCATAATTTTATTTCGGTTTCTCGTATATTGTTTTGATTTTGTTAATCGACGCCTCCAGGGGCGGCTCGTTATATAGAACCAAGGAGCCATGGCACTACCTCTAGTTTTGAGCTCAGCAAGAATTTTTAATTTATCCTTACGTGGACGAAGAATGGTGTTACATATTTAGTACATGTCTGGGACAAAATGTAAACGCACGATAAATCGAAAGTACGCATAAATCATATTTTCAGCTTGTTCGGCTGTTTGAATTTATGAACCTTTACTCAAAATAATCTTGGACTATGAAGATTAATCGTTATTTCTTTCTTTCTTTCTTCAAAAAATGAGGCGAGGGCCTCCCCATATTGCAAAAGTACCATCAACATGTTCCACGAGCCGCTACTGAGAGTCATACTAACCAAGTGAATTGTTTTATTTCAATTATTCAAAATGTATCTACTAAATATAAAGTTGTCGAAACTGCCGGCACAAAAGGTGACCCCAATAAAGGTAATGGTTTTATTTGAATTCTTTTTCAAATTAGTTTCACTTTTTTGGATTAAAGCGAAAATAAAAAAATAGTGATGTGGCCATCATGTTACTTTCTCCGACATAATGGTATCATTTATATTTACCTTTTCATGGTTTATTTTCAATTGAAGTCATATTTTAAATGTACATTGAGCGTTGTGTAAACTCGGATGAAACTGACGTTTAAAACGTCAAAATCATGAAACGGAAAAATTATACTTCAAATTCAAAAACTCAGTTTACTCAAAAACTAAAGGGATTTAAAAAAAAACTTATTCTTTATAAGTTGTTCATTTTAGCATTCTCTATTATTAACATAAATTTTCTGTAACTATTATCGTTTTATAATTATAAACCAAAAATTAAAAAAATAATCATTTTTTTTCTCCTATAAAAATGATTTTATGAAAAATGTTTTAAAGCAAAAGATGTTCATTTCTTTGTTGTCTTCAAAGTTTGTTTAAAGGTTTTTGTGATATTTTTCATATTTAAGAAAATATTGGCAAAAAACAGTTAAGGTAAACGCCCACTTCCGGTATACGAAATTTGACCAAAAACTTTTCAGTTCTTCAGATTATCAAATAAGACGTATGTTCAAAGTTTCATATCAATTGCTCTATTAGTTTTTGAGATACAGCGCGCACAGACAACACACACACACACACACACACACACACACACACACACACACACACACACACACACACACACACACACACACACACACACACACACACACATACACACAGCACACACACAGACACAATTTTTTTTTTTCCAGAAATTGTTGAAATGGCATCTAGGGACCCCAAAACAGATATTTCCGTAAAAAAAAATTAAAAAAAAAATTACGATCACAATACTTTCTCGTACTTCGTAACGGAGAAAGTAAAAATATATTTTCCTATTAAAAAAAAAATTGGAAAATTATTTTGAACAATAGAGTGATTTTTGAGACTAATTTAAACCATTTTCTTACTAGAATATTCTGCACTTTATTTTCGATTTTTTTTTGTCTAAATTTTTGATCATTTGGCCTAAATATTCTTTATTTTAATCAAAATTTTCGATTTCATTGTTAAAATTTTTTATTTCTCCGGGCGAATTTTTAGTTTTTAAATTTTTGACCTGCATTTTCGATATTTTTGGTCAAAATTAACTTTTAGCGTAAATATCCTTTATTTTGACTTTTTGCGATTTAATTGTTTAAATTTTCGACTTTTTGGCCCGCATTTTTAATTTTTAATTGTTATGTATTTTCGATTCTTTTGGGATTAAATTTTCGATCTGTTGACCTAAATATTCTTTATTTTAACATAAATTTTCGATTTAATTGTTAAATTTTTCGTTTTTGTTTTGGTCCGTATTTTTGATTTTTTGAGCCGATTTTTTTTTTAATTTTTAGATTTCTGAGCTGTATTTTCAATTTTTTTTTGGTCTAAATTTTTTATCATTTGCTCAAAATATTTTTCATGTTGACCTAAATTTTCGATTTAATTGTTGAAATTTTGGATTTTTCGGTCCACATTTTTGATTTTTCAGGCCGAATTTTTAATTCTAGTTCCAAATTTTTGATTTTATTTTGGTTAAAATATCTATAACCTGAATTATTTATTCATTTTCGAGTTTTGTTTGTTGAAATTTTCTATTTTTTAGTCTGCATTTATTATCTTTAGGCCAGAGTTTTCGATGTACTGTCTAAATTTTCGGCTTTCTAGCCAACATTACAGATTTTTATTATTTTTTTAAATCTTTTGACCTAAATTTTTATTTATTTTGACCTAACTTTTCGATTTTATTTTTAAAATTTTTGGTCCCCGTTTTGCATTTTTCGTTTAGTCTGCATTTATTGTCTTTAGGGCCGAGTTTTCGATGTTCTGTCGAAATTTTCGACTTTTTGACCAACATTGTGAATTTTGTTCTAAATTTTTTTTTTAATTTGTCTTTTAAAATTTTTCTTTGCTTGGGCCACTATTTATATTTTTAGGCCAGAATTTTAGATTTTTGGTCTCAATTTGTTATCCTATATTTTAGATTTTTTAACTTGGATTAGTGTTTTTTTTTGCTATTATTTTCGAATTTCTGGACAGAAACTTATTTTTGGCAAATTATTTTGCTTGTACCTAAATTTTCGATTTTGTGTCTGCGTTTTTTATTTTTAGATCAGGATTCTTAATTCTTTGGCCCATATTTTAGATTTCTGTATTTTCGACTTTTTGTTCAATTTTTTTTAATTTTTATTTATTTAGACCAAAATATTCGATTGGTTTGTAGAAATTTTCGATTTTTTTTGTCTGCAATTTTTAACTTTACGCTCGTTTTCGATGTTTTGTCTATATTTTCACGGTTTTAGGCCCTATTGTAGATTCTTACTTTTTTGGCCTATATTTTCGATTATTTTGGTTTCAATTTTTGGTCTTATGCCCGAAATTTTCTTTATTTCGACTAAAATTTTCGATTCGTTTGTTAAAAATTTTGATTTTTTGGTACGAATTTTAGATTTTTGGTCTTAATTTTTTATTTTTATCCCATATTTTAGATTTTCTTAACTTGACTTATTGATTTTATTGTGCGAATTTTTTAAAATTTTTGTATTTGCTATTATTATCGAATTTCTCGTTGGAACTTATTTTAAGCTAAAAAGAGTTATTTTTGGGGCTGAAAATGGCAATTTATTTTTCTTTTGCTTGTATTTTCTGCATTTTTATTTTTAAACCAGGATTTTTGATTTTTTGGCCGATATTTTAGATCTTATGATATTTTAGCCAAAATATTCGATTGGTCTGATAAATGGTTCTTTGTTTCTTCAAAAGGGGGGGTATATAGTATAAGTGGCTCTACCATTAACAAGTTCTACGAGCCGCCACTGGACGCCTCCACAATTTGAATTAAAGCTTTTTATACATTCACAGCTCATTTAAAAATTGGTGCATTTTTGAAACAAAAAATGATTATTTTGAATTTTTGCATTGTTGAATGTTGGCGTTTTATTTAATTTTTTTCCATCAATTTTTATATAAATTAATTCATTTTCAACGATTATACCTTTCTTTTTCAAAAAAACATAATGATTTCGATTTTATAATGTTTGTACAATTTTATTTCAGGCTTTCATATATTTTTTAGATTTTTATCAACTCTTTCATTACATTCGTAACTCACTTAACACTTGTTGCATTTTCAAAAACAATAATGGTTTTTAAAGAATTAAGACTTCTTAGTTGTTTTATGTCGACTTTTCATATTTTTTTATCTTTTTCACACATAAAGTTTTTTTAACATTTATAACTCACCTGAAAATTCGTGTATTTACTTATCCTTCTCAGTTGTTTCTTCATAACTTGATTTCTTTTATAAAAATGATTTCAACTCTGGAAAATGTAATTTTACTTATTTCGTACGAAGTATGGAAACATCGATAAATATCAGAAACATATTTTCGGAGAAAGTTACATGATAGCCACATCATCATTTTTTAAATAGAGATCCAATTTGTTTTGCTCTTCAGACGTTTTAACAAAATTAGTCATATCTGTACCTGTAATGACCATATTTGTGTAGTCAGCATAATTAATGATTACTAAATTAGTGGTGTTTTATTAAGTACTGTTAGCTGCGAAAGTTTTGCTAGACATGATAATCACTCCTTGTTTACAATAAACAAATAAATAAATAGTTGTGTAATTAGCACTTGCGATTTTTATTTGCTTTAAAAATTTACAATTAGCGTCTAGTTTTAAAGCGTTCTTTATAATAATAATAACAAAACAACAGCGCTTTTTGTTTTTATTCAACAATTACAACACAAACTCGCGTTTAAAATTCCCGCTGTCGGCGTAACGGAACTGTGGCCACCGCAAAAGAGATGGTGCTGGCATGAGGACTCCGCAATTTCACCTCCGGCTTGAACAGCTGTCAAATCGGGAGCACGGTGAAGAGTCGCACTGCGACAAAATAATATTCGTAATTCCACACGATTCTCGACGTTTAAATGTAAAACTAGCCGGAATATCAGTGCAAAACAGTCTGCCGCGAGCGATGCCGACTAGGAGCAAAATCAGTCCGGACGACCCTCTCGTACGGCACCCACCCCATTACTTGCACGAGCTCCCCCAAGAAGATGAGGAACGCCTGGGGAAGATATTCAACAAACTCGACAGGGATGGGAACGGGAAGATCGACATACACGACCTGTCCAGTGCGCTCCGGGAGTTCGGGGTGCACCACCGTTACGCTGAGGTATGCCTATAACCTAAAAATCGGACTGGAAATCCACGTATTATTTTTACCGTAAATAATAGATCGTTCAACGTCCGAACCGTTAGGAATACGCAACAGTTATCGAGAAAAAAATGTTATTAACCTTGTTGATGATCTTCAACCTTTGGTATTTGCATTTTGTGAAATCTGGGATGCACTTTCGTACCGATTTTTTTTGCGTCTGCAAATAAATTAATTGTATTTAAAAAAAAGTGTATCTTTTCTTATCGATTACGCGCGACGCCTGGTATCCAAGTTATTCGTTAATAAAGAATAGGTACGTTATCAGTGCAACCGTTGGAACTGGGCTAAGGTTACGTTTTTGAAATTGCAACCATTGACCTCTGTGGTTTCCTGCTGCAACTAGCAACTCGCTAATTGAATTCGAAACTTTTGGCCTTAAACGAAACGAGGACGTTGATCTTGATCTTGATCCTTACATAACAGGGTATGTCCGCAGAAAGTGTTGGATTTTTCTGTTTTAAATTGTTATTATTTATAACGGTACTTTGGTTTATGGGTAATGCATTTTGGTGTAATCGCTCACGTTTTGGCCCATAGATTAATTGTAATAGATAGGCGACTCGTATGTACGCTACATTTATCGCATTTTTCGTTCGGCCCCAGGGCCACCGTTAAGTAATGGCGTTGCAATAGGCGGGATATGGGGTAAAGGGTTAAGCTTGTGACAGGTTGCGGGTTCTCGAATTACGTTTCGATTTTTACACTGCATTAAAATAATATGTAGGAATAATAAGTCATTGATTAAAATAATATATTTATTAAAGAATAAAGAAGATAAACTTGAAAGTTTGTTAGTTATTTCTTGGTTTGTAATTATTATCTACTACATTATAATAAAAATCAGTGACGGTTCACGGGGTATTTTCTGGTACGGCCGAGGAATAAGAGATGGTAATACAGATGGGTAGGGTCAGTTGCAGAGACGGCTGGCTGCGTGACCGCACCTATCTGTATTACCACCTCTTGTTCCTCGGCCGTACCAGAAAAAAAACCCGCGAACCGTCACTGATAAAAATAATAATATAGGAACGTAAATATGAAGTGATATTACCAAAATTATACACAAATCATGAACAAAATCAATATATAAAACACAACACTTTACGTAATACGTATATGCACTTGCAATTTTTCTCACTGGTTCCATTCGGGTAAACTGATGCGTATACATAATTTTTGCATCATGATGTAGCATTTTCTTACAGAATCGTTTTAATGCGTGTTTCTAACAGATTTTAACAAACAACACTGAAAGGAAACGAAATCTCAAATACTTACGGTTTTGTTTATTTGCACAAGACAGACCAGATTTTCTAATTAAATTAGCAGGTTGTACCATCTAGCGTCAATTTATGTAATAATTTTCTTGCTGTTGTTAAATTTTGTGATACTTGCGCCATCCTGTGGCTCTGGGACGAACGCTTTAACGCGAACAGTTTAATTCGTATGAAGTAGTACCATAGTTCAAGGGAATACGGAAAGGTGTCACTAATTATAAGTACAGTCAGTGCCGGCGGAACGTACAGGCAAGGCAGGCAGTCGTCTGTAGCGGCCAAATTTAGGGGCGGCGGCTGGTCGGATGTTAAAGGATCAATGATCAGCGGCGGCTCGTGGATCTTCGTAGGAGAGGCAACAAGGATGCCGCTCGTGCTACACTACTTACTTTTATGGAGGAAGCAAATATTCCGTTGCTGTTTCGGTCAAATTTTCTTCCGTTGCCTCTCCGCCAAACATCCACGAGCCGCCGCTGTCAATGATAATTTTGATTGGGAAGCAAACAAGAACCATATGGAAGATTCATCACAAAAGTTTAAAGTTGATATTAATTTTAATTCACTATATATTGCAGGGGTGGCCAAACTTTTAATCACTACAGACGACCCATGTTTTAAATTATAGGCGGCGGTCTACCAACGTAAAATGTGTTAAATGATCATAAGAAAAGTAGTAAGTTAAAGTCAATAATAACTTTTTTGAGACAAGTTACCTATCTCGAATGTATACATATCAGACACAGTGTGGCAGATCTGGCGGATTTTGATTCAGAATTGCGGAATAATTTTCGTTCACATATAACATAGTTTTTTTTTTAAATAAGTGAGTTATAGTCATTTTTAAGTTTTATTATAAATAAAAAAATAGTTAGCCATGAAAAAGATGAAAGCAAAACAATTGCAGTTGTTCATAACAACAATAAAATATTGTAATTAATATTTTTATAGAGAAAACAATGTTGACAAAAAACAACATAAAGTGTAATAATTCTCTAATTATGAAAATAATAATAGGATCGAAACTGCAGTCACTAATAAATAAACAGTGTAATATTAACTAAGTAAAAGTGCATCTTATTTAAATAATAATAATGGGAGACAGATTTTAATATTACAAAAGATGCTCAAAAAGTCCACCATTAATATTAGGGCATGAATTAAATCTTTTTCAAATTGAATTTTTGATTTTTTTTACTATTATTCTGTCAATAGATTTAAATGTTGCAAGCTAGTCTAAGATCCTCTACGGATCGATATAATTTTTTAATACTTTTATTTTGATAATTAATGAATTATTATACTTATGTTGTTTTCTGTCAACTTTTTTTATCTCTATAAAAATAATAATTACAACAGTTTATTGTTGTTATAAACAACTGCAATTGTTTTACTTTCATCTTTTTCATGGGCAACTATTTTTTTATTTATAATAAAACTTAAAAATCACTGTAACTCACTTATTTTTAGAAATATAACTATGTTATATGTGACATCGGATTAAAGAGAAAAAAAAATAGTCTTTCGGATGAGGTCCGGGTTTACTTACTTACTTACTAGGGTTTAAATTTAAAAAATGTATGTTTGCGTCATATCTCGGTAAAAAATGGTTTTAAAAAATTTCTGAATTTATTTTATACTGCGTAAAATTATCTACAACTTTGTCCTTTGTTTTTTTCTATCTATCATAATAACTGAGATATCTTTATTTAAAAAAATTGTCACTTTTTACAATTTTTAAAATATCTAGTTACCCTTCACTTTTTTGAAAACTTTGAAAGTGTTATTTTATTGGGCTCGTAAAACTGCACTTCTTTGCCCATTTAACCGTTTCTCTATCTCTTATTGTTTCCGAGATCCCCATAGAGAACATCGAAAAAAACTCACCCTGTTTATTAAAAAAAAAATAGATATTTTTGTTCAACTTTAAATATTATTTTCTTATAAATTTATAACTCCCAAAAATTGACACATACAAAAAATCGAAGTTAATTCTAAAAGCAGTTTTAAAGTTTTGTGATTGAAAAATTTTATGAAACTCCATAATATCAATATTAATTTTTTTTAGAAGTTAAATCTTTAATTTTCAAAAATTCACAAACCCAAAAAAATTAACACATTTTCAAAAATCAAAGTTAGTTTTGAGGGTAATCGTTATGGAATATATTAAAATATTAGAGGAACTCAATTTTGTTTTGTTTGTGTTCGAAAACATAAAATTGACTAATTTTCAAAAATCATAGTTAATTTTCAAGATAAATGTATTATGATTGTTTTATGGTTTTTAAGTAATTCAATCATTACAGTATTCATTTTTTTTTCTATTTTATTTAAAAAAAAAATAATTTTCGAAAATTAATAACACGCAAAAATTGACACATTTTCAAAAATAGTGGTTATTTCTAAAGGCAGGTGATTTATGAATATATGTACTTAAATATTTGAGAAATTCTATCATATCTGTATTTACTTTGTTTGACAAGTTAATTAAAAAATTCATACACCCAAAAATGAATACATTTTCAAAAATCATAGTTAATTTTAAAGGTTCTGTGGATATATTAAAATATTAGAGGGGCACAATTTTGTTTTGTTTAAGAGTTCGACAACTTAAAATATTATTTTTCAAAAATTCAGAACTCGCAAAAATTGATTCATTTTCAAAAATTATAGACAATTTTAAAGATAAATGCATTATGATTGCCTTAGTGTTTTTAAGGAATTCAGTCATATCAGTATTAATATTTTTTCTATTTTTTCTCAGTTCAAATATTCAGCAATTAAAAAAAAATATTTTGAAAAAATTCACAAATCATGCAAAAATGGACTAATTAAAAAACATCTTGCTTAATTCTAAATGCAGATGTTTTGTGAATATATTATATATCAATGTTATTTTTAAAGGTAGTCGTTCTGTGGATGTATTAAAATATTTGAGGAGCTCAATTTTGTTTTATTTAAGAGTTCGACAACTTAAAGTATTACTTTTCAAAAATTCACAACTCGCAAAAATTGACTCATTTTCAAAAATCAAAGTCAATTTTAAAGATAAATGTATTATGATTGCCCAAGGGTTTTTAAGGAATTCAGTCATATCAGTATTAATATTTTTTCTATTTTTTCTCAGTTCAAATATTCAGCAACTTAAAAAAAAATATTTTGAAAAAATCACGCAAAAATTGACTCATTTTCAAAAATTTAGGTTGATTCTAAATGCAGATGTTTTGTGAATATATTATATACTTAAATTATTTTTTTAGATTTTGTTGTCAAGTATTCTACAACTTGGAAAGTTAAAAACTTGAAAAAAATAATTCATAACACCCAGATATGAACACATTTTCAAAAATCACTCAAATTCGAGTTCATAGTGCTGCCATTATGTTTACAAGCAAGGTGCGTTAATTATCTTTTGGCATGTCATTTCTAAGCAAATTTGGAAATTTTGAAGCAAATTCCGCGGGCGCGATAATTTTTTTAGATTTTTTTTTAAGTTATATGTCATTTCTGAGCGCATTGGAAGTAATTCCGCATAGGATGATATTTTTAGAATTTTTTTAATCACGAGGTGCACATTTCAGTCACTCAAATTTAAGTTCAGAGTGCCGTCATTTTGTTTACAAAAAATGTCCTTAAAAAGACCCGAAAAAATTCCGGAAAAAAAATTATCATGAGAAAAAAACCTAAATAGTCTTGAAAAGCGATGTAAGAAAAGTCTTGAAAAAAGTTCTAAAAAAACCTTCAAAAAATTCCGAAAAAAAGTCCTGAGAAAAAGCCCCGAAAAAATTCCCGAAAAAAGTACTGAAAATAAAGTCTTGATAAGAGTCGTGAAAAAAAATTTCTGAAAAAGTCCCAAAAAGTACTGAAAGAAATTGGCCGCAAAACAACTCCAAAAATACATTGAAAAAGAATTCCTAAACAATAGTCTTGAAAATAAAGTTCTGAAAAAATGTCAAAAAAAATATTTCATGGTGTTGTGAAAAAAATTCAGAAAAAAAGTTACAAAAGATAGTAACCCCCCAAAAAAATTGAAAAAGAATTCCCGAACAAAAAAGTCCTGAAAATAAAGCCTTGAAAAAAGATCTGAAAAAGTTATCCTTAAAAAATATCTCATAGTGTCTTGAAAAAAAGTCCTAAAAAAATATTTTTAAACAAAAGATTTTAATTTCTTTGTTATCTTTAATATTTGATTAAATGTTTTTACTGCCTCTGTTACGAAGTACGGGAAAATATTATAACAGTGAAGATTTTTTCGATTTTTTTTTAACGGAAATATCCATTTTGAGATCCCTAGAGGCGATTTTAACGATTAGTGAAAAAAAAATTAAGGATATGGCCATCATGTTACAAATTTTACTTCAAATTCAAATAATTTTTACCGTCACTTTACTCAAAAACCAATGAAATCTCCTCCAGGGATCTCAAAACGGATATTTTCGTAAAAAAAATGGAAGAAAAATATTCACGATAACAATACTTTTTCGTACTTCGTAATGGAGAAAGCAAAAATGGCCGGAATCGTGTGAGGGACCTCAGAATTGAGGAATTTCCATTGAAATTTGTAAATTTTTACGAAAACAATAGTTTCTCGTACGGAGAAAGGAAAAAAAAATCGATAGCCTTTTTCAAAGTATTTAGCCGTTTCACGGACGATGCGACGTCACACAATTCGACACTTTGGGCATTAGTCGGCATTTTGATCACCGACATTATTCTCCATTTTATCGACACACATTTGACCCTTGGAAATTGAGATGGGAATGTTCCAAGTTGCGCAATACTCCAACATTAGGGCGTGTTCCCCAATTATAGTCTCGAGTTTCTGCGACTTTTAGATGATCATCCTGCCTTTCGTCAGCAAGATATAATAGTGACCTGATTTATTTAAATTTCAATAATCACCCGGCGCCCTAAAGGGTAACACAGGGTTCAGTAGGAGAAGAAAAATAATAAATAGGAGTTTACCTACTATAATAGCATACGTATTGCAGGCGCAGGTATATTTTGGCTGGATTGATAGAATAGATATAGATCTAGAAGAATTGGAATATTTGTTTGTAAATCAATACGGCATCTCGTAAATTATAACCTTCCTAATTACGTACTCAACTCGATAACCAGCGAAAGTAGTTTAAATAAGTCTTTATCATGCAAAAGAGTACTGTACAACTAGTGTCCGATGAACCTAATAAAAGTTATTTTTGAGACTAGTGAAGGCAGACTTTCTTTTTATCTCCCATATACATTATAAGTACGCTAATTTACCGACGAGAAGTTAGCCACGACTTTCCAGCCACGGATTTTGTTGCCTTCACCATCACCCGAATTATAACCAATCTCAATGAAATTTTAATTACAGCCGTTAGGTCCAAATGTTTACACAAACGTATTAAGGGATATCATACGAACAATTAAAAATAATTCGTTTGAAATTTTCGTCAAAACTCGGGATTTAATGATTTTTTAAAATTAACCTTTATTTTCAACAATTATACAATTATTTTAAATTGCTTACTACATGTTGTTTAATTCATTTATGGTAAAAATTCTAACGGATATAGCGCCAAACGGTACCTTAAAATTTTTTGAAATTTTAAAACTCGCGTATCCGTGCACATGGATCGATTAAAAAATGTATAATTTCTCTATTTCCAAAGGGCACTATAAACAAATTATTTTAAATTGCTAATTACATGTTGCTTCACACATTCATGGTAAAAACTCGAATGTATCTAGCGCCAAACGGCACTTTAAAATTTTTTGAAATTTTAAAACTCGCGTATCCGTGCACATGGATCGATTAGAAATGTATAATTTCTCTATTTCCAAAGGGCACTTTAAACAAATTATTTTAAATTGCTTATTACATGTTGCTTCACACATTTATGGTAAAGACTCGAATATATCTAGCGCCAAACGGCACTTTAACATTTTTTGAAATTTTAAAACTTGCGTATCCGTGCACATGGATCGATTAAAAAATGTATAATTTCTTTAATTGCAAAGGGCACTATAAACAAATTATTTTAAATTGCTTATTACATGTTGCGTCACACATTTATGGTAAAAACTCGAATGTATCTAGCGCCAAACGGCACTTTAAATTTTTTTGAAATTTTAAAACTTGCGTATCCGTGCACATGGATCGATTAAAAAATGTATAATTTCTCTATTTTCAAAGGGCACTATAAACAAATTATGTTAAATTGCTTATTACATGTTGCTTCACACATTTATGGTAAAAACTCGAATGTATCTGGCGCCACACGGCACTTTAAAATTTTTTGAAATTTTAAAACTTGCGTATCTGTGCACATGGATCGATTAAAAAATGTATAATTTCTCTATTTCCAAAGGGCACTATAAACAAATTATTTTAAATTGCTTATTACATATTGCTTCACACATTTATTGTAAAAACTCGAATATATCTAGCGCCAAACGGCACTTTAAAATTTTTTGAAATTTTAAAACTCGCGTATCCGTGCACATGGATCGATTAAAAAATGTATAATTTCTCTATTTCCAAAGGGCACTATAAACAAATTATTTTAAATTGCTTATTACATGTTGCTTCACACATTTATGTTAAGAACTCGAATGTATCTAGCGCCAAACGGCACTTTAAAATTTTTTGAAATTTTAAAACTTCCGTATCCGTGCACATGGATCGATTAAAAAATGTATAATTTCTCTATTTCCAAAGGGCACTATAAACAAATTATTTTAAATTGCTTATTACATGTTGCTTCACACATTTATGTTAAGAACTCGAATGTATCTAGCGCCAAACGGCACTTTAAAATTTTTTGAAATTTTAAAACTTCCGTATCCGTGCACATGGATCGATTAAAAAATGTATAATTTCTCTATTTCCAAAAGGCACTTTAAACAAATTATTTTAAATTGCTTATTACATGTTGCTTCACACATTTATGTTAAAAACTCGAATGTATCTAGCGCCAAACGGCACTTTAAACAGTTTTGAAATTTTAATACTCGCGTATCTGTGGACAAGGATCGATTAAAACATTAATTACTTAGTTATTTCTAGAGATATCCTCAACTAAATTGTTTAAAGTTACCTAATTCATGTTGCTTATTGTGTTTATGTTTAAAAATCGAATGTGTGTAGCGCCAAACGGCACTTATAATTTTTTGAGGTTTTATTTTTCTCGATTTCTTGGTCGATTTAATCATTACTTAGTTGTTTTTAAAGGGCACAAATTTGTTTATGGAAGTAGCGCCAAACGGGATATATTTTTTTTACTGTGGTGTGTAGTTGTTGAAAATAAAGGTTAAATTTAAAAATTCATTCCATCCCTAGTTTTGACGAAAATTTCAAACGAATTATTTTTAATTGTTAGTAGATTATCCCTTAATACGTTTATGCAAACATTTGGACTGGGATTACACCCTAATATCTGTAATTAATATTTCATTGAAATTGGGGTGATGGTGGAGACGCCAAAATCCGTGGCTGGAAAGTCGTGGCTAACTTCTCGTCGGTCGTTAATTTAAAGTCTCTAAGCAACATCAAATATTTTACTTGAATTTTCTATCAATGAATTTATTTTAAAATTCTTTTGAATTAAACCAGTCGAAAATTTTAAACATTCAGAATCCTCATATTACCATCCTCAATAATACCACCAATACGTAAATATTAAAACAATTAAGTGATACTTTCTTTTATTTTTTGCAGAAGTTTCTCCAGCGCTCGGACACGAATCAGAGCGGCGACATATCCTTGGCCGATTTCATACATTATGTGAGGGAACACGAAAAACAGCTCAAACTCCATTTCTCGCATTTAGATAAAAATAAAGATGGTAAGTTGTTTAACGTTTATTACTACCGATTAGTATATAATGACTGCAACTATTTCTGATTCATGGCTTACATGGCAGCTCCAAGGATGTCGGGAAAAAGTGATCAAAAATATAATCGAGTTTAATCAGAAAATTAACAAAAAAGAAGGGCTACCTGTTGTACTTAACTTTACCCTAAAAAACCGTTAACGTATTTGGTTCGCTATCGTGGTGAGGTAACATAACACGTTCAAAATGCCCCACGTTGGGCGCCAAATATATTTTTCGCCTGCCTCTACCGAAACCATATATTTCGGCCATAAAAATCGGGCCGAAACTACGATTTAGCGTATCTAGGGCCGAAAAAATAATATGCATAATCAAGACAACCTTCCGCGGAATATGAGTAGGCTATGCAAAAATCTGACAGTGACAGTTCAATGGTGCACGATATAAAATTTCCTGAAACACCGTTTTTACTTAAGGCAGGCGAAAGAATATCGAGTGTAACTCGTGCCAAAATGCTTTAGCAACCCTTCACTTGTAGCAACCCTCGCTCGCTTCGCTCGCTCGTGTTGCTAAAACCTATTTTCGGCCCTTGATACACTATATACTATACCGCCCCGATACAATTGTCTCAGATTTCAGTTGGGAAGGAATCGTAGTTGTTGCAAGCACTTGGAGTTGCTTGAAACCACATAGTTTACGCTGAATGCCTAAGCAAATGGCGGCCCAGCTCTTTTCTTTGCTGAGAACTGGTTCGTATTAAAAGAAAAAAAAAACGATTTTCATTTTTACAAATTCTCTTGAATTGCGAATGGCAACGAAGTCGCAGCACAGTATTACAATTAAATTGATTGATTTTTAAACCGTGGCAACTTCCCACGCGGACTTAATTAGGTCAGTTTGCAACCAACAATCGATCGATTTTCTAAGCTCGACATGCAAGTCTGTAATAAAAATATCATACTGTATGGTTTCTAGCTAACGGTCACCGAGTTTGCCTTTAAAACAACGCGACTTTAATGTCAACAGAGCGATTAGCGAAGCCCATGATTCTTTTGCGATTAACGAATCATCGCTAACTCGGTTGTCACTGTGACGTTTAAAGCAAATAAACAACACGTATGACATCTACGATTAACGTGTTTATTATAATTGAACACTCCAAATAGTCCACGATTGTGCTAGAAGTGGCGGCACCAAGTTCGTATGCATGATTAGCGAGGACGCGTCATTTCATGATACACGAGTATTGATGGGTTCAGTCATTAATCTCACTTCCGATTTAAAATATGGAAACATTTTGCGTCCAGTTAGGGATTGGTGATTCACAGAATCTAATTAATGTATAATTTTGGTTAATAAATAATAATGCGAGCAATGACCTACGTTACTAACAACATAAGTGTGAGTGAATTTCGGGTTAAGGCTAAGGTTATTTGTGCGTAGTTGATGTGCGATGATTTACAGTATACGTTTTGATTGTTTCTTTTTTTAGAAAAAGCAGCTTTAACGAAGTTTTAACTCCAGAAAAAAAATTGTTATAGTTGCAACAAATTAATATAAACACTTTTTTGATTTACTTGCTTAGGTTCATGTAGCCAGGGGCGGCTCGTTATGTAGAGCCAAGGAGCCATGGCACTACCTGTAGTTTCAAGCTCAGCAAGAATTTTTAATTAATTCTTAAAACACTTTTTCGCCTAAGAAGATAAATCGTTGTTTCTTTCTTTGAAAAAGGAGTAGGGGGTATATTGTATGTTCCACGAGCCGCCACTGACTAAGTGGATTTTTACATAATCATAATCTAGGATGTGTTTTAAGTGCATTTGAAAAGTTTCAAGTCGATGGCAATTGTTTTTATATTTTTTTCAGCAGCTGGAAATTTTTAAAAATTTTTCTTTACTCTACGCTCGGTTCTTTACGAAAATTCAAAATCTACGGTTGGATGTGTTTTGAGTGCATTTGAAAAGTTTCAAGTCGATGGCAATTATTTTTATATTTTTTTCAACAGCAGAAATTTTTTATAAATTTTCTTAACTCCGCGCTCGGTTCTTTACGAAAATTCAAAATCTACGGTTGGCGTATTGAATGGATTTTTACATAATCATAATCTAGAATATGTTTTAAGTACATTTAAAAAGTTTCAAGTCGATGGCAATTGTTTTTATATTTTTTTCATCTGCATGAAATTTTTACAAATTTTCTTAACTCTAAGCTCGGTTCTTTACGAAAATTCAAAATCTACGGTTGGAGTATGGAATGGATTTTTACATAATCATAATCTAGAATGTGTTTTAAGTGCATTTGAAAAGTTTCAAGTCGATGGCAATTGTTTTTATATTTTTTTCAACTGCATGAAATTTTTACAAATTTTCTTAACTCTAAGCTCGGTTCTTTACGAAAATTCAAAATCTACGGTTGGAGTATGGAATGGATTTTTACATAATCATAATCTAGAATGTGTTTTAAGTGCATTTGAAAAGTTTCAAGTCGATGGCAATTGTTTTTATATTTTTTTCAACTGCATGAAATTTTTACAAATTTTCTTAACTCTAAGCTCGGTTCTTTACGAAAATTCAAAATCTACGGTTGGAGTATGGAATGGATTTTTACATAATCATAATCTAGAATGTGTTTTAAGTGCATTTGAAAAGTTTCAAGTCGATGGCAATTGTTTTTATATTTTTTTCAACAGCATGAAATTTTTACAAATTTTCTTAACTCTACGCTCGGTTCTTTACGAAAATTCAAAATCTACGGTTGGAGTATGGAATGGATTTTTACATAATCATAATCTAGAATGTGTTTTAAGTGCATTTGAAAAGTTTCAAGTCGATGGCAATTGTTTTTATATTTTTTTCAACAGCAGAAAATTTTTATAAATTTTCTTAACTCTACGCTCGGTTCTTTACGAAAATTCAAAATCTACGGTTGGAGTATTGAATGGATTTTTACATAATCATAATCTAGAATGTGTTTTAAGTGCATTTGAAAAGTTTCAAGTCGATGGCAATTATATTTATATTTTTTTCAACAGCAGAAAATTTTTATAAATTTTCTTAACTCTACGCTCGGTTCTTTACGAAAATTCAAAATCTACGGTTGGAGTATTGAATGGATTTTTACATAATCATAATCTAGAATGTGTTTTAAGTGCATTTGAAAAGTTTCAAATCGATGGCAATTATTTTTATATTTTTTTCAACTGCATGAAATTTTTACAAATTTTCTTAACTCTACGCTCGGTTCTTTACGAAAATTCAAAATCTACGGTTGGAGTATGGAATGGATTTTTAGATAATCATAATCTAGAATGTGTTTTAAGTGCATTTGAAAAGTTTCAAGTCGATGGCAATTATATTTATATTTTTTTCAACAGCAGAAAATTTTTATAAATTTTCTTAACTCTACGCTCGGTTCTTTACGAAAATTCAAAATCTACGGTTGGAGTATTGAATGGATTTTTACATAATCATAATCTAGAATGTATTTTAAGTGCATTTGAAAAGTTTCAAGTCGATGGCAATTATATTTATATTTTTTTCAACAGCAGAAATTTTTTATAAATTTTCTTAACTCTACGCTCGGTTCTTTACGAAAATTCAAAATCTACGGTTGGAGTATTGAATGGATTTTTACATAATCATAATCTAGAATGTGTTTTAAGTGCATTTGAAAAGTTTCAAGTCGATGGTAATTATTTTTATATTTTTTTCAACAGCAGAAATTTTTTATAAATTTTCTTAACTCTACGCTCGGTTCTTTACGAAAATTCAAAATCTACGGTTGGAGCATTGAATGGATTTTGACATAATCATAATCTAGAATGTGTTTTGAGTGCATTTGAAAAGTTTCAAGTCGATGGCAATTATATTTATATTTTTTTCAACAGCAGAAAATTTTTATAAATTTTCTTAACTCTACGCTCGGTTCGTTACGAAAATTCAAAATCTACGGTTGGAGTATTGAATGGATTTTTACATAATCATAATCTAGAATGTGTTTTAAGTGCATTTGAAAAGTTTCAAGTCGATGGCAATTATTTTTATATTTTTTTCAACAGCAGAAATTTTTTATAAATTTTCTTAACTCTACGCTCGGTTCTTTACGAAAATTCAAAATCTACGGTTGGAGTATGGAATGGATTTTTAGATAATCATAATCTAGAATGTGTTTTAAGTGCATTTGAAAAGTTTCAAGTCGATGGCAATTGTTTTTATATTTTTTTCAACTGCATGAAATTTTTACAAATTTTCTTAACTCTACGCTCGATTCTTTACGAAAATTCAAAATCTACGGTTGGAGTATTGAATGGATTTTTACATAATCATAATCTAGAATGTGTTTTAAGTGCATTTGAAAAGTTTCAAGTCGATGGCAATTATATTTATATTTTTTTCAACAGCAGAAAATTTTTATAAATTTTCTTAACTCTACGCTCGGTTCTTTACGAAAATTCAAAATCTACGGTTGGAGTATTGAATGGATTTTTACATAATCATAATCTAGAATGTGTTTTGAGTGCATTTGAAAAGTTTCAAGTCGATGGCAATTATATTTATATTTTTTTCAACAGCAGAAAATTTTTATAAATTTTCTTAACTCTACGCTCGGTTCGTTACGAAAATTCAAAATCTACGGTTGGAGTATTGAATGGATTTTTACATAATCATAATCTAGAATGTGTTTTAAGTGCATTTGAAAAGTTTCAAGTCGATGGCAATTATTTTTATATTTTTTTCAACAGCAGAAATTTTTTATAAATTTTCTTAACTCTACGCTCGGTTCTTTACGAAAATTCAAAATCTACGGTTGGAGTATGGAATGGATTTTTAGATAATCATAATCTAGAATGTGTTTTAAGTGCATTTGAAAAGTTTCAAGTCGATGGCAATTGTTTTTATATTTTTTTCAACTGCATGAAATTTTTACAAATTTTCTTAACTCTACGCTCGATTCTTTACGAAAATTCAAAATCTACGGTTGGAGTATTGAATGGATTTTTACATAATCATAATCTAGAATGTGTTTTAAGTGCATTTGAAAAGTTTCAAGTCGATGGCAATTATTTTTATATTTTTTTCAACAGCAGAAATTTTTTATAAATTTTCTTAACTCTACGCTCGGTTCTTTACGAAAATTCAAAATCTACGGTTGGAGTATGGAATGAATTTTTAGATAATCATAATCTAGAATGTGTTTTAAGTGCATTTGAAAAGTTTCAAGTGGATGGCAATTGTTTTTATATTTTTTTCAACTTCATGAAATTTTTACAAATTTTCTTAACTCTACGCTCGATTCTTTACGAAAATTCAAAATCTACGGTTGGAGTATTGAATGGATTTTTACATAATCATAATCTAGAATGTGTTTTAAGTGCATTTGAAAAGTTTCAAGTCGATGGCAATTATTTTTATATTTTTTTCAACAGCAGAAATTTTTTATAAATTTTCTTAACTCTACGCTCGGTTCTTTACGAAAATTCAAAATCTACGGTTGGAGTATGGAATGGATTTTTAGATAATCATAATCTAGAATGTGTTTTAAGTGCATTTGAAAAGTTTCTAGTCGATGGCAATTGTTTTTATATTTTTTTCAACTTCATGAAATTTTTACAAATTTTCTTAACTCTACGCTCGGTTCTTTACGAAAATTCAAAATCTACGGTTGGCGTATTGAATGGATTTTTACATAATCATAATCTAGAATATGTTTTAAGTACATTTAAAAAGTTTCAAGTCGATGGCAATTATTTTTATATTTTTTTCAACAGCAGAAATTTTTTATAAATTTTCTTAACTCTACGCTCGGTTCTTTACGAAAATTCAAAATCTACGGTTGGAGTATTGAATGGATTTTTACATTATCATAATCTAGATTGTGTTTTAAGTGCATTTGAAAAGTTTCAAGTCGATGGCAATTATTTTTATATTTTTTTCAACAGCAGAAATTTTTTATAAATTTTCTTAACTCCGCGCTCAGTTCTTTACGAAAATTCAAAATCTACGGTAGAAGCATTGAATGGATTTTTACATAATCATAATTTAGCATATGTTTTAAGTACATTTAAAAAGTTTAAAGTCGATGGCAATTGTTTTTATATTTTTTTCAACTGCATGAAATTTTTACAAATTTTCTTAACTCTACGCTCGGTTCGTTACGAAAATTCAAAATCTACGTTGGAATATAGAATGCAGGGGCGGTTCGTTATATTGATCCAAGGAGCCATGGTACTACTTGTGGTTTCAAGCTCAGCAAGAATTGTTAACTAATTCTAACTTTTTCGCCAGTTACTTTGGTTTAGGAAGATAAATCGTTCGTTCCTTCTTCAAAAAAGAAGCCACTGGCTCTACCATCAAAATTTTCCACGAGCCGCCACTGCATGTAGCAATTGATGGTGTTGTTTATATTGACTATGAGAGTTGTGTTTGTGTTGTTTCTAAAACCGCGAGAAAGAATTTCGTTCAGTGGACGTTTAAGGAGGTCAATCACAAATTTTTGCAACAACCGAATTTGCCTGATATGTAAATTGTGAAAGCGATACTGGATAACCGAATGGCATAAATGAAAAACTAGTCGCACAAGATTGGTTTATGGCTCTTCAGGCAAGACGGAATAATTCAACAAGAGCACGTGAGCCTTTGGTGGATTTTCAGAAGTAATGTTTTCAGACCAAACTTTTACACATCGTCTCTATAAAGCTGATCTTCATCTATGTCGACCAATCACTTCGCCATGGCAATCATAAAGCTCTCTTTTAGCGAAACCCATAGTCAATGGGTGAATGTACATCAAGTATACCCTGGTTAGGTGAAAGAACTGTGTGCCATAGCATATATACACTAAACCTCATCATTTTCTATATATGTGAAGTTGGCAATATTTCTAGCAATAACTCGGCGCATCCACCATATATGAAAATAAATTATTTTCCTTCGTATCACCTACAAATTCAAATAACCTTTGCATTTAATTAATTAAATACAATAGGGTATATCCTTAAAACATAAAATTATACTCGATGATTTCCGGAATTACTGAGTATTAATATAATTTAATAAATAATAAACGAAGTTTCTCCGTATATAGCTGAATCAAAAGTGTGAACCTGCAACCTCCAACGGAGAACCTCCAACGGAGAAACTTCGTTTATTATTTCTTTAATTACAAAATTATACGTTTATCTTAATGGACAATTTAATTATTACATTCTCGTGCTACACAATGGTCATTGCTGAGTAGTTACAGGTAGATATCCCAGATTTTCCCGACAGGAGTTGATAGCCATGTTTGCTATTGTTATAGAAAAATTAAAATTTTCACTTGGGATATGGACCTTTTGCCGTTTTGGCCCTACATTTAGATTTTTCGATGCCGAAGTGCTAAAAAATGTTTACTGCTGGGTAGTTACAGATGGGTATCCCAGATTTTCTCGATTGTAGTTCCCCCTGCGGGTGGGGGTTAGAATACACTCAGCAGGTCGTAAAAGGCGACCAATGAGTACCTGCTTCCGTGGGTACCAGTCAACTTAATGGCAGCAAGTGTCCTTGTCCTATATGTTTTTTGTCTTTTGATAAGCGGCCTGTCCCTCCTTTATGGGTTCTGTATGTCTGTGTTCTGTCTTGTGGCCATTAGAGAAGACATGACCCACCTGCGTGTCTGTCGTGCGCTGCGACCCGTGTCGGGGGAGAAAAGGATCCTGGTGGTTGAGGAATGTCACGATCTGCGGAAGTGACCACCAGTACACCACTTTGGCCTTCTATTCCCCTAAATGGGAGGTTCTTACCTAGCCCAGTGAGGATTAATCGGCAAGTCACCATGTCCTTTCGGGTGTGCTGATGGGGCGAGTCGTGTGGGGTTTGGGGGCACGTTTAGGCTACGTGTGGCTCATACCAGGACGGCTATAGTTGTTATGTATCTGGAGATTCTGGTAGTTTGTACCAGGACTCCCCATTTGTGGCTCCAAGGAGGGTGGGGAGCATAGGGACTGAATATAAAAACAAATAACATGGAAAACCAAAACTACCCAAATTTGCCTCAAAAAATACCAAATGATAGTAGGTCCTCTTGTAATTTTAGCAAATACCTGATTGTTTCTCGCATTGATGGTACTTTTGAAAAGGTTTCCCCTTGATTGTTTCTCGCATTGGAGATATCGAAAACATAAAAAAATTAAGAGATGGTACTTTAATGATAACCACAGCCAACGAGAGGCAAAGTAATACTTTTCTCAAAGCGGCACAGATGGGAGATTTCAAGGTGTCTGTTGCACCTCATAGATCTCTTAATGTGTCTAAAGGGATAATTTATTGCTTTGACTTGACGCACTGTGAGGACGAGGAAATTCTTAAAAAGTTAAAGGCACAAAATGTAATCGAAATCAGACGATTAACAAGTAGGAAAAATGGAACTGTTTCCGCTAATGGGTGTTTCATCCTAACCTTCAGCACTTTTAAACTTCCCAGAAATGTGAAAATAACATCTATGTATAGTCTTGACGTTCGCCCATACATTAGAAACCCTCTTCGTTGCTTTAATTGCCAACAGTTTGGACACGTGTCGGGTACCTGCAAGAACGACTCAGTTTGTGCACAGTGTGGCAATCGCCCTCACGAGGGTAGCAGTTGTCCCACTCCTTTTAAATGTGCAAACTGCTCTGAACCGCATTCACCACGATCAAGAAACTGTGCATCCTTCCAACGCGAATTCGCTATCCGGCAGATTCGTGTTGAAGATCGTATCTCATATGGTGAAGCTAAAAAGAAACACCGTACTCTTGTTCCATCTGCTTATAATAACCAAACTCCCTACTCTAAAGTTGTCTCTTCGAAAAAAACCTCAACCATCGCCATTCAATGCGACCTAGATCAGGTAACCACAAAAAATGAAACTAAACTTGAAACAAAACATGAAACAAAACACAAGACTAAACCTTCTACCTCTCATGGTGGTAGCACCTCTCATTGTAGCATCAACCATCAACTTCATCCTCTGTAAAGGAGTCAAAACACCCGCCAAGAGCATCATCGGTAGGCCTTACCGATGATATGATCATTGACCATTTAGAAGACGCCGATCCGTCGCCCTATTTAAGTAAAAAGAAAAGACAAAAGAAAGATAAACGGTAGGAAAAAAGGCCACAAAACCAAAACCGAAACCATGACTAGTTTACAATGGAACGTCAACGGATTTTATACGCGTCTTTCCGAAATTAAATTGCTCTGCAACTCAATAAACCCTGCCGCGGTTTACCTGCAGGAGATTCACTTCCGGGAGTCACAAACACCTGCTCTACGTGGGTACGACTTCTACCGAAGGGACTTTACTGCCGGGGAGCGTGCGTGTGGGGGAGTTGCAGTCCAAATTAAAAACACCGTTTATTCTGAAGCCATAATTTTAAATAGACCTCTCCAAGCTGTTGCAGCTAGAGTGCATTGTGCTCGTCCTATCTCTATATGTTCACTGTATATTCCTCCTGGAGAGGTCCTCCAACTAGACGATATGCATGGTCTCATCGAGGCTCTTTCGAAGCCCTTCCTTATCATGGGCGATTTTAACGCCCACAATCCATTATGGGGATCGGTACATCTTGATCCCAGGGGTAGGGCTCTCGAACTACTATTTCAGAGAGACGATGCCATCCTTTTGAACAATGGACAGCACACACATTTTTCTGCAGCAAATGGCAGTTTTTCGTGTATAGATCTCTCTATAACGTCGCCTTCGTTAGCCTCGGAAATTGTGTGAGAAGTCACTCTAGATCTATGCGGCAGTGACCATTTCCCCATAACTTGTAAATTGGCCCAGCGTGCAGACGTATTCATTAGGCCACCTAGGTGGAAAATCTCTGAGGCTGACTGGCACCATTTTGAGCGTTCCGTTAATATAAACAACATTGATTTCAGTACTACTAATAGTGCTATTGATTCTCTAAATCAGCTGCTACTCGATGCAGCTAACAATAGCGTGCCAAAAACTTCTACCTCTCTCTCTCTCGTATTCCGGTTCCATGGTGGAATGATGCCTGTCACCAGGCGATTTGCGAGAGAAAGAAAGCACTGCATCGCTTTAAACGTGATATGTCCGCACAAAATTTAGCTGATTTTAAGCGAAAACGATCAGCAGCACGAAAAGTAATCGCTGATAGTAAACGGAAGTCATGGTTGGAATATATATGTCTTCTGTCAAGGGATACATACACTACATCCCGGGAGGCATTTGAGAAAATTCGTAGAATCTCGGGGAAAAATGGTTTCGGCACAATTTCCGGCATTAGAGTTAACTCTAGTGTTAAACCTTCTCCTCAGGAAATCGTTAACACCCTAGCTGAGTCATTCGCTACCGTTTCGAGTTCTTCGACTTATACTGATCAATTTAAAACAATGAAGATAAAAGCTGAAGAACAGCAAATAAATTTTATTTCCAATAATTTCGAAGACTGCAATGAATCTTTTACAGTCTGGGAAGTAGAAGCTGCACTTAGGGAATGTCGGGATTCATCTCCGGGACCCGACAATATTCATTACCAATTTTTAAAACATCTAAGTCACTCCCAGTTAATTGCTATTCTAGAAATCTTTAACCAAATTTGGTTAACAGGAACGTTTCCCGATGCGTGGCAAAATGCCACCCTAATACCTATCCTCAAAACTAACAAAGATCCTAAGGATCCTAAGAGCTACCGACCAATAGCACTTACCAGTTGCGTTGAAAACTCTTCGAAAGAATGGTCAATCGGAGACTGACCTGGTTTCTAGAAACTGGTAAGTTCCTATCAAACGTACAATGTGGTTTTCGCCAGGGGCGTTCAACAACCGACCATCTCGTATCACTGGAGTCCGCGGTCCAGAATGCTTTCATTACCAAGCAACATCTGGTGGCGGTTTTCTTTAAAATCGAGAAGGCACATGACACTACATGGCGCTATGGAATTTTAAAAACCCTTCATAAATGGGATATACGAGGCAATATGGGAATTTTCATTAGTAATTTTCTATCAAAGAGACTTTTCCAAGTTAGACTGGGATCCCATCTTTCCGACCTCCAAACGCAAGAGACCCCATTCTCTTGCCTCAAGGCTCTGTCCTCAGTGTCACTCTCTTTAATGTGGCAATTAACGATATCGTAAAGAATGTCTAAACACTCCTCTATGTTGATGACCTAACAATTTACTGCACTTCACACTCTTTGAAGCTAGCAGAGAGGCAACTCCAACTAGCCATAAATAAAATCAATAATTGGACAAACACCAATGGGTTCAAACTATCTGTGGAAAAGACCCGATGGGTTCATTTCCACCGCCTTCGCGGTCTCCACTTAGTCCCTGAAATATATCTTGGCGACAATCCGATCATCGTTGATGGTTCTGTGACATTCCTTGGCCTCGAATTTGATTCCAAACTCACTTGGAAACCTCATATTATAAACCTCAGAAAAAAATGTATGCGAGCAATGAACTCCCTGAAAATCGTTTCTGGAACAACATGGGGAGCTGACCGAGTTGCCATGCTCCGGCTTTACCGATCACTAATTCGGTCGAAAATAGATTACGGGAGCATAGTTTATAGCGCTGCAAGACCTTCTTATATTAAACCTTTCGATACCGTACACAACAACGGCCTTAGATTACCCGTCGGGGCGTTCAGAACCAGTCCTGTCTTGAGTTGGTATGCTGAGAGTGGGGAACCCCCACTGCATATTAGACGAGAAAGGCTGATGCTATCCTATGCATCAAGCCTGCGATGCAAACCTCGGCATCCCTCGTACAGCTGTGTCTTTCATCCACTAAATAGCGCGATATTTAGCACCAGACAAAACGCTACACGTCCATACGGCATTCGTCTGCAGAGTCTTGTAGAAAGAAAACTATTCATTCCCAACAGTCTCTAAATCAAATTTCTTCATAGCTCCCTGGAAAATTCCACGACCTCAAATAAATCTGTCTTTGTCTTCATATAAAAAATCTGACACAAGTCGTACATTATATCATCAGAGGTATCTCGAATTTAAAAATAGGGTTCAGCATAACAAGGAAGTGTTCACAGACGGATCCAAGTCGCAGGAAATGTGTGGTTCTGCTTTCGTTGTTGAGAAGTACATGTTCAAGCTGCCTAATACCTGTAGCATTTTTACCCTCGAACTAATTGCGATAAAGCAAGCACTTCATTATCTACGCAAGTCCCGAAATGAAACCATTATCATCTTTAGCGACTCTCTCAGTGCATTGGAAAGTTTAGGCCGCTATATGCCAAAAAAACACCCTCGTTATAGAGATCCAAAATCTGCTTACCATACAGAATCAGTATGGAAATTCTATCATCTTCTACTGGTTGCCAGTCATATCGGAATACTAGGAAATGACCGATTGGAAGTTAGCCATAAATTTCAGCCACTAATCCGGCGCCTCCACCATTTTTGCCTTTAGTAAATTTCCAAGTTTTCTCTACTAATTTACAGACAATGGATTAAAATTCATAATTAATCAAATTAGACACTTTTACGAAATTTCGTCAATTTTCAAAAAATCAAAAGTCATCGTTAGGCGTAGTTTAGGTTCGATATTTTCGGCCACAAATGTTCTATAGGGCTTTGTTTACAATATTTAAGCTAAAAAAAATGACACATATTCTTCATTTTTGTTTAAATAATTATTTACCCAGACGCTTTTACGAAATTTCGTCAATTTTCAAAGAATCAAAAGTCATCGTTAGGCGTAGTTTAGGTTCGATATTTTCGGCCACAAATGTTCAATAGGGCTTTATTTACAATATTTAGGTTTAAAAAAATGACACATATTCTTCATTTTTGTTTAAATAATTATTTACCCAGACACTTTTACGAAATTTCGTCAATTTTCAAAAAATCAAAAGTCATCGTTAGGCGTAGTTTAGGTTCGATATTTTCGGCCACAAATGTTCTATAATGCTTTGTTTACAATATTTAGGTTTAAAAAAATGACACATATTCTTCATTTTTGTTTAAATAATTATTTACCCAGACACTTTTACGAAATTTCGTCAATTTTCAAAAAATCAAAAGTCATCGTTAGGCGTAGTTTAGGTTCGATATTTGCGGCCACAAATGTTCAATAGGGCTTTGTTTACAATATTTAAGCTAAAAAAAATGACACATATTCTTCATTTTTGTTTAAATAATTATTTACCCAGACACTTTAACGAAATTTCGTCAATTTTCAAAAAATCAAAAGTCATCGTTAGGCGTAGTTTAGGTTCGATATTTTCGGCCACAAATGTTCTATAGGGCTTTATTTACAATATTTAGGTTTAAAAAAATGACACATATTCTTCATTTTTGTTTAAATAATTATTTACCCAGACACTTTTACGAAATTTCGTCAATTTTCAAAAAATCAAAAGTCATCGTTAGGCGTAGTTTAGGTTCGATATTTTCGGCCACAAATGTTCTATAGGGCTTTATTTATAATATTTAGGTTTAAAAAAATGACACATATTCCTCATTTGTGTTTAAATAATTATTTACCCAGACACTTTTACGAAATTTCGTCAATTTTCAAAAAATCAGAAGTTACCGTTAGGCGTAGTTTAGGTTCGATATTTTCGGCCACAAATGTTCTATAGGACTTTGTTTACAATATTTAAGCTAAAAAAAATGACACATATCCCTCATTTTTGTTTAAATAATGATTTACCCAGACGCTTTTACGAAATTTCGTCAATTTTCAAAAAATCAAAAGTCATCGTTAGGCGTAGTTTAGGTTCGATATTTTCGACGACAAATGTTCCATAGGGCTTTGTTTACAATATTTAAGCTAAAAAAAATGACACATATTCTTCATTTTTGTTTAAATAATTATTTACCCTGACACTTTTACGAAATTTCGTCAATTTTCAAAAAATCAAAAGTCATCGTTAGGCGTAGTTTAGGTTCGATATTTTCGGCCACAAATGTTCTATAGGGCTTTATTTACAATATTTAGGTTTAAAAAAATGACACATATTCCTCATTTGTGTTTAAATAATTATTTACCCAGACACTTTTACGAAATTTCGTCAATTTTCAAAAAATCAGAAGTTACCGTTAGGCGTAGTTTAGGTTCGATATTTTCGGCCACAAATGTTCTATAGGACTTTGTTTACAATATTTAAGCTAAAAAAAATGACACATATTCTTCATTTTTGTTTAAATAATTATTTACCCAGACGCTTTTACGAAATTTCGTCAATTTTCAAAAAATCAAAAGTCATCGTTAGGCGTAGTTTAGGTTCGATATTTTCGACGACAAATGTTCCATAGGGCTTTGTTTACAATATTTAAGCTAAAAAAAAATGACACATATTCTTCATTTTTGTTTAAATAATTATTTACCCAGACGCTTTTACGAAATTTCGTCAATTTTCAAAAAATCAAAAGTCATCGTTAGGCGTAGTTTAGGTTCGATATTTTCGGCCACAAATGTTCTATAGGACTTTGTTTACAATATTTAAGCTAAAAAAAATGACAAATATTCTTCATTTTTGTTTAAATAATTATTTACCCAGACACTTTTACGAAATTTCGTCAATTTTTAAAAAATCAAAAGTCATCGTTAGGCGTAGTTTAGGTTCGATATTTTCGGCCACAAATGTTCTATAGGGCTTTATTTATAATATTTAGGTTTAAAAAAATGACACATATTCCTCATTTGTGTTTAAATAATTATTTACCCAGACACTTTTACGAAATTTCGTCAATTTTCAAAAAATCAGAAGTTACCGTTAGGCGTAGTTTAGGTTCGATATTTTCGGCCACAAATGTTCTATAGGACTTTGTTTACAATATTTAAGCTAAAAAAAATGACACATATCCCTCATTTTTGTTTAAATAATGATTTACCCAGACGCTTTTACGAAATTTCGTCAATTTTCAAAAAATCAAAAGTCATCGTTAGGCGTAGTTTAGGTTCGATATTTTCGACGACAAATGTTCCATAGGGCTTTGTTTACAATATTTAAGCTAAAAAAAATGACACATATTCTTCATTTTTGTTTAAATAATTATTTACCCTGACACTTTTACGAAATTTCGTCAATTTTCAAAAAATCAAAAGTCATCGTTAGGCGTAGTTTAGGTTCGATATTTTCGGCCACAAATGTTCTATAGGGCTTTATTTACAATATTTAGGTTTAAAAAAATGACACATATTCCTCATTTGTGTTTAAATAATTATTTACCCAGACACTTTTACGAAATTTCGTCAATTTTCAAAAAATCAGAAGTTACCGTTAGGCGTAGTTTAGGTTCGATATTTTCGGCCACAAATGTTCTATAGGACTTTGTTTACAATATTTAAGCTAAAAAAAATGACACATATTCTTCATTTTTGTTTAAATAATTATTTACCCAGACGCTTTTACGAAATTTCGTCAATTTTCAAAAAATCAAAAGTCATCGTTAGGCGTAGTTTAGGTTCGATATTTTCGACGACAAATGTTCCATAGGGCTTTGTTTACAATATTTAAGCTAAAAAAAATGACACATATTCTTCATTTTTGTTTAAATAATTATTTACCCAGACGCTTTTACGAAATTTCGTCAATTTTCAAAAAATCAAAAGTCATCGTTAGGCGTAGTTTAGGTTCGATATTTTCGGCCACAAATGTTCTATAGGACTTTGTTTACAATATTTAAGCTAAAAAAAATGACAAATATTCTTCATTTTTGTTTAAATAATTATTTACCCAGACACTTTTACGAAATTTCGTCAATTTTTAAAAAATCAAAAGTCATCGTTAGGCGTAGTTTAGGTTCGATATTTTCGGCCACAAATGTTCTATAGGACTTTGTTTACAATATTTAAGCTAAAAAAAATGACACATATCCCTCATTTTTGTTTAAATAATGATTTACCCAGACGCTTTTACGAAATTTCGTCAATTTTCAAAAAATCAAAAGTCATCGTTAGGCGTAGTTTAGGTTCGATATTTTCGACGACAAATGTTCCATAGGGCTTTGTTTACAATATTTAAGCTAAAAAAAATGACACATATTCTTCATTTTTGTTTAAATAATTATTTACCCTGACACTTTTACGAAATTTCGTCAATTTTCAAAAAATCAAAAGTCATCGTTAGGCGTAGTTTAGGTTCGATATTTTCGGCCACAAATGTTCTATAGGACTTTGTTTACAATATTTAAGCTAAAAAAAATGACACATATTCTTCATTTTTGTTTAAATAATTATTTACCCTGACACTTTTACGAAATTTCGTCAATTTTCAAAAAATCAAAAGTCATCGTTAGGCGTAGTTTAGGTTCGATATTTTCGGCCACAAATGTTCTATAGGGCTTTATTTACAATATTTAGGTTTAAAAAAATGACACATATTCCTCATTTGTGTTTAAATAATTATTTACCCAGACACTTTTACGAAATTTCGTCAATTTTCAAAAAAATCAGAAGTTACCGTTAGGCGTAGTTTAGGTTCGATATTTTCGGCCACAAATGTTCTATAGGACTTTGTTTACAATATTTAAGCTAAAAAAAATGACACATATTCTTCATTTTTGTTTAAATAATTATTTACCCAGACGCTTTTACGAAATTTCGTCAATTTTCAAAAAATCAAAAGTCATCGTTAGGCGTAGTTTAGGTTCGATATTTTCGACGACAAATGTTCCATAGGGCTTTGTTTACAATATTTAAGCTAAAAAAAATGACACATATTCTTCATTTTTGTTTAAATAATTATTTACCCAGACGCTTTTACGAAATTTCGTCAATTTTCAAAAAATCAAAAGTCATCGTTAGGCGTAGTTTAGGTTCGATATTTTCGGCCACAAATGTTCTATAGGACTTTGTTTACAATATTTAAGCTAAAAAAAATGACAAATATTCTTCATTTTTGTTTAAATAATTATTTACCCAGACACTTTTACGAAATTTCGTCAATTTAAAAAAAATCAAAAGTCATCGTTAGGCGTAGTTTAGGTTCGATATTTTCGGCCACAAATGTTCTATAGGGCTTTATTTACAATATTTAGGTTTAAAAAAATGACACATATTCCTCATTTTTGTTTAAATAATTATTTACCCAGACACTTTTACGAAATTTCGTCAATTTTCAAAAAATCAAAAGTCATCGTTAGGCGTAGTTTAGGTTCGATATTTTCGGCCACAAATGTTCTATAGGGCTTTATTTATAATATTTAGGTTTAAAAAAATGACACATATTCCTCATTTGTGTTTAAATAATTATTTACTCAGACACTTTTACGAAATTTCGTCAATTTTCAAAAAATCAGAAGTTACCGTTAGGCGTAGTTTGGGTTCGATATTTTCGGCGCAAATGTTCTATAGGACTTTGTTTACAATATTTAAGCTAAAAAAAATGACACATATTCTTCATTTTTGTTTAAATAATTATTTACCCAGACACTTTTAATCAACTCTATTTTTATTTCGAACAAAATACATTTTTGAAAATTGTAACTAATTTGAAAGAATTGTGTTGAAAAAGTTATTGTATTTTGAAATTTGTTTCAGGCAAAATCGACTTAGAGGAGCTCATCCGCGCCTTCAACGAACTCGGCATTCCACTGGAAAAGAAGGAGGCAACCAATCTCTTACAGAGGTATCTACAACTTAGTACGTTTTGATTTATTTTAATTTGAATGTTCAATTTAATATAAATGAATTAAACCGCTATTAATTTGTGCATTATACACGACGTTATATCAAATAATTCCCTAATAGCGCAATTCTTAATCAATTTTCAAGAAACGTGCCCATTCAGGGATATTTTTATGATTTTCCTCGAGTCCACGCGAACTTCCATTATAAAATGACGAGACTTAAAAATCCAATAAAGCAGTGTTGGAGGCATTTTGAATTAATTCTTTTACACCAACGTATAGATAAGGGTCTTCTTAAGCGAATTAAACAATAAAATTTTGCAATTCATGTAATTAAACGATTTACGTTTAATATTTTCTATTCAATAAAATTTTGGGTAAAATAACTTTTTTAGCATTTTTTTCTCGAGTTTACGCAAACTACCTTTGGTTTGAAATAGCACAGAAACTTATAGTTTTTCCATTTTCTGCCGAACACTATATATTTTTGTAATATTCAGTTTCTATTTTAGTTATGACTTAGATTTTTCCAATTGTGTTCTCAAGTTGTTGTTTTGTCTTTGTTTCATGTATCCATCAGACGGTGCAAAACGTATGTCTTTAGATGTGTGCAGATGTTAGATGTTGTAGTTGCACTGATCTAGGGGTTATTTGTTAGATATCTCGCGGTCTGTTATTCGTGTGTGTGTGTGCTTTCAGGATGGACCAAGACGGCAGCTTGAACATCAGTTTCGACGAATGGAGAGACTTTCTGCTCATGGCTCCCAGCTGTGATATACACCAGTTAATCAATTACTGGAGGCATTCGACTGTAAGTGATTTTATTTTGAATTATTAAAACGAATAGTATTGGTTACATTTTTATCGGCATTGATTACCAGAAATAAGAAAATCACAATTTGGATTTTATTGTTGTTTTTAATATTTACCCAAGCTAAATATTGATAAGCGTTTCCGTTTACAAATGACGGCGCGCGAAAAAATAGATGGTGTACAGCAGTGTTGCCATACGTACGGTAGTTACCGTACTTGTACGGTATTCTGAGCGAAAGTAAGGTATACATACGGTCCAAATGTTAAAACCGTATATAAATGTACGGTAATTTTCACCCTGTATAAAAGCATTTTACTCTATTAAGAGCGTTGGGAGTAGTGGAAAGAATAGAATTGTGAGAAGTACAACATCCATCCCTTATAAAATTTATTTCACGGCGTGGTATATATTAACCGCATAAAGGTACGCGCACACTTGTCGAAATCGGACGGACGGCACGCACCGGATAAAATTGCTTAACACTGTTGTAAACGAATCAACGCACATTTATCGGAACGGCATGGAACGGATAAATGTGCGTTGACTCATTTACAACTGTGTTAAGCAATTTTATCCGATGCGTGCCGTTCGTCCGATCCTGACAAATGTGCGCGTAGCTTAAGAGTGCTTAGAGTCGGAATGCATACTACTGCTCTAACCTATGGGCAGCGTTGCCATCTGATCACATAATATATCCGCCAGAAAGCCAACCTAATTCCATTAGAATTCCGCCAGAAAGTATGAAAATATAAAGTACGAAATAAATCTATCTCTTATTTTAACATAATGTTCAGCAGTACGTTTTGCGTACGAGTTGACCAATATTCAAAGGTAAAACAATGAACAAATTCAAAGAAAAATAAATACAGATATGATGGAATTCCTAAAAATTTTAATGAATTTTTGAAAATTAATATTTTTAGTAGTAAAAGAAAAAACAATCTAAAAAAAATAAATAGTGATATTAAAGAATTCCACACAAATTTTAAAACCTTTACAATACATCTACCTTTAAAACTAACTTACATTTTTTTTAATTTACCAATTTCTTATGAATTTTTGAAAAGTAATATTTTAAGTTGTGGAACAATTGAACAAATAAAAATAATATAATACTTATATGATAGAATTACCTTAATATACACTTGGATTTTTGAAAATGTGTCAATTTCTGCTCAAGTCATAAATTTTTAAAAACGAAGTGGTCGAATATTCAAACAAGGAAAAACTAGAATCATATCCCTATGATTAAATTCCATAAAAAAAATTCGGATGCAATTTACCTTTAAAATTAACCTTGATTTTTGAAACTGAGTCAATTTTTGTGTTGGTTATGAATTTTTGAAAATTAATATTTTTAGTTCTAAAGAATCTAAAACAAATAAATAGTAATATAATTGAATTCCACAAACATTTAAAAATAGTTCTACTTTACAACTAACTTAAATTTTTGCAAATTCGCCAATTTCTCCCAGTTATGATTTTTTGAAAATTATTTTTTGTAAGTTGTCGAACAATTGAATAAATTTAGAGAAAATAAATACTCAAATGCTCGAAATGTTTAATATATCGACAAGATTTAACATACATTTTGATTGTTGAGCTATACATTTTTAAAAATGAATTTTTTAGTGGTCAAATATTTTTACAAGGAAAAACTAGAAAATAAAATCATATCGATATGATTGAATTCCTTAAAAACTCTGATGAAATTATAATACATTTACCTTTAAAATTAACCTTGATTTTTGTAATTAAATCGATTTTTTGCGCGAGTTATGAATTTTTGAAAATTAATATTTTGGCTAAAAAATAAATACTGATATAATATGAATTCCTCAAAAATTTTGATATCTTTACAAAACATTTACCTTTAAAACTAACCAACTCTGCCAATTTCTGCATGAGTTATCAATTTTTAAAAATTGGTCAAAATATTTGAACAAATAAAAAATAGAAACATAAAGTAATATCGATATGATTGAATTCTTTAAAAAGTCCGATGCTATCATAACACATTTATGAACCTTTAAAAAAAAACTTTAATTTTTGAAAATGTGTTCATTTTCTGTTTTTAAATTGTCAGTTTTGGCAGTTGAAATTGTCATTTTTGGCAGTTAAAAATTGTCATTTTTTGCCAGTTAAAATGGTCGTTGCCGACACTTGAAAATTGGCCTTTTTTGCAGTTGAAAATTGTCATTTTTGGCAGCTTAAAATGGTCGTTTCCGACACTTGAAAATTGGCCTTTTTGGCAGTTGCAAATTGGCCTTTTTGGCAGTTGCAAATTGGCCTTTTTGGCAGTTGAAAATTGTCATTTTTGGCAGTGGAAAATTGTCATTTTTTGGCAGTTAAAAATGGTCGTTGCCGACACTTGAAAATTCGCCTTTTTGGCAGTTGAAAATTGTCATTTTTAGCAGTAAAAAATGGTCATTTTTGGAAGTTTAAAATGGTCGTTTTGACACTTAAAAATTGGCCTTTTTGGTAGTTGAAATTGTCATTTGTGGCAATTGAAAATTGTCATGTTTGGCAGTTAAAAATGGTCTTTTCCGACATTTGAAAATTGGCCTTTTTGGCAGTGGAAAATTGTCATTTTTTGCAGTTAAAAATTGTCACTTTTGGCAGTTAAAAATGGTCGTTGCCAAAACTTGAAAATTCGCCTTTTTGGCAGTTGAAAATTGTCATTTTTAGCAGTAAAAAATGGTCATTTCCGACATTTGAAAATTGGCCTTTTTGGCAGTTGAAAATTGTCATTTTTGGCAGTTGAAAATGGTTGTTTCGACACTTAAAAATTGGCCCTTTTGGTAGTTGAAAATTGTCATTTTTTGCCATTTAAAATGGTCCTTGCCGACACTTGAAAATTGGCCTTTTTTGCAGTTGAAAATTGTCATTTTTGGCAGTTGAAAATTGTCATTTTTGGCAGCTTAAAATGGTCGTTTCCGACACTTGAAAATTGGCCTTTTTGGCAGTTGAAAATTGGCCTTTTTGGCAGTTGAAAATTGTCATTTTTGGCAGTGGAAAATTGTCATTTTTTGCAGTTAAAAATTGTCACTTTTGGCAGTTAAAAATGGTCGTTGCCAAAACTTGAAAATTGGCCTTTTTTGCAGTTGAAAATTGTCATTTTTGGCAGTTGAAAAAAGTCGTTTTGACACTTAAAAATTGTCATTTTTGCCAGTTAAAAATTGTCATTTTTTGCCAGTTAAAATGGTCCTTGTCGACACTTGAAAATTGGCCTTTTTTGCAGTTGAAAATTGTCATTTTTGGCAGTTGAAAATTGTCATTTTTGGCAGCTTAAAATGGTCGTTTCCGACACTTGAAAATTGGCCTTTTTGGCACTTGAAAATTGGCCTTTTTGGCAGTTGAAAATTGTCATTTTTGGCAGTGGAAAATTGTCATTTTTTGCAGTTAAAAATTGTCACTTTTAGCAGTTAAAAATGGTCGTTGCCAAAACTTGAAAATTCGCCTTTTTGGCAGTTGAAAATTGTCATTTTTGGCAGTAAAAAATGGTCATTTCCGACACTTGAAAATTGGCTTTTTTGGCAGTTGAAAATTGTCATTTTTGGCAGTTGAAAATGGTCGTTCCGACACTTAAAAATTGGCCCTTTTGGTAGTTGAAAATTGTCATTTTTTGCCAGTTAAAATGGTCCTTGCCGACACTTGAAAATTGGCCTTTTTTGCAGTTGAAAATTGTCATTTTTGGCAGTTGAAAAAAGTGGTTTCGACACTTAAAAATTGTCATTTTTGCCAGTTAAAAATTGTCATTTTTTGCCAGTTAAAATGGTCCTTGTCGACACTTGAAAATTGGCCTTTTTTGCAGTTGAAAATTGTCATTTTTGGCAGTTTAAAAAAATGGTCGTTTCCGACACTTGAAAATTGGCCTTTTTGGCAGTTGAAAATTGTCATTTTTGGCAGTGGAAAATTGTCATTTTTTGGCAGTTACAAATTATCACTTTTGGCAGTTAAAAATGGTCGTTGCCGACACTTGAAAATTCGCCTTTTTGGCAGTTAAAAATTGTCATTTTTGGCAGTAAAAAATGGTCGTTTCCGACACTTGAAAATTTGCCTTTTTGGCAGTTGAAAATTGTCATTTTTGGCAGTTTAAAATGGTCGTTTCGACACTTAAAAAATGGCCGTTTTGGTAGTTGAAATTGTCATTTGTGGCAGTTGAAAATTGTCATTTTTGTCAGTTAAAAATGGTCTTTTCCGACACTTGATATATTACATGATATGCTAGAATTTATCAATCTTCAATTTTTGAAAATGCGTAAGTTACAGATGTTTAAAAATGATTTTTTTTTAATTTGTGGAATATTTGAACAAAGAAAAAATAGAAAAAAATACCGATATGATTAAATTCCTTAAAACCTTTAATGCAATCATAATATATTAACCTTTAAAATCATCTTTGAGTTTTGAAAATGCGTGTTATGAATTTTTGAAAATTAATATTTAAAGTTGTCGAAGACGCATAAAAAAATCATTTTTTTTAATACACTCACAAAACATCTCTCATAAAACTTACTGTAATTTTTGAAAATGCGTCACTTTTTCTGTAAGTTATGAATTTTTGGAAATGACCGTTTTATGTTGTCGAACAAAAAAAAATTAAAAAGAATTTCTCAAAAATTTTAGTAGGTATATTCACAAAACATCTGCCTTTAGAATCAACTTGGACTTTTGAAAATGTGTCAATTTTTGCGCGAGATTAATTTTTGAAAATTAATATTAAAGTTGTTGAAAACAAAAAATCGTTTTTTTTTTTCATATATTCACAAAACATTTATTTAATAAAAAATCACATATATTATTGACCCAAATACCAAATTAGGTCAATTTTTTCATGGTCCTTGAATGTTATTTACAATATTAAAAAAATGTTTGAAAATAAAAAAAGAAAATTTACCCACAAAAATGCCAAAAGTAGTCTTGAAAAAGAGCACTGAAAAAAATTGTCCCGAAAAAAATGCCAAGAAGAGTACTGGAAAAAATTGTCTTGAAAAAAAATACCAAAAAGAGTCTTGAAAAAGAGTACTGAAAAAATTGTACTGAAAAAAAAAATGGTGATGTGGCCATCATGTTACTTTCTCCGACTTGATAGTATAATTTATATTTACGCTTTCATGGTTTATTTTCAATTTAAATGTGCATCGAGCGTTTTGTCGACTTGATGAAACTGACGTTAGAAACCTCAAAGTTATGAAAGATGGAAAAATTATACTTCAAACTCAAAAACTCAGTGTACTTAAAAACCAACGAGATTTCGAAAAAAACTTATTCTTCATAAGTTGTTCATTTTATTATTCATAAATTTACTGTAACTATTATCGTTTCTTAATTATAAACCAAAAATGAAAAACAAATTAATAATTTTTTTCTCGAATAACAATGATTTTATGAAAAATATTTTCCAACAAAAGATGTTAATTTATTTGTTGTCTTCAATATTTGTTTAAATGATTTTGTGACATTTTTCATATTTAAAAAAATATTGGGAAAAAACAAAAAGCAGTTAAGGTAAACACCCACTTCGGGTGTATGAAATTTTAGCAAAAGCTTTTCAGTTATTCAGATTCTCAAATAAGACTTATGTTTAAAGTTTCATATCAATTGCTCCATTAGTTTTTGAGATACAGCGCGCACAGACTGACAGACAGACGGACAGACAGACAGACAGACAAACAGACAGACAGACACAAGCACACACACAGACACACAGCACGATTTTTGTTTCCAGAAATTGTTAAAATGGCATCTAGGGACCCCTAAACGGATATTTCCGTAAAAAAAATTTTTGAAAATGTTTTCACGATCACAATACTTTCTCGTACTTCGTAACGGAGAAAGTAAAAATGCCAAAAAAAGTCTTGAAAAAAAGTACTGAAAAAAATTGTCTTGAAAGAAAAATTACAAAAGTAATTGAAAAAGAGTACTAAAAAAAATTGTTCAGAAAAAAAATTCCAAAAAGAGTACTGGAAAAAAATGTCTAAAAAAATACCGAAAAGAGTACTAAAAAAATTGTACGTAAAAAAATTGTCCTGAAAAAAAAAGTGCCAAAAGTAGTCTTGAAAGAGTACTGAAAATAAATGCCAAAAAGAGTACCGGAAAAAATTGTCTAAAAAAATGCCTAAAAGAGTCTTAAAAATAGAATAGAATAAAATACAATTTTATTAGATCATTATATTGCCTTTACAATACGTCAGGTAAGAAATACATAAAGTTAAATTCAGACATGTATTCACGAAACAACTTAAAATAACTTGGTTAAAAAAGACTCTTATTCTTGGTGTTACGTAATTATATAATTTTTGAATTATGTTATGCTATAGAAAGCCTGCTGTAGAAGTAACGATTTTGTCTTGAGAAGGAGTACAAGATTGTCTTGAAAAAAAATGCCAAAAAGAGTTTTGGAAAAGAATACTGAAGAAAATTGTCTTGAAAAAAAAATGCCATAGTAGTCTTGAAAAAGAGTACTGAAAAAATTGTCCTGAAAAAAATGCCAATTGAGCACTGAAAAAATGTGTTTAAAGAAAATGCCAAAAAGAGTACTGGAAAAAATTGTCTTGGAAAAAATGCCAAAAGAGTCTTAAGAGTACTAAAAAAAAATTGTCGCCAAAAAATGCTAAAAAGTCTTGAAAAAGTGAACTAAAAAAAATGCCAAAAAGAGTACTGGAAAAAAATTGTCTTGAATAAAATGCCAAAAAAAGTACTGGAAAAAATTGTCTTGAAAAAAAAATTATAAAAGTAGTCTTGAAAAAGAGTACTAAAAAAAATTGTCCAGAAAAAAAATCCATAAAGAGTACTGGAAAAAATTGTCTAAAAAAATACCGAAATACTAAAAAAATTGTACTTAAAAAAATTGTCCTGAAAAAAAGTGTGCCAAAAGTAGTCTTGAAAGAGTACTGAAAATAAATGCCAAAAAGAGTACCGGAAAAAATTGTCTAAAAAAATGCCTAAAAGAGTCTTAAAAATAGAATAGAATAAAATACAATTTTATTAGATCATTATATTGCCTTTACAATATTGGACACGTCAGGTAAGAAATACATAAAGTTAAATTCAGACATGTATTCACGAAACAACTTAAAATAACTTGGTTAAAAGAGACTCTTATTCTTGGTGTTACGTAATTATATAATGTTTGAATTATGTTATGCTATAGAAAGCCTGCTGTAGAAGTAACGATTTTGTCTTGAGAAAGAGTACTAAAAAGATTGTCTTGAAAAAAAAATGCCATAGTAGTCTTGAAAAAGAGTACTGAAAAAATTGTCAAAAAAATGCCAATTTGAGCACTGAAAAAAATTGTTTAAAGAAAATGCCAAAAAGAGTACTGGAAAAAATTGTCTTGGAAAAAATGCCAAAAGAGTCTTAAGAGTACTAAAAAAAATTGTCGCCAAAAAATGCTAGAAAGTCTTGAAAAAGCGAACTAAAAAAAATGCCAAAAAGAGTACTGGAAAAAATTGTCCTGAATAAAATTCCAAAAAGAGTACTAAAAAAATTTGTTTAAAGAAAATGCTAAAAAGAGTACTAAAAAAAATTGTCTTGGAAAAAATGCCAAAGAGTCTTAAGAGTACTAAAAAAAATTGTCCCAAAAAAAATGCTAAAAAGTCTTGAAAAAGTGAACTAAAAAATGCCAAAAAGAGTACTGGAAAAATTGTTCTGAACAAAATGCCAAAAAGAGTACTGGAAAACATTGTCCTGAATAAAATGCCAAAGAAAGTACTGGAAAAAATTGTCTTGGAAAAAATCCCAAAGTTTCAAGAGTCAAAAAAAAAATTGTCCGAAAAAAATGCTAAAAAGTCTTGAAAAAGTGAACTGAAAAAAAATGCCAAAAAGAGTACTAGAAAAAATTGTCTTGAAAATATGCCAAAGAGTTTTAAGAGTGGCCCGAAAAAAATTTTACCAAAAGCTTTTCAGTTATTCAGAATCTCAAATAAGACTTATGTTTAAAGTTTCATATCAATTGCTCCATTAGTTTTTGAGATACAGCGCTCACAGACTGACAGACACACAGACAAACAGACAGACACACGCACACACACAAACACACAGCACTATTTTTGTTTCCAGAAATTGTTAAAATGGCATCTAGAAACCCCAAAACGGATATTTCCGTAAAAAAATTGTCCTGAAAAAAAAGTGCCAAAAGTAGTCTTGAAAAAAAAGTACTGGAAAAAATTGTCTTGAAAAAATGCCAGTCTCAAGAGTCCAAAAAAAATTGTCCCAAAAAAATGCTAAAAAGTCTTGAAAAAGTGAACTGAAAAAATGCCAAAAAGAGTACTGGAAAAATTGTCCTAAATAAAATGCCAAAAAGAGTACTGGAAAAAATTGTCCTGAATAAAATGCCAAAAAGAGTACTGGAAAAAATTGTCTTGGAAAAAATGCCAAAGAGTCTTAAGAGTACTAAAAAAAATTGTCCTAAAAAAAATGCTAAAAAGTCTTGAAAAAGTGAACTAAAAAAAATGCCAAAAAGAGTACTGGAAAAAATTGTCCTGAACAAAATGCCAAAAAGAGTACTGGAAAAATTGTCCTGAATAAAATGCCAAAAAAAGTACTGGAAAAAATTGTCTTGGAAAAAATCCCAAAGTCTCAAGAGTCCAAAAAAAAATTGTCCGAAAAAAATGCTAAAAAGTCTTGAAAAAATGAACTAAATAAAATGCCAAAAAGAGTACTAAAAAAAATTGCCCCAAAAAAATGCTAAAAAGTCGTGAAAAAGTGAACTAAAAAAAATGCCAAAAAGAGTACTGGAAAAAATTGTCCTGAACAAAATGCCAAAAAGAGTACTAGAAAAAATTGTCTTGAAAATATGCCAGAGTTTTAAGAGTACTAAAAAAATTGTCCCGAAAGAAATGCTTAAAAGTCTTGAAAAAGTGTAATTTAAAATTTTATTTCGTCATATGATTGCTATCAATAAATACCATCTATGTGATTTTTTCATCTTTCAACGTTTGGTGCGACAACTTCAAAAATTCGTATAACTAATATTTTTACGATATTTTTTGTATATTTATCAACAGTTGAACAGTCATTTTATGTAAAATTATTATTAGTATTTCAGTATTAATTTTTTTTTCAGTTTTGTATAAACAACCCAATTTTTTGTCAAGATATGACCATGAAACCCTCGAAAAATGGGTTTTTGTTTTTATATTTGTTCACTATAAAAATCTGAAAAAAATCATAAATATTTTTATCCCAAATACCAAATTAAGTAATTTTTTTCAAGTTTAGAAAGGGCGAAAAAAAAAATGGTGAAAACTTAAAAAAAAATAATACCCTAAATAAACTTTTATTTGGGTAAAAAATATATGTGAATTTTTCAGATTATTATAATAATTTTTAGTGATTAAAAAAATAAAATCTTATTTTTCGAGGGTTTCAAGGTCATATCTTGGCAAAAATGGTATAAACATATTTATACGAAACTGAAAAGAAAATTACTACTAAAATATTACCAATAATTTTATATAAAATTACTGTTCAATTGTTGATAAATATATTAAAAAAATATCAAAATAAACATTTTAGTTATTCGAATTTTTGAAGATGACGTACCAAAAATTGGAAGATGAAAAAATTACAGATATGGCATTAACTGATAGAAATCATATAACGAAATAAAATTTTCCGTCAGTCGATCACTTAAGGGCGAGAAGTGAACTAGGCTTGTAAATTTTATTACCTCAACCGAACTAAGCACCGACATGCGGCAACATTCCTCGCCGAGCGAGTTTCGCATTTGTATTTTCTCTGACTGTACAAACAGTTCTTGAAAAGTATCCGCGGAATTCGCTTACCCGCGGTTGCCGCGCCACCCTATTCCACGAATAGTTGTATTATCATGTAATTGGGCAATAAAGAATATTATTATTAATAGTCAGGAGTTTACTACACATGATGTTGCTGCATTTTGTAGAAGTGCTTTTCTTAATCAGATTTAATATAAGTTAAAATCTCTTCACTTTTGAATTGGTGCTACAACTTTACTGTAAGTTCCAATTTTTTGATACCTTATTTTACGACCTTTTCTTTGAAAACATTTTCACGTTACATAAACTAAAATGACCTGCAATTCTTTCCCCAAGGTCACAAATAAATTACGGGTCATTAAAAAAAAGTGCGGTTATGCAATTAATCACCCGCTACCGCAAAACACAGAAAAGCCTTGAAAAAGTCCTTAAAAATTTCCCTGACAAAACAATTCTTACTCGCCTCCGACGTGTCCGTCTCGTGGCTTTAGACAAAAATACTCCGCAATGTTTGTGCGTAGAACGTGCCCTGACCAGTCCCAAAATAAGATGACAAAGTTCAAGAATTGGCCGTGGAAACGTAGATGATGATTTGTTTATCGCTGGCGATTATTAAGGTTTATATAATCGGAGGACAAACACGCGACGGGGGCGAGTCAATGAACCGACACGCTGTTTGATTCGTCTGATTTTTCGGTTTTGGATTGGGAAATGTTTGTTGTTGTTGTTGTTGTGGTCAGAGGTTAGGCGTGTGTCCAAAATTTGATCTCTAACAAAGTGCTAGGATGTGCAATTTTGCGAGGATGGCATAAGCACACGTGTCTATAATTTTGGTTATTGATTAACGAAAACATGTGTTTAAGATAACTAAAATAAGAAAACAAAATTTTGGGTTATGACATTTGATTGGCACTTATTTTAAAGTCCATAAAAAACTGTTCTATAGATTTTTGCAACCAACTCTACCTCTCCAATTGAATTCAAACCAACCATCACTTTCATCAGTACAATGTTGGACACGTGATGTTTATCCTCTAGAAGTTGCGCAAAAATTGTTTATAATCGCGTGCTTAAAACGTCATTAATTACGACTTTCATCGGAGGTATTTGATCGTGTTACGCTTGCCAATCAATTAAAATAAAATAAATTAAAAAAATTAATTTCAAAAGTATTGGGTCTGAGTAAAAGATAGTTCTGTGCAGTGAAATTTTGATGTTTTGCAATACTGTGATTTTATTTTGTAAGGAAGGGCAAAGATGAAATAAATAGTAGGTTATCTCGATCAGGATTTTGGTTTTGTCGTCAAAATGTGTGATAAATCTGTTCCTACGTGCCAACGGCAGCTGAACGTGCTGGACATTCGCCAGATGTATAAATACAATTTGCATTTCCTTTAAGTTGTAGGTTTCTGTGTTTTTAAAAACACGGCGTAGTAAATTGTTGATTTATTCATCGGTGCAAATCAAAAGCGAGGTCGTTTTTTGTTGTTACCATTTTTTTTTTTTGGTTGCCAAATGTTTTGCGATTTTTCGATGGAGTTGAAGGTGACATATTTATGTTTTCATTGCCAGTTCCTGATGGAATCTATAATTTAAAGGTGTTACCTTTAATATTTTTGGGATGTCTATCGTTCATTCTAAAAGTAAGCTTGAATGAGTTCTGTTAAATAAGCTGACAACTCGATTCTTACAATATCTTGCGATATTAACGTTATCCAATATTTTTGGGATATCTATTATTCAAGCTTTAAATGAGTCCTGTTAAATCAGCAGAACAACTCAATTCATACAATATCGTCCGGTATTTTTTTGGAGTATTAAACGTAATCCAATTTAATTTTTGATTCCATTCGATACGGCCACTATTCAGTAGCGGATTTAGAAAAGCTCAAGGGACGGGCGCATTATCATTGTCATCGTAGTGGAAGCACGCCACCGCTAAAGGTAGCTCCTCTGATTTTTCTTCATTATTCTTACGCTCGACAACATGGAACCATTGTTAGGATGAGGATACCTTCACTTTACTTCGCAAATTCTTCAATATTTCGAATAATATTATCTTCGTCTAAGCTATCGACGAGTATATTTCCGTCACCTCTCTGTGTTTTGTATTTCATAAAGAATGATGATGGGTACAAGGTGGGCCCTGCTGTCTTTTATTTGTCCCATCCTCTGTTTTGGGAGTTGATTTCTGATGTACAATTCGGGTTTATCGCCAAAATCATTTTGGCAGATGTACTTGCTTCAACATGAACTGCGAGAAGCGAAGTTCTCTAGATCAGCGGTTTACAACGTGGGCCCCCTTGAGGGCCCCAGAGTATTTCTTGGAGGGCCTCAGAGAAAACATAATATTGGAGGGACCACAAATAATTCTTTGCGATCGCGTCACGGGCTTAAAATTGACATTTGTGGTTGCACAAGCACTTTTTCTGACGCGTCTTGAAACGATCTTTCCAGTGACATATAGAAACCCCGAATCGAACCAGTGGTTTCTTCAAGAAATCATTTCAAAGCCAACTTTTGAGCTTCTTTAGTTTTTGGCCAAAATTAAAAATCGCCAATTTTAATTGAATCCGTGGGCCACGAAAATTGGCTTCAACGATATTAGAGATATAAAAAATGGTGATGTGGTCATCATGTTACTTTCTCCGATTTGATGATAAATTGGTTATTTATATTTACACTTTCATTATTTATTTTCGATTTAAATCATATTTTAAATGTACATCGAGCGTTTTGTAAAATCAGATGAAACTGACGTTTAAAATAATGTAAGAAGGTGACAAATTATACGTATACTTCAAATTGTAATAAATCAGTTTACTCAAAACCCAAAGAGATTTCGAAGAAAAAACTTATTATTTCATCATTTAGATATAGGTATATGCCAACGGAGGTAAATATAATAATAATAATGCAAATATTAAAAACGGATATTAGTTTTGGAATATAAATATTCGAAACACCGTTAACGGTAGAAACAACAAAGTGGCGACATCTACTGCCTGCACGTTGTACTAAAATAAGTTTAGTGCAAAATTCAGGCAATAGATGTCGCCCCTTTGTTATTTCTACCTTTAGCGGTGTTTTCAATATTTATATTCCAATATTAATATCCGTTTCCCCATCAGCATAGTGAGACCTGAAAGGTCGAAACCGGTCCGTAGGTGTTCTGATGGGGAAACAATAGTTAATATTTTCATTTCATAATTATAAACCAGAAAAATGATAAAAAATTTCAGTAATCTCAACAATGATTTTTCAATAAAATAATAGATGGCCAACATAAACAACTCATTTCTGTCATACTTATATGTTAATTAATTCTGTTTATTTAGTGTTTTTGTTCAACAATAAATACATTCAACTTTGTGTTAATTTTTTATCTTTGATATTTTTAACACACAAATTATCTACTGTATCATTAATATTCGTCGTGGTACTAGCCAAGAAAGCAGTTGTTTCGGTAGATGATTTGTTAATTGTAGTCTCTTAGAGACTCTTAATTTGTAGAAGACGAAAAGTAGTAGTAGTATTTCTCATTTTAATGATTTTTCAGTTTACTCAAAAACCAAAGAGATTTCGAAAAAACTTATTTTTCACAAGTTGTTCCTTTTGGCATTCTCTACAATTATTATCAACATTCATAACTCGAACAACAAGTGAGGTTTTCTCAAGTTTAATTATCGTTCATAACACATAATAAAAATCGAAATATTATCAAAAAACAAATCGATTTCCCAAAAATAAAGCCGTTTTCGCGGTTTTAGCGTTTTTTTTTTGATATCTTCAATTTCCCGTTCCGCAATTCCAATATTTTTTTATAACTCCCTTAAACATTATTTTCAAAAACCAAAATGATTTCGTAAAAATAAAGCCTTTTCGGTTGTTTTAGCGTTTCTTTTCTTTCGATATTTTCAATTTTCTCTTACTCAACTGTAATAGTTTTCTTAAACATTCATAAATCACTTAAAAATTGAAACATTTTCAAAAAATATAGCTGTTTTTGGTGGTTTTAGCGTTTCATATTTTTTTTTTGATATCTTCAATTTTCTGTTCCGCAATTGGAATATATTTTTTTTAAGATTCATGACTTCCCTAAAAATTGGAATACTTTCAAATACCAAAACAATTTTCAAAAAATAAAGCCGTTTTTGTGATTTTGGCCTTTCATATGTTTTTTTTTTATAATTTCCTGTTGCGCAATTCAAATAATTTTTTTTTTTTAACAATCATAACTCCCTTAAATATTGAATTATTTTCAAAAACCAAAATGATTTCGTAAAAATAAAGCCTTTTCGGTTGTTTTAGCGTTTCTTTTCTTTCGATATTTTCAATTTTCTCTTACTCAACTGTAATAGTTTTTTGAAACATTCACAACTCACTTAAAAAGTGAAACATTTTCAAAAACCAAAATTATTTTCATAAAATAAAGCCGTTTTCGTGATTTTGGCCTTCATTTCATTTCATTTCATTTCATTTATTTCACGTCGGCCACAGTATACAAATCATACATAAGATGCAAAAAATTTGTTGCGGATGTGTTTGTCAATTAAAAGTTACATTAAAAATTAAATTCAAATATTACAATGTCTAGTTAATAAAATAATGACACAATTTACATCCATACATATTAAAATAAACAATACAGATTAAAATAAACGATACAGATTAAAAAGTTTAAAACAGATATTTGTTGACATCTAGACCAATATATCACAGACTACACTTTCTTATCACAATCATTTATAAAATCTGAAAATTTGTTATAGCACTTATGCACGAGAAAATTATTTAGTTTTGTCTTAAATGTCTTGATGTTATAGTACATTTTAATTTCGGTATTTTTTTTTTATTTCTTTAATTTCCTGTTCCGTAATTCAAATAATTTCTTTTTGAGCATTCATAACTCCCTTAAATATTGAATTATTTTCAAAAACCAAAATGATTTCGTGAAAATAAAGCCTTTTCGGTTGTTTTAGCGTTTCTTTTCTTTCGATATTTTCAATTTTCTTAAACTTATTAAAAAGTTGAAACAAAAAATAAAGCCGTTTTCGTGGTTTTAGCGTTTCATATATTTTTTTGATATCTTCAATTTTCTGTTCCGCAATTGAAATAATTTTTTTAACATTCATGACTCTCTTAAAAATTGAAATATTTTCAAAAACCAAAATTATTTCCAAAAAATAAAGCCGTTTTTGTGATTTTGGCCTTTCATATGTTTTTTTTTATTTAATTTCCTGCTGCGCAATTCAAATAATTTCTTTTTGAACATTCATAACTCCCTTAAATATTGAATTATTATCAAAAACCCAAATGATTTCGTAAAAATAAAGCCTTTTTGGTTGTTTTTCAATTTCCTCTTACTCAACTGTAATAGTTTTTTTTTGGCCGGCCTCTACCGAAACCAATTATTTCGCCCATAAAAATCGGGCCGAAACTACGATTTAGCGTATCTAGGGCCGAAAAAATAATATGCATAATCTAGACAACCTTCCGCGGAATATGAGTAGGCTATGCAAAAATCTGACAGTGACAGTTCAATGGTGCGCGATATAAAATTTCCTGAAACACTGTTTTTACTTAAGGCATGCGAAAAAATATCGAGTGTAACTCATGCCGAAATGTTTTAGCAACTCTTCACTTTTAGCGGCGGGTTGCTAAAGCCTATTTTCGGCCCTTGATACACTATATACTATTTGAAACATTCATAACTCACTTAAAAATTGAAACATTTTCAAAAACCAAAATTATTTCCAAAATATGTTTTTTTCTTTTCATATTTTCAATCTTCGCTTCCACTACTCAAAAAATTTTAAACATTCTTTACTCATTTAAAAAGTGGTGTGTTTTCAAGAGCAAATATCAATTTGCAAGAATAAAACCTTCTTAGCTGATTTAATTTTTGCAGCATTTCATTTCTTTCACTAATTTTTTCAAAACTTACTTGAAAATTAGAATATTTTTAAAAACAAAATGATTTTTTATCTCAGTTCTTTTTAGTTTTTGCATAATTTTATTTCGGTTTTTCGTATATTTTTCGATTTTCTTAATCAACTGCCTTCACAATTTAAATTAAAGCTTTTTAAACATTCACATCTCACTTAAAAATTGATGAATTTTTGAAACCAAAAATGATTCTTAAAGAACAAAAACGAATTTATTGATTTAAATTTTTGCATTGTTGTATGTAGGCGTTTTATTTATTTTTTTCCCTCAATGTTTTAAATCAATTCATTTTAAACAATTATAACTGTCTTTTTCAAAAAAAGAACGTAATTATTTCGATGTTCGCACAATTTTTTTTTTCGATTTTTTTTATATCAATTTTTCTTGAACATTCGTAACTCACCTAACAATTGTTGTATTTTCAAAAACAACAATGGTTCTTAAAGAATTAAGACTTTTTAGTTGTTTTGTGCCGGTTTTTCATATTTTTTAGATCTTTTTCACATTCATAACTAATGTCATTTTAAAAACAAAAATATATCCTTCTCAGTTGTTTTTTCATAACTTGATTTCTCTTATACAAACGATTTCATCTGATTTCAAAATGAAATTTTACTTATTTCGTACGAAACATCGATAAATACGAAAAATACCAGAAAAATATTTTCAGAGGAAGTTACATGATGGCCACATCACCATTTTTTATGTTGTTTTTATGTAGCCTGTAGTCAACTAAAAATGTCTTAAGCCATCGATTTTCTGGCTTTATTTTAGTGGCACGCTTAGTGTCCGGTACTTTGAATTACCTGTTTTGTGGCACGTCAATGCATTTGGGTTGCCGACCACCGGGTTAGGGTTACCGACATTAACCACAATTGCAGCGACATGACCACGCAGAAGTACATTTCGGCGATTTCAGTAACGAAAAATGTAATTGTAATGGTAGTTAAAACATCTGTTAACCGTAAATGTAATAAAGAGGATAAATAGCCTGAATATATGATTATTCAACCTGTTCGTAACTGCAAAATTAAGTCTAATTAAGACTACAAACAATCTTAAACCAATGTTAGTAGTACTATTAATAACGTGCAAATTTATTTTGTATTATTCAGTATCCGGCGTGGCACTAGCCAGAGAAGTAGTTGTTTCAATAATTTATTTTGTAGACTTAATATTGCAGTCACGAACAGGTTGAATATTCATATATTCAGGATATTTTTCGTTTTTATTACATTTATTCTATTTATCTGTTAACGCTTAACTAATGAGTTAGTTTATAATAATCGGAGTCATCGCCTTACAGACAACTAAAATGCGCTGATTTATGGATTTACTCTTCAGGTGGATGCGCCGGGAACCAGAATTTACATCTCGCCCTCTTCGTCGCGAATCGAGCGGAATCTATCTCACGAAACTTTTTTAGTTGTCGCGAATATGGTGATATTCGTTAGGTAATGGTTAATATAATATTCGCTTATCACTTTCTCCGTATAAAGTACCGTGAACATTTTTTCAATATTTTTTTTACATTTTGCAAATCGTGGTTGACTAGCTGTTGACGAGCAGCTTAATCACGTCACAGGAAATTGTTGACATTACTATTATTGTGCATATCACCAAATCGCTCAATTACAGACATACAATAATGTGCATTTACTAAATTTCAAGACGCAAAATAACGTAAAATAATCGGTACCGGGAAATGACATACTCGGAAATTCCATTACAACACGCACATTACTTCATTAATGTGCTGAAATAAAATTTCCGCTAAACATTAATTTTATCAAATTACCATCATTTTCCAGTTTAGTTTAGTGACATGCAGTTATTATCAATTGAATTTCTTATACTATAATTTACGCCAGTATCTAGCATATTGCCTGAATTATTAAGTATTCTTAATGGAATTGGTTTATCGCGTTGTCATGTGACATTTTGTCTTCATTATCTACAGCAATTTTGTCGTCGCCATGTTGAATTAGTCTAATGGGTAGTAATAAGCACGCCCATGTTTATAATTTGATTGAATGATAAATTCGAGAAAGTTAATTCATACAAATCACTCGAGTTATTTATATACACAAATATATTACATTTGCAGATAATATACTACAATTAGAATTGGAATGGAAACCATTCACTCGTTAAAAATACATTTTAAAGCCATGAAAAATTTCCGTCAAGTCTTAATATGACCCCGAGTACTAGTGTCTAAAACTAAAAATAAAGTCCGATTAAAAAAGCATTTTGAAGCCACGAAAACCTTCCACAAATTCTTACTAATGTGACCACTTTTGATGCAACGTAAAACGTATCTGGCCTAAGATGGTCTCTTCAAGATTAAAAACGAATTACTTTGTCGTACAATTTTTTCGGTTTTGAAGGTAATAAACTTTGGCTGCTTTCGCACGCAGAAGTTGTTCATCATGAGGAAGAAATTCTTGTATTAACAATAACATTAATTAACTACTTCTTAAAGGGTATCCCCCTCGGAGGGCTTCAATCACACGTACAGTTAACCATTGGATCCGTGCTACTTCTCCGCCTTATTTTACAGCGTGATTTTGATGGGGAAAATAATCATTCTAAAATGACCCAAGGTGCGGAAGGCCTGTTAAAGCACAAACTAACTAAAACATCAAAAAAGTTGAAGATTTGGTTTTGATAGGTAGAAGGACAAAGGTTTCAATCACATCAGAACTTAAACATTTCGCACGAAGATTTGAGCCTGAATAAAGTCTCTGTACGTTGGATTGCAAAATTGTTCACTCCAGAGCAAAAGTTGTGAAATCGAGAAGTTTGCGAAGAGAACTTGGCGGTTTTAGCAGATGACGAGTAATTATAATTAGGATCCACCAACTAAACAAGAATCTTTGTATTGGATACACCAGGGAGTACCACTACAAAAGAAGACAGATGCAGGAAACTTGTTACAATATTTTGGGATACTGAGAAAATCCTGTTACCTGAATATACGATGACCTACGTAAGGAACCAATTAAACATTTAAAATAAATTAGAAACAACCTTACTTGTTGCAGAAAACATTAAATAAATTCAATACAACGAAATGTAGCTACTGAATGAATTTAAACATTTAAAAGCTGATAAGAAGACCGAATAACCATTAACAGAAGATTATATTACTTCACGACAATTGCAGTTTGCATCAAGCTCGAAAAGTCGAAGAAGTAATCACAGATTGTGGCTTTCTAGAAATGGACGCATCCACCCTAGAGTTCAAAGAGCATTTGCGGGGACAACGTTTTTCCTCTGATGAGGAGCTAAAAAAAATCGTGGAAGAATTCTTTTGCAGACCTAACAAAGGAAGTTTTTTTCGAAGGTTACTTTACTGGAGAAACGTATAACGTATAACCCAGCGCTCGGCAACATTTAGCACTAGGGGGCACGCTAAAGGATTTTTGTTGGCACGCCTCGAAAGTGACAATTATGAAATATATTATAAACTTGTATCAAAATCGTTTAACTGAAGAAAATTCAGAAATGTGCATAAAATTTAAAACTTCACTATGAACCAAATATTGATGTTTTAGCTTCAAATACCAATATTAAATATTGTTATTTTTATGATATTTTTATATAGTCTGTATTATTATATGGCTGCGCTAGAAAACAATTTGAATTATGAATTTTACCAAAATATGGCAAGTGCAGATTTGGTAATTACAAATATTATTAAAAATGTATTATATTTTGAAGTTCTATGAAAATATATAAACATAGATTAAATCATTTTTGAATTCCAAGATGAGAAATTGCATTTTTGCAGCGACCACAAACGATTATTAATTTTGCAAAAATGGTGGCATGTACAGATTTGCCCATTACAAGAATTATTAAAAATATATTGGATTTTAATGTTCTATAAAAAATTAAAATTTCTTTGGTAAATTTAAGAAAATGCATTGGAGTTTAATTTGTCATTTTCATTTTTCATAATTTTGACTTTTCAAACGATCCTGAAAAACGCTCAATATACATTTAAAATATCATTTAAATTGAAAATAAACCAAGAAAGTATAAATACAATTATTATACCTTCAAATCGGAGACAGTGACATGATGGCCACATCACCATTTTATTTTAGTTTATGTCTTACTAACACCAAACCAAACCTATTTAATTTGAGGGATTACCATGTAATTTTAAGCTGTTAAAAATTAGAGGGGGCGAATTAAGAAGTGGGTGTTGTGACAAAAAGGTTGAGAAATACTGATTTAGTCAATACATCAACAACTAGGCCAATCGATGCTAACTTAACATGACTGCTCGAAACCTTCAGATTTTGAGCTTGACAATTTTCCATCTCTGAAATTATCTAAGGCACCCTTTAATATCTAATATATACAATTCTCGTGTCACAGTGTTTGTAACAAAACTCCTCCGAAACGGCTTGACCGATTCTTATGAAATTTTGTATGTATATTAAGTGGGTCTGAGAATAGGACGTAAACTATTTTTCACACACCTAAGTAATAAGGGTGGTCCACCACAAATTTTTAATTTTTATTTTTTGGACAAAATTTTTTATTTTTATTTTTTTATGATTCGGCATTAAAAAATACATGCAACCCTAAATGTCCACCCTTCTACCATCAACCCCTATTTTTTAATAGCGATTTAAGTACTTTAATAATTTTCTACTCTCGGCGATCGACCCGCTCGATCAGTTATTCCGGCCAGGCGTCTACCACCGGTGTCACTTCTCACCCCGTAAACAGCACTCACTAACGTTCAGAGCCTAAACCGTTTTCGGCCATTATCGTCACCAGTTGCTTAATTTCAATGGGCCACACACGGCGCAGCACAGCGGAGCCGTCGTCCGTCACCAGTTATTGCCTTAATATATATGGATTAGGAATGGGCGATATTTCACGTATCTGTGATTTTTCACTGGTATTGAAAAATCACAGGTCGTTACTGTTAGTAATAGGCGAATTTATCTGCTACTTAAAATCACTACTGCTTAAAATACCTGCTACTTAAAATCACTGCTACTTAAAATCACTGCTACTTAATATCACTGCTACTTAAAATCACTGTTACTTAAAATCGCTGCTACTTTAAATCACTGCTACTTTAAATCACTGACAAACTGTGATTGCTACTTAAATTGTGACTGTTACTTAAAACATTATTGTGGTACAAGGTGGCATTTCTAAATGTTATTTAATATTCACTACTTTATTCTCCCATTTTTGCAGGATATTGTTTTTTTAATTTTGAATAAATATTTAATAAGAAAGGCAAATATTTATAGAATGCCATAGTATACCATATAAAATGAAATAAATTAGGAATACAATTAATTAATTAATTGAGATTTTATAAAAACGAAAAAATTAGCTTGCCCGGCATGGAATTGAACTATTAACTCGCTGGATCAAAAGTGATGAGTCACAATAAAAAATTTAAAACAATAAAAATAAAATCCATATCTCCATAAAAACTGTGGCATTTACAAAAACCAAATTGTTTTTGAATAGGAGATACTTCGATATTTTTTTATGGAATTTTGTCTGCGCGTTTAATATTTTTTCTGCGATGTTTTCATTCAAGTGCTCAAAAAAATAAAATTAAAATTTTCAAAAATCCATATCTAAATTAAAAATTGTTGAATTTACAAAAAGCAAATTAATTTTGAATAAACGATTCTTTGACCATTGAGGATATTGCTTTAAGGAATTTTTTCTGCGCGTTTCATGTTTTTTTCTGCGAAGTTTTCATTCAAGTGCTCAAAAAATTAAAACGAAAATCTTCAAAAATCGACATCTCTATTCAAAATTGTTGAATTTACAAAAACCAAATTGATTTTGAATTAGCTATACTTCGGCCATTGAGGATGATTTTTTATGGAATTTTGTCTGCGCGTTTTATATTTTTTCTGCTCAAAAAGATAAAATTAAAATTTTCAAAAATCCATATCTCCATTAAAAATTGTTGAATTTACAAAAACCAAATTAATTTTAAATAATCGATACTTCGACCATTAAGAATATTGTTTTAAGGATTTTTTTCTACGCGTTTTATATTTTTTTCTGCGATGTTTTCATTCAAGTGCTCAAAAAATTAAAACGAAAATCTTCAAAAATCCATATCTCTATTGAACATTGTTGAATTTACAAAAATCAAATTGATTTTGAATTAGCTATTCTTCGGCCATTGAGGGCGATTTTTTTATGGAATTTTGTCTACGCGTTTTATATTTTTTCTGTGATGTTTTCATTCAAGTGCTAGAAAAAATCAAATTAAAATTTTCAAAAATCCTTATCTCCATTAAAAATTGTTGAATTTACAAAAACCAAAATAATTTTGAATAACCGATACTTCGACCATTGAGGATTTTGTTTTATGGAATTTTGTCTCCGCGTTTTATATTTTTTCTGCGATGTTTTCATTCAAGTGCTCGAAAAAATTAAATTAAAATTTTAAAAAATCCATATCTCTATTAAAAATTGTTGAATTTACAAAAACCAAATTAATTTTGAATTAGCGATTCTTCGACCATTGAAGATATTGTCTCGATGATTTTTTTCTACGCGTTTTATATTTTTTTCTCTTTATCTCCAAATACTTCTCGAATTTTTAATTGAATCAAGGATAGTTGTATATTTATTTGGTACAGCAGATAATATAGCCAAAATATTACCTTCAGTCACAGGTACAATATTAGCAGAATCATTTCAAAAACAGTTATGAGAAACCATTGACAATTTCAGAACGTGTTACGACGTTTACTAACCGTAATTTAAAAGTAGCAGTTTTGGCCATCCTTAATATGGATTATGCACGGATGACGGCGAGGCGCAGCGGAGCCGTCGTTCGTCACCAGTTTATTTGCTTAATTTTAACGGGCCATACACGGACGGCGGCACAGCGCAGCGGAGCCGTCGTTTGATACCAGTTTATTTGCTTAATTGTAATGGGGCACACACGGACGACGGCGCAGCGCAGCGGAGCCGTCATCCGCCACCAATTACCTTGCTTAATTTTCAAAGGCTACGCACGGACGACGGCGCAGAGCAGCGGAGCCGTCGTTCGTCACCAGTTTATTTGCTTAATTTTAATGGGCCACACACAGAAGACGGCGCATCGCAGCGGAGCCGTCGTTTGTCACCAGTTACCTTGCTTAATTTTTAATGGCTACGCTGCGCTACGCCGTCGTCCGTCACCACTTATCTGCCTTAATATATATGGACCATGCACGGACGACGGCGCAGCGCAGCGGAGCCGTCGTTCGTCACCAGTTTCCTTGCTTGATTTTAAAGGGCTACGCACGGACGACGGCGCAGCGCAGTAGTTACCTTGCTTAATTCATGATTATGGTATCGATTTTATTACGTCGTTGGCAGAAAATAAAACGAAGAATGTTGTGTATCATAGAGCATTACAATAATAAACACTATGTTTTTGAATAATTTTTTTTTATTAATTATACAAATTCGAATTCAATATTCATAGTTAAGACAGGACAACGTCTGTCGGGTCAGCTAGTAATACTATACATTTCTGGAATATTTACTCGAATGGAAAATTACGTACTCATTCATATCACGTTTTCACTCGCAAATTGAACGACGCGACATTTCCATAATTGACAGCCCGACGTGCAAAGTCCGAAATTTCAATATTTGGATAGTGTATGATTAATTAGTTCCTCATTTAACCCGTGGTGAAACATTTCTGTATTACATTGATTAATTAAAACACTGTTTGAACAGTGACGCAAAACCAAGTGTTTTTCAATCAGGATAGGGTATGATTATTGCTCGTGAACTTGGAAAACGCACAAGTTTTCAAATTCTTTCAAGAAAAATAAGAGTGGCTGGTATGTGATGTGTGGTTAAATGCGTACGGGTATTTTTAGATAGATGAATTGAAAATGATCAACAATGCAAAGAATAACAGCGAATATTTACATTTACAAAATTATTTGTTACATCATTAATATATCCGCAATTACATATTTGACGTGAATATGTACGTCTGATATGTATGACGGCTGGTGGCGTAACTTATGGTGGGGCCAGCGGAAGTAAAGATTAGTCAGGATAACACACTAATAGAATTCGACTCGCAACCATCTTTATTGTCACCTTTACTAAGCTGGCCCCAGCATGATCATTTTTTGCTATTTTCAAGTATTATTTATATTTTAAGGTATAGTGGTTTTAGTCATCTTAAAAACAAAAAATGTAAACTTTGAAAGCCAAAAAAATGGGAATAAAAGTACGTCACCTGCCGCCACTGGCTGACGTAATATTGATATTCAGTCAAAAAAAATCGAAACAATTAGAATTTTTACCTTCACCCTTCGCCCACATTTGATTACTATCAGTAACATCTTTACGTAAAAAAATGTAGTTATTTTTAAATTTAAATTATTATTTAAAAAATCCTGTTTACTCACCGACAATTTTATCGTAGGTTCACTTTTAATTGCTCTGTACTTAAATGAGTAAATAAACCGAGTTGAATTATAAACAATAGTTTTTGAAAACGTGTAACATTTGGCCAATTTTGATCATCTGAACGCCGAAATGTGCAAAGTTTGAAGATGCTAAAAATATTATTCAGAAATTGTACCATAACACAATTCATTGGCATTTTGTATAATTGATTTATTAGATAACATATATGCAACATCAAAATCATAAGAAGAATTTTGATCCCACGCGAATATTTAATTTAATTTGACACGTGTACATACAAAAATTACTTAATTCATTCAGTCACACTATCGTCCATTGTGCTGCTATTACCACATTCATTGGCAGGATCGTAAAACTTATGATGAATAATTATTGTTAGATACTTACGCGTGAAAAGGCGCAGTAGACACAACAAGATTATTAAACAATGACCCGTATCACCTCTAATTGTGCCATATTTCTTGAAAAGCCGTATATTAAACACAGACAGAAAAACCCATTGTTGACAAATAATTAGTACTAGACATGTTTACAGGATGATACCGCAGATGAAATGAAACAATTAATTTAATTATACTCGGAAGTTACTATTTACTCTGAAATTTGAAACTTTCACAATTACGTTGCATTCTCGGATAAGTAGAATTGAATTTCTTAATTATGACTACAACCGTTTTATTTTTTTTTTAATTCGACATGTTTCAATCATTGATGCGCATACTGTGCCGTTAGATCAGAAAGTTGAAAATAGTTGGCAGCACATTTTCTGAAAATCGGGATAATAATTGAAGTAATATTATGTTGACTGTCTGTAATTCTCCAGTGCAGTGAGTTTTATTGATTTTGACAACTTGTGGTTTTTTGAAGTTACTTGTTTTAACAATACATTGTTATACAAGTTGAATAAGAGGGTATATTGTGACACGAGTGGGATTGGAGCACGACTCGCGCAATGGTACGAGTGTCCCGCAATGCCTCTTATTAAACCAGTATATTAATGTACTATTAAAACAAGTAACCTAAAAAAAAACACAAGTTGTCAAGACAAACAAAATGCACTAAACTGGAGAATTCAAGGCAGCTAATATAATATTACTTGAATGATTAGAGACTTTCACAAAATGTGCTGCCAACTAATAAATAATATTTAGTAACCCCAGCTTTAAAGAGATTATACGGTTTTGCCTCTTCGAGTGGTTTACAGCGGCATTAACTAACCTCAATCATCAAGTCGAGGTAAAAATCTCCTCCGGTCGCACTGCAGGATGGCCATTACGCCTCAATTCATAATACATCCCTGTAGTGCGACCAGAAAAGATTTTTACTTATTCGATCGTACGATACGAAACAAGATCAGTTTCCAATATGATAAATTATGCATTTGCTGACTGTAGCTATCAAAATCGTCTTATAAGTGGTCGTTCTTCAATATTCTGAAAGAATCTTAAAAAAATCTTCAGTGGGAAAAAAATGGCGTCGATTGGAAGTCAAAATTTTTAATTAGGAATTGCACAAAATTAGCTTCCGATCTGATAAATAATGCATCTACTGTTTTAGCTGGCTGTAGCTGTTAAAATCATTTCAGAAATGATCAGTCTTCAATATTCTGAAATAATCTTAAAAGAATCTTCATTGGAAACAAAATGGCATCGGTTGAAAGTCAAAATTTTGAGGAATCGCACAAAATTAGTTTACAATGTGACCAAAAATGCATCTGCAATTGTAGCTGACTCTATTTAATAAATTCGGGTAAGAAATGTTCAGTGTTTAATATTTCGAAGTAATCTTAAATAAAATGGCGTTGGTTGAAAGTCAAAAATATTTGAATTGTGAATTGCACAAAATTAGTTTCCAATGTGATAAAAAATTGCATATGCCATTTTAGCTGGCTGTAACTATCAAAATCGTTTTATAAATGGTAAGTCTTCAACATTTTGAAAGAATCTTAAAAAATCTTTAGTGGAAACAAAATGGCGTCGATTGAAAGTCAAAATTTTGAATTAAATATTGCACAAAATTAGTTTAGAATGTGATAAAAAATTATTGTGTTATTTTAGCTGGCTGTAGCTATTAAAATTGACAGTCTTCAATACTCTGCAAGAATCTTAAAAATCTTCAGCGGAAACAAAATGGCATCAGATGGATGTCAAAATTTTGAATTAAGTATTGCACAAAAATAATTTACAATGCGATAAAAAATGCATCTGGAATTGTAGCTGATTCTATTTAACGAAATCGCTTAAAAAATGATCACTGTTTAATATTCCGAAGTAATCTTAAAAAAAACTTCAGTTGAAACAAAATGGCGTTGATTGAAAGGCAACATTTTGAATTGTGAATTGCACAAAATTAGTTTCCAATTTGATAGAAAAAATACATCTGCAATTTTAGCTGGCTGTAGCTATCAAAATCGTTTTATAAATGGTCAGTCTTCAACATTTTGAAAATATCTTAAAAAATCTTCAGTGGAAACAGAATGGCGTTGGTTGAAAGTATTGCACAAAATTAGTTTGCAATGTGATAAAAAATGCATCTGTTATTTTAGCTGGTTGTATCTATTAAAATCGTTTTAAAATGGACAGTCTTTAATATTTTGAAAGCATCTTAAATATCTTCAGCGGAAACAAAATGACGTCAGTTGGAAGTAAAAATTGTAAAAATTTTGAATTAAGTATTGCACAAAATAAGTTTACAATGTGATAAAAAATTCATCTGCCATTTTAGCTGGCTGTAGCTATCAAAATCGTTTTATAAATGGTCAGTCTTCAACATTTTGAAAATATCTTAAAAAAGTGGAAAAAAATGGCGTCGGTTGAAAGTCAAAATTTTGAATTAAATATTGCACAAAATTAGTTTAGAATATGATAAAAAAATTATTCTGTTATTTTAGCTGGCTGTAGCTATTAAAATGGATAGTCTTCAATACTCTGCAAGAATCTTAAAAATCTTCTGCGGAAACAAAATGGCATCAGTTGGAAGTCAAAATTTTGAATTAAGTATTGCACAAAATAAATTTACAATGTGATCAAAAAAATGCATCTGCATTTGTAGCTAATTCTATTTAACAAAACCGCTTACCAAATGATAAGTGTTTAATATTCCGAAGTAATCTTTAAAAAACAAAATGGCGTTGGTTGAAAATCAAAATTTTGAATTGTGAATTCCACATTAGTTTCCAATATGATAGAAAAAAATAACATCTGCAATTTTAGCTGGCTGTAGCTATAAAAATCGTTTTATAAATGGTCAGTCTTCAATATTCTGAAAGAATCTTAAAAATCTTCAGCGGAAACAAAATGGCGTCGATTGGAAGTAAAAATTTTCCAATTAAGCAAAATTAGTTTACAATGTGATAAAAAAATGCATTTGTTATTATAGCTGGCTGTAGCTATTACAATCGTAATAGACAATCTTCAATATTCTGAAAAAATGTACTTTTGGTCATTCAAATTTGTCTTCCAGTGCAGCCATTTTTGTTACTGAACAGTTCTGGTAATTTCTCTTTATGCAGATATTCACATTATCCATAATTAATATATCAAAACTTCAAGCATCACAATAAATTTAAAACTCAGAGCAATTTCTGGCCAAAGTACATTTTTGGTCATTTATATTTGTCTCCTAGCGCAGTCATTTTTGTTTGTGCAAAGTTCGGATATATTTTTAGGGCAGATATAAAGACACATAATAAATCATTCATCTGTCAAAATTTCAAGCATCTGTCAAAATAAATGTGGAATTCGCGGAGTAATTTTTGGTGATTCAAATTTGTATTTTAGCGCAGCTATTTTTGTTACTGTAAAGTTCGGATATACCTTTTAAGGCAGATATAAATACACATTATCCATAATTAATCTATCAAAATTTCAACCGTCCATCGAAATAAATGTGGAATTCGGGGAGCAATTTCTGGCCAAAATGCATTTTTGGTCATTCAAATTTTTCTTCCAGTGCAGTCATTTTTGTTACTGAAAAGTTCCGGTAATTTCCTTCAAGGCAGATACAAAGACACATTATTCATAATTAATCTGTCAAAATTTCAAGCATCTGTCACAATAAATTTGAAATTCACAGAGCAATTTCTGGCCAAAGTACATTTTTGGTCATTCAAATTTGTGCAGCCATTTTTGTTTGCGCGAAGTTCGAATAATGATTTTAAAGCAGATTTAAAGACACATTATCCATAATTAATCTGTCAATATTTCAACCATCTATCGAAATAAATGTGGAATTCGCAATATAGTGTTGTCACCTTACTCGCAAATTCTTAAGTGATTTGAGGTATCTCCATAGGCGGGTATTGAAAATGTATTCGCTCACGCAAAACAACCATCGCCCCTAAAAGTGGATTGTCGGATAATCGCCCAATTTTAAATGTCGATCGCCCACCAGGGGGCGATATCGCCCACGTTTAGAAACACTGAGCTAGACCCTTCGCGAGGTATTTTAGTTGGCGCAAAGTGACGCCATCTGTAGAAATTAGTTATTTTTCTGCGATAGGATTTTTAAGAGATGAGTATTTGTCTTACCGTTGCCCCGCAGAAGAAACTATTCGTTTCTGGACGAACACCCTTAAGGCAAGAATTTAGATCACATAGTAATGTGCGGAGTTCATTATCCGAAACGATTTTCCATTATGACCCAGATCACCGCTCCATGAAGTGGATTCCCCTTTGAGGACTTCCATTATTACCAGCGGTATTTGCCAATGTTTGCTTTTAGCAGAAGTTGTATTTGTGCCAAATGGGAATACTTGATGTTGTGATATACACAAAACTCTAATCATTAGCAAATGGCGAAATTTATGTTTGAATGACTTCTTTTATATGGGAATAATTGATGTCATTGTGCCATTGTATTCATTAGCAAATGAAGAAATCTATGCTTGAATGACTTTTTTTATATTGGAATACTTGATGTCATTGTGCCATTATATTCATTAGCAAATGACGAAATCTATACATAAATGACTTTTTTTATATAGGAATACTTGATGTCATAGTGACATTCTATTCATCAGCAAATGACGAAACCTATGCTTGAATGACTTTTTACTTTCTCCGTTACGAAGTACGAGAAAGTATTGTGATCGTGATTTTTTTTTCAAATATTTTTTTTACGGAAATATCCGTTTTGGGGTCCCTAGATGCCATTTCAACAATTTCTGGAAAAAAAAATTGTGTCTGTGTGCTTTTGGTAAAATTTGGTAAAATTTCATACACCGGAAATGGGTGTTTACCTTAACTGTTTTTTGTTTTTTGCCAATATTTTCTTAAATATGAAAAATATCACAAAAACATTTAAACAAATATTGAAGACAATAGAGAAATGAGATTATTTTGTTTGAAAACATTTTTCATAAAATTATTGTTATTCGAGAAAAAAATGTATTATTTTTTTTTCATTTTTGTTTTATAATTATGAAATGATAATAGTTACAGCAAATTTATGAATAATAATTGTAGAGAATGCCAAAATGAACAACTTATAAAGAATAAGTTTTTTTCTAAATCTCTTTAGTTTTTGAGTAAACTGAGTTTTTGAATTTGAAGTAAATTTTTCCATCTTTTATAATTTTGACGTTTTAAACGTCAGTTTCATCCGAGTCTACAAAACGTTCGTTAAATATGATTTAAATTGAAAATAAATCACGAAAGCGTAAATATAAATGATATCATCAAATCGGAGAAAGTAACATGATGGCCACATCACCATTTTTTTTTTATTGTAACGATACGATAATTTGATTTAAAGAGTTCAAGGGCAAACTATATCGTATTATAGTAACAATCTCCTGGTTTTAAGTGCACACTTATCGATTAGAAGGATTTTCATTTTTACGGATTTATCTCGTTATCTTAATTGTTTCATCTAAAACGTTGTCTTATCATTGTCTTTAAAACGTGACGTTACGAATTTTTTGCATTTCTTAGATGCTCCGCTAGGTATCTCAAACATTTGCGATAGATAAGCGGTTTGCAGTTGTCGGAATAAACTGGATATTACCGGTCACTGCAATTTACATTCTCTAATATCAACGGTAATATTTTTAATTCTTGCGTCATACTACCAATCGTGTGTTTTCGTTATTGATAAAAATTCAACGAACAATTTATGGGAATGTAGAATATAGAAATTAAAGCATAAGCAACAATTGACTGGAATGTAGAATCTAAAAACTGAGCTGTTGATTAAACATAAGCAACAATTAAGGGAATGTATATTAGAGGAACATTTATTTTTAATTATTTTCTTAAAATTATTTTTTGTACTGTGTGTCCTACATGCAAACTGACCGAATTTCATTCCAAAACTGTTATACAGGGTGTTTCAAAATTCATGCACCAAAAATTTTCTGCGTACTCCTCGTAGATAAAAAGAAAAAAAACCCTTACGACAAATCTCGATTTTCCACAAAATAACATGGAATAAACCCCCTCGCAGAAATATTTAAGAGACGCCACTGTTCATCTATCAATGAATACTTTCGTTAGGAGCCGCTAAAAATGTCCAGAGTAGGCCTTTGGGTTTATTGCGGTCGGTAATAATCACCAGGCGGTCGTAAAAATGTCAAACTTGCGGGCACGTGTCCACCGGATCAAATTTTAAATTTTTGGCCCAAGCAGGTAGTGAGCCCTTTTTTGGGGTGTATTATAATAAGCCGTGCATTCATGTCTAACTGGTTGATCGCCCCAAGATGAAGATGAAATAATTAAGAAATAGAATACTTTTCCTTTTAATGATCGGTAATATTTGACGCATTAGGGATATTATAGATGAAAATTAAATTGTCCTTATTTTAAGCCAATAAAGGTATGGTTGTAGATAAAGTATAGTACATAACTCGAGTTATAAAGTAATTACGCACTAGTGAAACTGTTAATTATTAATAAATTTACAGGGTGCTGTAAAAATTCGTTTCATATTCATTTTCATTTTTTGTTCTCGAGTGCTCGTCATTGATAAAAATACATTTTCAAAAATTCGTAACTCGTCTGAAAATTGCTGCAGATTCAAAAGCCAAAATTATTTTGAAAGATCGACGTCTTGTGAAGTGAATTGAATTTTTGTAGTATTTTGTATGTAGTTATTTTTCATATTAATGTTGCATTCGAAATTGCGACATTGAAAAAAATACATTTTCAAAAATTCATAACTCAACTAAAAATTGCTGCATATTCAAAAACCAACATTATTTTGAAAGGTCAACGTCGTGTAGAGTGATTTGAATTTTTGTAGAATTTTTTCCCGCGATTCATGTTAATTTTTAATTTTTGCGCTCGAGAGTTCGACATTGAAGAAAATACATTTTCAGAAATTCATAACTCGACTGAAAATTGCTGCACATTCAAAAACCAAAATTATGTTAAAAGATCGACGACTTGTGAAGTAATCTGAATTTTTGTAGGATTTTATCCTTCTGTTTTATATTCATTTTTAATTTTTTGCACTCGAGTGTTCGTTATTGAAAAAAATACATTTTCAAAAAGATTAAGATTACTTTATTTCTTAGAAATGTATATTTCAGTTATTTTGTATTTTTCAAGGGCGATGTCCCGCTAATAAATGTATTAATATTATTATTAATTCGAGTAAGAAAAATTTGCATGTTGGGATTAAAATAATTCTACAAGCTTTATTACTCGTGGAATTATCTTCAAAATTTCCAAAACTGCTTAGAAATAATTCATTTTTTACATACTAAATAATTATTTTGATATTTTTAAGCTATAAACAATATGGCGACAGTCGAAACTTGAATATGCGGAAGCGAAATTTCCATCTTGAAATAAAGAAAATTCTAAAAATATAATAAAAACACTTTTACTTTGTTGGTATAACACGGATTTTTATTGTTGACTATAGTTTCGGCAACTGAACTTGCCATTATCAAAACATAAAGTAAAAGTGTTTTTATTATATTTACAACATGTATAACAAAGTAGACGCTTCCACCATAAACAATAAATGCTAACAAAATTATCGCTTTTGGAATTATTTTCAAAATTTCCAAAACTACTTAGTAATGATACATTTTTAATACATTAGGAAACAATTGATAAAATTTTTAGCTAGAAATAAAACGGCGACTTTTGAAGCTTGAATTCGAGAAAGCGAAATTTACATGTGGGGATTATAAATATAGTAAAAATATTATCAATCGTGGAATTTTCTTAAAAATTTCTAAAACTAATTAAAAAATAATGCGTTTTTGACATTCTAGAAAACAATTCATATTTTTAAATTAGAAACAAAATGGAGACATTCGAAACTTGAATTCGAGAAAGCGAAATTTGCATCTAACGATTTTAAAATTTCACTCGTACAATTGACTTCAAATTGACCACTTAGATATAGTAGACATACTAGAAAACAATTGACATTTCTAAGCTAGAAACAGACTGGCGACATTCTCAACTGGGTCAATCCAAGTGAATAAAAATTATGTTCGTTGCGTGATCATTTTTAAATATTTTGATTTTTTTATATGCGATTACCCTATAATTGAGTTTTAAAGTTTTAAAAAAATACCTTGCACCGTTACAATATTTGTAAGCGCACGACGTGTTTTCAAGTTAATTCATTTTCATTAGCGTTAATTTGAATATCTCTGCACTATGTTAAGTTACAACATTGTAATTGACATGATTGTTTTCAGAAAAGTCTCCTTTACAACAATGTTAATACCCAAAAGATCCAAAATTTAAAAATAACCAGTAAAATGGAAGTTTGGTATTGAAAATTTAGAAAATCCACTTTAGCCCCAAAAATAACAACCAAAATTTATCACAGTGTATTTTTTTCTCTAGCTAGATATCATAAACTACTAGCTTTATATAGAGCAAGAACCCTGACAAATTTATAATTGTTTGAAATTTGAAAATCTTTAATTTTTGTTAAAGTTCGGGGCTAGTTAGTGTTCTTGCTCTATATAAGGCTAGTAGTTTATATCTAACTGGAGAAAAAAAATTCACAAAAATACTGAAATGAACTTAAATATAATTTCATTGATCCATGTTACACTTAAAAGTAAAAATTAATAATTGCCGTTTAGATTGAAAAAGTACCTGTAATGTATTAAATATGAGTTAGTTTTATTCAGGGTACGTTAGTTTGGAACGGATATTGAGTTGTGTTGCATTCATTTAAACGAATTCCTTTTAAAATTTAAAGGGAAGGTCGAACGCAGGTACTAGGGGTGAAGAATGGGAACATCTGGCATATCTTTTTGGAAGATTGTCCAGACCTCGTCTCTAGCAGGTAGAAAAGGTTCAAATATGGTCATAAATTACAATTTCTACACCATTACGTAGAGAATAGAATCCCTAATCGTCGGTAGTAAACAACCCGCAAATTGTACCCCTTGATCCCGCCGCTCTGGCCAAATTACTATGGTCGCAAGGCCAAGAACTAATTTGGAATAACACATTTTCAGAAAGTCCGTAAAACGCGACCATAGTAATTTGGCCAGAGCGGCGGGATCAAGGGGTACAATTTGCGGGTTGTTTACTACCGACGATTAGGGATTCTATTCTCTACGTAATGGTAGGAATATCATTTTACAGCACCTACCGCGACCATAGTAATTTTACCCAAGGCCAAGAACTAATTTGGAATAACACATTTTCAGAAAGTCCGTAAAAACATGTGTGTTTCCTCGAAGATACAAATCGGTTTTAAAAATTCCAAGGGCGACGATGGGGCTGCACAATCAATGCCCTCTACAAATTCACCCCCATCAATTGAAGACGGTGAAAAACCGAAAAAGAATTCAGTTAGTTTCTGCTTGTAAACTGAGTTGGTAATTATGGCGTTAATACCGTTTGATAATCACGAAAATCTGTACTGACTGACACGACATTTACTTCTAAATAACTCGATGGTACATTGACCTAATTTGTGTGCTGCATAAACACTAAAATCCACACCGTTTGTTTATCTAATGCCGGCAGTACAAGCTCGAGAGACGAAGACCCGAGACCAGGCGAGCGCGAACGTGTACGGACGTGTTCTCGCCTTTCTACGCGCGAACGAAACTATTCATTAATGGGGAGCATTGGCGTCTCTTTAATATTTCTGCAAGGGGATTTAATCCATGTTATTTTGTGGAAAATCGAGTTTTGTCATAAGGGTTTTTTTCTTTTTATCTACAAGGAGTACGCAGAAAATTTTTGGTGCATGAATTTTGAAACACCCTGTATTGAGAATGCTAAAATTTTCGAGTTCAAGTGCGTGCGAATTTATTAAACGGCATTGAGTTATTCGAGCGCCTTGAACTCGACTAAAATACAATCCTTAATTTAAAAACTTCTTACAGAGTGCGGAATTTAAGTCAAGCAATGACAAGTATACACGTCGAACGCAGGGCAAATGGTCCTATTATAAATTTGAAGAAAAACGAGAGAGGATTACATTTTTATTTGATAAAAAAATTAACAATTCATTTCTGAAAAGGTTATTGTTATAACTTAATCTATTAGTTCTGTTTGACGAGTATACACATCGAACGTATTCAGCTGGTTAAGCATGCAAGCGCGTGTATATTTTGAAAACTTTTTACGAAAATTAGCAGAAGGTGGCTGACCCAGTGTACTCCTCTAAGGAGGGTAATAAACCATTTTATTATTCTCAGCAGAAGAGTTCAGCCGGTACAATGTGAAGTATTGTTGGTATTCGTAATCTGATAAGAAATCTTGGAGAATACGGGGTTGTTACAGATGCTCCAAAGTTTTTCTGTGCGTGAAGTTTTCGTGCACCGGAGAATATCTTGAGAGTGCAAGAAAATGTTCACGTTAACCCTTAAACTTCAAAATTGCCGGGAGCACAGGTATTCCGTGCTCAGTATGAGGATTTTTTTCAAAAATGGGTAAAAAGTTATAAAGCAAGACTTTCCTTGCGCGATCCACGAACGATCTTAAATTACAGCTTGGATTGGGGGTGCACTCTTGTATTTTTGTGAGGACGGAACTGGTGCTGCTGTTACCTTTACTGGGGAGCGTTATTAGGACATTGTCCAGAACTTTTTGGAACCTAAATTGGAAGCATTCAACTTTAAATTGCTCATATGTTATTTCAACAGGATGGGGCGAAGTGTGCCTGCTGTGCCTTTACTAAGGCGTTTAATCTCGTTACTGCGACATCGTTGATCTTCCAATTTTTTCTATGGAGCTATTTAAAGAGCAAAGTTTATACTAATCCACCACCTTTGAGGAGCTGAAGCCATCGTAGAAATTCCCCGCAAAATGAAACGTTTTGCGTAATCGAAAATGTTATTGAAAGGGCGCGCGTCTGCAGAGCTTGCGGAGCCCTATTTCGTAAGCAAAACATTAAAATGAACTTCTGAATGTTATGTTAAAATAATTATATTTGCCGTTAAATTTACCGTTATTCTTATGCTAACAAAGGTGACTGGTAGATTCGCAATATGGCCAATATCCAATAAAAACATTTTTGTAATGCTTTTCTTACGAAATAGGGATGAATGTGTTCCAAACATAATCGCAAAGTGTGAATAAATTTATATACCTTTTGTGGATGTTGTGTTTATGCCTCTACGATCCAATGGATATGATTAATCACCCAAAAGTAACATTTTCTTCTTTTAAAGTAAAGGAAATAACGATGCCTTTAGCACATTCCGGATTTGCATGGCATACCTTGGTCATCTCGCAAAAAAAATCTGTCCAAATTGTCATCGGTGAATTTCTCAACCGATTTTGCTTGGAAAGATTAGTACTACTCTTTATGAACAATTTTGGCAACGGTATCTTTCCTAACATTACCAATACGGCGTTTGGTAACATCTTCGCTTTTTTTTTTATCTTTAGTCATACTGTAAATTTTATTTTGTTAGAAAGGAGAACAAAGATATAGTAAATAAATAAATAAATAAATAAATATCGCTTTTAAACACTAAAATTATGACGTGTCTAATATTGTTTTATAAGCAATGAACAGACTAATAAATTCTTATCTTATCTTATCTTCATTCATTTTTTGGCACATCTTCATTTGTACCACGGCGTCTTCTCTTGGGATAATTTCTGCCATGTCTAGTATGACGCTATTTTGATCAATTCAACTCACTGCTGAAAGATTTTGATGCTCTTCTTTAAATACAACACAGTTATACCTTCAATATGAGCAAGATTATCGGTGAACGTGAAGGTAATAAATATTTATCCACTTGCAAATTAATTTTTTTGTCCGCGGTTTTATAGACGAGTTGAATTATCTGTGAAATAACGCCAGTTATACTGACTGAGGTTGTGATTTCTTATATTAAGTAGCTGAGTAAGGATGTCCTGTTATTTATTTATCATTTATTTACGACTAATCGCGATTTAAACAAAAAAACAAACAATTTAAATTGCTTAGTTGAAGATTTAAAGATTAGATTAAATGCATATTCCATAACTGAAATTTATTAAGCATTAGTATCTTCTTATTGATGACTCGTTTCCGCGAATTTTTTAATCGCTTAATTCAAAAGCATTTGTTATCAGCCATTTTTTTGAAATAATTTTTAATTTGCACGTCGGCAAAATCATCAGGTACTATTATTGTTATCGCGTTCTTATCGATGACGCACGTGTTTGTATTAATTTATTTTGGAACAAAAATGAATACAAGTAAATATACAATCATGAGAATTAACAAGTTTTATCGCGAATTACATTGTTTCAAATTTACGTCAATGATTGCTCATTTTGTTGAGAAATCGTTTATTAAACTAACTTCACTGAATTAATACATTGTACATTTAATCCACGATTGATTAGGAAAGATAGACCTCCCCCTAAAGAGACTCACACGAATTTGTAGTAGAATTTGTTCAAATTATGCCGAAATTAACAACTTCGGTGAGTAATTGTTACATTTCTTTGTAAATCATCCAATAATAGCTTACTTTTAATTACAAACGTAAACGGAATGGTTCACTGACATAAATTCACTGACACGGACTGGTGCCGTAATGACAAATATTTTATAGGAAAAAGTTAAACGTAAAAAATTTCATTCTAAAATAAGTTAAATGTAAAAATGTAATCCTAAAATAAGTTAAATTTGAAAAATTTCATCCTAAAATAATTTCAATTTAAAAAAATTAATCCTAAAAAATATGAAGGTTAAATAAGTGCTTCCTTAATTTTTCTTGTTATATACAGGATGCGTAAGATTTTGAAGAATGATTTTTCAGCAAAAATTAAGGGTCTTTCATATACTACTATTTTTTTGTTCAAAACCCCTTTCTTTTCATGTTACAGCCCTCTAAAAAATTAAGGGAAAAAGTTGTTTTTATTTGATATATCCACTATGAAAGAATTTAGAAGATTGAAATTTAACAGATAACTGTTCGTGGTTTATTTACAATTTTAATTGAATGCACAGGAAAAGAAATAAATAATTGTAAAAATGATAATAATAATAACATAAATATTGAAATCCTCGCCAGATTTTTATAAATAAATAGGCTCTGAGAAACCACCACCAAAATAATAATCATTTAGAAAATCAACAATTCATGAAAAAATAATTCCCAAAAAAACTGCCCCATAACACAACCAAAAAATAAATTTAAAAAATCAAAATCAACATCATAAGAAGTTTGTGGTATTTTATGTTCGTGTTTATACTAAATAATGTTATTTAAAAGTAAATTTATGTTTCTCTAAAAATTATTTTAAAATGTCAAAATGTTTTAACACTTTTGTTTATTCAAACCAATGTCAAAAAAATCGAGATGTTCAATAAAATGTTTAGGTACCGTCGATGAGTAAGAAATAATTGAATTAGTAGTTACTAGGGGTGTTCGATTATGGAAATGAATAACACTGGGCAAAAAAAAAAATTCTGTTGCATGAGATGTTTCAACTGATTTTGAGTATTTTTACAATGCTGATTTCAAATCTGAAATCAGTTTTCTTCTGCAAGCTGCGGTTATCATGCAATTTGACATTTTGATTTGTCATTATTTCTGTGGTTTGGTGTTCAATTTATTTAATTGCTCGCAAATGAAAAAGTTAGCTACAACACATTATTCAAGATAGTCTGTCAAAATTTCAAGCATCTGGTCATATAAATGTTTGGATAATTTCTTTTAATTAATTACAATCACAAATTACTTTATATAAATATGTCAACATTTGAAGCTTCTGTCGAAATAAATGTGCAATTCCCAGAAGAATTGATTTAAAATAGTTATTTATGCAACAAGTGAGTAAAGTAGTACTTTTTTCACGAGTAGGATAGGTTGCCACACGAGCCGAGAGTTGCTTTACTCTCGAGTTTCATAAAAAAACAATTCTACGTCCGTAACTTTAAATAAATTCGATAAAACCTTAATCAATTTTTATAAGTATTAATTTTTTTTAAATGAAGAAAATAATAATCATCAAGTCTTCTTGATCGGAAACGAATGTTTGATGTTTATCGGCGGAACTCGCGGCATGTTGCGAAGCGTTCATGACACACCTTGCGCAAACAATTTTATAGTAGCGTTTAAAAAATAACCGCTACGACGCGTTTTTTCACGCAAAAGCGTGAAAAATGAACCGTTATGCCACTTTTCTCACGCTTTTGTAGGGTTCAGAAATCTCATATTTTATGAACCAAAATTAATGAAAAAAACTGTACATTTTATAACGGACGTAGAAAAAGTTCATTTTTGATAATCCAAATTTACTCCTTACTTCATCAAAGTTTGGATAATTTTCCTTACAATGACACATTTTTCAAAAATATTCTGTTGGTATTTCGAACATCTGCCGAAATAAGTGTAGAATCTTCAAAGCAATTTTGTCATCAAAATTTGTCTTCTCACGCAGCCTTTTTTTGTTCTCGGAAAGTTAGGATCGTGTTCTGTAGGCGTTTACAACGACACATTATTTAATATTGATTTGCAAACATTTCAAAGGTCTGCCGGAATGGATGTGGAATTCACAGAGCTATTTCCAGAAAGAAAATCATTACGTCGTAAAAATATGCCTTCTAGGCATTTTCTTACTGCAAAGTTTGGATATTGTTCTTTGTGTAATTACGTAAACGTGTTATTCGAGAATAATCTTTAAAAATGTTATCTCTAGAAATATATGTGGTATTTCCAGAAGAATTTATTATATAAGTTCATTTTAATCATACAAATGTGCCTTCTAGCACAACCATTTTTTGCTACTGTAGCGTTAAGATATTTTTTTAGGCAGTTGCAATGACAATTATTCAAAATTAGATAGTATTTCAAGAATTTGTCAAAATCTGTAGCGAACTTGCAGAGCAATTTCTGGAAAAACGGCATTTTGGCCATCAAAATTTGCTTTATTTGTTCCTACAATGTTAGGATAATTTTCCTTACGCACATTATTCAAGATTATTATTTAGAAAGGGTTGTTTTAAAAGTTAAAAGTGACATATTTGTATAGCTAAAGTGGCATATTTAAAAATTAAAGTGGCATATTTTACCAGTCAAAAATGGCATGTTTTATTAGTCGAAACTGTCATTGTTTAATAGTCAAAAGTGGCAGATTTTGAAAGTTAAAAAGGGATATTTCTCCTGTTTAAATGGCATATTTATTCAGTCAAAAATGGCATGTTTTACCAATGAGAATTGATATATTTTACCTGTTAAAAATGACATACTTAATGGCATATTTTACCATTGAGAATTGGTATATTTTACTTGTTAAAAATGTCATATTTTAACAGTCAAAAATGGCATGTTTTACCATTGAGAATTGCCATATTTTGCTTGTTAAAAAGGGCATACTTTAACAGACAAACATGGCATGTTTTACCATTGAGAATTGGCATGTTTTATCATTAATCTATATTTCAAAATATGAACCTAACAGTTACGTATCATAATTAAAAATAATTGTTTTTTTTCGGCCGAAACGAACATCCTTAACTAATGATCGAACAGCATTTGTTCATTTTGATCGAAAAACCCATTATTCCATGGAAATTGTACAATCTATATTTCAAAACAAACAAATGAAAAAAAAAACAATTATTCCGTAAAAAAATTACAATCCAAATTTCAAAATATGAACCTAAAAAAGTTACGTATAATAAATGAAAATAATTGTTTTTTTCGGCCAAAATTAGCACCCTTAGCTATCGATCGAATAGCATTTGTTTATTTTGACCGAAAAAAAAAATGTTTAATTATGATACGTAACGTAATATTTTGAAATTTAGATCGTAACACTTTTATGTTTAACCTTTCGTAAAGATTAAATATTTGAACCCTTAACTGTTGATCGAATAGCATTTGTTTAAAAAAAATAAATATTCAATTACAAGAACGAGAACTTGCAGCAAAATCTACAAAAAATAACTTAGCTGTTTTAATAAATGATTTTCTTCAAGTTTGTCACATTGTATACGAATAACAACCTTAGTACATAAAAAGTTGTGCAAATGACTACACATATCAAAATTGGCATATTTTACGTTAAAAATGGCACATGTTAAAAAGGCAAATTTTACCAGTCTAAAATGTTATAGTATTCAAAGTCAAAAATGACCATTATTTTACCATTTAAAAATGGCATATCTAATTAATCACAAAAGGAAAATTCAAGTTTGACGTAACATGAATGGAACATTTAATCATAAACAGAAAATATACGCATAAAATATTCATTCTATTACTTGTTATGGAATGAATTACATGTAAAATGCATAAGCGCATAGTGTTTTTTTCCATAACAAGAGTGAGAATGTGTATGTTCTATGATCAAAATTGATTTCAGAATGCTTCAATTTTACAGTGGTCGTGGAAAAACATTATTTCTTTTTAAAAAGTAAAAGATTGTTAGATTAACCAAATCATGAAATAATGGATTCATCAAATGATCGATTCATTGATTATTTTGAAGTAATAATCAAACAACAGATTAATCGATTGATCAAATGATCGGAATTATCGATTTATTAAATAATTAAATAATCGATTATGGGTCAATCCACGTCAGTTCACCCAGCTCATGTCACCAAATCAAATGATCGAATAATCAAGTGGTCTATTAATCAAATGATCGATTAATCAAATTATCGATTAATTGATTATTTTTTTAGTAATAATCAAACAACCGATTAAACGATTATTTATCGATTAATCGATTATTTTGCATAGCACTAGTGATTACTAATATTAGTAGTCGATATCACCAAAATTAAGGAAATATGAAACCCGAATCTTAAACACGACTACCATGAATATTCCCATTACTAGTCATGGCACACATAGACATTTTTCAAGAATGGTCTTATCTCAGGGTAAGATAGATATTTGCACTAAAATTATTAGTTCAAAAAATAATTATAATTACGTAGTAATTTAATTACTCTTCCCACAATTATAATTACAAACTAATTTAATTACTTTTCCTATAATTACAATTACAAAGTAATGTATTCACTTTACTCATAATTATATACTGAAGGGAAAAAAAATGAAACACTTGTAATTCGTGAAATTTCGTGACCATTTTCAAACCGCCATAACTCGGCGTATTTTCAATCGATTTTAATGAATTTTTGAGGGCGAAAAACTTTAAAGTGTCTTCTTTAAAGTCATGCATGCGAACTTAAGGGTAACCCCTTTCACCCCCCTCTAGCGCCACTGTGAAAAAAAAAAAATTTTCAGAAAACTATGTCCAACTTTGACGATGTCTACGGAGTTGGAAAAATTTTGTCGATTAGATCTACCATAAAGGCATTAAGATTTGATCAATTCCTTCTGCAGGACTCAAAGAACGAAATTCCTACGACGATTTGGCACCAAGTTATGGGTGAATTTTGAGGTTTTTCGCACATAACTCGTTGACTTTTCAACCAAATTTGATGATTATTTCCCGAAAAAAAAAACACATTTTGGCTTTACTTTAAGGGGCTAAACTCAGATTGGAATGATCCCTTTTCGAACCCTTCAACCCACGAACAAAAAAAAAAACACATTTTTGGGCGAAAAACGTCCCACGTTTTATTTAGCTTTCGGAAGTTTTGGCTAAACTTTAGAAATGGCGATTCGTATTCGGCAACAACGTCATCTTTTGAACGATGCGACGTCGCTCAGCATCGTCCCATCATTTTGGGCACCAATAGTATCCGGAATTTTGAACATTTGGAACGGAGTTGGCCAAAATATCAATTTGGTATTTTGTGCATTCGTCACTTTGTCGCGAAAGAGGAAAGCGCTTCATTAATCTTACCCTGCACCAGGGGCGGCTCGTTATGTAGAGCCAAGGAGCTATGGCACTACCTCTAATTTCAAACGAAACAAGATTTTTTAAATTAATTCTAAAAACACTGATTTGTCATTTTAAATGTTAAACGATTCCTGCGAAAGTTTCATGAGACGAGAAAATTGGCAATGCATTTATTTGAGAATTTATCTCTTGAACAAATTAGAAGTTTTGAAAAATTCTTCCAGAATTGTGTTTTGTGTTGTTATCTTGAAAACCAGTGACGGGGTATTTTGAGTTTTTTGGAGGTTTATTAAGATTAATGTATTTTGAGTAAATTTGAAAAGTTTCAAGTGTGTTACAGTTGTTTTTGTATTTTTTTCACTCCGAAGAAGTGAAACTTAAAATCTTGAAAACCAGTGATGAGGATTTTTACGTTTTTTTTTGAGGATTGTTAATATTAGTGTATGAGTAAATTTTGAAAATTTCAAGTGTGTTGCAGTTGTTTTTATAATATTTTTTTTCACTCCAAAGTGAAACTTTAAAAATCTTAAGGGCTGTTCTCGGTCGGTTATCTTAAAAACCAATGATGGAGTTTTTTTGAGATTTTGGAAGATTATTAAGATTATTGTATTTTAAGTAAATTTAGAGAGGTTCAAGTATTTTACAGCTATTTTAATATTTTTTTCGCTTCAACAAAAAATGATTAAAATGTTTCATAAATTCACATGAAAAATTGCCAAAGCAATCGACGGACTGTATTGGAATTTTCTACCAAATCACTCTTGAATTAATATTGAGTGATTTTGCGAAGTTTCAAGTGGATGGCAATTGTTTTTATATTTTTTTGCGTCAACAAAAAGTGATTAACATTTTTCATAAATTTTCGTGAAAAATTGTTAAATCAATCGATGGAATGTATTGAAAATTTCGACCAAATCACGCTTGAATTAATATTGAGTGATTTTGCGAAATTTCAAGTGGATGGCAATTGTTTTTTTGCGTCAACAAAAAAATGATTAAAATTTTTCATAAATTCACATGAAAAATCGCCAAAGCAATAGACGGAATGTATTGGAATTTTCTACCAAATCACTCCTGAATTAATATTGAGTGATTTTGCGAAGTTTTAAGTGGATGGCAATTGTTTTTATATTTTTTCGAGTCAATAAAGTACTTATCGGATAAATGTAAAAGGACCAAAAAATTAATTAATTGATTTTAAACCTCCCTGTTTTATTTATTTTAACTTGTTGAATTGTTTTATACTCGTCTATTTTAGTGCTTTATATGTACACACATTTTAATCATTTTATTTGTACACTAGTTTTTAGTCCTTTTACATTAATTTTTGTTTTCACATATTAATTATATTGTTTTAACTGATTTTAGTTTTTCTAAGAATCTTATATACACCTGCGTCTCTGTTTTTATTATATCTATATGTCGTTATATGCGTTTATTTTTATTACTAATTTAAATCTGACCTGTGTAAACCTTGTAATAACACTAATAAACCATTATTATTATTATTATTATTATTGTTATTATTATTATTATTATTATTATTATTATTATAACGATAACTCCTGAACGGATGACCTAATTTGGCAAATTCTTTCATCGAATAGACACAGATGAGACTAAACTTGTAATTTATAGTTCGATTCATGAACGCTAGGAGAGATTTTGAAAATTCTTTCAGCAAAATGTTGTGTTCATTGGACAGATAAGATAAAAAAATATGTTATTATTATTGAGGATAACTCTTAAAAGTATTGTTCTTACATAATAGACGTAGGTTAAAAAAATAAAATTGTTAAATTATTATTTTTTAACTTTTGAACTTATGATCGGATTTCAGCAGTCTTTCATTTATCCGAAAGATATACATATAGAGGACCAAAGAATTGAATTCGTTGTTCAATTGTTTTTTGGTTTAGAGAAGATAACGGGTGACCAATGTCAAATTCTTCCAGAAAAATCCATCGAATAGATACAATAAGTTATTTGTTTGTAAGCCTTTCTAAGACTTAATTTCGTAAAATTACGAACTGCTTAAATATTTATATATGAAGGCTACTTTTCTCTTTATTTAATTTACTGAATAATTTTGCAACAATAATCGTTTTTCTCAAAAAGAATATTATATGCTAAGTGGCTCTACCATCAAAATGTTCCACGAGCCGTCACTGCCCTGCACACAAACATAAGAAATTAATGCCTTATTTTTTATACTATGTGGTATTTATGAATGACAATTTTTTTTGGCCCAGGTGTATAAAGCTTTATCGCAAACAGGATATATCCACTTAAATGCAACGATTATTTTCAAATCGCAAATATTATGATACAAACCACAAATCTAATCTTGGTTACCGTGCGGAATTTCGAACCTGCATTAAAACCGCTTTATAACGAATAAAAACACTTGGCCGGATAAGTTTTTTCTGTCGTTATCGAGGAAGTAAGTGACCTTTCGAACGGTGACGTCAACCGCTGGAATTCTCCTACCAATCAGGTGGCCGGCTGGAGACAAGCCTCCGCCGTTCAAAGTGCCCGACCAAGGCCGAACGAATTGGGCTATCCGGCACCTTTCTATTTCTTCATGTCACCGCAGCAATCGAACAGAATTCCATTCACCAGCGACGATCGAACGGAACATTGCGGAACAGGAGTTTGTCTAAAAATGTAGAAAGCGATGACTTACGAATTCCTGAATGACAAGTTAATATAAATATAACATGAAATGACCTTTGAAAAATTGAAATTAAATAATTTTCAGGAAATCTGCTACTATTGTTGTATATTACTTGCTATTTATGCAACAAGTCTATAATATAGCACTTTAATAGACGAGACGTTTATGGCCAATAATGGAGGCGAGTCCATAAAGTGTTACATACAAAGCTGGCTTTTTTGGAATACTTTTTAAATAAAAACTGAAGCCGTGTATTTAATATGTTTTATGTTCGACTGTACGAAAATAGTAACTTTGGCGGTTTGTTTTTAGGCCAAAATGTACGCCATTTCGTACTAGTCCCATAATTGATAAAGTAAATTGGACTTTTATGTCAGTGCCAGAAATGACAGATTTTAATTTTGGTTAGGACACCTAATAAATACAATGCAAATTACTCATGCAAAAGAGAGATCACCTATGATAGTGGTTTACAGCGATAGTACTTACTATTATTCATTACACTTACTCCTGAAGAAGTTTGCAAGGTTTGGACGTTTATTGTGCGAGTTAGATTGTTTAACCTAATCATCCATTCTCTATGAAATTTACAATGACTGACATTAGTGTGGCAGCAAATGCACACTATGATTAAAATATATATAAATAAATTGCTTCAGCTTGTATTTAAAAAGTGTTCCAAAAATGCTAAAAGCAGTCGAACATAAAGCTTTGTATGTAACTCGTCCACAATAGCACTTCTTGGACTCGCCTCCATTATTAGCCTCTCTCGCTTCGCTCGCTCGGCCATAAAACGTCTCGTCCAAGAAAGTGCTATATTGTGGACTTGTTACATAAATAGCTATTATCAAGTACTTAATCTTAATCTTCGTATTAAAGTGTTAATACGAAATTTCGTATCGTTTCGTGGATTGTCGACTGTTCGCACGCTAATTATGCAAAGTTCGCTAAAGCAGGTCCATTTTTGCGTACCCACGTTATCAGAAAGAATTGAGATAACATTTGATATGCGTGTTTTTGACTTTGTACCGTCTACGAATTATCACAAGATTTCATTTAATTACCAGTGAACCGCAATTAGAGAGCTTTTCGTCACGATTTGCAATAGTTATTGGCGACGGTGTGCTAACGTGCGCGTCATCAAATGAAGGTATTTTTGTGTTGTTTTGTGTTCGTTTGTTGTGTTGTTTGTGTTGGTTGCGAACGGAAACTGCAAGTGGTTTAATTGATAATATTTAGCGAACGATCCCTAATGACAGATGAAAATCAGCATGAATACATGAATATTCAACCCGTCCGTGACTGCAAAGTTATTTAATTTTTCTAAAACATTTCACATCAAGATTGAAATTGAAAATTTAACATCAAATAATTCATATGTTATCAAACTGGGTTACCAAGTAGTAACGATCGCAACCATCCTCTTCAAATAGTATCGAAATCATTTGTTGTTCACAATAATTCTTGCGATTGCTTAAATCTTTTTTTTTTTAATTTTACAATTATTAGAGATCGTGACACCTGGGGGTAAAGTTTGCGCTGGGTGAGAGAACGCGATAACAAACCTACGCGAGGCCGCATCACCGTATCGAAAATCATTACTTTGCGACCGATTCTGTGTGATTTACATTATGTTATATATAATCAAAGCAGGATTTCTTATTTCAAATTTTTGATATCTTTCATCATTTTGTGTGCGCATGTAACATACATTATTTGAATGGAGAGTTGCACCGCATCATTTACATATCATTCTTATCTTCTATGTGTGTTAAAGGAAACCTTAAATATAAGTGTTTGTTTAAGAGCCACACACTAGCTGCATGTTGATTATAAACTTAACCGTGTACTGAGAGTGATAACATTTAATATTTTCCATGATATCTTTGTGTGGAATCTCATGCTATATAAATGAAAATATGTTTTAGAAATAGTTTAAAAACGTTTTTATATATACATTAAGATTGAGAAGAGATTTTTATAGCTGAACTGTGTTGCAGTTAGGAGTGGCTTACATATTTTTCACTATTATAATCACAGTGGATTCATTGCACCATGTAGAATGTAGAGAAAAAATATTTTCTCCAAGTTTTTTTTTTTTTGAAGGAAGGATGATTGACGGGAATTTGGGTTGGGGAATTATGGATGATATGGGACATTGGCTTAGACAGCGTAGGTCATTCACCCATAACCGATTATTTATAATTATTATTCATATTAAATGAAAATAGACATCCACAAACACCCATGCCCTCGCCGGGATTCGAACCCAGGACCCTCGCATTATTTCCGTCGCACTAACGCACGCGGCTAGTGGGCCGGGTGCTCCAAGTTTAACCAAGGGTTTTATTTTAGTAATCCTGAATATTCACTTATGCGCAAATTCGAATTTTTGCAAAAAAAAATTTTTTGATCAAAATTTTTATTAACAACTTTTTAATTATTAACTAGTTTTATTTTTAAAAGATACCAAATGGCAATTATCTCAATACTTGGCCAAGGAGCAATAGCTATTATCTTTGCATTTGCGTACTATTGTCGCTTTCTAGTCTTTATCTACTTATTTAAGCCTTGTGCATCGGCCATTGCCCCTCCTGTCTAGAATATTCCTTTCATATAGAATGTTCTCATGCTTTCTATTCTTATGATGAATTAATTACACACAATATTTTCTCATTGTTTTTTAATAATTATTTTATAATATGCTCTCTGATTTTACTTGCTATTATTGTTTTTACTTTTTATATTATTTTACTGCTTTATTTTAAATTAAGTTTGCATTTACATGTCTTTCGACAGATACTTAAAATTTTGACAGATGAATCCTAAATAAAGTGTCTTTGCCGTAACTTAAAGAAAATTATCCAAGCTGTACAGTAACAAAAAATATCGGCGCCACAAATAAAACTTTGATCAAAAATTAACATTTTCCAGAATTGCTTTAAGAATTTTACATTTCTATCGACAGATGCTTGAAATTTTGACAGATGAATCTTAAATAGAGTGTCTTTATCGTAACCTAAAGAAAATTATCCAAACTGTACAGTAACAAAAAATATCTGCACCCAGTGGCGGCTCGTGGAACATGTTGATGGTAGAGCCACTTTTACAATTTATTAGATCGGATGATACTGGCGTGTGAAACGTCAAAATGATGAAAGATGGAAATGACAAATTATACAAATTAAATACCGGCAAAAAAATAAAAAATGTGCACATACAAATCAATCACACACGTTAAAAATCTAAAGTATAGACCAATAAAAAATACGCTCTTAATTAAAGTAAAAAACTAAAATATACGCCCAAAAGATCGAAAATTTAAACAAATTTCGAAAATTCGCGGCTAAAAAAATGCAGAAAATTAAAAAAAAAAAAAATGGAACGAAGAAATGAAAAATACTGGCCATAGATCTAAAATATAGGCCAAAAAAATCAAAAATGCTGGTCTAAAAATTAAAAATTCAAACAAAAAAATTGAAAAAAAGCAAAACGAAAATAATTCGCCATTTTCGCCCCCAAAATAACTCTAGCTCAAAATAAGTTGCCGACCAGATACTCGAAAACCTCAGTTTCTGGAAGTCCCACAATAAAATTTTATGGACAAATAGTGTTCAGAATGTTCTCTGTCTTGAAAAATAATTTTTGAAGAAAAATTAAATTTAATCGATTTTAGTCAAAAAGTAACCAAAAAGTAAAAAAAAAATCGTGCATAAAAAATAATCATTCAAAAAATAAAATTAAGGGCAAAAAACCATCTAAAAAACTTGAAAATATCGGCAAAAAATAAAAAAGGCACGTATAAAAATTAATAATTTAGGTTAAAAAAATCTAAAATATAGGATAAAAAATTCAAAACTTCGACCAAAACTTTGATCCTAAAAACAAAATTGCGGACCAAAAAAATCAAAAATTCAGAAAAAAAAAGAAGGCTAAAAGATCCGGGCTTAACGATGAAAAATGAAAACAATAAGATTGAAAATTCAAGTACGAAAATTGCCATATTCAGCACTCGGGGTGATTAGCCCCAGAAAACATAGAAAAAAACTCAAAATTTGTTCTGTAGCGAAAGAAATTTGCACTCGACGATTTGAAAATTTTTACTTGAAAGTTTTGCTTCAAATAAACTTCAATTATTCAAAAATAGCCTATTTTTAATTTCCTGACAACAACGACATGCTCCTGCAGAAAACAAGGGAATAAATTCAAAATTTGCTCTGTAGGAAGGAAATTTGCACTCAATGTTTTGAAAAATTGTAAAAAATTAATCACTCGTAGAATTAGCTTCAAAATTACTAAAACTATGCAGAAAGAGTGTACTTTTCATTACTTGTAAAAATATTTGCAAAATTGCTAATGAAAACAACAGGAATTGACTCAAAACTGCACTGGAGGGAACGAAAACTGCACTCAATGTTTTGAAAAATCGTAAAAAAATAATCACTTGCAGAATTAGCTCTTAATTAAGGTAAACAAACTAAAATGTAAGCACAAAAAATCGAAAATTTAGACAAATATCAAAAATTCGCGCTTAAAAAAATGCAGACCAAAAATCCGAAAATTTCAACAAAAAAAAATCAAAAAGCTTAAGCAAAATAAAGAATGTTTCGGGCAAAAACTTCAAAATTTGTAACGAAGAAATGAAAAATACAGGTCATGTATCTATAATATAGGCCAAAAAAATATCAAAAATGCTGGTCTAAAAATGAAAATTGCAAACCAAAAAAATTGAAAAATCAAGAAAAAATTAATTTGCAATTTTCAGCTCCTAAAATAACTTTTTAGCTCAAAATTAGTTGCCAACCAGAAACTCGAAAACGGTAGTCAAAAAGTAACCAAAAAGTAAAATTCGCACATAAAAAATAATAATTCAAGTTAGAAAATCTAAAATGAAGAGCTAGAAACCAGAAACTGTACTTGAAAATATCAGCAAAAAATAAAAAAGTTGCGTATAAAAAGCAATCATTAAGGTTAAAAAAAACTAAAATATAGGATAAAAAATTTAAAAAAATCGATCCCAAAAAAACAAAAATTCGAAAATTTTATCAAAAAAATCGAAAATTTAGATGAAAATTATTTTCTTTGGAAATTTGTAAAGACACATTATTCCGAATTAGTTTGTCAAAATTTCAACCATCTGTAGCAATAAATGTAGAATTGCCATGTGAATGTCTAAAAAATCCGCGTTTTTGTTATCAAAATTTACTTTTCTAGTGTTGTGGTAAACTTGTGATTATTTTTTGAAAAAAATTATAAATGGACATTATTCAAAATTGGTCTGTCAAAATTCCAACCATCTGTCGAAAGAAATGTGGAATTCTCAAGTGAATTTCTGAAAAATTTGCTTTTTTGGTGATCAATATTTGCCTTTTAATGAAACCATTTTTGTTGTGGTAAACTTGCGATGATTTTCTTTGAAAATTTGTAAAGACGCATTATTCAGAATTAGTCAGTCAAAGTTTAAACCATCTGTTGAAATAAATGTGCAATCCCTACTTGTATTTTGAAAAATGCGCCTTTTTGGTCATCAAAATTTTCTTTTTAGTGCAACCATTTTTGTTGTGGTAAACTTGCGATTGCTTTCTTTGGAAATTTGTAAAACACATTATTCAAAAATAGTCTCTCTAAATTTTAACCATCTGTTGAAATTAATGTGGAACTTTCACGCGGTGTTTAACATTTAAAAAGTTTTTGTAAAAATCAGTTAAAAATTCTTGCTGAGTTTGAGTCTACATGTAGTGCCATGGCTCCGTGGCTCTATATAACGAGCCGCCCCTGTCGGCACCACAAACACAACTTTGATGACCAAAAATTAACATGTTGGGTAAAGTAAAACGCTTGTGTTGTTCCATAATTTTATTTTCAGTTGCCTGACACGTGTTTCGATCGGTTAGGATCATTTTCAAAGTTAAACTTTTTGAAACACGTGTCAGCCAACTGAAAATAAAATTATGGAACAAAACAAGCGTTTTACTTTACCCAACTTGAAAATATGGTTCCATCAAGAAAGTAGCACAACAAGTATTCAATATATAAAAAATAACATTTACCAGAATTGCTCTTATAATTCTACATTTCTTTCGACAGATGCTTGAAATTTTGACAGATGAATCCTAAATAAAGTGTCTTTGCCGTAACTTAAAGAAAATTATCCAAATTGCACAGTAACAAAAATAGAGGCGCCACAAATAAAACTTTGATGACCAAAAATTAACAATTACCAGACTTGCTCTAATAATTCTTCATTTCTTTCGACAGATGCTTGAAATTTTGACAGATTAATCCTAAATGAAGTGTCTTTACCATAACCTATAGAAAATTATCCAAACTGTACAGTAACAAAAAATATTGGCGCCCCAAATAAAACTTTGACGATAAAAAATTAACATTTACCAGAATTGCTCTAATAATTCTACATTTATTTCGACAGATGCTTGTAATTTTGACAGATGAAACCTAAATAAAGTGCCTTTACTATAAAATAAAGAAAATTATCCAAATTCTACAGTAATACAAATAGGGTCGCCATAAATAAAACTTTGATGATCAAAAATAACATTTTCCAAAATTGCTTTAAGAATTTTACATTTCTTTCGATAGATACTTGAAATTTTGACAGATGAATGCTAAATGAAGTGTCTTTACCACAACCTAAAAAAAATATCAAAACTGTACAGTAGCAAAAACAGCGGCGCCACAAATAAAACTTTGATGATCAAACATTAACATTTTACAGAATTGCTTTAAGAATTTTACATTTCTTTCGACAGATGCTTGAAATTTTGACAGATGAATCCTAAATAAAGTGTCTTTACCGTAACCTAAAGAAAATTATCCAAACTGTACAGTAACAAAAATATCGGGCCGCAAATAAAACTTTGATGATCAAAAATTAACATTTTCCAGAATTGCTCTAAAAATTGTACATTTCTTTCGACAGATGCTTGAAATTTCGACAGATGAATCCTAAATACCTCTTTACCATAACTTAAAGAAAATTATCCAAACTGTACAGTAACAAAAATAGGGGCGCCCCAAATAAAACTTTGATGACAAAGAAATAACATTTTCTAGAATTGCTCTAATAATTCCACATTTATTTCGACAGATGCTTGAAATTTTGACAGATGAATCCTAAATAAAGTGCCTTTGCCGTAACTTAAAGAAAATTATCCAAACTGTATAGTAACAAAAATAGCGGCGCCACAAATAAAACTTTGATGACCAAAAATTAACATTTACCAGAATTGCTCTAAGAATTTTACATTTCTTTCGACAGATGCTTGAAATTTTGGCAGTTGAATCTTAAGTGTCTTTACCAGTGGCGGCTCGTGGAAAATTTTGATGGTAGAGCCACTTAGCATACACAATATATCTCACCGCCTCCTTTAATGAAAAATCTGCCATTAAAAACGTTGTTGCAGAAGCACTAAAAGAATTAAATAAAGACGAAAAATAGCCCGCATTTAATCTGTAACATCGTTCTTCGCCCACGGAAATCAATTAAACGACGAATTGTATTTTGTAACATTACCTCCTTTTCAAGTGCCAAATTTGACAATGACATTTTCCAACTGCCAAAATTATCATTTTCGAATGGTTCAAAATATTACCATTGTCAACTGCCAAAAACGACAATTTTCAGGTGTCAAAAACGAAAATTTTTAATTGCCAAATGTCGCAATTTTCAACTGTTAAAAAGGGTAATTACCAAGAGTTCAAAATTAACATTTTTAAGTACCAAAAAAACTGCAAACTGACCATTTTGTGCCAAAAAAGATATTTTCAAGTACCAAAATTGACAATTTTCAAGTGCAAAAAATGACATTTTTTAACTGCCAAAAAAGATCATTTTCGAGTGCCATAAATGGCAATTTTCAAGTTTTAAAATAACCATTCTCAACTGCCAAAAACGACAATTTTCAAGTACCAAAAATGACAATTTTTAACTGCCAAAAATGCCCATTTTCAAGTGCCAAAAATGCCCATTTTCAAGTGCCAAAAAAACAGTTTTCAACAGTCAAAAATGGCCAGTATCAACTGTGCAAAATAACCATTTTCATGTGCAAAAAAAGTCAAAATTCACAATTCTCAAGTCCTAAAAATGGCATTTTCCAAGTGTCAAAAACGATAGTTTTCAACTGTCAAAAATTCTTATTTTTAAGTGCTATAAATGACAATTTTTAAATAAATTAGAAACAACCTTACTTGTTGCAGAAAGCATTAAATATTTCGTTTTATTGAATTTATTTGACAATTTTGAAATGACTATTTTTCAGCTATTAAAAAGACAATTTACAAGTGTCAAAAATGACAATTTTCAACTGTGCGAAGTGCCGAAAAAGACATTTTCAAAAGGCCAAACTTGATAATCATTAAGTGCTAAAAAAGACATTTTCAAGTGCCAAAATTGACAATCTTGATGACATTTTCCAACAGCCAAAAATTATCATTTTCGAATGCTATAAATGGTTCAAATATTACCATTGTCAACTGCTAAACACGAACATTTTCAAGTGCCAAAAATGGAAATTTTTAAATACCAAATGTCACAATTTTTAACTTATAAAAAGGGCAATTACCAACAGTCTAAAATGACCGTTTTTAGGTGTCAAAAAGGCAATTTTCAACTGTACAAACCGACCATTTCCAAGTGCCAAAAAAGACATTTTTAAGTACCAAAATTGACAATTTTCAAGTGCAAATAATAACATTCAACTGTTAAAAACTTTCAAAAATTATCATTTTCCAGTGCCATAAATTAAAATTTTAAAGTTTCAAAAACGACCATTTTTAACTATGCAAAATAGCCATTTTCACGTTCAAAAAGTCAAAATTCGCAATTTTCAAGGGCCAAAAATGACCATTTTCAACTGACATTTTCTGTTAAAAATTATCATTTACGAGTGCCATAAATGCCAATTTTGAAGGTTAAAAAATGACCATTTTCAACTGACATAAAAGACAATTTTCAACTGTACAAAGTGCCAAAAAAGACATTTTCAAGTGCGAGACTTGACAATCATCAAGTGCAAAAAATACATTTTCAAGTGCCAAAATTGATAATCTTCAAGTGCCAAAATTGACAATCTTCAAGTGCCCAAAAATTACATTTCCCAACTGTCACCATTTATCATTTTCAAATGCCATAAATGGTGCCACAATTTTCAACTGTGCAAAGTGCTGAAAAGACATTTTTAAGTGCCAAACAAGACATTTTCAAGTGCCAAAATTGACAATGACATTTTCCAACTTCCAAAAATTATCATTTTCGAATGGTTCAAAATATTACCATTGTTAACTGCAAAAAATGACAATTATCAAGTGCCAAAAATGAAAAATTTAATTGCCAAATGTCGCAATTTTCAACTGTTAAAAAAGGCAATTACAAACGGTGTAAAATGGACATTTTTAAGTGTCAAAAAGGCAATTTTCAATTGTGCAAACTGAACTTTCTTTTCAAGTACCAAAATTGACAATTTCAAGTGCAAAAAATAACATTTTCCAACTGTCAAAAACGATCAATTTAACTGTCAAAAATTACTGCCAAACAAGACATTTTCAAGTGCCAAAATTGACAATGACATTTTCCAACTTTCAAAAATTATCATTTTCAAATGGTTCAAAATATTACCATTGTGAACTGCCAAAAACGACAACTTTCAAGTACCAAAAATGAAAAATGTAATTGCCAAATGTCGCAATTTTCAACTGTTAAAAAAGGCAATTACCAACAGTGTAAAACGGACATTTTTAAGTGTCAAAAAGTCAATTTTCAATTGTGCAAACTGAACATTTTTTTCAAGTACCAAAATTGACATCTTCAAGTGCAAAAAATAACATTTTCCAACTGTCAAAAACGATCAATTTTACTGACAAAAATTATCATTTTTGAGTGCCATAAATTAAAATTTTCAGGTTTCAAAAATGACCATTCTCAACTGTCAAAAACGACAATTTTTACGAGTGCCATAAATGACAATTTTCAAGGTTCAAAAATGATTATTTTCAACTGTCATAAAAAACAATTTTCAACTGTACTGCAGTGCCAAAAAAGACATTTTCAAGTGTGAAGCTTGAGAATCATCAAGTGCAAAAAATACATTTTCAAGTGCCAAAATTGACAATCTTCAAGTGCCCAAAAATGACATTTCCCAACTGTCAAAATTTATCATTTTCAAATGCCATAAATGGTGCCACAATTTTCAACTGTGCAAAGTGCTGAAAAGACATTTTTAAGTGCCAAACAAGACATTTTCAAGTGCCAAAATTGACAATGACATTTTCCAACTTCCAAAAATTATCATTTTCGAATGGTTCAAAATATTACCATTGTCAACTGCCAAAAACAACAATTTTCAAGTGCCAAGAATGAAAAATTTAATTGCCAAATGTCGCAATTTTCAACTGTTAAAAAAGGCAATTACCAACGGTGTAAAATGGACATTTTTAAGTGTCAAGAAGGCAATTTTCAATTGTGAACACTGAACTTTCTTTTCAAGTACCAAAATTGACAATTTCAAGTGCAAAAAATAACATTTTCCAAGTGTCAAAAACGATCAACTTTACTGTCAAAAATTATCATTTTTGAGTGCCATAAATTAAAATTTTCAAGTTTCAAAAATGACCATTCTCAACTGTCAAAAACGACAATTTTTACGAGTGCCATAAATGACAATTTTCAAGGTTCAAAAATGACAATTTTCAACTGTCATAAAAGACAATTTTCAACTGTACAAAGTGCCAAAAAAGACATTTTCAAGTGCGAAACTTCAATCATCAATCATCAAGTGCTAAAAATACATTTTCAAGTGCCAAAATTGACAATCTTTAAGTGCCCAAAAATGACATTTCCCAACTGTCAAAATTTATCATTTTCAAATGCCATAAATGGTGCCACAATTTTCAACTGTGCAAAGTGCTGAAAAGACATTTTTAAGTGCCAAACAAGACATTTTCAAGTGCCAAAATTGACAATGACATTTTCCAACTTCCAAAAATTATCATTTTCGGATGGTTCAAAATATTACTATTATCAACTGCCAAAAACGACAATTTTCAAGTGCCAAAAATGAAAAATTTAATTGCCAAATGTCGCAATTTTCAACTGTTAAAAAAGGCAATTACCAACAGTGTAAAATGGACATTTTTAAGTGTGAAAAATGCAATTTTCAATTGTGCAAACTGAACTTTCTTTTCAAGTACCAAAATTGACAATTTCAAGTGCAAAAAAAATGACATTTTCCAACTGTCGAAAACGATCAATTTAACTGTCAAAAATTATCATTTTCCAACTGTCAAAAACGATCAATTTAACTGTCAAAAATTATCATTTTTGAGTGCCATAAATTAAAATTTTCAAGTTTCAAAAATGACCATTCTCAACTGTCAAAAACGACAATTTTTTTCAAGTGCCAAAAATGATATTTTTTAACCGCCAAAAATGGCAATTTTCAGCTGCCAACAAATCAATTACAATTTTCAAGTGTCAAAAGAAAAACAGTTTTCAAATGTCAAAAACTACCATTTTCAACTGTGCAAAATAACCATTTTCATGTGCATAAAAATATTTTCCAAGTGTCAAAAACAAGTTTTCAACTGTCAAAAATTATCATTTTCGAGTACCATAAATGACTATTTTCAGTGTTCAAAAATAACCATTTTCGACTGCTAAAATTGACAATCTTCAAGTGCCCTCTATACTACATGAGCAAAAAGGCGTATTCGGTAATGAACTAATTTTATTCATCGTGGATGGCGTGGAAATACGACTGACAAGTGCACATCGTCGTCGTGCGCATGAGCAGAGACAGAAATTATTTGGCTCCAAATGCAGTTTCAGAACATTTCTTGCCGACCTCGAAATTAGAGGTAGTGCCATGGCTCCTTGGCTCTACATAACGAGCCGCCCCTGGTCTTTACCATAACCTAAAGAAAATTATCCAAACTGAACACTAATAAAAATAGCGGCGCCACAAATGACCAAAACATTTTTCATCATAATATATTTAATCAAATTTATTAATTCTAACAATTTCTTCACCTGTATTATTCAAGAATTACAGTAGAAATTCCAATAGATTATTTAATTCAATCAAAGGTCAGTGTACCGGCCGTTAAAAAATGAGAACACTATAAGCTATGAGTGATGCAGTAATTCGTATCAATTGCATCAGAATTGTTGATAACATATTGAAACCCGGCCGTTGTTACGTAATTAATATTTACACCGGTTCAATTGCAATAAATTTTGAGCGTGGTGTTAAGTGGTGTTTTGCTGGCCGCAGCTAAAGACTTAAATCAACCGACCGATGCCGATGGTGATGACAATGATAATGAAACTGTCTGCTGCCTTCCCCCACCACCGGCGAAAATTATATCTACACCATTCAGCAGGCGCCGCTCAGCAGTATTCGTTCGGAGCTGTTCCGCGGTCGGCGACGTCAATCGAAATTTTTGGCATTTGCGCGAAATACCCGAGATAAGCTGGCTGTGATATTTAGTTATAAAAAGTTTTGTGATACTAATCTTAAAAAGGGTGTCAACATGTACGAGCAGGAGGCCACCAATCTGATTCCCGATGCACTGGAAGATTTCCTATTCATATTCAACCAATTACTATTAAAGGTAATTTAGGATAGTCAAAACAGAATGATTTAGCCAATTGGGAGGAAGCCGGATTGGATAATATTTCTCGCGGTTGTAAATCATGTCGGATTAAGGTTGATTTGTGAATTTGTTATGGAATAAAAAAAAAACGGCTTCGCTTCTAATTTACAAGAAAATTTAACCCCTTACAGCAACACCTGCGCTTCTAACACATTCACTTTCTAGGAAAGTATTGTTTCATTTATAACTTCCCATATCCTCCTCAATGTAATTTTCATTAACTTTCTATTCGAAAATTTAAGAATTTATAAATATCCCAGATTTCAAAATATTGTAATCCTCTTCACTATTCATGCACAAAATTGTCAGCAGATACAGAAATAATTAAGTAACTAATTGTAAAGACTTTGACTCGATTAAAAAAAAATTAATCCAATAACGATTTACATAATTTTCAAATCCTCCTCACCATTTATGGACAAATGTGTCTCTCAAGTAATTGCGGGGGCTTTAACCTTATGATGAATAATTCAAGCAATGAAACCTTTACACTGTTGCAAAAATGTGAGTCTCGGCATAACGTTTATTGGAGGCCAAAAATTGCAGAACCAAAAAATCTATTCTTAAAACGCGAAATTATTACGAAATCAAAAACTGCCGGCCGAAAGCGTGGCGACTTTGTCCTTGAAACCCTCGGTTAGCAACAGGCGCGATTACAGGAATCGGCAGCAATTCACCCGCGTTTTTTTTTCTAATCAAAATTTCAATACGATCCCCGCTCGACGTATAATCGCATTAGCACGTGTGCGAACTTTTGCAGAGGCTTACGTAAGTTCACTTTCCGCGTTATAATTAGCTTTAGTCGGCGCAGACGAGTCGTGAAAGTACGCGCTCGTAGTATAATCCGTGACGTCAAGCGTTACAGGAACGTTACTGAGTCACCCGGAGCTGAATTCCTGCAATTATCATCAATGATGGTTTTCTTGGAATCGGTTACGATATTTTGGATTCTCATCGGAAGCTGAATTCCTACAATTATTTACAGTGAACTGACCATTTTGATAGTTTTCTTGGAATCGGCTGTAAAATTTTTGTTTTTCATATTCCTACGATTATCTTCAATGATAGTATCCTTGGAACCGGTTATGATATTTTGGATTTTCATCTGGAACTGAATTCCTACAATTATTTTCAATGAACAGACCATCTCGATAGTTTTCTTGGAATCGAAAATTTTGAATTTTCATCTAGAGCAGAATTCCTATAATTATCTTCAATGAACAGTTTCCTTGGAATCGGTTACGATATTTTAGATTTTCATCTGGAACTGAATTCCTACAATTATTTTCAACCAACAGACCGTTTCGATAGTTTTCTAGGAATTGGCTATAAAATTTTGGATTTTCATCTGGAGCTGAATTCCTGCAATTAACTTCAATTATAGTGTCCTTGAAATCGGTTATGATTTTATGGATTTTCATCTGAAACAAAAATTCCTACAATTATCTTCAATGAACAAACCGTTCCTCTAGTTTCCTTGAAATCGGTTACGATATTTTAGATTTTCATCTGGAACTAAATTCTTACAATTATCTTCAATAAACAGACCGTTTTGATAATTTTCTTGGAATCGATGTCGATGCTTTGGATTCGAATAAATGGGACATAACTTAAATTTATAATAAAGTGGGCTTGTTTACTCGATCATGTGATATTGTTGAAGCTGTATCGAGACTTGATGGCGCGTCTAAATCCAAAATTCCTCTTCTTAGACCCGATTATGTAATAATGTCTAAACTGTATCGAGACCTGATGGCGTGAATCGATTCGTCTAAATCCAACTCTTCTTAGAGACTTGAATGCAGTAAGCATTGGAAACATTTTCTTAGATACAGCAAGTAATAGTATATTATTAAACGAGTGAGAAAGTTGGCCATTGCCACGAGGGTAAAGTTTGCAACACGAGCCGTAGGCAAGTGTTGCAATTCATTCGAGTGGCAATGGCCAACTTGTTCGCGAGTTTAATACTATACTTTTTCGCATCATATTAAATAATTAAAAAGATTTTTCTGTTTGTATTAAATTATAACGAATAATTTTTCTATTTGGAAATTGCGGCAGTTCGCTGACAAAAAACGAATCGTAACCATAGTAACAACTAAACTGTTGGGCAATGAAACCGCTATCATTTGATTGGACGTCACCTGTTGGGCAATGAAATCGCTATCATTTGATTGGATGTCGCCTGTTGGGCAATGAAACCGCTATCATCTGATTGGACGTCACCTGTTGGGCAATGAAACTGCTATCATTTGATTGGACGTCACCTGTGGAGAAAATGATTCGGCCGAATAATGGACAACTTTCTCAATCAAAAACGATTTAACAACGTTTATATTATTTAATAAGATGCGAAAAAGGTATATTTCGTTGATGCGCATCAAAAGATAATCCAACGCATAACGCTTATAACTTTATCACCTGATTGGTAATGACAAAGACGAACTGGTCAACAATACCGCAACGTATAACGCTATCAGTATACATATTTATTCACCTATCAAAGATAATTCAAACAACAACATGTAAACAACATGCAAATATGACGAGAAATCATTGAAAACGTTTATTTTGTCTTGACTTAAGCGTATATATTGAAAAATAAGATACAGTCCAGAGAAACGCTGATTAAATTAGGGAAGTAACCAACCAAAACATATCAAGACGTCACCGTGTGGTGGTTTTCCAGTCTGTTGGTAAATTCCGATGACGCCGTAATCATCATTTATCGCCAAAAAGTAAATAACAATTTTTGATTTGAAAATTCTGTGTAAACACTTTCCTAAAAGGAATCACAATATTATTTGCGTGCGAAAAACATTCGACGGGAAAGCGACTATTATATCAGAAAATTTATGGCCGACCTTCATAATTTATAACCTCAAATAAAATGACTCGTGCCAACAAAAATGTCACCCTAGCCTATCTTACTAAAAGTTGATCGCGAATGAATTATACCGTGAGATCAAATAGTTGGCAGCCCTTAAAACATAAGGTAACTGACGTCCAGTAGCGTCCACATCAGTGTTTCTCAACGTGGGCGATATCGCCCCCTGGTGGGCGATCGACGTGTAAATTGGGCGTTTTTCTGATAATCCGAATTTGGGGGGCGATGGTCATGTTGCGGGGGCGATAAAAACATATTTTTATTTTTGTATAAAACATTTTTTTTTTTGGTGGAAAATTATGTGGACAAAAAGGAAAAAAAAATAACTAAAAACTTTTTGCCTCAAAAAGAAATTTGTATATAAATGGTAACAAATTGGTTTCATTTTTTTGGACGATTAAAGCGAAAATGAAGAAATATTTTCCTATTAAAAAAAATATGGAAAATTATTTTGAACAATAGAGTGATTTTTTGATAATTTAAATCATTTTCTTACTAGAATATTCTGCATATTTTATTATTAAGACTGTTTTTGTTTGTCTAAATTTTTGATCATTTGGCCTAAATATTCTTTATTTTGATCTAAATGTTCGATTTCATTGTTTAAATTTTCGACTATTTGGTCCGCATTTTTTATTTCTCGCGACGAATTTTTAGTTTTTAAATTTTTGTTCTGTATTTTCGATATTTCTGGTCAAAATATTTTAACTTATTGGTCTACATTTTTGATCATTTGCTCTAAATATTTTTCATGTTGACCAAATTTTCGATTTAATTGTTGAAATTTTGAATTTTTCGGTCCACATTTTTGATTTTTCAGGCATAATTTTTAATACTAGTTCCAAATTTTTGATTTTATTTTGGTTAAAATATCTATAACCTGAATGATTTATTCATTTATATGCGAGATTTATTTTAGTTCTTTCCGGTTTTTTCGAGTTTTGTTCGTTGAAATTTTCTATTTTTTAGTCTGCATTTATTGCAGAGTTTTCGATGTACTGTCTAAATTTTCGGCTTTCTGGCCAACATTACAGATTTTTATTATTTTTTTAAATCTTTTGATCTAAATTTTTCTTTATTTTGACCTAACTTTTCGATTTTATTTTTAAAATTTTTTGGCCCCCACTTCGGATTTTTCGTTTAGTCTGCATTTATTATCTTTAGGGCCGAGTTTTCGATGTTCTGTCGAAATTTTCTACTTTTTGACCAACATTGTGAATTTTTTTTACTTTCTCCGTTACGAAGTACGAGAAAGTATTGTGATCGTGATTTTTTTTTCAAAAATTTTTTTTACGGAAATATCCGTTTTGGGGTCTCTAGATGCCATTTCAACAATTTCTGGAAAAAAAATTTTTGTGTCTGTGTGTGTGTGTGTGTGTCTGTCTGTATGTGTGTCTGTCTGTGTGCGCTGTATCTCAAAAACTAATACAGCAATTGATATGAAACTCTGAACATAAGTCTTATTTGATAATCCAAAGAACTGAAAAGCTTTTGATAAAATTTCGTACACCGGAAGTGGGTGTTTACCTTAACTGTTTTTTGTTTTTTGCCAATATTTTCTTAAATATGAAAAATATCACAAAAACATTTAAACGAACATTGAAGACAACAAAAAAATGAACATCTTTTGTTTGAAAACATTTTTCATAAAATCATTGTTATTCGAGAAAAAAATTTATTATTTTTTTTTCAATTTTTGGTTTATAATTATGAAACGATAATAGTTACAGTAAATTTGTGTGAATAATAATTGCAGAGAATACAAAAATGAACAACTTCTAAAGAATAAGTTTTTTTCGAAATCTCGTTAGTTTTTGAGTAAACCGAGTTTTTGAATTTGAAGTATAATTTTTCCATGTTTCATAATTTTGACGTTTTAAACGTCAGTTTCATCCGAGTTTACGCAACGCTCGTACATTTAAAATATGATTTCAATAAACCATGAAAACGTAAATATAAATGGCTATGATACCATCAAGTCGGAGAAAGTAACATGATGGCCACATCACCATTTTTTTATTTGTCTGTTAAAATGTTTCTTTGCTTGGGCCACTATTTTTATTTTTAGGCCAGAATTTTAGATTTTTGGTCTCAATTTTTTGTCCTATATTTTAGATTTTTTAACTTGGATTAGTGTTTTTTTGCTATTATTTTCGAATTTCTGGTCAGAAACTTATTTTTGGCAAATTATTTGCTTCTACCTAAATTTTTGATTTTGTGTCTGCGTTTTTTATTTTTAGATCAGGATTCTTGATTCTTTGGCCCATATTTTAGATTTCTGTATTTTCGACTTTTTGTTCGATTTATTTTTATTTTTATTTATTTAGACCAAAATATTCTATTGGTTTGTAGAAATTTTCCATTTTTTTGGTCCGCAATTTTTAACTTTACGCTCGTTTTCGATGTTTTGCCTATATTTTCACCGTTTTAGGCCCTATTGTAGATTCTTACTTTTTTGGCCTATATTTTCGATTATTTTAGTTTCAATTTTTGGTCTTATACCCGAAATTTTCTTTATTTCGACTAAAATTTTCGATTCGTTTCTTAAAAATTTTGATTTTTTGGTACGAATTTTAGATTTTTGGTCTTAATTTTTTATTTTTGTCAATATTTTAGATTTTCTTAACTTGAATTATTGATTTTATTGTGCGAATTTTTTTAAATTTTTATATTTGCTATTATTTTCGAATTTCTCGTTGGAACTTATTTTAAGCTAAAAAGAGTTATTTTTGGGGCTGAAAATGGCAAATTATTTTTCTTTTGTTTGTATTTTCTGCATTTTTATTTTTAAACCAGGATTTTTGATTTTTTGGCCGATATTTTAGATCTTCGGCTGTTATGATATTTTGATATTTTGGCCAAAATATTCGATTGGTCTGAGAGATAAATGGTTCTTTGTTTCTTCAAAAAGGGGAGGGGGAGTATATAGTATAAGTGGCTCTACCATTAACAAGTTCCATGAGGAGTCGCCACTGGTTTTTGTAATTCAATTTCTGAGTCTCGCCATTTTGTTTCCAGCAAGGGGATGCCAATTGTTTTTTTAATATGTTAAAAGTACATGATTTCTAAGTAGATTTGAGAATTTAGAAGATGATTTCAAGATCAATGTTTTTTTAAATTTATTTTAATAGTAAAATTTTACTTTTTGCAATTCAAATTTTGGTTTTGCCATTTCGTTTACAGTTATCAACTTGATTTTTAAGTAGATTTGGAAATTTTAAAGACAATTTCAAGAGGTAAAAATTTTTGAAAAATTTTCCTATTGCAAGATGGAAATTTCAGTTTTTGTAATTCAATTTCAGAGTGTCGCCATTTTGTTTCCAGCAAGGGGATGCCACTTGTTTTTTTAGTATGTTAAAAGTACATGATTTCTAAGTAGATTTGAGAATTTAGAAGTTGATTCTAAGATCAATGTTTTTTTTTAAATTTATTTTAATAGTAAAATTTTACTTTTTGCAATTCAAGTTTTGGTTTTGTCATTTCGTTAAAGTTGTCAAATGTTTTCAGTATGTCAAAAATACTTGATTTCCAAGTAGATTTGGAAATTTTGAAGACAATTTCAAGAGGTAATTTTTTTGAAAATTTTTCCAATTGCAAGATGCAAATTTCAGTTTTTCTAATTCAATTTCAGAGTGTCGCCATTTTGTTTCCAACGAGGGGATGCCAATTGTTTTTTTAGTATGTTAAAAGTACATGATTTCTAAGTTGATTTGAGAATTTAGAAGATGATTCCAAGATCAATGTTTTTTTTAAATTTATTTTAACAGTAACATTTTACTTTTTGCAATTCAAGTTTTGGTTTTGCCATTTCCGAAATGGTTAAGACAATTCCAATAGTAATATTTTTTCTAATTCAGAGTAGAAATCGTTTAAAAAGTTCGGCGACAACTAAAAAGAAAAACCAACATGAGTAATTACAGCGGCAATCGTGCACCCAGCATGATTTTCATCGTAATCAAAATTTAATCGGCTTATTTTACATGTGAGTTGTTAAAGAGAGCATTGCATATACAAAGATGACGAGGTTAAAACATAATAGTCGGCAATATCCAGCTCGATGTACATTTAATCATTTAAATAGAAAATAAACCATGAATAACTATTAGCACCATTTTTTGAATCAAATACAGGGCTCCATCTATGTATAAAGCTATAAACTATTTTGATCTTTATAATATTATGAATCTGCAACACCATGCATTTGAACATGTAAAATAATTCTAAGTATTTAAATCCAAAAATAAGATTTTGCATATTTGCAACGGTATGCATTTAAGGGTTAAGATTATTATTAGATTAGAACCAAATGTTATTAACCCTGGTGGTGGCAATGGTGGTGGCAATTGCCACCGCAACATTTACATGTCTTACTATGATAATCCATATTTTTGCTGTTTATCACTAGATGTCACTTCAACAAAGCCTCACTAATTAATTCCTATACTAATTAATCAAATCAGTTCAAATTTGGTATTTATGGTCTTAAGAAGCTCCCCATCAATAATAATTAACAAAACATTTTTTTTTCAAATTTAAAAATCCAGGGCTGAAAGGGTTAAACTTTGCTAAGATCAAAAAAACTTGTAAATTTGCGTAATTGCGTTGGTTTTCAATGAAACTTTTTTGATATTTAAAAAAACACAGAATTCTTTACATTTTAAAAATGAAACCATCAAAATCAAATAACGCGCTCGTAAGTTAAACAATTTATCAAAATTAAAAACTTGATTTTGTTAATTTTGAACTTGGAAAATTTCGGATTTTGGCAATTTTTACATGATCATCTCTTAATACGTTTTTCAGACACACTAAATTTGCTACATTTTAGCATTTAAATCAGCAAAATTGAATGACGCGTTCGGAAATTTCCTAATTTTTCAAAATCAAGAAAGCGATTCTGTTGACTTTGAACTTGGAAAACAACAGATTTTGGCAACTTTCTTTGAACGATATGTATATTTCTTTATATTTTTTAAAGCACACTGAATTCGCTTCATTTTGGAATTTAAATCATCAAAATCAAGTAAGGCGTCTGGAATTTTTCAAAATCAAAAACGCGATTTTGTCGATATTGATAACTTTAAGAGTTTGTCAATTCTCGTTACTTTGACGCGAACATTTTTTTATACTTTTAGCATATAAATATCATTATCAAGAAATGCTTTTAACACCTCAGAAATTAAAAAAAAATCGAAATCGCGAATTTGTTGCCTTTAAACTTGGAGGATTTTGACAGTTTTTGTTAATCCATTATTAATATTTCATAATACTGTTTAAAATATAATAAATTCTTTACATTTTAATAAACAATTAATCATAATCATTAAAAACACGTTCAATATCTTGGCAATTCTATAAAATAAAAAATTTTTGATTTCGACATGAACATTTCTTAATAGCTTTTTAAACCATACTAAATTCTCTAAATTTTAACACACAAGTCATCATAACCAAGAAACTTTAAACTTTATTTTGAGCTATAAAAATTTTAAGGGGGTGAATTAAGAAGCAGACCTGACAAAGTGGGCGTTTGGCCCCAAAATGTTGAGAAGTACTGATCTACATAAACTATCGACCGTAGCACAAAAATCGACGACAAAGTTGGCGTTGGAAATCTCGAGTCATCACACGCGTGAAATACGGGTTGCGGTTAAACGGTGACGTGTCAGATATTATAATCAGGGGTCATTAACATCTGACATGTCAAAATGACAACCAGTACTTCACGCCAGTGACGGTTCGCGGGTTTTTTTCTGGTACGGCCGAGGAACAAGAGGTGGTAATACAAATAGGTGCGGTCACGCAGCCAGCCGTCTCTGAAACTGACCCTACATATCTGTATTACCACCTCTTGTTCCTCGGCCGTACCATTTTTTTAATGACTCCGAAAATGTGAATTCTGTCAAGTCGGCCTATGCGCTCTGGTGTGCCATGATTTTTTATTTTTTTAAATTTAAGTTGGCACACATGTTAGAAATTGACATACAAAACGTCAGATCTTTCTAAAAGTCACAATTATTCCGTGGTCACAATGGTTTACAACAGCAACCAGCAAAAAACATTACTAGTTAAAAGTTATTTCCGAAATGGGACTAAAGTGGACGGAGATTGGGTGTATTCATTCGACGCACCGTTGGCTGAGTTTCAGGAAGAATTTTCTAAAGTTCCTATTATCTATGATGAATTTAAAAATACCTTATCATGATCTGTTATGTCTCCGTAAACCAGGAAGTGGTAGACCAGTCAAACGTACTCAGGATGCCATTAACACAGCCCAAGCAATTTTGGAAGATGAACCTACTATGTGGTGAAGGATTGAAATTAATTTTTTCGCCTGCCTCTACCGAAACCATATATTTCGGCCATAAAAATCGGGCCGAAACTACGATTTAGGGTACCTATTGCCGAAAAAATAATATGCATAATCTAGACAACCTTTCGCGGAATATGAGTAGGCTATGCAAATATCTGACAGTGACAGTTCAATGGTGCGCGATATAAAATTTCCTGAAACGCTGTTTTTACTTAAGGCAGGCGAAAAATATCGAGTGTAACTCATGCCGAAATGCTTTAGCAAACCTTCACTTTTAGCAACCCTTCACTTTTAGCAACCCTCGCTCGCTTTGCTCGCTCGTGTTGCTAAAAGCGGCGGGTTGCTAAAGCCTATTTTCGGCCCTTGATACAATATATACTATGTCGGTAGGAACATAACATAAGTAACATAACCTCAATATGTGTTACCAACTTACTTTGTGTTTAAAAAAATAAAAAAATCATGGCACACTTGAGTTTTTTTTTTTAATGAACATACTTTACAACGAGCCATGGGCCGTAAGTTGATTCGAACCGCCCGGAGAGCAACGCTTGTAAATTAAACAAAATGACCGATCGGGCAAAAATAATATTTAATTTTTGAATGAATTTTGAGTTGGCAGCTATTTTCTATAATTTAAACGCCGTTTATGTATAGTTAAAATTATATCAATTTCCATTGTTAATTACGATGAAATCTCTTGATAAATATAATGCGTAAACTAAAATGTAACCATGCGGGTTAATCCCCTGCTTCGGCGTCATATTCACACTTGCAATCTATAGACCATGTTATGACGTTTAACTTGGTGTCAAAAGACGCGTATCGATAGTTTGACATTTCTGTTCGTACATTTTGAGGCTCGAGTATGATGGTCGACACGGATATAAAGGCCGCTGTTAGGCCCAGTGGCAAAACGAAGGTATCCGCCGGATTCGCAAAAGTTCTCCGACCCGACAATAATGCGAACACCTCTTTTGCAGTATTTGGATATCGGCGAGGACATGAACGTCCCGGATGACTTCACCCAGAGCGAGATGCAAACTGGGATGTGGTGGAGGCATTTGGCTGCTGGAGGAATCGCCGGAGCTGTGTCCAGGACGTGCACCGCGCCATTGGATAGGCTAAAAGTGTTTCTGCAGGTAAATTTTTAACTTGTATGTAGAAGATAGAAATTAAGCAAAAGTACCTAAAAATGCGCTTTGTTGGTATCTCCCACGTTTTTAACCCTTTCGGGACGGCTGCCGTACATGTACGTTTTACATTCTCTACGTTGCCGGCCGAGCACCCTACATTTGCTCTCCAATTCTCAACGTTTTTGTTTTTTCTTTTATGTAGGATTTATTTATTTATTTCATGGATAAAGTTCGCAAAAAAAGAGTCATTTCGCCCACCTTCAGTTTTCACACTGCATTCCCGCACTCGGCCGGGCGCTGTGATCATTCATATTCGCGCTTGCCCCGAAAGGGTTAAAGGTTTCTGTTTTGAGACGGATCACAAAAAATATGTCGTCCAGCATACAGCATACATAAAACGGCGTCTATGTACACGATGTGCCGTTTTATATGAAACGATCCCGCCGAACCGCATGCGTTTAAAACGCAATGTGTGGTCGGGTACTTACAGATGTATCTGTCGTAGGCTAATTGAACAATCCGGCTTATTGCAAAGAGCGCCGTCATTTTGCAATGCGCCGGGCTAATTGGAGAATTATCTAGCACTTTTTAATAAGCCTGATATTTTTTAGGCTTATTGCAATGAGCCTATGCACCTTTAGGCTAGTTAGAAAATGTGGAATTATTTACTCAAATTGCCTGGTTTCATGCGGGCTTATTGGAAACAACACAATACGGCTGAGACATCACGAGCTTTTACGGTCTCAACAACACCGTAATATTGTCAATCCCTACAAAAGATTTTAATCTTCGAAGTCAAGTTGATTGGGTCGATTTTCAATCAACTCCCTGTGGAGAATACAACTGGTTAATGAACTACCAAGATCATTCAACAAAATTTTGTCTTATTCGCCCTTTGAAAACAAAACGTGCTGCTGAAGTTGCATTAGAGTTGCTGAAACTTTTTTTAGACTTTGGGCTACCATATCTTGCAGAGCGATAATGGGCGTGAATTTATAGCTGGCGTAATCAAAGAACTTTCAGCTATGTGGCCTGATTGCAAAATAGTACACGGAAGACCACGCCATCCACAATCACAAAGAAGCGTAGAGCGCTGTAACCAGGATATTGAAAATATGTTGCGTGCTTGGATGGATGGCAATGGAAGTATAGATTGGGTAATAGGGCATCGTTTTGTTCAGTGGCAAAAAAACTCATTAAAACACACAACCATAGGACGAAGTCCATACACAGCTCTTTTTGTAACAGAACCAAAATTAGGATAAGGCTCAACGAATATTCCATCCACAATATTGGAAAAAATTAATTCCGAAGAAGATTTGAAACGGTTTAGAGATGGCAGCAAGGAAGGCGATATCACAGAGGAAGGATATATTGCAGAGGAAGGAGACATCACAAAAGAAAGAGAAGAAAATCAAGTTGGTAGCTTTGAAGAGATTTGCTCTATTTGTTCACGCAATTTGAATAAAACATCATCTATATCAAGATGCACACAACTTGTTGCCAAAGCACTGCCTCAATATCTAAGGCGAATAATGCCGATTATCAATGTGACATTTGCAGCAGGCAAGAAAAAATACTGAAAGAGCGTGAAAAAGCACACGAAGGCCAGGAGAGAGCACCAGAGAACATAATCGAAACTACTGCGAACAAACTAAAATCAGTTGCAGTTGGAGACTTTATTTTGTTAAATGTCCCGAACGTAGACCGCGGCCCTTTAGACTGTCCAATTTTAATTGGGAAAATTCTTAAAGAAGAAAATAATATTTACCAGATAGGAACAAAAAGTGGCATTATTAAAACATGGTTTTCTAGATGATATTTCCAAATTTGCTGTGCACAAATCGTTGAAGACATTCAAGAAAAATATATATCTGTCCGTGAAGCTTGGGGGCCAAGGGTATAGCAGATGCAAGTGCTCAGTATCAAAGATGCATTGCCAAACAAAACAATTTGTGTATGTAAGAAGGAAAATCAACTTCCATAAGAGTTCAGCATGTGAAAATAAATGAAAAAAAGATAAAGTTGACAATTGCAGTTTATTGATAACCTTAAGAAATATATTTAAAGCCTACAAGTTTAAATAAAGATTATTTTTGTGCAGTGTATAAGTTACCTCTTTCTTACCTATGTAACTGATAACTGGTAGTTTCAACGGCTTGGGATGACTCAAACGCGCCGTAGTTTTCAATAAGCCTTCATGAGATAAGTCTTATTGCAATAAGCCCGGATAAAATCAGGCTGTTTGAACAAACAATTGCTCATTTTCTAACTAGCCTAAAGATGCATGGGCTCATTGCAATAAGCCTAAAAAATATCAGGCTGTTTGAAAAGTGCTCCACAAATTTCCAATTAGCCGGGCGCATGCCGAATTTTTCAATTAGCCTACGACATATCTATTGGCAAGTGTTTATCTGATTTTATCTATCATATTTTGGCCTGATTTATAGTTCTTCAATCGATATCTGTATACTTTCTTGCAACTTACATTGTTTGTGTAAATCTAGCAGATCATCGGCATTTGAAACAAAATCATTTAAGGGCCACATCCTGGATTATAAATACAGTTTAGATAATAAAATACTGGGAATTCTGCCGTTAAGTTAGCAAGCACACCTTAAATTATGTAATAAAGAAAACTCATGTGCTTCTAAAAGTTTTTATTGAAACAGTGAACAAGAGCTTTCGGGCAGTTCATTTTCATCTATAATATTGGCAGTATCAACATTGATGCTTGTAGTTGCCAGTTGCGGTAAATGTGAATCATGAACTTAACGAACAAACCGACCTAGTATATACAGTTTCTCGCTGTATAAATGTATGTGTTTCTCGTTAGCTAAATTACTTTTAGTTTGATAATGATCAGAACGTGATCGAAACTATAGTCGCTACTAATAAATCGAGTGATATTAACAAAGAAAGTGTTTTATTTATAATTCAAAATGTATCACGAAGTAAACGCCTCCAGTGTCAATCAATTAAATGTGAATCAACTTCAACAGACAAAAAATCAACGTTTTAGAGAAATTTTACCCACAGCTTAGCGACCTGTATACTTAGGTGTACAGTATGACCTCTTTAATCCGAACTAATAAATGCACAGGTTGATCCGGATTGTCGAACAAATGACGGAAAATATCCATCTTAATTCTCCATGAATTCGACATTCTCACTAAAAAATGCTTTATTTAAAAAAAAAAAAAAAATTTATTACACAATTTACTACTTCTGAATAACAAAATAAAGTACATACATATAGGCATATTACATAAATATATATTAAAGTCAATAGTAAATCTGAGTAACATTGAAAAATTCGGTGATTTTGCTCTGTTTAATGTTCGCTTCTTCTGCCTTTGTGGCTCGTTTCTTCATTTCACATAGAATTAGAATGTAGTGTTCCGATTCATCATTTTCTTCAGTCCACTTTCAAACTCAAGACTGCGTCTTTGTGCTTTACATGTTGTGGTATCACTTCTACTTCTTCGTCGGAGCTTGATTCATTCTGAATATGTTCCAAAATATAATAGCCCATTCAAGAAATTCTTGTCGTGTGTCATCTTCAGAAATTTGGTTCATTAGTGCACTAATCCTCGTTTATTTGTCTTTCTGTACCTTCCAATTCCATTCTGTGCCTCCACTGTAATGATGGAAGATTATCGTCTTCAGCCCAACCATCATCAAGAAGTGGTGTAAGAAGTTTGGTTCAGGACTTTTGGATAAGTTCCGGCCTTACATCTTCCCATCCTCTAGATTGTCCAATAACAACATCTTTCAAATTAACTTTCTTCAATTCTGCAGATAACAGGTGGGGCAAAAGTCCCGCTACCATTTTGATTGCCTATAACTTTGCTCAAAGAAAAGATAAGTAAGTTTGGTTTTCATAAAAACTTTATTTGGTCTTTACATTTTTTTTTCGTTACGATTGGAAAATTATATCGGCTAAATGGTGACCGCGATTTGCTAGGCAACTTTAGGCTCTTTTTAAGGCATTTTTCATGACATCTCAGGCTGAATTTCTTCAATTTCGTGACGAATATTGCCTTTAAGATGTTGAATCGTTTGGGGCTTATTCACATAAACTTTTGATTTAAAAAAAACCCATAAGAAAAAGTCTGGTGCTGTTAAATCCAGAGATCTGGCTGGCCATGCTAAATCACCACTTTGTGAAATTAGTCTTCGTGGAAAAACGTCATTCAATAATTGAATTGTTGAACGAGCTGTGTGTGCTGTGGCCCCATCTTGCTGAAACCACATGTCCTCTAGTCCTTGCTCTTCCATTTTAAGCACAAGAAAATTTCGAATCATGTCTTGGTACCGTTCAGCATTAACAGTAACTCCAACACCTTGGTCATTTTCAAAAAAATAGGGACCAATGATGTTTCCAGCATGAATACCACACCATACAGTTGTTTTTAGTGGATGCAATGATGTTTCATGAATTAATTGAGGTTTCTGTGTTCCCCAAAACCGACTGTTCTGTTTATTGACATGGCCACTGAGAAGACGGAAAATCTTCAATTTCAATTTCACCAGACAGCCTTAGGATTGCATTACTGTACTTAACTCGTTGATCAGGATCTCTCGGTAGCAATTTTTGGACTAATTGAATTTTGTAAGGGAACATTTTTAAATCAGTTTTCAAAATTCGCCTTAAACTGCGTGCAGAAATGTGTAACTACGAACCACGTCTTCGACTTGATGTTTCTGGAGACTCTGCAACACTTTCGCAAACCAGAGCCACATTTTCAGCATTACGAGACGTCCGTTGTCTTCCAGAACGAGGCCTGTCTGCTGTCGTACCATACTGTTGAAAATTCGCATGTAAACGATAAATTGTGGTTTTGTGAGGCACTGGACAATTTCCGCTGAGTGGCAATAATGGAACGATTATTTTCAATAAATATTGTCACTATTTATCTACTCGTTCTTGTGGCGTATATTTCTCCATAATGAAATTTTGATGTCTACACAACACAATGGTTAAAGCGAAACTGAGCTAAATATCACAGAACCCAGATGGCACGCAATCAAAATGGTAGCGGGACTTCTGTCCCACCCATTATATCTGCACCTTCGGAAACAACATTTTTTTTTTAAAAGCCTCTTGCGGTAATTTAACTTGATCGATTGAATCACATTTTGATCCATCGGTTGCACTAAGTTACATTTGGCGGCAAAAACATTACAATAATTTTTTTATCTTCAAAATACAAATCTTCGGGGTGTCCTGGGGCATTACCTAAAATCAAAAGTGCCTTGGCTTCTAAATTCAGCTGTTGCATTTTTTTCGCACTGCTGGAACAAAATCTGTATAAAACCAGTCATCGATAAAGTAAAATAGATCGGTGACTCTCTGTATAAAACATTTACCGCATTTTTAATTCGTCACTGTAGTCATGGGATGGCGCTGGTGAAGCAAACGCGGGTGCTGCTAGTGGGTTTCCAAATTTCACAGTACTTTATTAAAATCAAATGTAGCAGTAATAAGAACTCATTGATTAAAATAATATATTTATTGCAAATTGCACAAATGGTTACTTACAGTATAATAATAATATTATATTTCAATATCCAACCAGCAAAAATAAAATTTTGTTCCCTTCCATTTGAATGTGGCATGGTATTTCCATAAATTATTTCTCACACACTTTAGAAAATAAGGAGAATCAAACAATTAAATTATTTCCTCGTCACCTATGAGAAATAAACGATAACAATATTTTGTCCCAAAAAATAACAATATGACATTCAAAATTTCATACAGACAATAAAGAAATGTATTTGTAATAAATATCACTCACCGGTCCTTTCTTTTTTATTTGATTAATTAAAACACTTGGTTTTGTTTTACTGATTTTATTTTTCTCTCCTACTAGTTTCGACTTTAGGTCATTCTCAAGGAGATATGTACAAAATTAACATCGACTGGTATTTATACAGGAATTGAAAAATCAGGTAATAAGGGCCGTCGAAATGGGGGAGTTCCAGATATCTTCGACGTTATTTTCTAGTGAAGGAATGCATATAAGTGTTTCTGTTGTAATTTTTGCAGGATTTAATGGCACAATAACGACTCATTATTTATATTTTTATAACGCAAAGGGTATGGACGACTTTCTCTTCGTTTTAACTGACGAAAAACTGAAAGGAATCGAATATTCACATACTTACGGTTTTGCTTGTTTACATATACTCGGCCTCGCTGATTATCGCTTGGTGTTGAATGATTTACGGACGAGATTTCAAATTGTTTTAGCAGGTTTGGCCATCTAGCGTCATTTGCTTTAACAAATTCTAGTCTGTTTGGCGATACTTACGCCATCCCATGTCTCCAGTGTGAAGCTCCAATGCGAACAATTTATTTCGTATGGAGTGCGCAGGGCATGAAACCAGTCCTTGAAAATTTCTCTGGTAACCCAGGCTCTTTTCTGTCCTTGGTACCTCACCGGCAGCGCTTCATTTCCAAAAGCTCGAGGCTTTTGAGGTTTACCAATTACAAACAATCTCATTTTATGCATGCCAGAGGCATTACAACAGGGCATAAATGTAACTCATTCCTTGCTCATTTTTCTACCTGGGGCTAATGTTTCAGCTTGGTGAGCAAGTGTTTTTTGAGGAAGTAATTTCCAGAAAAGTTCATTTTCGTCGGCATTGTAAATTTGATCTGGACACAACTGCATTTCTGCTATTTTAATTTGAAGCATGTTTTTAAATGGCTCAACAACAACCTCATCAATTGATAATTTTTCTCCTGTAATTGATAGCTGCCGAATTCCGTACCTGTTTTTGAACTTATCGAGCCATCCGGAGCTAGCTTTGAAATTGTCATCGTTGTGAGTCTGACCATAAAAGAATAGTGCTTTTTCACACAAAATTTCTCCTGACATGGACACACCTAAAATAATTCAATTTTGTGTAAAAAAATCATACAAATGGACATGGTCCATCATCTTTTTACCTCTAAATCTTTGCTGTAAAAACCAGGTATAAACCGTTTTATCAACTTCAGAATATGCATTTATTTTTAACGTTTTTCATTTATTCATCAAAGCACTGGCTGTGGTGTCATAGGATAGAATACTCGTTTTGTTTTTTTTTAATGTTGCAAACTGTTGATTATTGATCAAAGCACTGGCTGTGGTGCTATAGGATAGAATACTCATCTGGTTTTTTTTAATGTCACAAACTGATTTTACCACATTGTATTTTTTTAATAAACTGGTCACTGTGGTACCTGCTTCTAAATTCTTAATAATTTTGATCTTTTCTTTAATCGATAAAGTGACGTGTATTCTTTTTGAAGTCATGTTGGCTTTAAACTGCAGTGCAAACTTAACTCATTAACAGACGAAGGTCTAATCAACAATGAACAGTAAACAGAGAGGTTATATGAAATCAGGGGATTCCCTCATTTACGTAGTAGAATACATAAATCTTCGGGATCATTTAGGTAACAGAAAACATGAAACCAAGTGATTCGCTCACTGTTCGGATTAACGAGGTGTTGTTCGTATTATGGCTCCGAGTTGTCGCTTTCCGGATTACTGGAGGTTCGGATTAGAGCATGTTCGTATTAATGAGGTCATACTGTATTTGGACTGCGAAGACCTGCACCTGGCACGTATGGAAAAGGGTGGTTTTAGAGTAAGAGTAAGACATATACAGGGTGTAGTGGAACAAAACGGAACATAGGATTTTCAATGTTAATTTCTTTATATTGGAATATTATCTTCCCTAATCATTTTAGAGTAAACTTGTAAATACATTTTTTGTAGAGTAAAAATTTCTGATGCAGTCATGCTGTTATTTATTTTTTTGCATTTATAAAAACCCGAAAAAGTAATAAAATAAAAATGATCATTTTCACGAAAATAATGGTTGCCAAGAAATAAGAAAAAAATTATGCTTAGTTGGAATTTATCAATTGGAAATTTTCCGCTCTACAACTTTTAATAGAAGTAATCTTTGCCCAATACATAGTTTTCGCTAAAAATGCAAAAACCACCCTTTTTCATGCATGCGCCAGGTGAAAATAGCCTTTAGACAGTCCAATACACCTAAGTATACAGATCGCTGAGCTAAGGGTAAAATTTCATTAAAACGTCGATTTTTTGTCTAATTTGAAGGGACTAATTGATGCTTGTAATAGTTGCCCGTTGCGGTAAATGTGAAAGTGATTTATCAGTCAGTTTGCATTTTATGAATTTTATGGATAAAATAAGATATGTGTTTCCGATCGCTGAACACATCTTGAAATATCCAAAAGTTCCTCTTGGTTATAATGAATAAAAATTGAACACATCTTGAAAGATCCAAGTGTGGATAGTCCTCTTGGTAATAATGAGTAAAAATCTTCTCCTTTTACAATTCTACCATTTTAAACAGCGTTCCGGTACTCAACCAGCAAATCAGAATAGAGGATCTGTTATTGGTTACTTTTATATTGATTTGATGAAGAGATTTTCCACAGAGTTCTCCTTTATAGGTAGCAGCGGCTTCTGAAAGTTCAGTTAGGAGGCTAAGGAAGAAAATTTGACCAAAACTTTGGCTGAATATTTGCTCCCTCTAGAAGAGTAAGTAGTACAGCATGAGCAGCATCTCTGTCTTACAAGGGGAGGATCAGATGTGTGACTCACCGATTTCATCCATCTTTGGCACACGTGTAGGTCATGACTAGGAGTGTAACAGATGCAAGTAATAGGGCGCACTATTCAGCCGTTTTCGAGAAAAAATGGTTTTTTAATTTGTATGTTTGTATACCTTTTGCGTTAACAAACATATACCGACCTTTTGGCACATCGATAAAACCTCCGATTCGTAGACAGAAGGTCGAAGGATCGAACCCCATTGTTGAAGTTGGGTTCATTCATTTTCTTTTTATAGTTTTTATAAATCCATGTGTATTTAAATATCTTAATTTTAGAATCAACTAATTTTTTTTTCTCGAAAACGGCTGAATAGTGAGCCCTATTACTTACACCTGTTATACTCCTAGTCATGACCTACACGTGTGCCAAAGCTGAATCAAATCGGTGAGCTCCTTGTTAGCCTCCTCAATTCAAATTCATGAGCCGCTACTCGTCTCTGGATCTGGATTGTTCCGATGGGAGGCCAGAGAGGTCCGCTGCACGTAGGCCTCAATGGGCCCTTTGTACGTCCTCCCATCCGAGTCCTCTCTTCCCGGTGCCGTCCAGCCAACCCACGGCATTGGCGAACGCCAGGACTGCATCATCTTTGGATGTCTGCTATTTGGAGACATCCCTCCCCTAATATGGATTGTCTTATTGAGGAGATAGCCGTGCACTCCAGGAGTACATGTTCAGTAGTCTCCTCTTCAGATTCACACCCGTTACTTGTATAGCAGTTTATACCATTTTGTTTCAATGGTCAACAAAAATCCGATCATAGCTTTGGCCCCATCAGTGATACTGCAATAGCAATTATCAATTACAGCATAATTCGAAAATATCAGTACCTTTAGTAGTAGTTCCAAGTAAGCAGTTTTTCATTATTAAAATTTAACTTGAATTTTGTCTGTTTCATCAGAGCTTTTATCAAGATTCACATTTTGGTTTTTTTGACCCATGTGTTCTACGTATCTTGTGATCGTTTGATAAATAATGCTGCTAATAGAACCACGAGATCTAGTTGCGATTTAAGTTCATATACAGTACTGCAGATACTGGTTTAGTTACCACCGAAAACATGATGTTTTATTTACTTCCTCTCAGAGTGCATATCCATTATGGAAGTGTCCATTTTGAACCGCCAATTTAAATAATAAATGACTACAATAACTACAAATCGGTTTTTGAGTTGTACAAATGTATTCGCACGGAGCGGAAATTGTTTATCTATAACTAGTGTACAAAACTCAATTTTATATTGATCTTGAAAAAAAAAATAGAATTTACTCTTGACATTGAATAACTTTTGATCTTGAAAATGTTTAAAATTATTAAAACAAGTGCCCAGTCTAATTTTATCTTTGTATACTTCTTATATATATATATATATACAGGGTTGGGCATATGTGTCGGAACACCTGATTTCTGGCTAAGCGTCTGTTGTTTGTTTATTTCTTTAAAAAGAAATGTGTATTGTTTTATTTATTCTCTTAAGTGATATATTTTGATTTTCTACAGCTACCCTATTTTTCGAGATATGACGTCATCGGCAGTTTTTTTAAATGGATCACCCTGTATATTTTTACATTTTCAAATAGACACCTTTTCAACAATTACAATGATATAGGGTTTGGTGGATGTGCGACTTGTGTTTTTTTAATAATAAATAAAATAATACAAAATTTAGTGAATTTCGTAAAAATTTTGTTCAACCGTTGAAAATTTTGATTTATAAATATTAGAATTTCTCTCAGGGAATGTTGCATTAAAAATATTGCATGCATCTTGTGAAGATCTCTACTAATCTCCAAAACCAACCATCATTAACAACGTAATTTTTTCACGTTAAGTTATTTTACCCAAAATTGAACAGCAATGGTAATATTTCATATGGATACTATCTGTTAGTTACTGAAAACATCAAAACACGAAATTGTTTTATCTGAGTAAAAAGATGTAAAAAGCCAACTCGATGTAGAATGATTTTATTTAATATTTAAAAAACCAAAAGTCGTACAGCCACCAAACCATACATCATTGCAATTGTTGGAAAAGTATCTATTCGAAAATGTAAAAATACACAGGGTGTTCTATTTAAAAAAACTGCCGATGACGTCATATCTCGAAAAATTGTGTAGCTGTAGAAAATCAAAATACGCCACTGAATAGAATACATAAAACTATACATATTTCTTTTAAAACTAATAAGAAAACAACAGACGTTTAGCCAGAAATCAGGTGTTCCGACACATATGCCCAACCCTGTATATAACAATCTTTGTTCTCAGTTTATCTACATTAAATACAGTACAATATATTTTCATTTCAACTTTTGAAAGGGCTATCGGCCGTCAGTCTTTCTGCCCGGCGTTTCATTTAGCTTTATTATTTAAACACATTTACTTGGGTATTAAAGGAGGATATGTAGTCTTGAGGGTGGAGACAGGATGTTTAAATTTAGGAGGGATATTAGGATTTCTAGGGGTGCATAGTTGATTCAACACTTCCGCGTTTTCCTCATTACACGTGAACTTTTCTGCAAGAAGTCTTATGCGTTGGTCTATGGGGGTTATGTCCATGAACTGATACAGTAGGGTATTAGATAGGTTATATAGAGGATTTTGAGGATGTCTGAGTTTAGTGAGGATTCGGAGACAGGATCTTTCTGCAAATTGTAGGTTTCGGAGAGTGGCAGGACGAGGATTTAGGTATAGAATGGGGGTATATTCGATTAGAGGGCAGCATATCATCTTGTAAATACTGATCGCCGTTTTTACACTAATGCCTTGTTGCTTCTAGGTTAATGCCCGGAAGTATTTAGCTCTAGCTCTTACTTGTGTCTTAATGGCTAATGTGTGGTTCTTAAAAGTGAGCTTATTATCAACAAGTATACCCAAATATTTACAAGTTGGACTTGATGGAATTGTAATGTTGTTGATTTTAATGGAATGGGGAATAGGACGTATACGATGGTGGGGTATAAGGAACTGGGATTTATTGGGATTAATTTTAAGTCTCCATTTGCAAAACCATAGCTGAAGGGTGTCGAGTAGTTCTTGTAGGGATTGGAGTGCTTTTTCTAAGGAGTGGGAATGGGTAATAAGGGCGGTGTCATCAGCAAACTGTAGCAAGTATTTAGATGGGTTGAAGTGAAGAGGATCTGGGCTGTATACTTCTTAATGTCTGTGTTTTTTATAAATGTATACTCCATCTACTCAAAGATTAGACTTTTTTGACATCTTGACTGACAGAAATCCCACTAGGTTGCCGAACAACTCTCGCCACAAAAAGTAGTACATACGAAACTTAATTTATTACAAAAATCACACTCAATAATCTTACCGCATAGGTGTGTAGTTGGTTCGTCACATCATTTAGAACGTTCTCCATGGCGGAAATCGAGAACAATAACAAACTGTCAATAATGTATCTACTGGTGACATTGCATATGTATATGAAGTATACCAGTACCAACCTAACTTGCTGCAAAATTACACTTTTCTCATAGCCGTGTTGTTACTTTTAATTCTCTAGTATTTGTCACTAAAGATGTCAAAAAGTCTAATCTATTAGTAGATGGAGTATATTATATTGAAATATTTTCTATTCTTGCATATTCTTGAATTAAAAGATAGGCTCCCTGCATAAATCTATAATCGCAAGGTTGTGTTAGTAACTGTTAATTTTAAAATCAGGTGGATAGCCATTTATAAGGCTAACAATAGCAATAATTTAGTTACACGTTATTGTAAAAATTGAACTGTTAATAAAGATATGATACAGGTCGGCAAACATAAATTGCCGTTGCGCAGTGGCAAAATTGTGGACGGTACCTTCGAAGGGTACTCTCGACAGATTTCGTGAACAGTTTGTGCGCCTGGTACATTCATTTTCAATGTGGAGGGGAGCGCCCGATTGAGTTTTAAATGAATAGCGCACGCGAAGAATATGTGACCGCTTATTACAGAGACTGTACTCGGCCGGCAGTAGAGAGAGAGCTTTCACTTCCTCTCTGCGCGTCTGGCCAACTTACATTTGCCATCCTGTATAATAATTATCGTAGGTCATGCAAATAATTGTCTTTATTCACTTTCAGGTGCAAGCAGAAAAACAGAAGATAAGGGACTGCTTTCAGGGTATGCTGAGGGAAGGGGGCGTACAGGGGCTATGGCGAGGCAACGGAATTAACGTTTTAAAAATAGCACCCGAGTCAGCAATCAAGTTCGCGGCCTACGAGCAGGTGAAACGGTTCATAAAAGGAGACTCCAACAACGCCCTAGGCATTTACGAGAGGTTCTGTGCTGGCGCGCTGGCCGGAGCGATCAGCCAGACCACTATATATCCGCTGGAGGTGATGAAAACTCGCCTGGCCCTGCGCAAAACGGGCCAGTACAGGAGTATACTAGACGCGGTCCACAAGATTTATTTGAAGGAGGGAGTACTGACCTTTTATAGAGGATACATTCCTAATATACTGGGAATTATACCCTACGCGGGTATAGACTTGGCAGTGTACGAGACTCTGAAGAAGAAATACCTTCAGGCGCATGCGGGCGAGCAGCCCAGTTTTTACCTCTTACTTGCCTGCGGAAGTGCTTCAAGTACTTTAGGACAGATGTGTTCCTATCCCTTAGCGTTAATTAGAACTCGGCTACAGGCAATAGGTATGTTACCCATGTATATTATTTTATTTATAAAGTAACTATACCCTATTTTTCTTAAGATTGCAAACACTAGAAGACTGATTTACACCACTAACATATGTGAATCTGGTGACAAATATTGGTGTGAAATTTAAATCTAGTGTATTACATGTATAATGGACAGTGTGAGGGAAAAGCATGGGATGAATTTATCAGTCATTGTACAAATACAAAATTAAAGAAACACCACACAGCAATAAGGAGAAACACTAAACTAAACAAAACAGTAACACATGAACGGTGTATCTATAATGGCGGACGCTCGCACAGCTGGCATGTGTACACACTGCACATGTTTACGCTTCATGAGCGTAGGCTCCGCAATACTCCTTAAATTCATATTTTCTTAGAATTTAACATTTCAGTTAAGTGCAAGAGTTTAATTCATTGTCAATTATGTTATTTAAATATAGTACTCTTATTTTATACTTCAATTTATTCGGTAATACTACATTAACAGTATAATATTTACCCCCTTATGCTACGCTTATGCCAGCTAGTAAAATGACAGAGACCAGTCGGACAAATGAAGATGGAGAATTAAGTGTCTCCGGTGTGAGTTTTCCCACAATTTCAACCAATCACTGAACAAGGTCATATTTGCCCTATCCTTCCCTGTTTGCAATCTTACGAAAAATAGACAATAGTTAATATAGCCAGCAATTCTCTCCCTAACATTATTGTTCCCCATCTGTGACAACTACAGACTGGTTTTGAGCTTATTCGTAGTCGATTCTATATGAATCAAAAATTACATTCAATATTTCCAAATCATTTCTTGTTTGTTCCTTTTCAATATTCTCGTGATTTGTCTAGACACCCTTTTTCTAAACTAATTTCAATTGTTTCTTCCTCAAATTTTTACCAACAGGTTGTGAATCCTCTCCAACATATCTCTTGATAACGACACCAATATTAAAGTTGCGCTAATATATTTTTTTTCGTTGCAGCTGTGATGGAAAGAAATCATAATAGAGCCCAGTACTCAATGACCCATGTTTTCAAGACGATAATTGAAAAGGAGGGCATTCTCGGATTGTACAGGGGAATAACGCCGAACTTCATAAAGGTGATGCCGGCCGTCAGCATAAGTTATGTGGTGTACGAGTATACGAGTCGCATCCTCGGCGTCAACATGACATGATGCAGGACTGCAGTAGGAAAAATTATAATTTATTTAATAAATTCCTCTGCATCTGGCAACTGCACCAGAAACCGTGACGGAACCAGTCACAGCGGATCGGCGTGGGCCAGACAGATTATTTCTGTAGCAATTCCAATATCCTCGAGATGCATAGCTAATTTATTTATTTTATACAGAATTCTAATACTTTGAGCTTTTTTCAAGCTTACGAACTTAAAACACGTTTTATTTATATACATATTTACCTTTTTGACATCTCTCTCTTTGACATTTTAAACGTAAGTGTTTACAATAGGTGTCCTTAATAAGAAAATATCCATGTTCTACATGTACATAAACAGATACACTGAAGAAAATTGGCAATCCTCAACTACTGTGTAGTTATTATCTCAAATAATATGATATTAAATTATAGCGAATAAAAGTAACATTGTGTAGGTTGGTTCTAAGTATTATTTAGTTGTTAATATTTATTGTTCCTGTTATACACAAAAAATAAAACGTAAAAAATTGGAACTAACGTTTCGACTATGCAATGTTGTAATGAGTTATTTATCTTTAAGCTATGTATATTTGTGCATGTATGTTGTTAATGCACAAGTTACAATTCTGTGGTTTTACCAAAGAAAGCATAGTGGTGTCCAATGACAAAATTTTAAATGACATTAGCATATTTAAATGTTGTTACTATAAACAGGAAAATGAGATGTGATGTACTTAATATTTTAATATCTCTTGTATTTATTGTATTTTAATGTATTTATAAATAAATTGCCAATTTATTTCTCTTAATAATTTGTTTTAATTACAGTATATTTACTAGCAATGTTCTTATTTCGTTTCTAAGAGTTTCCATGATCTGCAATGAACTCATGATCCGTATAACAAATAAAAAGCTAGTTATGAGTCTAAATATCTGAAAATCTCAAGTGGCTTCGTCTATATTTGCGGTGCTCCTAAGAAATGATTGCTCTTCACCTGAATGCTCTTACTATAATAATTATGATACGAAGAGTGGTATAATAATAATGCTTCATTCGTACCACAACGACAGAGTTTTATACGTGTCAAAAAGATGGGGTAATACAATCAATAGAGAAAAATACAACCAATAGAGAAAAATTTAAACAAAGTTTAAAAATAAATAATTGAAATAGTTGACTATAATCATAAGGGTATGTACAATTACAGTTAAAGCAGATTAGCCACATTTTGTAATAATAAAAATTAAAAATGAATTATACCATAGTTACATAACAAATTACAAGTAAAACAGATTAAAATTACAAGTTTAAAAATGAAAACTTAAAAATTTAAAACCAAAAATTAAAATATAAAAGGGAATGAGTATCCACAATTGGAAAACTAATATAAAATATAAGTATAAATAAATTTCTTTCTCCGATTTCGAAAATTTTGCGGCAGTATCTCTCATATTCTTAAAAATATAACTACCAATATGTAAATATTAGATTTTTTTATTTAATCCGCGATTTTTACAACACTTATTTAAACAGATTAAAAATTTGGAGGTGATTTAACGTTTCAGTTATTAAAATCTTTTTTTTTTTTAGAGATCTTGTAGACGCCCCTACAGTGGGGCAGTGTTGGAGTCCTCCCCCTGAAGGGCGGGAGTATACTAACTAAAAACTCCTCAGAGTAGAGCGGAAGGAGACCTGGTCAACCGCAGGGGAGGTTATTAAAATCATCCCTCACAATTCCGATTTATACGCTTTTAAAATTTCATAATTTTTGCCGCCTACGCACCATCTACCAAACCATAGCTGAACTGCCAAGTGATGATTGCGGACAGCGCCAAAACACTCGAACTTTATACTTATAATCAAATTATAAAAATCCAGTAATGAGTTACACATCAAATTATTTACTATTTCATTCTGAATCGAATGATGCGTAAAATAGCTGAGGAGACTAGGCGATTTTCCTGTAATTTACAAATGAAAATTTAGCTGGTAATTCAGTTTACTGTTATGCTTAAAAATTTAATATAGAGCATTTTGGAATATTTTTCAAATACATGTCCGTCGTAACATTCATTACCGAATCGTTATACAACTTTTTATCTTGTGCTAATGCTTTACAATATGGGAAATCTTAATCTCCACATTGCCGCGCCCTCTGTTATTGTGAGGAGGAACTGGCAAATTTTGTGCGGATTTAATATTTGTTCTGATAATTAAAGAATATTTAAAAACTAATGAAGAATGCTTTCCTTAAATAAATTTACTTATGAATATTTAAATTGCACAAACAATAATATATTAAAACACCCAATTACAGGCAACCCGATATACGCATAGCTACTATATAAAGCGGTTTTAGAAACTTTGCTTTGTCCTAATTTAGAGCATTAAAGAAAATAAAGTCTTAAAAATTGATTGAGTAATCATTAAAAGCTTCAAAAATATTGCAAAGTGCTCTAAATTTTAATTGTAAGCTTTACAGGAAACGTTATTGCCAGCAGTGGATCGTGCTAAATTTTCATTCGCAAATTACTAAAAAAACGCTAAGTTACCCTAGCTATTTTATACTTGATACGATTCAGAATGAAATATTTTATCATTTGATGTGCGGCTCATTACTGGATTTTTACATTTTGATTATAGGTATAAGGTTCGAGAGTTTTGGCACTTAGTAGTTCATCCCTCGTCTGATAGATGTCGCAGTCACGTTTAGAATTACAGAAATTATTTGTTTAGATTTTTAAATGCCCATAAATGGATAGGATTTGATTATTCTCCCCAGCGGTTGACCAGGTCAAGGTTCGGTCTCCTTCCGCTCTACTCTGAGGAGAGTTTTTAGTTGGTATACTCCCGCCCTTCAGGGGGAGGACTCCAATACTACCCCACTATAGGGGTGTCTATAAAAGATCTTCTCTCCTCTCTTAAATAAAAAAAAAAGATTTGATTATTTTAATTATTGAAACATTTGATTACTTAACTTTTTTTAAAATTTGTTTACTTAAATGTGCTGTAAAAATAGGAAAATGGTAGATGTTGCTGTTGTACCATAGGGCAATTTCAGGAATACATCGATAGTCTTATTAATTGATGTAAAAGCTAGCAGCTTGAGCAAGCACTCCCCATTATACAGGGTGTTACAAATTCGATGCATTAGCATTTCTATCTCGATAACTATAAGAGATAGAGAATTGCTTAAATTAAGGCAAAGTTGTGCATTTCAATGCTTAATCATTCCTTGAAAGAAATGTAAAATATTCCGACTACTTCTCAAGATATTCTTTAAAAATCGAAAAAGTTAATTGTGCTTTTTATTTTTTACGACTTTTTACCGGTTATTTTGGAAAACAAAGAGACACGTTTGTAAGTTCTTCCAATCTCTTTACTCTCGTGGCACATTTCCCAAAAGTGAAAAAATTTGCGGCACACCTTTATTGTCATGGGAGAAAAAATGAATTTAAATTAATTAAATACAATGAAAAATAATTTCGTTATTTTTTTATGTATACTTATATTTGTGTTAAGCAAACAATGCTTACAAATATCACTGTTCTCTCACTTCTTTTCGAATTTACTTTATTTTGTAAATGTTTAAAGCAACAATTGAAATAACCTAAAATTATTGATTTACAATCCAGAATTTTTCTAAATTTTAAATTAAAAATGGTTTTATTAGTTTTAATGTAAGTATTTGTATGTCATTGCAGTAATAAATATATTCAGTCTTGTTAGTTTTGAGAGGTTTGGTATTGATTTGTTGTATAATTCGTGGTTACTTTAGCCAGGAAAGTAATTTGTAATCTTTTTAATATCGTCTCGTAGTCTTTATTAATATTTTATTTATCTACAGTTAAGTTAGGAAATTTTATATTAATTTACTCGAGGAAAATCCTAATGTGACAACAAAACCAAGACCAGGTAAACAAATGCACAAACTCAACACTCATTTATCGATATATATATATGTTGAAATATGATATGCTGCGTCGATACACTGTGTGTGTGACAGGGAAGGGCAATGGGGTGGTATCGAACATATTTTCTTTAAATGAGTAAATGACAATATAGTGGTATGTACTTAAATAGAACACAAGTTCATCTTTCATATAGGAAACCTATTTCAATTTAAATTAGGCGTGATGGGTGACTGCCCTCTTAAATGTTGCCATGGAAGGGAAGCTGTGAATTTTTAGATTATTAGCATGTGAAGAGTTACATCTTCAATTATATTTTAATAGCTCTCGTGTTTATTGTATTTATAAATAAATTGCCAATTTATTACTGTTAACATTTCGTTACAAGTACTTTGCCGCGTCCTTGTCCAAGATCCAGTACAGTTGCCCTTTCGTCGGTCTTACCAGTGTTGCGGGCAATTCCACATTGTCTACTAAAATTTTCTGAAATAAAAAAATTCATCATTTTAATTACCATTTATAACAGATGATTGAATATATGAATTCTCATATTAAAGTTTTATATGAAAATCTCTATTTGCTTTTAGGATACAGCCCCCACAGGACATTTTTCATGAATGAATATATCCAGTAAAATTTTGTTTGGAAGATAATACTTTCCTGTACTTTGTACGTAGAAAACGAGTACCTACCCTAACTATATCAGCCTTTCCTGTTCCTGCCAGGGCAAATATGATCATTTTAGCGTTATTAATAACTGGATATGTCAAGGTTATCCTGCTGGGGGGTGGTTTGGGCGCATCAGTAATCGATGCCACCCATTTGCTAGTTTCCGTGAGCAGCCTGTGCTCGGGAAACAAGGAACAAGTGTGACCGTCGGGACCGATTCCAAGTAACAGCAAGTCGAATCTTGGCAATGAATCCGGTGGAAAGTGTGCCGCCAACTGCTCGATGTAATCCTCTGCAGCCTCTTCAGCTGTTAAGAGAAAAATTAGTTAAGTGTTCATATTTTGTTTGTGCGAATTCCACATGAAATACAAACTTAAGAGGACGGCATAGGAATATAATTAATATTGGTGATGCTACACATTTGATGAAAGAAACATGTGTGAAATTTTAAATTAAACTCTTGTTGCATCAGTTGCTAGTGTCAGACAACAACAATATGAAACACAATGAGAGTTTTTATTCAATTCTTATTTCAAATGCTGTTGTTAGCATAAGAATGATTTGATTTACACTCAGATTGAATAAATTACGAAGGTGCTGACCATATTATATTTGAAGCAAGAAATTTTGATAAACACCGAAAAGAAGTCTGACAAATATATTTTAAAAAGTATGAAACAGTCAGCGACGGTTCGCGGGGTTTTTTCTGGTATGGCCGAGGAACAAGAGGTGGCAATACAGATAAGTAGGGTCAGTTGCAAAGACGGCTGCCTGCGTGACCGCACCTATCTGTGTTACCAGCTCTTGTTCCTCGGCCGTACCAGAAAAAAACCCCGCGAACCGTCACTGGAAACAGTGTTGCCTAAATTACTTTTTGAAATGCTAATTAAGATAAATACGATTAACATTAAAAGGCAGAAGCATATCTGTGTTCTTTTGAAAGAATTAAACATCTTAAATAAATAGGATTTAGCCTAATACAGCCATCTTCTGTCAAGTGCCAAAATTTGCTGCAGTGCCACAATCACCTGTCCGGTCTGACTAACACGATATCAATTGTTGCTTAAAAGATTTGAAATTAATTTGTCCCTGAAGAGGTTAATAAAAAATACTTATTTAATAACAAAATTCTTTCAGTTATCAGAATCTTATTTGTGTGAAAAAAATATTGTTGGCAAATTACTAATGCTAAGTTGATAACACTTTTAACACGTTGAATGCGTTGAACACGGCTCTCGTGTCCATATATACATTATAGGCCCGCTGTCGCAGATCCGCACGAATGTTTAATATTTGAATACGCATTGAACGTGTTAGTTTTAATTAATTTAAAATTTTTGCTCAAATGTAAAATTAAAACATGTGTGATATATCATCGTAAACTGAAAAAAATCTTGCATTAGAAAATGTAAAAATCCAATATGGCGGCCATAAGAAAAACAAAAGTTGTCTATTGTTTCTCCGCCATCTTGAAAGCTACAATAATTCAAATAACATATTTAGATCCTCCATTAAAAAGTGCCCTAATAATGTCTTAGTGCAAAATGCGCAATAGTAATAGTTTTCGAATAAAAAAGTAAAGATAAAAATTGAATTTTTTTATTTTTCGCGATTTTTTTGAAAACAAAAAAGGTAACTCAAATTTCTCAACTGATTATTAATCAACGTTATAATACACAACTTTTCCCTAATTTAACCAACCTCGTATCTCTTAAGATAACTGAAATCCCCACGGTGCTGCTCAAAAAACGGGCACTCTGAATAATAGTGTGTAGTGACATTTTTGTTTTGTGAGCTGCCAGTAGAAAGAGTCGACTCTGAGAATCGGCTCATGATGGATTTTCTTTTGTTTAATGATAATTTTGGCAAAAACTAGGTTATTAATTTGTTATGATTTTTCTGCGATATTAAAACCCAAACATTTTTGAACAATTTTAAAAAGTTAGAAGACAGAAGCATGATTTTAAAAAAGGTTAGAAGTTGGAACTTCTTTCGGAGTTTTGAAAAACGATTCTTTTTCGACTTTTGGCTTCTGAAAATGTATATTCTTCGATTTAATGATGATTATTGGGAAAACTAGGTTATTGGCTTACTTGGAATTTTTTGGAATATCAAAACTCAATCTATTATATAATCGTTTTGTAAAAGATTGAAGTCTGCACTTGTATCGAATTTTTAAGAATTAACGTTTTTTCAACTTTTGCATTTTGAAAATGGATTTTCTTGTGTTTGATGATAATTATTGGAAAAACTAGGAAATTAATTTGTTAAAAATTTTCTGGCATATGAAAAACCAATTATTTTTGAACAATTTAAACAAAGTTAAAAGTCTGCACTTGATAAATAAAATTTGAGGCAACCTCACTTGTAGCAGAAGCATTCAATAAATTTAATAAAACGAAATATAGCCTGAATACGAACCGGTCGAATATCCACATATTCAGGATATATTTCATTTTATTAAAAAGTCTGCACTTGTTTCGGATTTTTAAAAAACATTTTTTTTTAATTATAGCTGCCAAAAATAGATATTCTTAGATTAGATGATGATTATTACGAAAACTAGGTAATTGACTTGCTTGGAATTTTTTGTAGGATCACAACAGCAGGGTTCGGACGATATATATCATCGGATATATATCACAATATATATCATGCTATATATCGTGATATATATTCGATGATATATATCATGGATATTTATGAAACACACAATACCAAAAAATTCCCCCGTTTCTCAAATTTTTCCAGTTGCAGCAATATGTCTCTATTTTGTCGGAAAAAGTCGATTTTTGAAGTGACGACTCTGTTAAAAATGAAAAAGTAAGTGTGAGCAAAAAAAAAAACAAAAAGAAGGTCCTCACTTTGAAATTTTTTTCAATTTGATGTCAAATATTTTAACAATTTAAATGTAATTTTTTTACTATCTCATAAGCAAATGTGTTTGTTTGCAATAAATAAATACAATATAAATAAAGTATGTGCATTATATAATTAATAAGTCATATAAACATTAATATTATGACCAAGAATAAATATCAAGAAGTTGATATATGTATATCGGATATATATCCGATATATTGATATTTATATAAATATCGGATATTTTCCGAACCCTGCACAACAGTAACATCTGAATCATTTTGTAAAAGCTGAAAAAGTGACAAAATTTCCCTAAAAAAATTCGATGAGCAAAAAAAACAAGAAAAAGGTCCTCACCTCCGAATTTAAAGAGTCGACTCATAATTGGAGTTGGGCCATGAGCAAAAAAAAGTCCTCACTTCGAAAAATTTTGAATCAAACATCAAAGATTCTTCTGAATATTAATTAATTTAAATATTAATAAATATCAGATATATTCCGAACCCTGGTTTAAAGGAAAGATGATGTTCATACAAAAATTAAGCGGTAATAATTTTAGATAATGCGCTTGAGTGACAGGGTTGTTAAAATCTTTAATCACGAATTTCTGAAACAATACTGTTTTGCAAGTAACTCCTATAAACAGACAAAAAAATTTCTAATTATTCTTTACAATTATCAATTCAAAATTGTAAACTATAATTTAAAATTTTTAATAGCTAACAATTCTGACAAATTACTTAAATTGCATGTTTTAACGGATGATTCAGCATTAATGTGTAAATCTGGCATGACTGTGCGGATCTGCTGATGCAATTCTTACAAACCCAGTCGATCGTTAATGGATATTACCCATTACTTAACTTTTCCAGAATTTAAGTGCAACAAATTTCAATGTTTCTGACTATCACCTAGTAATGGTCGTAACCATCATCGTTGTTGATAATTTTTACTACCGACTATAAAAGTAACCGCTTATTATCGCTTTTATGCCGATGGATACCGATGTATATAAACTTGACCCATTTGGAGCCAGCAGTAGTTTATAAAACTATTCGTCAATACTTATGAGTTCATCACCCATTCAACTGTCAAAAAATTGTTTTTCTTTATAAATCCATCTCTAACTCAATAGATGCACAGAACGTACTCGTGAGAGATATAAAACCTAGCTGTTCCCAAAGCAGTATTTACCTGACACCCCCTGTTTGATTTGTACGAACTGCTCCTCCTTGATGTTCACCTTGCCCACCAGCTCCCTTTTGTACACACCGAACGTGGAGTCCTCGTCGTCGATGGGCACAACCCTCTCATCGCAGAAGAATATCTTCCAGTGGGAAAAATCGGTTTCGATGTGTGATAATGCGGCGGTCAAGAACTTCACCACCGATCCACCTGTTATTTAATGGTATCGGCATGATGTTGATGTTATTGTGGAAAAACATGTCTTACCCGACACGCCGACTCTGAAGTGTCCGTTTTCTTTGTGCGCCTCCCTTGACGCCTTCACAATCAACTTTCCGAGCTGTGACACGAGTTCCGCTTCGTTTTCCGTGACAATCGTTGACATTGTTACTGTAATTTTTTTACTGTCACCGGAACTGGTCTGTCTGTCCGCACTCCAACTAGTTGTCAGAATACGGATTTCATAACGGTCTCACCGTCTGCATCGAGTGCGGTGACTTATTTCGCGCAATGAAGTATCTTGTGTTGCCTGCAGTTAAAAGTAATATACTGTTTAATTTAATATTTTCTTTTAAAAATAACTGGCACACTATGTATACTATCATTCTGTTTATTAATTATTATTCTGTAGTAGATAACAAAAAGGTGTAGTTTATTAAAAATAATAAGAAAGTATTCACAGCCATCAAGTATTAAAAATAAATACTTTGATTTGGAGAAAAAACGGGCTGGTGATGGGCAGGCCAAGCTACTTCACTATGAATTTTAATCCATTTTTCAGGAAACCTCTGCGACAAGTATTCCCGTACATTTTTTGAATTATGGGGCACCATCTTGCTGAAACCAGCAGTTGTTAATTGCTAGAGATAATTCTTCCAAGGCTTCTTCCAATTCAGTCTGCAGCAGTAGATCTAGCTTCCCCAGTCTGACGTTCAATTGGTCGATATTTCAGGATTTTTAACAACGGTTAGTAGAACAGTATTCGCTTTTTCTTCGTTGGATTGTTTTTTACGAAATGAAAACGGTTTTTTGAATGAACCAAATTCCTTTAATTTACATACCAAACGTCTAAACATGGATTTCTCAGGTTGTCTTCGTTCAGGATAATTATCAGAATACATCTGCTGAGCAGCTACACAATTTCTGTGGCACACTGTGAAACACGTCAACATATCAAATTTTGTTTTGTTTGTGAAATTTCCTCTTTCCATCGTAACACTTAGAAATAAATTTTAACACTTTAACTTCTTATAAAGACAAACAACAACAACTTCAAAATATGTTAGAACGTTTTTAACAATAATGTGACAGATCAAATAGAAATATTGCAATTGTTCCAATGCCTACTAGATTAGAACCCACAAAACATTAAAATTTATTTTTCTCTGTCTTTTGGCTTTAGAAGCATAATGTGTGATGCATCGTTAAATTTGTAATAAAAAATGCTACCGTATACAAGGTGTTTCTACTTTTGTGGCCATATAAAAAATGAAGTTGATGATGTTTTCTCGGAGATGAAACATCGTATAAAAAATTTTAAGACGCCATTTTGTAGAGCTTAAAATGTGACAATGACAAAGTGCCATTAGTTTTTTAATGTAGTTTAAAATAAATACAAAAATTGGAAAAATAAAAAATTCGAAAAATTGCTTTTTTTTTAAATTTCGAAAACCATAAACAATCATGAATTTCTGCGATCGGTATGTAAACATACTCTGAATAGTGCAACTTTTTCCTAATAGTGCATTCCAAAATTTATACCTGGAGTAACAGGATTACAGAAATGAAAAGAGTAATTTGGGTGCGAAAATAATTTCACATTTATAATTTATTTTTTTTAAAATTTTCAACCCAAAATTTTTACCAGGAGTAACAGGAATGAAAAGAGTAATTTGGGCGCGAAAATAATTTCACATTTTTAATTTATTTTTAACAAAATTTTCACACATAAAATTCCACCAGGAGTAACAGGATGACAGAAATGAAAAGAGTAATTTGGGCGCGAAAATAATTTCACATTTTAATTTATTTTCAACAAAATTTTCACACAAAAATTTCTACCAGGAGTAACAGGATCGCAGAAATGAAAAGAGTAATTCGGGCGCGAAAATAATTTCACATTTTCAATTTATTTTTAACAAAATTTTCACACAAAAATTTCCACCAGGAGTAACAGGATCGCAGAAATGAAAAGAGTAATTTGGGCGCGAAAATAATTTCACATTTTTAATTCATTTTTAACAAAATTTTCACACAAAATTTTTTACCAGAAGTAACAGGATGGCAAAAATGAAAAGAGAAATTTGGGCGCAAAAATAATTTCACATTTTAATTTATTTTCAACAAAATTTTCACACAAAAATTTCCACCAGGAGTAACAGGATCGCAGAAATCAAAAGAGAAATTTGGGCGCGAAAATAATTTCACATTTTCAATTTATTTTTAACAAAATTTTCACACAAAATTTTTTACCAGAAGTAACAGGATGGCAAAAATGAAAAGAGAAATTTGGGCGCAAAAATAATTTCACATTTTTAATTTATTTTTACTTTCTCCGTTACGAAGTGCGAGAAAGTATTGTGATCGTAAAAATTTTCTCAAATTTTTTTTACGGAAATATCCGTTTAGGGGTCCCTAGACGCCATTTCAAAAATTTCTTGAAAAAAAAAAATTGTGTGTGTGTCTATGCGTGCTGTATCTCAAAAAGTAATCAAGCAATTGATATGAAACTTTGAACACAAAACTTATATCACAATCCGAAGAACTGAAAAGCTTTTGGTAAAATTTCGTACACCAGAAGTTAAACCTTAACCGTTTTTTGTTTTTTGCAATATTGTTTTAAATATGAAAAATATCACAAAAACATTCAAATAAGTATTGAAGACAACAAAGAAATGAACATCTTTTGTTCGAAAATATTTTTGATAAAATGATAGGTTTTCGAGAAAAAAAAATGATTAATTTATTTTGCATTTTTAGGTTATAATTATAAAACGATAATAATTACATCTTTAAATGAATAATAATTGTAGAGAATGCCAAAATGAATAATTTATAAACAATAAGTTTTTTCGAAATCTCTTTAGTTTTTGAGTAAACTGACCATTAGCATTTGAAGTAAAATTTGTCATGTTCATCTTTCATAATTTTGACGTTTTAAACGTCCGTTTCATCCGATTCTACAAAACGCTCGATGTACATTTAAAATATGATCTAAATTGAAAATAAACCATAAAATGTAAATATAAACTGTGATACCATCAAGTCGGAGAAAGTAACATGATGGCCACATGACATTGTTGAAATTGCAACTTGACAGTTCGGGGAGGTTATGTTTACGCCCACTAGATTAACAACCCACAAAACGTTAAAATTTATTCTTCTCTGTTTTTTGACTTTAGAAGCATAATGTGTGATAGACTTAAAATACGATTTATATAAATTGATAATACGCCATGAAAGTGCAAATATAAATAACTATACCATAAAATCGGAGAAAGTAACATTATGTCCACATCACCACGTTTTCGTCTTTACTTAATTTGTTCAAAGTGTTCAAACATCCCAATTTATTTTACAAATTTTCCAAACTTTGAATGTGTTTATAGTTTTTCCAGTTCAAGTTTGAATTGCTGTCATTTCTTTGTCGTCCGTGATTGTTTTATTGGGAAATCAAAAAATGTATAATTTCTTTATTGGACTCTGAGCTTTGGAAGCAAATTCCTCGATGGATTATTTTCTTTTTAGAAATTTTTTAAACTTTGCAAGTATTTTTAGTTTTTCCAGTTTAAGTTCATTGCTGACATTTCTTTGTCGTCCATGATTGGGCAATTGTTTTGCTGGGAAATTAAAAAAATGAATAATTTTAAATATTTGCAGATTTTATCTTAATCTTGGAGCAGCATCAATTTTGAGAAAATTTGCAAAGTTTCATGTTTCTAACAACTGTTTTTGTATATTTTCTTGACGCTCGGAAAATTCGCAATTTTTGATTTATAAAAACTTTAATTCAATTACGATTATTTTGAAATCTAGTGAAAAATGTTTGCAGATTTGAACTGAATCTCAAAGCAGAAGTAATTTTGAGTAAATTTGCAACGTTTCAAGGTTTTAGTAATTGTTTTTGTATATTTTTTTAACGCTCGAGAAATTCGTAATTTTTGAGATATAAAAACTTTAGTTCTCTTGCGATTATTTTGAAATCTAGTCAAAAATATTTGCAGATTTGAACTGAATCTTAAAGCAGTAGTAATTTTGAGTAAATTTGCAAAGTTTCAAGTTTTTAGTAATTGTTTTTGTATATTTTCTTGACGCTCGGAAAATTCGCAATTTTTGATTTTTAAAAACTTTAGTTCTCTTAACAAGAGAAATCTTTTTTTTTTTAATCTAGTGAAAAATATTTGCAGATTTGAACTGAATCTTAAAGCGGAAGTAATTTTGAGTAAATTTGCAAAGTTTCAAGTTGTTAGAAATTAATTTTGTATATTTTTTTAACGCTCGAGGAATTCGCAATTTTTGAGATATAAAAACTTTAGTTCTCGTGCGATTATTTTGAAATCTAGTGAAAAATATTTGCAGATTTGAACCGAATCTTAAAGCAGAAGTAATTTTGAGTAAATTTGCAAAGTTTCAAGTTGTTAGAAATTAATTTTGTATATTTTTTTAACGCTCGAGGAATTCGCAATTTTTGATTTTTAAAAACATTAGTTCTCTTGCGATTATTTTGAAATCTCGTGAAAAATATTTGCAGATTTGAACTGAATCTTAAAGCAGAAGTAATTTTGAGTAAATTTGCAAAGTTTCAAGTTGTTAGAAATTAATTTTGTATATTTTTTAACGCTTGAGGAATTCGCAATTTTTGATTTTTAAAAACTTTAGTACTCTTGCGATAATTTTGAAATCTAGTGAAAAATATTTGCAGATTTGAACTGAATCTTAAAGTAGAAGTAATTTTGAGTAAATTTGCAATGTTTCAAGTTTTTAGCAAATGGTTTTGAATATTTTTTTAACGCTCGAGAAATTCGCATGTATGTGAAATTATTTATTATGGATTTTATTTAATTTGCTGAAAGAGAATTGTGTACCGAAATTAAAGTATAATTTTGTATTATTAACTTCATCATTTGATACGGTGGAACGATTTAATTTTTGGATTTTTTTTATAAATTTTTTCCGACCACCTGCACATTTCGAAGCAGACGTTGCAAGGTAATTACACGTTTATCAAATTTTAATTGCCCAATCGCCGCAGAGTTTTTAAACTGGAAAGTGCGTGGAGCCTCGTTATTGGCGATTAATTGCCCGAAGGCAAGTTTTTTGTGCGATTTCGAATTCTTATCGGCTCGTCTTGCCCCGGTCCGACTGATAGCACCAGTCTGCACGTCGCCGCCGCGAACGATGTGCGAATCGCGATCTATTATTTTTCCGAAAACCGTTTCTTCGTGGAAAAACCCGGTGGGTTTCGACGCGACCGAGTGTTGCTTCCCTTAAACGAAGGGGAGTACGTGTGAACGCGTGAACAGTTTGTGCAAGACTATCAGTGATGGGTTTACAAGATTTAATACCGTTTTTTTCGGTATTAAACCCTGCAAACTCCCTTGGATTGCAGTGTTAGTGTGGGATTTCCTTTCCATTCCATCCACCCATACCGAAGCAAGGGGGCAAGGAGGGACGGTCTTCATCTGACTTCATATGACATCTTTAGCAAGTTAAGAAGAGGAAAGGTAGGTCCGAGAGTAAGCTGTTGGACGCCGTGCCGTAAGGCTTTTGTGAGTGCCTTTTCTTTGGTTAATTCGCGCGTCGGGTTCGCGTTTCTCTTCCAGGTTGTCCCCCTTGGTGTTACCGTTTTCCGTTGAAAAGGTGCCACCCGCTCCTCCTTCAGAAGGGCCGTTACCGGACGGTAGAGCAAAATGGGTCGGGCCTTATAGGGCTATAGGTAGGGAAACAGAGGGGGACTGATAAGAACGAGATCTTAACAGATCTTAACACCGAACCGCTTGCTCGATCCAGTGTTAAGATCTGCAGACCAAAAAATTAAACATCTATATTCAATTGTTTCGCTTATGATTTCAGGGCACCGAGAGTTTCAACAACTACGGTTTTTATTGAAACAATAGGTGGTGCGGTGCGCATCCTACAATGTAATCAGTTTGGTATAAAATGAGATTTTCTCACAGTGGCACAATAACTATAATAATGCCCACCCGCCACTCTTTGTTTTTTTTTTCTTGTTCACTCAACCTACAAACCATGTTTTCGGTTTTCTGGTAATTCAATTGCAATACGAGTTAATTCAACACCAACGATTGTATAAACAGTGTTTGTAGCTTAAGTAACAATTAAAACCACCACCGAGAAGATCAGCTTCAACCTTCTGTAAAGAGAACCCAAGCAACCAATTTTTCCAGGTGAGGTGCAGAAAATTCCAGCGGAACTACACACTAAATAATTTGTTCGTAATTCTAGAAAATTGATCCCCTTAACAGAAGAGAAGATGAAGTGGAACACCAATTCAAAATTTTTTAAATAAATTTAATTTATCCATTTGTTTAGATAAATTAAATTGATTTAAACAATTGATCCAAGTGATCCAAATGCAAGCATTGAAGATGACTAAATGTTCCTCTTAGGCAGAAGATTGCGGTTCTGAGTATTGTGCCAAATAACTCTTCATTTTCTCCCGATAAATAATAATTTTGCAGGTACGAATTTCCTTATTATTCATGATTTTCTGAATGTTCTTTAATTTAGCGAATAATGCCGGAATTAATACTTAATATTCTATTGTTTAGTGAAATTTAAAAATTGGTTAATACCTCTTTTCGTGAAATTAATGTAAAACGCCAAAATCGCTCGTTTTTAAAGTTCGAAAATATATATTTTTTTAAATTGCACAACTACCAAATGTAAAACGCCAAAATCGCACGTTTTTGAAGTCCGAAAATATATTTTTTTTATTGCACAACTACCAAATGCAAAACGCGAAAATCGCACGTTTTTTAAATTCCTTCATTTAGCGAGTGATGTAAGATTTAATAATTAAAATTCTATTGTTTAGTGAAATTTAAAAATTGGTTAATACATTTTTTCATGAAATTAATATAAAACGCCAAAATCGCTCGTTTTTAAAGTCCGAAAAAATATTTTTTTTAAATTGCAACTACCAAATGTCTTGCCCGATGTTGATGATTTTAACGTTAAAATATTGAAAATTTTGAGTAATTTAAAAACGGGTTGATACATATTTTAGGAAAATCAACGCAAAGAGTTATTAAACTGTTGTATATCGATGTATTTCGAGTACAATAAACTGTTATATACGTTATTAAAATTGAACGTTTTCAAACTTCGAAGATTTATATTGCGATTTTGATTTATAATATTGTACAACTGCCAAACGCGTTGTCCGATTAGGATGATTCTAACATCGAAGTGTGAAAAATGTACAGCAATTTAAAAATGTGAAAACAACATAAAAGGTCAAAATTGCACAGTTTCAAAGTCAAAAGAAATAAAATTGCAATTTTGATTTTTGATAATTGCACAATTGCCGAACGCGTTATCGAATTTTTAAAATTCTATCTATCTGTCAAAATGTAGAAAATTTAATGTAATTTTAAAATCAATTACATGTTGTTTTAATAAAATGAACACAATGCTAAAATCTCACTTTATTTAAAGTTCCCAGATTTTAAAATTTGCTATTTTTGTATTTGAAATTGTACAACTGCCGAAAGCGTTATCTGATTTTGAAAATTCTAAAGTCAAAATGTAGAAAATTAAGTGTAATTTTAAAATTAATTACATGTTGTTTTAATAAAATGAACACAATGCTAAAATCTCACTTTATTTAAAGTTCCCAGATTTTAAAATTTGCTATTTTTGTATTTGAAATTGTACAACTGCCGAAAGCGTTATCTGATTTTGAAAATTCTAAAGTCAAAATGTAGAAAATTAAGTGTAATTTTAAAATTAATTACATGTTGTTTTAATAAAATGAACACAATGCTAAAATCTCACTTTATTTAAAGTTCCCAGATTTTAAAATTTGCTATTTTTGTATTTGAAATTGTACAACTGCCGAAAGCGTTATCTGATTTTGAAAATTCTAAAGTCAGAATGTAAAAAATTTAGTGTAATTTTAAAATCAATTACATGTTTTTTAATAAAATGAGCACAATGCTAAAATCTCACTTTATTTAAAGTTCCAAGATTTTAAAATTTGCTATTTTTGTATTTGAAATTGTACAACTGCCGAAAGCGTTATCTGATTTTGAAAATTTTAAAGTCAAAATGTAGAAAATTAAGTGTAATTTTAAAATTAATTACATGTTGTTTTAATAAAATGAACACAATGCTAAAATCTCACTTTATTTAAAGTTCCCAGATTTTAAAATTTGCTATTTTTGTATTTGAAATTGTACAACTGCCGAAAGCGTTATCTGATTTTGAAAATTCTAAAGTCAGAATGTAGAAAATTTAGTGTAATTTTAAAATCAATTACATGTTTTTTAATAAAATGAGCACAATGCTAAAATCTCACTTTATTTAAAGTTCCAAGATTTTAAAATTTGCTATTTTTGTATTTGAAATTGTACAACTGCCGAAAGCGTTATCTGATTTTGAAAATTCTAAAGTCAAAATGTAGAAAATTAAGTGTAATTTTAAAATTAATTACATGTTTTTTAATAAAATGAGCACAATGCTAAAATCTCACTTTATTTAAAGTTCCAAGATTTTAAAATTTGCTATTTTTATATTTGAAATTGCATAACTGCCGAAAGCGTTATCTGATTTTGAAAATTCTAAAGTCAGAACGTAGAAAATTTAGTGTAATTTGAAAATGAATTACATGTTTTTTTAATAAAATGAACACAATGCTAAAATCTCACTTTATTTTAAGTTCCAAGATTTTAAAATTTGCTATTTTTATATTTGAAATTGTATAACCGCTGAACGCGTTATCTGATTTTGAAAATTCTAAAGTTGGAATGTAGAAAATTTAGTGTAATTTTAAAATGAATTACATGTTTTTTTTAATAAAATGAACACAATGCTAAAATCTCACATTATTTAAAGTTCCAAGATTTGAAAATTTGCTATTTTTGTATTTGAAATTGTACAACTGCCGAAAGCGTTATCTGATTTTGAAAATTCTAAAGTTAGAATGTAGAAAATTTAGTGTAATTTTAAAATGAATTACATGTTGTTTTAATAAAATGAACACAATGTTTAAATCTCAGATTATTTAAAGTTCCAAGATTTTAAAATTTGCTATTTTTATATTTGAAATTGTACAACTGCCGAACGCGTTATCTGATTTTGAAAATTTTAAAGTCAGAATGTAGAAATGAATTACATGTTTTTTTTTAAATAAAATGAACATAATGCTAAAATCTCACTTTATTTAAAATTCCAAGATTTTAAAATTTGCTATTTTTGTATTTGAAATTGCACAACTGCCGAACGCCTTATCTGATTTTGAAAATTCTAAAGTTAGAATGTAGAAAATTTAGTGTAATTTTAAAATTAATTACATGTTGTCTTAATAAAATGAACACAATGCTAAAATCTCACTTTATTTAAAGTTCCAAGATTTTAAAATTTGCTATTTTTGTATTTGAAAATGTACAACTGCCGAAAGCGTTTTCTGATTTAGAAAATTTTAAAGTCGGAATGTAGAAAATTTAGTGTAATTTTAAAATGAATTACATGTTTTTTTTAATAAAATGAACACAATGCTTAAATCTCACTTGATTTAAAGTTCCAAGATTTTAAAATTTGCTACTTTTATATTTGAAATTGTACAACTGCCGAAAGCGTTATCTGATTTTGAAAATTCTGAAGTTAGAATGTAGAAAATTTAGTTTAATTTTAAAATGAATTACATGTTTTTTTTTTAAATAAAATGAACACCATGCTAAAATCTCACTTTATTTAAAGTTCCAAGATTTTAAAATTTGCTATTTTTGTATTTGAAATTGTACAACTGCCGAAAGCGTTACCTGATTTTGAAAATTTTAAAGTCAGAATGTAGAAAATTTAGTGTAATTTTAAAATTAATTACATGATGTTTTAATTTATGAACACAATGCTAAAATTTCACTTTATTTAGAGTTCTAAGATTTTAAAATTTGCTATTTTTATATTTGAAATTGTACAACTGCCGAACGCGTTATCTGATTTTGAAAATTCTAAAGTCAGAATGTAGAAAATTAAGTGTAATTTTAAAATGAATTACATGTTTTTTAATAAAATTAACACAATGCTAAAATCTCACTTTATTTAAAGTTCCAAGATTTTAAAATTTGCTATTTTTGTATTTGAAATTGTACAACTGCCGAACGCGTTATCTGATTTTGAAAATTCTAAAGTCAGAATGTAGAAAATTTAGTGTAATTTTAAAATGAATTACATGTTTTTTTTTTAATGAACACAATGCTAAAATCTCACTTTATTTAAAGTTCCAAGATTTTAAAATTTGCTATTTTTATATTTGAAATTGCACAACTGCCGAAAGCGCTATCCGATTTTAAAAATTCTATCGTCAAAATGTAGAAAATTTAGAGTAATTTCTAATTTAATTAAATTTTTTTTTTCTTGAAATGTACACATTGTAAAAATCGCATTTTTTAACGTTCGATTTCAAAAACGTAATTTATTATTTCATTATTTTATTTATTTTTACGGTACTCCTTTTACATAAAAGTTTTAAATTAGGCGTATAACAAATTACATTCAATCACGTTAGAATTAATTGGTGCAAATAATGCAAAATTTGGTTGTTTTTTGGTTTTTGAAATTATACAACTGCCAAACGAGTTGTTGGATCTTGATCAATAAAACGTCAAAAAATAGCAAATTTAGTGACATTTTAAAATGGATTACGAAATTTTCTCGCAAAACTAACACAAAATTAAAAAATCTCACTTTTCTTAAAGTTCAAAAATTTTAAAATTGCGAATTTGATAATTAAATTTTGAACCCAAATGTCGAAATGTGGCAAATTTAGTGTTGTTTACCGACTAAAAAATGTTTTTATAAAATTAACACAAAATGCAAAATCGCATTTTTTACCGTTCGAAGATTTTAAAATCGTGCTTTTGATTTTTGAAATTTTACAACTGCCGAACGCATTGTTCGATTCGGATGATTCCAACGTCAGAATATAGAAAATTTAGTGCAATTTCAAAGTTGGTAAAATACATTTTTTCGTAAAATTAATGTAAAATGTTAAAATTGCACTTTTTTAAAGTCCGGAAATACAAAATCGCGATTCTGATTTTTTTCTTTAAATTGCACAACTGCCAAACGCGTTGTCCGATTTTGATGATTCAAACCTCAAAATATTCCAAATTTAGTGTAATTTTAAAATTGATTACATACATTTTTCGTGATATTAACGCAATGCAAAAATTTAACTTTTTTTAACATTCAGAGATTTCAGAATCGTGGATTTGATTTTTCAAATTGCACAACTGCCAAACGCGTTGTTAGATTTTGATGATTCAAACGTCGAAATATTCCAAATTTAGTGTAATTGTAAAATTGTTTACTAACATTTTTCGTGATTTTTACACGATGCAAAAATCGTATTTTTTTAACGTTCGAAGATTTCAAAGTCGTGATTTGGTTTTTGAAATTGTACAACTGTCAAACGCGTTGTTTGATTTTGATGATGCAAACATTAAAATATGGCAAATTTATAATCATTTTAAAATTTTCTTGCGAAACTAAAATCTCACGTTTTGAAATTTTTAACATTTTAAAATTGCGATTGTGATATTCGAAATTGTACAACTGCTGAACGTGTTATGCGATTTTAATGATTTAAACGTCAAAATATGGAAAATTTTGTGTTATTATAAAACTGTAAAAAAAATTGTTTCGCAAAATTAACACAAAAAAATCGCACATTTTTAACGTTCGAAAATTTTAAAATCGTGATTTTGATTTTTGAAATTGAACAACCGCCAAAAGCGTTTTTCGACGTTATTATTCAAACGTCAAAATGTGACATGTAGTGCAATTAAAAAAAGGTTTACAAATATTTTCGGGAAATTAAAGTAAAACGATAAAATTGCACGTTTCAAAATTTCATTTCTTTTCATTTCATTTCATTTATTGATGTTATCGACAAGTCTTACATAAGTCACACAAAAAAATTGCGACTTTGATCTTCTAAATTGCACAACGGCCAAACGCATTATCCGATTTTGATTCCAAACGTTAATATAAGGAACATTTAGTGCAATTTAAAAAAATGATTTAGAAATATTTTTATGAAATCAATGGAAAACGTCAAAATTGCATGTTTTCAAAATTAAAACAATTAGAATTGCGATTTTGATTTTTGAAATTGCAGAACTGCGGAACTCGTCATCCGATTTTCATGATTCAAAAGTTAAATTATGGAGAATTCAAATCAATTTTAAAAATTGATGACAACATTTTTTCGTGAAATTAACATAATGCATAAATCGCATATTTTTACCTTTCGAAGACTTCAAAATCATGATTTGGTTTTTGAAATTGTACAATTGCCAAACGCGTTGTTCGATTTTGAGGATTCAAACGTCAAAATATTCAAAATTTTAGTGGTATTTTAAAATTGTTAGCTTTTTCTTGTAGAATTAACATAAAATGCAAAATGTTTAAGATTTTAAAATTGCCATTTCGATTTTTAAATTGCACAACTGCGGAACGCGTTGTATAATTTTCATGATTCAATGTCAAAATATGGCAAATTTAGTATACATTTAAAGTGGATTACGAAATTTTCTCGAAAAATGTCAGTGGTGGTTAAAAAAAAAAGTTTATTTTGTATTATTATTTTGATGAAAAATGCCCATTAATATCTTTCAGGCTCCTCCTTCCAACAGATAGTAAGCAAAGAGAAGACTATTTTTCATGAAACTGGTAATTATATACCTTCAGCATATTTCTCACCTCAATTTCACGATGCAGAAAAAATAAGCTGTGCAGGAGGAAGAGGTTAACATTTGAAATTTTAGCAATTATTAACTGCTTCACTAAATCGAATTCTAATTTCTAGTTTGCAAAGAGAAGACCAACTTTAATGAAACTGGAAATTGTACATCTTCAGCCTATTTCTCACTCCCATTTCACGATGCAGAAAAAGAAACAGGCAGGAGGAAGAGGTCCACTGGGTGGTGAATATTTAAGATTTAATCAATCACTTCTTCAGTAAATCGAATTTTAAACTTTTATTTTTCTGTTTCAGATTTATCGCAAGAAATTAAAAGAAAAATATATGAGTTAATAGTTGTAGTGCTTTAGAAGTTGAATGGTGACGGGTTTGTTATTAAGAACTGGATGATGGGCTAGTTAGAAATTGGTGATGGCTTTAGTCAAAATTGGTTATCGGGAATTTATTATTATTATTATTATTATTAAATGGTTGTAGTAGTATTGGTGATCGATCACATTTTTAAAGATTTTTCTCTAATGTATGTATTTTCTTTTGCTTCAACTTTTTTAAGGCTGATGTGCAAGCAAATTTTATTTCAGCATCTACAGAAGCGTTTCACATGTTTTTTATTAGCTTTTGATTAAAAAAAAAAAGGTTTTACAAGAGGATAATGGAGCTCAAAAATTCCTTCGTTTATGTTTAACTAAATTTTAGCTTTTCAAGAAATACTAATATAAAATGAATCTCTTTTCTGCTTCTGAAGAAACACAACTTTTTCGGTTATGTTTAACCAATTACCTTTTCAGGTTTTAAATAAACGAAGTTGCGTTGCAAGAGCGTTATAAGAAGACAACATCCCTAATTTATGTTTCATTAAATTTTATTTCAGCATTCGAAGAAATGCAAATTTCTTATTTATGTTTCATTAAATTTTATTTCAGCATTTAAAGAAACGCAAATTTCTCGTTTATGTTTAATCAAATTTTATTTCAGCATTTAAAGAAACGAAAATTTCTCGTTTATGTTTAATCAAATTCTATTTCAGCATTTGAAGAAATGCAAATTTCTCATTTATGTTTAATCAAATCTTATTTCAGTATTTAAAGAAACGCAAATTTCTCGTTTATGTTTAATCATATTCTATTTCAGCATTTGAAGAAACGCAAATTTCTCGTTTATGTTTAATCAAATTCTATTTCAGCATTTGAAGAAATGCAAATTTCTCATTTATGTTTAATCAAATCTTATTTCAGCATTTGAAGAAACACAAATTTCTTGTTTATGTTTAATCAAATTTTATTTTAGCATTTGAAGAAACACCCATTTCTCATTTATGTTTAACCAAAGCCCTTTTCAGATTTTAAATAAATGGAAACGCGTTGCAAGTGCGTTATAAGAAGAGGGCAATTAAATTGTAATCAAATATTATTTCAGCATTTGGAGTATTGAAGAAACACAAATTTCTCATTTATATTTAACCAATTTCCTTTTTAGGTTTTAAATAAATGAAATTGCGCTGCAGGAGCGCTGGATGGTAGGTTGTAAAAGGGAGAGAGCTCTAAAATCCCTAATTTATGTTAAATCTAATTTCTTTTCAGCATTTGAAGAAAACAAATTTTGCATTTATGTTTAGCCGATATCATTTTCGGCTTTTAAATAAAAAAAAAACATAATCCAAGAGGGAGCGAAAAATAAATCATTCACAATTATTTACGATTGGAATACCATGCAGTAACGGTCGCAACCATCATCTTTAATCACAACCTCTCTTTCAAAAACTATTCTTCGTTTAGGGTTGATTTATTGAAGAACTAACATTTAAATCAACCCCAAATGAAGAACTATTTTTAAAAGAGTTAATTATTAAAGCTGATGGTTGCGACCGTTACTAAGTTTTGTTCTATCATTGAACTGAAAAAAATGCACTATGTTTTAATCATAAACAATTGGATTAAACCGGATTTTAGGCAAGGAATAAAGGTAACATGAGTAAGATAGGGCTTCTGGCGAAACTCTCATGTAAAACAAAAGTTTAACGCATCGTTCGACTGTAAAAATTATGAAATTAATGTTTGCTTTTTTTGCATTTAAATTAAAGCTAACACTTTTATGACTCGTTGCTATTAATTAATTGGAATGGTATTATGAAATCTACATTTATGCAAACATTAATTATTAATTCTTCATTTAACATCCACAGACAAGATTCTTACTGGTTAGATGATTTTTCGCGGGCTCCTATGATACATGTTTTAAAGGAGATATTCGATAATGCTTGCTGTTACTTTATATGATTTGTAAATGCTGGATGATTCTTCAGAAATATTTAATGTACATAAATTTTTCAGTCGAAAGACAGTACCTCCTACCTAACAGTTTGTTATTAAACTCTTGGGTTAAGGTGATGTGGAAAGCTGTCTAAACTGTTTAGATTTTAATCGAAATCTGAAGAGTTGATTTTAAGCTATTTAAAAAATTTTAATTTTATAATTATTTAAATTTGCCTAAATTAAAAATTTTTAAACAGTTTTTTTTTACCTTTTGAAGAAGACTGTATTTGTGATTTTTATTAAATATCCGTGGTTAACTGATAATTTACTAATTGATTTGAAAGACAAATCTAAAGCTAAATTTAAAAAGATTAAACAGTCATCTGATTGAAATTATTAGAAAAGTTTGCGTAGATGTACAACCACTGCAATCAGAAATGAAAAGAGAGCTTATTACGATAAGAAGTGACCAAAATATTTTATGGAAACATTTTCGATCCCTGGAAATTACAAAGAAGTCTCCTCAGAATTTTATAAGAAAGTGTCGATGAAATTAACACATACTTTAAATTCGAATCCCTTCATGATTTTTTTAAAATTAATGATGCAAAAATACAAAAATCTGGGTGAGGTTTAAAAATACAGGGTGTATTTGAAATAACGAACAGGCATTTAAGGGCACATACACAAAATATTTGTGAACCCATTTCCGTCAAAATTTATTCGATTTTTTTTTTAATTTTCCTGATTTTTTAAACATTTTGAGAACCGATGCTTTTCTCATTTATTTAGGTCTGCAAGGAATGTGTGTTTGTTTATTTAAAACGCGATATACGATTTCTTGCCTCCGAAATTTGAAGTGTTATCGTAACGTTTTTTTTTTGTAAAAGGTAAACAGTCCTCAAGTTCATTGATGCTTAAAGAGCACTCAGATATTTCCTACGCGCTTGTTGTAATTCGATATCTAAAGCCGATATCGTTTAAAAATTAGGTCACATTACCACTGCCCCCAAACATGTTGCGTATTTTCACTCATTAACTTTAATAATTAATTGCAGGCTTTTTGTTACAGTTATAAACAAAATAATTGCGAATATTGTTTAAAAATAATATAATCTCTTTGTGGTTACGAGCCTGTTCGTTATTTCAAATACACCCTGTATACAAGGTGCTCAGAATATTCCAAGAACTTCCCAATTTACAGATTTAACACAATTCATTTGTTTTCTCAATTTAAATAACTTTTTAAGAAAATTGTGATTTTTCAAAATTAACGATCCAAAAATACAAAAACTTGAGTGAGGTTTAAAAATATAGATAAAATATACAGGGCGTTCAAAAAATTTCAAGAACTTCCCAATTTACAGATGTATCATTGATTTAATACAATTCATATGTTTTTCCAATCCGAATCACTTTTTAAGAAAGTTATGATTTTTCAAAATTAAAGATGCAAAAATACAAAAACTTGGGCAAGGTTTAAAAATGCGGAAAAAATATTCAGAGTACTCGGAAAATTCATAGAACTTGCACTTGCCAATTTACAGATTTAACACAATTAATTTGTTTTCTCAATTTGAATCACTTTTCAAGAAAGTTGTGATTTTTCAAAATTAAAGATGCAAAAATACAAAAACTTAGGCGAGGTTTAAAAATATTGATGAAATATACAGGGTGCTTAGAAAATTTTAACAACTTCCCAATTTACAGATGTATCATCGATTTATTATAATTAATTTGTTTTTCTAATCCGAATCACTTTTTAAGTAAGTTGTGATTTTTCGAAATTGAAGAGGCAAAAAATACAAAAATTCAGTTGAGTTTTAACAATGTGGAAAAATATACAGTGCGCCCAGAAAATTCTGAGAACTTTACAATTTTTTTGACGTTTAAAATGTCAAAATTATAAAAGATGGAAAAATTATACTTCAAATTTAAAAACTAGGTTTACTCTAAAACTAAAGAGATTTTTGAAACGAGGGGTATGGATGGGCCCTATCCTACAATCCAATCAGTTGAACATAAGCAACTGATTTTAAAAAGAAACCAATTAAAAAAAAGCATTGACAATTGTTTAACTTTCTCATTGATTTATTTACTCACGTGAAACCCTTGTTTTTGGTTTTACTAATTGCATTGTAAGACAGGGCCCACCCACCGCCCTTTGTTTCACTTGAAACTCAAAGTATAAAAATTGTTTTCTGGTAATTTGCATTAATTTATTTAATAAAAGACAAAACAAGGAAACATTAAAAACTAAAACAGTGTTCACTGTTGACGTTTAAATTGAAACGAAGGGTGGTGGGTGGGCCCTATCCTACAATCCAATCAGTTGAACATAAGCAACTGATTTTACAAAGAAACCAATTTAAAAAAAGCATTAACAATTGTTGAATTTTTTCATTTATTTATTTACTCACGTGAAACCCTTGTTTTTGGTTTTAATAATTACATTGTAGGATAGGGCCCACCCACCGCTCCAACCCACCGCTCTTTATTTCACTTGAAATTCAAAGTATAAACACAGTTTTCTGGTAATTTGCATTAATTTCTTGAATAAAAGACAAAAAAAAGGAACATTAAACTAAAACACTGTTCACTGTTGAAGTTTAAATTTAAACGAAGGGTGGTGGGTGGGCCCTATCCTATAATCCAATCAGTTGAACATAAGCAACTGATTTTACAAAGAAACCAATTAAAAAAAAAAGCATTGGCAATTGTTTAACTTTTTCATTTATTTATTTACTCACGTGAAACCCTTGTTTTTGGTTTTAATAATTGCATTGTAAGATAGGGCCCACCCACCGTCCTTTGTTTCACTTGAAACTCAAAGTATAAAAACTGTTTTCTGGTAATTTGCATTAATTTCTTTAATAAAAGACAAAAAAAAGAAACATTAAACTAAAACAGTGTTCACTGTTGAAGTTTAAATTGAAACGAAGGGTGGCGGGTGGGCCCTATTCTACAATCCAATCAGTTGAACATAAGCAACTGATTTTAAAAAGAAACCAATTTAAAAAAGCATTGACTATTGTTTAACTTTTTCATTTATTTATTTACTCACGGAAAACCCTTGTTTCTGGTTTTACTAATTGGATTGTAAGATAAGAACCACCCACCGCCCTTTGTTTCTCTTGACACTCAAAGTATAAATACTGTTTTCTGGTAATTTGCATAAATTTTTTTAATAAAAGACAAAAAAAAGAAACATTAAACTAAAACAGTGTTCTCTGTTGAAGCTTAAATTGAAACGATGGGTGGTGGGTGGGCCCTATCACACAATCCAATCAGTTGAACATAAGCAACTGATTTTACAAAGAAACCAATTAAAAAAAAAGCATTGACAATTGTTTAACTTTTTCATTTATTTATTTACTCACGTGAAACCCTTGTTTTTAATTTTGCTAATTGCATTGATAGATAGTGTCCACCTACCGTCCTTTGTTTTACTTGAAACTCAAAGTATCAACACTGTTTTCTGGTAATTTGCATTAATTTCTTTAATAAAAGACAAACAAAAATAAATATTAAACTAAACCAGTGTTCACTGTTGAAGTTTAAATTGAAACGAAGGATGGCGGGTGGGCCCTATCCTACAATACAATCAGTTGAACATAAGCAACTGATTTTACAAAGAAACCAATTTAAAAAAAAGCATTGACTATTATTTAACTTTTTCATTTATTTATTTACTCACGTGAAACCCTTGTTTTTGGTTTTAATAATTGCATTGTAAGATAGGGCCTACCCACCGCTCTTTGTTTCACTTGAAACTCAAAGTATAAACACTGTTTTCTGGTAATTTGCATTAATTTCTTTAATAAAAGACAAAAAAGAAACATTAAATTAAAACAGTTTTCACTGTTGAAGTTTAAATTGAAACGAAGGGTGGCGGGTGGGCCCTATCACACAATCCAATCAGTTAAACATAAGCAACTGACTTTACAAAGAAACCAATTTAAAAAAAAGCATTGACAATTGTTTAAATTTTTCATTTATTTATTTACTCACGTGAAACTCTTGTTTTTGGTTTTACTAATTGGATTGTAAGATAGGGCCCACCCACCGCCCTTTGTTTCACTTAAAACTCAAAGTATAAACACTGTTTTCTGGTAATTTGCATTAATTTCTTTAATAAAAGACAAAAAAAAGAAACAATAAACTAAAACAGTGTTCACTGTTGAAGTTTAAATTTAAACGAAGGGTGGTGGGTGGGCCATATCCTACAATCCAATCAGTGCAAATGTAATAATTTACAGAGTGGGGCACCACATACGACTCGGTTATTTTATGGAAAACCATGCAACTTAGAGTTATTCTTTTCGAATGGATAGATGTTGTGTGCACAATTCAAAATTATTACCAGTTATACAGGGTGTCTTATAAAAAAGATTCACATCAAAGTTATGTTTTTTTAAGTAGAACACCTTGTATTTTTTGTTATTTTGAATTTCTATTTTAGTAATATTTATCTTAACATTTTATACAAATATTGCTAAAATATATAAAAATCTGTCATAACCAATATCACATAAATTTGTGTTTTTATATTTGAGAAATATTTTGTGCTTCTAGAGATGTTTTTCTATTTTATCCATCAGTTTATAGGTTATGGTCAAATATCTCTACACGGTGGATCATGTCTCCCACCCCTCGGGGAGAGATGAACCAAATCTTGTTTTTTATTTAAATCAATCAAATTATAGATTTGCTTAACTCTCCATCAATCGCGTACACATTCCGCAGTACAGCTTTGGTTATTTGCGAGTTGGGCTTGTTACACCCCCGACACCCTGAAGCGCCCTTAATTGTACCCCAATGGCGAATGGTACCGGTAAACCATAAAACTTCAGACCCAGACCAACGTTGCTCGATGCCGCCAACAACAACCAAGAAAATACAAAAACAATAATCATTTATTTACATAAAATCAAAAACATATGTGTGCATACCATATCAAGTTAATTGTATTAAAAATTAACTTTCTCCAGGAACGGCCTGATATATTTTCTATTCAACACCGCCTGATAAAACTCCATTATGATGAGGATACCATTAGCTATCAAATTGGTAGCGACTTTAGGCACAATACCGAGATATCCATTAAAAGTCGACCACAAAATCAACGCCCACCAAACCGTCTCGAAGGTGTTACAATGCTGGCAGAAGTTGGTGTAAAAATCATCTTCCAGAAGATCGTACCTTAAATACTTCTTGTACAAGTACTGGACGGCCAAGGTGACGAATTTCCAACAGGTCATCACCAACGGGGCGAACATAACATCCGTTACGAATTTAACGTCGTAAGTGCAAAATATTATACTCATCAAAAGGAGGATATTGTGGATTTGGTTTTGTAACTCCATGTTAAAAAAATGTACTCACCACCCCTTTACTAAAATTTTATAGAATTATGTACTGACATTTTAGAAAGTCTATTTGAAGTTTACACAATGTTTCGACCGAAGGGTGTGCCGTGGAAAATGCATGTTGTCCCTACTGTACAGGGTGTTCAAAATTCGATGCTTTTAAACCTGAAAAATTCAGACAGAGAGAAGCGAGCTAAGAAGTCTAAGGATTGATTTCAAGCCCAGTTAAAATCTCCACTAAATTACCTTTTCAAAACGTAAATTTATGAAAAAAAATTCTCTTATTTATACTTACAGAGCGTTCATACACTCCCAGTATTCTGTTTTATAATCGTAACATTTATGTATAAATTTTTCTGCTGCCCTCCGCAGCTGTCGGACATCATTTTTACATGTTCAATGTCGGGGTAGGACATAATGTACTTAAATTTACATGTTGATATTTCGGTGCTCCCTCTTTTTCCTTCGGTTTCGTCCCATATAAAGCACTGTACGCTGGAATCTCCTAAATTGTAAATTGTTAAATTATAGGTAGCTAGTTGTCTTACGTAAAAGATAGGTCCTGCAGCTCCTTTTGGGGTTGCCAAAACTGATTGCAAATCAAAATTAAAAGCCAGTATCTTCTTATCTTCCAAAGCCGACTGTTTGTCATCATTTCTTTTTTTCGAGCGGCTTCTTTTCTCTGTTGGCGTTTCTCATGGGCTTCACTGTTCAATGCTTTCTCAGTTTCTGAACTCCCTTGAAAAGTAACACATATCTTTTTTGGGTTTATGAAATTTTAATTTATATGCTTTGAAAGTTTTCCTGTACGTTTCATAGCTTGTTTCTTTTTCCCTTTAGTTTTACATTCTTTCTTGTACAGCTCATACATAAGTTTTATGTTTAAATTTGAATCTAAATATTTAAAATCTTTTTTTTTTCTGCAATAGTGTGGTTCTAAAGACGAAAATGAAAGGATATGCAGTTTAACTGAGTCTTCATCATCTTCAACAAGCTGATCGCCAGTAAAGGTTTTATTTTTAGATCGTTTCCCGCCCCTCAAATCAGGTTCTATAATTCCCGCTGAATTAAATTTTCTAAAAGCTCCTTTTATTAACCCTTCACTAATGCCGAGAGTGTCTCGAAAAAAACTGTCTGCAGACCTGATGTTTTTCATTATCAATTGTTAGTGCATATTTTTTTGTCGCTCGCTTTCTTGACACCCCATTGACAACCTTTCTGTTAGGATCCTGCACAGTGATGTGTTTGACAAAAAATTCGCACTGCTTATGAAGTGAATTCAATAAATGGAATTGGTTAAATAAATGTGTTCTTTTACTTTCTGGAATTTTCGCATAGCACTGGTGTTTGTCGCGGGAACTTTTTTGCCACTTTTGGTTTCGTATGCCTCCCCTTTTAGACGTGAAGCTCTGGCCATATTTCTTTTCCAAAAATTTGGATTCGACTTATATACTCGTAGTTCATCCATTGAGAGCTGACGGTGACTCATGCATTTTCGTACTAAAAATTGCTTTGCTTTTCATATCTATCTTTTTCTATCATGTACGAAATAGTATGAAATAAAAGACGAAACGTGTATCTGCGTGTTAAAGAATATGGTAGCGTAAACGTAGGTTTAAGCTCACGCATGACTCTTGCATCGCAATGGCACGCTTCATATAAACACACAAAACACGCGAGCGCCACGTCCAATAACATAACCGTAAAAAGTTTGTGCGATAATTTTTAAATATCCCGCCAATGAAAATCAGCGCGGTACCAAATTTTCTTACGGACATACGTTTACTTAAATCTTGAATCATGCGATTTTAAGCGATAAGTCACAGGCAGCTCTCAGCGGCACGACTATATCTCTTTTTGGGTGAAATTAGTATTGAATCATGAGTACTACTTACAACATTTAATTTACTTACATCACTAGAGTCATTTGATTTGGTTTGCACTTCACTAGTGTTACGTACTCGAAGGACCAGTCGAAATTAATCGACAATAATGTAGAATGATTTTACTGATGTGTCCATTCGCAATTGATTTCACATACTAAAACAAAAATAACAAACTTTAAAAACAAAATAACGCGATTACGTGTTGAGCGGCTGACGGATGTTTTTCACACTGGTTGTCTCGATACTGCAACGTCTTTTGGGGTTCTTTAGGATAGCGGTCATATTGTGAGGCCGCAATAACTAGAGTCATTTGATTAGGTTTGCTGGTTTGCCTCAATGACGTCATGATCAGCATCTGAAAGGAATAAAAATAATGAATTATAAAATGAAAGAGCCAACACAAAGTTTGTATAAGCTTCAGAGTTCGGTTATGTTATTATTTTGAACTGCACAGTAGGAAAAATCAAATAGATACCTTGTTGAAGAAGTAACTCATCATTAGCGATGACGTCATCAAATTCGTCACTACTTGGACTACTGGGCTTAAATGTTGGGTCTAAATTAGAATCGTCTGAGTTCAGATCTAAATCTAAAATAAATTAAAACTGTTATTATTGATAATAAAAATAAAATTTATTTACGAAACAATAATGTTACCTTCTTCAAGGATACCACAATAATTATTATCAACATCCGAGGAAACAATAACTACTAACCACTGGTTAACATCACCGTTACTTGTTTGGATACAATCATGTTCTGTGATTGAATTGTCACCACGTGAAAAACCTGTAAAATAATAAGATTGAAATAGGTTTTTAATTCGTACAGAAAAACTTAAAAATGTTGTGGTAAATTTTTTTTTTTATAATTTTAAACACAAGAAAAAGAACAATAAGAAACAAAATAATTATTTAATAATCATAAAAAATGGTGATGTGGCCATCATGTTACTTTCTCCGACTTGATGGTATCATTTATATTTACACTTTCATGGTTTATTTTCAATTTAAATCATATTTTAAATGCACATCGAACGTTTTGTAAACTCGGATGAAACTGACGTTTAAAACGTCAAAATTATAAAAGATGTAAAAATTACCCTGCAAATTTAAAACCTCAGTATACTCAAAAACTAAAGCGATTTGGAAAAAAACTTATTCTTTATAAGTTGTTCATTAACATAAATTTGTTGTAACTATTATCGTTTAATAATTATAAGCCAGAAATGAAAAAAAATTAATAAGTTTTTTTCACGAATAACAATGATTTTATGAAAAATATTTTTAAATGAAAGATGTTCATTTATTTGTTGTCTTCAATATTTGTTTAAATGTTTTTGTGATATTTTTCATATTTAAGCAGATATTGGAAAAAAACAAAAAACGGTTAAGGTAAACACCCATTTCCGGTGTACGAAATTTTACCAAAAGCTTTTCAGTTCTTCAGATTATCAAATAAGATGGATGTATAAAGTTTCATATCAATTGCTCTATTAGTTTTTGAGATACAGCGCACACAGCCAGACACACACACACACACACACACACACACACACACACACACAGACACAAAAATGGTGATGTGGCCATCATGTTACTTTCTCCAACTTGATGCTATCATAGCCATTTATATCTACGTTTTCATTGTTTATTTTCAATTGAAATCATATTTTAAATGTACATCGAGCGTTGTGTAAACTCGGATGAAACTGACGTTTAAAACGTCAAAATTATGAAAGATGTAAAAAATACCCTGCAAATTATACTTCAAATTCAAAAACTCGGATTACTCAAAAACTATCGAGTTTTTGAAGAAAACTTATTCTTTAGAAGTTGTTCATTTTGGCATTCTCTACAATTATTATTCACATAAATTTGCTGTAACTATGATCGTTTTATAATTATAAACCAAAAATTAAAAAAATAATAATAAATTTTTTTCTCGAATAAAAATGATTTTATGAAAAATGTTTTTAAGCAAAAGATGTTTATTTCTTTATTGTCTTCAATGTTTGTTTAAATGTTTTTGTGATATTTTTCATATTTAAGAAAATATTGGCAAAAAACAAAAAACAGTTAAGGTAAACGCCCACTTCCGGTGTACGAAATTTTACCAAAAGCTTTTCAGTTCTTCAGATTATCAAATAAGACGGATGTATAAAGTTTCATATTAATTGCTCTATTAGTTTTTGAGATACAGCGCACACAGACAGACACACACACACACAGACAGACACACACACACACACACACACACACAGACACAAAAAATTTTTTTCCAGAAATTGTTGAAATGGCATCTAGGGACCCCAAAACGGATATTTCCGTAAAAAAAATTTTTGAAAAAAAAATCACGATCACAATACTTTCTCGTACTTCGTAACGGAGAAAGTAAAAACGCATCTATAAATAATAATAATCAAATTACACGTAAATGAGGATACCTACACACCTTCATTAACAACAGCGACATCTTCATCTCTTGCGGAAGAGGGGACTGACACTGTCTCATAAACAGCATTTTTTAAGCTTTTTAAAAATAACGTGCGACGTGACATCATTGACTCTTGATTTAACGTTGTTCGATGCATAGAAAAGATATATCTATAGAAAGTCCACTCCCATATACTGGTCGAGACTGCGTTCAGCGCCGCCAAGGAGAGTTTTTCCAACTAATCTTGGAAGCAGCGTGCCTGGCGGGATTTACAAATAATTCAAATAAACTGCATTTTTTAACATTTTATGTTTCTTTATTACGACGATATTTTAAATTATCCAATATTTATTTTCAAGAAAATAATTTGAAAATAGTAATTGAATAATCAATACAGTCGCAATAAAAAAAGAAAAATTATACCGGCTGTAACTGAATTCTGGTAGACCTCGAATATCTTTTTCATTTTTACATATATCTTTTTGAAATTTCGTATGTTGTTTTAAGATAATAATGTGGGTCAGCAAGTGGAATTTTAATAAAAATTCTATTTCCGGTTTAACCGGAAATGACCTTAAGTTTTCTATTTCAAATGGAACACCCTGTATTTTTTACGCAATTGAATTCCTCTCTACATTCTGAGTTCACAGATGTATCATAAGTGACCCTTTGGTTGTTAGTTTTTTGTTTAAATTTAATTAAAATTTGTTATTTTCTGTAAACTTAATTTAAATTTTAACAAAAAAACTAACAATCAAAAGGTAACTTATGATACATTTCTAGACTCAGAATTAAAATACAAATTGAATTATGTAAAAATATATTGGATTTTCCATTTGAAATAGAAAAGTTAGGGTCATTTCCGGTTAAATCGCAAATAGAACTTTAATTTAAATTCCACTTGCTGGCCCACATTATTATCTTAAAACACCATACTAAATTTTAAAAAGATATATATAAAAATAAAAAAATATATTCGAGGTCTACCAGAATTCAGTTACACCGGGTATATTTTAAAATTAATTTTTCGACGATATTGTAAAATTCTCAAAACCTTCAATAAGCAGGATAGGGTTACTACTAACCATGAACTACCCCACCTCAAATTTCAACCCCTAAATCATTTTTGACACTATATAAAAAAAATCTACTTTTTCAATGTCCGTCAAAAAAGCTAAAAATTCTGCATTTATAGACCTGCTGACGCAAAAAAATATGGATGGATATTTTGAAAAGAAATAAAATGTTGTCCGTCCCATGCACCGCGAAGAAGTGCGCGGCCCCTGAATCACTTCGAAAAAATTGCCACATTAACCGAAGTTTGTTTTCAATGTCCATTGTCCGCGTTAAAAACAGTTACTTGTGCAACAAGTGAGTAAAGTAATAAAATCACTGAATAAAACACTTCAGTGATTTTATAATGAATTACCACGTAGTAACGGTCAAAACCATCACCATGTGTAAAGTAATACTTTTTTCACGAGTAGGAAAGATTGCAATTCCTACAAGTGAAAAAGTTGCTTTACTCTCGAGTTTCATTCAATTTCGATAAATTCGATAAAACCTTAATCAATTTTTATAAGTAATAATGCTTCTTTTAAATGAAGAAAATACAAACTTTGCGGTCTACTAGAATTCACTTACACCCGGTATATTCAGGACTTATTTTAGGACTTTTTTCGGGACTTCGTAGGCCTTTTCCAAGAACTTTATTTCAAAACTATTTTTTCTTCAGGACTTTTTCTCAACTCTGTTTGAGATTTTTTTTTCAGAGCTTTTTTTCAAATCTTTTTTAGGACCATTTTATTGAATTTTTAGGGTTCTTTAATTACTCTTTTTAGGACTTTATTTGAAGGACTTTTTTTGTCAACACTTCTTTCCTCAGGACTTTATTAAGGTCTCTACCAGGATATTGTTTTCGGAACTTTTTAAGGACTTCTTTTGCAGGATTTTTTTAATAACCTGTAAGACTTTATTTTCAAAACTTTTTTCAGGTTATTTTTTAGGATAAATTTAAGACATTTTCGAGACTTTTTCAGGGCTTTTTCTAGATATTTTTTTCTGGATTTTCTTTTCAGGACAATTTTTGCAGATTTTTTTTCAGTAGTTTTTCAAGTATTTTTTCAAGACTTTGTCAGAATTTTTTATCAAGAATTTTCTTTTAGGACTTTTTCGGGATATTTTTCCATTTTCTTTTTGAGGATATTTTTTCAAGGCCCTTCTCCGGACTTTGTCGGAACCTTTTTAAGGAATTTTTTTAGAATTTTTTTTAAGGATATTTTAGTCAGAAATTTTTTGGGACTGGTCAGTAGTTTCTTCAGGATTTTTTCAGGACATTTTCTTTGAAACTCTTATTCAGGACTCTTCTTCAGAATTTTTTTCCAGGATTTCTTGCTTCAAAACTTTTTTTGAGAATTGTTTTTTAGCACTTTTTTCTAGATTCTTTTTCAGTACTGTTTTTCAGAAGCATTTATTTAGGACTTTTTTCATGATTTTCGTGATTTTTTTTATCTATTATACTTTCTTTCAGAACTATTTTTTCAGGCCATTTTTCAGGCTTTTTTTCAGGATTTTAGAACCTTTTTCAGATCTTTTCAAATGCCTCTTTTACTGGTCTTATCAAAGGCCATTTTTCAGGACTTTCTTTTTCTTTTTGGGTTTCAGGTCAATTTTCTTTAGAACTTTTTTGGGACTTTATCAGGTTTGTTTTAAGAATTTCTTTCCTAGATTTTTTTGAAGGACATGTTTTAAGGACTAGAGATGGGTAACTCATGAGTGATACATCTAAAAACTCAAAATTTAGAGACGAATTCAATTATGTATTGAAATAGAAAAAATTAAGGTAATTTCCGGTTAAACCGGAAATGGAATTTTAATTTAATTCAATTCGTCTCTAAATTCTGAGTTTTTAGATGTATCATAAGGGACCCTTTGGATGTTCGTTTTTAGTTTAAATTCAATTTAAAATTGTTTTTTGTTGAAATTTAATTTAAATTTAAACAAACATCTTACAACCGAAAGATCACTTGTGATACGTCTCTAAGCTCAGAATTTAGAAGCGAATTAAAATATGTAAGAATATACAGGGTGTTCCATTTGAAATAGTAAAGTTAACGTAATTTCCGGTTAATTCGGAAGTGGAATTTTTATTAAAAGTCTAAGAAACACCATACTAAATTTCATAAAGATATACCGGGTGACCCAGGGATCTGTAAAAGCCCCATAACTTATTTGCTATTTGAGATATCAACTTCTAGTTTTCTTGAATTGGTACCCACACTTATTCTACATATTTTAAAAATATGTATGTTTTTGTACAGGGTGTCCCAATATACATAACAGAACAAAGTTATGTTTTTTTTAAATGGAACACCCTATATTTTATACTTTATTTTCAACCCTCTTGAGAAGCTGATAAAAAATAATATATGATACTATGGGTCTATTATGGATGGTTGGTTAGTTATGGGCAAATTTGTGGCAAAAACATGTACACATTGAAAACATTGCAGAAGCGTTCCTAGCAAATATAGCATCATTATTTATACACTAGAAAATTTCCCACATCATAAAGAATAATACACATCGACTTTGGTTCTCTTTTATTCATAGTGATATACAGGGTGTCAACATACGCAAAACAATGGATAATTTTTTTTTTCAAATGGAACACCCTATATAAGTTGCCACCAATCGATGGTATTTTTAATAAGCTTTCCAATGATTTGTATAACAAAATATTAAGGTTTCTTGAAATTCATCAATAAAAACTTATTTGTTTTGTCACCTTCTGCTGATTTTTGGATTTTCAGCCAAAACTATGCATTTTCAGGAAAAATTATAAGAGACCAAAGTCGTAGAGCGAAAAATTTTCGATCGATGTAGTTCTTTCAACTTTTAAGATAATGCGTGCATTGCCCGCCAGAGTGCGCAAAATCGTGACCGTATATTCATTTTAGCGTTTTCTTTTCAAATTTTTTATTAATAAATTGCACTATACTTTATTTTCCGCACCCTCTAGCGGAAAAACGGGAAATTATAGGAAAATTAAAATGGCCCATGTCGATTGAAAATGTTCCGCTCTACAACTCTTAATAGGAGCAATTTTTGCCAAAAATGCATAGTTTTCCCTAAAAATGCAAATTGAAAATGTATATATCAATTTTTGCGTTTTTCAATGTTTTTTTGCATTTTTAGCGAAAACTATGCATTTTGGGCAAAAATTGCATCTTTTAAGAGTTGTAGAGCGGAATATTTTCAATCGATGTAGGTCATTTGAATAATTCTATAATTACCCGTTTATCTGTTAGAGGACGTGGAAAATAAAGTACAGTGCAATTAATTAAAAAAAAAAATTGAGGAAAATGCTAAAATGCATATACGGTCACAATTTTGCGCATTCTAGCGGGCAATGCACGGAAACGTCGAAAGACCTATATCGATCGAAAATTTTCCGCTCTACAACTTTGGTCTCCTATTATTTTTTTCAGAAAATGCATAGTTTTGGCTGAAAATCCAGAAATGAGCAGGAGGTGACCAAAGAAAAATGTTTTTATGGATAAATCTCAAGAATCCTTAATATTTCATTATACAAATTGTACATCATTGGAAAGCTTATTAGAAATTCCATGCATTGGTTGGTATATAGGGTGTTCCATTTGAAAAAAAGTAGTTATCCATTATTTTGCGTATGTTGGCACCCTGTATAGCAGTATGAACAAAAAAGAACAAAAGCCGATTTGTGTTATTCTTCATGATGTGGATAATTCTTTAGTGTATAAAAAACGACGCTAGCATTGCTAGGAGCGCTTCTGTCACAAATTTGCCCATAACTAACCAATCGACCATAATAGACTCATACTATCTTATACTATTTTTATCAGCTTCTCAAGAGGGTTGAAAATAAAGTATACAATATAGGGTATTCCATTTAAAAGAACATAACTTTGTTCTGTTATGTATATTGGGACACCCTGTACAAAAACATACTTATTTTTAAAATATGTAGAATAAGTGTCGGTACCAGTTCAAGAAAACTAGAAGTCGATATCTCAAATAGCAAATAAGTTATGGGGCTTTTACAGATCCCTGGGTCACCCGGTATGTAAAAATGGAAATGATATTTGGGGTCTACCAGAATTCAGTTACACCCGGTATACAATTAAGTTATTATTATTAGTTATTATAAAAAAAAATTAAAAGTAAAATAGATTCATATGTATAAAAATAAAACTAAATAGATATAAATAATAATAATAATGGACTTACCGTACCCCAGGATATCACCATGAGAAAAAACAATTGGATAATACGCCACGGATTGATTTTGTAATTTTAGTAATATATAACACATCAAAGAAACGAATATGACACATTCGTCGGTTTGCAGTGGCGTCCAAATGATTTCAAATCTCATAAAATCCTGGCAAGTGATCGAATGTTCATATTCAATGGTGGTGATATATTGAGAATCCTTCATGTTCGATACTTTATCAAAGACATTTCCAGCGTTTGTTTAGGGGCTACAGATATTGAAATTCGATATTTCTGAAAAGAACTTGTTGTCTAAACTCCAAAATAAAAAGTTATAATAAGTGTTTGAGAGAGAAACTCGGGAGGACCGTGGACTGTATTTTTATTTCTAGAATTCTCCCGACTATATGTGATAAGCGAAAGCGACAATGAATGGACGACGGAAAGGAAGTTGGACTCACCTGTAGGCTCCAACTCCTCTGTAATGGCACTGTTGACTATACGATTACACGCGTAGCTAGCTAGCTTATATTAAATGTACTTAAAACCATGGACACACATTTGCTCGATCACTGCTCTTCTCGTTCTGTTCATCCTCCTTCCTACATGTGATGGATGAGAGTTTTTGGGAGGGATGATCACATGATAGGTTTTTTTGGTTTTGGATTTCGCGAATTGAACGTTTCGCGTAAATATGTACTGAACATACCCCCCACCCAAAATGTGAGTTTTGTGAAAACTGCGAGTGATCTTACAATTAAGTAAAATAAACAAATATATTGAGCGTAATACGAAATTTAACTTAACCCGATAAGTTCTTTCATAAGTAAACAACCAATCAGATTCGTCCATTTTTGTCGAACGTCGCACGCTACAGAAACTTAGAATGTCAATGTCACTGAGAAACGGTAAGACCCCGCGCGTCAGGGCGATTTGTTAAACTTAGGCTGATAAGACCCCCGCTGTCGGTGTCGATGTTCAGATTTATATCATATTCATAGATACCCTTGAATAAAAAATTACGATCGATCTGTCAACGTATAAACATGTCTGAATCACGCTTCGGGACAGAATGCGATGAAGAAATTAATAATTTAATTACAACACCAAAAAACACGGTCAAAAGTAAAAAATACGCATGGAAACTGTTCCAGCATTTTTGTGAGGTAAGAAAATACGAATTGAAAATTGTACTTTTAATAAATAGCTTTTCAAGTTTTGTACATAATTCAAGAACTTATCTTACCGAATGTACCTCGGGCAATGATAAATTCGAGATAATTTTGACTAGTTCCCTCAAGTGCGTTGCTTTAAGTAATTGCCCTCCGCCTGACGGCGTCGGGCAATTACTAAGCAACACACTTTCGGGGTTTAGTCAAAATTATCGCGAAATTATCAATGCCCTTGGGACATTATAGCTGATAATTTACACCCAACTAACTTATTATAACGATGAATAATTTCGGTTTTAAATTAATTTGACGGTAACGGCACGATTTTAACTATGGGCCTCATCACCTCACCTGCGGCAGTTTTAATCTGCACCACTCTCGTCAGACCGTCCGCGCCCGGCATCAATCGCGTAATTCTGCCTTTTGGCCATTGCGTTGGTGACATACCCGGACTGTACCAAAAGACAAGATCACCTTCAGAGAACGTTTGTGTTGATTTAACCCATTTTGGTCTATTCAATTGAGTGTGTAAATATTCGCGGCTCCACCTCTTCCAAAAGGACTGGACCAGACGCCTGGTAAGTTGCCATCTATTGAGACGGTTTATGGGCTCATCAAGAATATCAACCTCCGGTCGGGCCAGAATGGGGCCGCCAATCAAAAAATGCCCTGGAGTTAAGTAGTCAGTATCGTCATCAGGCGAATTTGATATGGAACATAGCGGACGAGAGTTTAGTATGCCTTCAATGCGAGTAAGCACTGTTTGAAACTCCTCTAGAGTTAATAGTTGTGCGCCAATGACGCGTTTAAAATGATGTTTAACGGACTTGACTCCGGCCTCCCAAAGACAATATTACGAGAAGCGAGGTAATGCGAAATTTGTTCATTCGAAGTATCCAGAAATTTGGTAATTTCAGATATTTCCCTTGCTGCCCCTTTGAAATTTCGACCTTGGTCGGAGTATATATGAGTAGGCAATCCTCGTCGAGAAATAAAGCGGTCTAATGCAGCAAGACACCCTTGTGTCGTGAGATCCGTAACGACTTCCAAGTGTAGAGCCTTTGTGACCATACATACAAAGAGGGCCATGTACGCCTTCATGGAGCGCGTTGTTCTCAATAATGAGGCTTTAATATAAAACGGGCCAGCGAAATCTAGTCCGGTATGACTAAAACATTTACTGGGTTGTAAACGATATGCCGGTAGATCGGCCATAGCTGGATGAATAGGTTCTGCCCGAAAACGATAACAAGTTAAGCAACTGAAAATTCGCTTCCTAATTAAATTACGTGCGGAAGGAATCCAGAAACAACGCTGAATAAGGGACTGCATTAGTTGAGGACCACCATGACCCGAGATTAAATGGTAATGGTCGCATAATAAAATGGCAAGACGACTATTAGGAGGGATTAAATAGGGATGGCGAGACTTGTGCGAAATGTTAGCCCATCTTAATCGACCCCCCACCATGACGAATCCCTGGGGTGATAAAAATGGTGATAAACCACGGTAACGTTTAGAGCACAGTTTCCCATTTTCCAGATATTTTATTTCTGAACTTAAATGCTGTGCTTGGGTAATTTTAATAGCGAGCAAAGATGCATTTGTATATTCTTGACTACACAAAGGCCCGGATAAATATTTATCATCCGGTTTCTTGCGAACTTTAAGAAGAAGATTATGAGCAAAACGTTGAATGTACGCGAGAATTCGTTGTAATTTTGTGAACGATGAAACACGTTCAAGCACTTCAACAAATGGTGTTGAATCGAATGAAGAGATGTGAGAGAAAATAGCTAATTCTTTAGTATCAGGAAGAGCTGAGGGAATCTCCGTTTTATCTGTCGGCCATTCTGCTAACGGTTTAAACAGAAAATTGGGCCCCTTCCACCAGAGTGTACAATCTATGAGCTCCGATGGTCTTAACCCACGACTCGCCGGATCTGCAGGATTTTCCAAACCTGGGACGTGTCTCCATTGAGCATCTGCATAATTTTCGTGAATTTGTGTAACCCGATTTGCGACGAATGTTTTTAGACGATAAGGAGGGGTTCGAATCCAGGCAAGTACCGTGGTAGAGTCAGTAAAACATATCGGGACATCCATATGAATGGACGAAAAAGAAGGTGCTACCATCTTCATCAATTTCGATAACATACATGCGGCCCCAAGTTCCAGTCTTGGTATCGTCCAAGTTTTTAGTGGAGCTACACGTGTTTTCGCAACGATTAGATGAATGAGAATCGAGTCCTGTAACTCCAACCGAAGATATATGACAGAGGCCATCCCTCGAGAACTTGCGTCGGAAAACCCAATGAATCGAGCATTCCCGTAAGTGGGTGCCATTATCCACCGAGGGATGTGTATATTGCTAAGGGAGGGTATCTCTTTAATAAGACGTTTCCAATATTCCATAATATCTAAGGGTAATGGGTCAACCCAGCCACTTTTCAGTAGCCACAAGTGCTGCAATAGCGCCTTAAACGATAAGAGAAGCGGACTGAGGTAACCATTAACATCGTAAATCCGAGCAACTCGTGATAATATTCCACGTTTTGTGGGAATTTCTTCCTCAGAATTAATGACGTATGTAAAATGATCATGTATAGGATTCCAGTGCAATCCCAACACCTTTATTGAGGACAGACTATTCGTAGGTAATTCCTGCGATATCGAAGTATTCCTAGGGATAACGTGGCTATTTGAACTTGCCCATTTCCCAAGCTCAAATCCGCCCAATTTCAAAAGTTGAATGAGTTCGTTACGCAACTCAATTGCTCCGTTCACGGAATCTGATCCAGCTAATATGTCATCCACATAGGTGAGCGAACGCAATGCTTCAGCAGCAAGGGGATAATGAGAACCTTCATCTTGAACTAACTGCAGCAATGTGCGTTGGGCCAAAAAAGGGCTACAAGTAGCTCCAAAGATTACTCGTGTGTGTTCCCACTCGGTTATGGGTTCTTGTGTCGAAAATCGCCACAATATATGTTGATATTTGCGATCGTCTGGATGTACCAAAATTTCTCGGAACATGGACCGAATGTCGCATGTGAGAGCTATTTTTGAAAGTCAAAACGAGTAATTATTTGGCCGATATCTGCTTGCAGTTTCGGACCAGACATAAGAGTGTCATTTAAGCTAATTCCATTTTTATCCTTTTCTGCGGGATTGAATACAACACGGACCTTTTTACCGATATTATTTTGTTTGGTGACACCATGATGTGTGAGAATATAAGGCATTGCCTCTTTGGAGGGTACTAAGTGACCCCGTGACATATAATCTTGGATATTTTCAGAGTACATCTTGTGTAAGACATTATCGCGTGCAAAGCGACCTTCAAGCTTTAAAAACCGATTAAGTGCAATTTCCCTATTGCAACTCAATTTAGGAGAGATTCCCTCTTTGAATGGTAGTCGCGTAATGTAACGACCTAGGCCATCTCGAGTAGTAGTTTGTTGAAAATATTGTTCGCAAACCTCCCCTTCCGGAGACATTGGTTTTTCGACAGAAATCTCTTCATTTTCCCAAAATGCCCTGAGTGTATTATTCAATGAAGGTTGTGATTCGATGTGATTTAACATTGCAACAATTGAGGTTGGATTAGAATTGGGCATGAAACCCATGATAACCCATCCCAGCGTTGTGAGAACAGCCGTAGGGCTGCCTTTGATATGAGAGGGTGTATTTGGAGTTAATTCAAGAACAGTTGTGAGGTAAAACTACCGCTGAGAAATTGATTACTGGATCATGCGATTTTATGGGGGCTAATTTGCAATTCACGAGACCTTGAGGCCTCCTTAGGGGGGTTTGACCAACTCCTTTAATATCATATGGACAACGTGAGCGCGACAACCCTAATCGATCAGCTAATGAAGCAGTGATAAAATTCACCTGACTTCCAGGATCGAGAACGAGTCTACAATAATGCCACTGACCGGAGGAGCTTAATACCTTTGCCTGTGCGGTGCCTAGTATGGTTGTTAAACCATCGATAGGACAACATGAATTAGCTAATGAGACGGAAGGCTGAATTGTATTTTCGTTATTATTGGTCAGTTCGCTAGATTGTTGAATAACAACATCTTGTGCTACATGCGACCGGTTATTGTCAAAATGTAACAGTGTATTGTGGCGTTTACTGCCACACCGTTTGCAAAAATTTATCGATGAGCACTGTGAAACATTATGCGGGCCCAAACAGGCATAGCAACGTTTGTTAGATTTAACAATTTCATGCCTAGCCTTAGGTGTCGCTGCGAGAAACGAGGGACAAGTTATCAATTTATGATTAGATTTGCAATGTGAGCATACAATATTTGGATAGCTAGTGTAACGTTGTGAAACTACTTCCTGCGCTGCCAATGAAACACGTTTTCGCTTTTGATGTTGATCATTAACTGCATGTGCTTGACTGGAAGTTGTAGCTGAATGTGAAATCAGATCGGCCACTGCACAATGATCACGTAGAAAACGCACGAGATCATTAAATGTAGGTAAATTATTATCCAAATATCGTTGTTCAAAATCCTTCCGAGTTTTTGGAACCAACAAACGAAGTGAAAATTCCAGCAATAAATAGTCAGACAAATCCTTGATCTTAAGAGCCTTCAGAGACGTAACATTTGCTTGTAGTGTGTCGACAAATTCTCTTAACCCTTGAGATGAATCAGTTTTCAGAGGATTTAAATTGAAAATTATTGATAAGTAGTGATTAGCGATAAGTCGTTTATTTGTATATCGCTTAACTAACAGCTGATATGCGATAATATAGTTTTCCGGAGAGAAGTTAACCGTTTGAACCAAACGCAGAGCGTTACCCTCCGTGTAACTGATTAAATAGGAGAATTTTTTAATATCGGGTAAAGCTGTGTCGTGAATTAAATTATTATATATCGCTATGAATGCGGGAAATTTCTCCGCGTGTCCATCAAATTTGGCAATCTGAATTTCAGGTAAATGCACCCGAGATTCACCCGCTGACGATACTGCCACCGGAGACACGGAGGTTGATACATATTTGCCCGCCTCCGCTTGAACACTATAATAGATGTCATCAAAGGCTTTACTTAGTTCAATTGTATTAGTGCGAAAACTAATGTGAACGCTTGACAAAAGTGTGAGTTCATCTAAAATATTATTAAATTCTTCCCGTACGTTTGGAAGTTGAGCCGCACGAGTTTTAAAAACATTTATTTTACCCGGCAAGTTTTCAATTAAATCATGACATAACTGCAGCTGATTCCACAGACGTTCCTTTTTATTAGTGATTAGCGTGAAGCGCTTCAAGTCTTCGTCTTTCGGTGCAATACTCATTTTAATTATAGTAAGCGTAATATAACAATGCGAATGATGCGAGATGCGAGCGAAGTGAGGAGACGTGATTTTGCGAAGAGCGTGATTAGAATGAGAGCGCGTAGGTGTGGCGACTATCAGGATGCGCGCGCGAAAGAGCAAACCGTGTGTCCCGGTGTCGATGTGATATGCGAATTTCAAGATGGCCCGAAGCGAGAAAAAAAAACAAAATTTTGAAATTTAGCCCAAATTTCGTGAATCACGCGATAAATACTGCGATTATGCAATCTATCCGGTTCGACAGAACCAATTATGTTTGAGAGAGAAACTCGGGAGGACCGTGGACTGTATTTTTATTTCCAGAATTCTCCCGACTATATGTGATAAGCGAAAGCGACAATGAATGGACGACGGAAAGGAAGTTGGACTCACCTGTAGGCTCCAACTCCTCTGTAATGGCACTGTTGACTATACGATTACACGCGTAGCTAGCTAGCTTATATTAAATGTACTTAAAACTATGGACACACATTTGCTCGATCACTGCTCTTCTCGTTCTGTTCATCCTCCTTCCTACAGGCGATGGATGAGAGTTTTTGGGAGGGATGATCACATGATAGGTTTTTTTGGTTTTGGATTTCGCGAATTGAACGTTTCGCGTAAATATGTACTGAACAATAAGCTACAAAAATAAAGGAAAAAATATGTATGTTTGTTTTATCGATAACTTTTCATTTTTGTATTTTAAAGTTATTTTAGTATTTTGTAGCGTTGTAATAAACTTAAGAAAGTGTTTTCTGACTTTCGTCCTGCGAATTCATGTTATAAACCTGTCAACAAGACCACTGTATATAATCACCTTTACAAAATTTACGTTATTTTGGCGAGAATCTACTTTATATTTATATAAACCAAACATAACAGACTTTACGAAGTAATTTACATCCACCCTTGCAAAAAGTAATATATTATTTCTACAAGGCTTCGGCACCTCCGGCATCAAATATGAAACACTTGTTGAGCATTAACCCTCACCGTGAGCAAATGGGCATGAATAGTCATATCAAACGAAACGAATGCAGGAACTCGTTTGAAGCAAACCGTCCTAAAACGAAATTGTCTTAATTAGTGGCATTATTAAATAATACACGTGATGGGCATTCTATGCACCGCCAAATTGAAGACCGGCGCACACGGAGCGCTCGGACGCCGTGCACGTTGTTCGTCACTCGACATCCAGACGCGTCCTGGTCCGCCACGCTTCTTCCTGCGGGCGTGTAGAGTGCGCCGCGACGCGCGTGTTTGTTGTATTTGTTTTCATCCTGAGGCGCCCCACACTTCCCCATCCTGGAGGAGGGCAAACCTCTCGAAGAAGACGGCAGAATGGCACTGCTTAGTCGCGACAAAGAGAAGGATACTGTGCCACCTCTACCTCCAAGATATAGACTTCGGGATTTGATCATGGGTGACTACGCTTTCAACGATGATGGTGAAAGGTATGTTGTTTTTTTCTTTTAAATATTATTCGAACATTAGGGAACGCGTCAGTATTGGAATATAAATAACTGCTGCAATATATCATGTCTTGAATATTTAAGTTGCCAACAAACAAGTTAAATATGTTTAAAATAATCTTAAATATGATCAATTTTAATTTTGTAGTAATAAGTTTATAACAATTCTTACAATCCGATATTTAAAACAATGATTAAGGTACTCTAGCTAAAATTGAATAACCCTTTTTAAACAGTTTGATTTAATGCATTGATTCTATAATGTAGCTTTTCGCTAGATAAAATCGTCCAAATTCAGAAGTTAAACTGAGAAATAGTCGACCATCAACTACTTTTCCAATTGATTTTTTCTGGCGGCGTCTTGTCATCAAATAATTTGCTTATTTACATATGTCATTAACACTTGCAATTTTTGTCTAGTTGTCATTTTGACAACGATTTTGGTCGTTAGAATGAATGCTCCTTTCAGGAGGAGTAATTTTCCCCGAAGCAGGCCGTGTTAGGGTGGCATAATCCATCTTGTATCAGTGCTGATAAAATGAATGTCTGAAGTTAGGTTATTGTTTAATCTCAAATTAATTAACAGTGTCATGATCCATTGATAATTTTTGATATCAACCGCCAAAATATTTTAGAGATATTTAATTTTAACCAAGCAAAGAACAAAATTTCAAGGCCAACTTTGCGGAAAATAATTATTTAATGGAATATAGTGCGGTTATTTAAAAAAAAATGCTTTAACTTGAGTCAGGCTTTGGCAGCTTTGACCATTAGTCATCATCCAGCTTTTTATATATTTTGATATCATGTGACAGACATAATATCCATGTCGGATCTGGATTCAAACGAGGGACCCGAGCTCCGAAACCTCGTCTGCTACGCTCTGAGCCATCGGGGCGGGTATGGTTTGGTTAATTGGAGTAAAAACCAGTGTTGAAATTAACTTTCTTCCAAACATTTCACAAACAAAGGAAACTGTTTATAAATATATAAAATTGAACTAATCTAAATATTGTCCTTTTTGGGGAGCTTACCCCGCACTATTGAAATGAGCTATAAAAAAATACTTAGATTCTTTGTTTGTAGTGGTTATCCATAATTACTGTCTACTATTCCTACTTAGATTCTGTATGACCTGACATCCAACCAACTAAAAGCAAAAATATAGAAAACTGTGTTATTGGAAATAATCGCGATATTATTTTCTGATATCTGAGCTGATCTAGATTCGTTTTTGTTAATTCTTTTTAATTTAACGTTTATAATTTTGTATTGCATTGTATTTGAGTTAACAAATAAAAAAAATATTATTATTATTATTTTAAAAGTTGCAAAAGTATTTTGAGCAATATGGTTTGTAAAGGTGAAAATTGAAAAGTTGCAAAATTTCGCGACACAAAAGCATGTCAAGTTTAACAATTTGAAGGTAAACTCAAGAGATTCTTACAAGAAAATTTCTGCAAGTGGGGTTTGGAGCTTTTGGCTCAAGTTTACAATCTGGCCTTTTGACCGAGGCGCCTCTTTGCGGATGATTTTCGAACTAATAAAAGTCCAATAGTCGGCAAATTGTTTATGTTTTATGGTTTACGTTGTATTTTTGAGTGTATTTCTAAATTTCAAGACGAGATATTTGTAGCTTTCATAAAATTGGAATATTTTTGACAAGTTTCGATGGCAATTGTTTATATGATTTGTTCGAGTAATCAATTTACCACAATTTTCTATAACAATAAATTCTGTTGAAATTAACTTAATCCAAAATCTACGGGCAAAATGTTTATGGTTTTCACAAACTCGTAATTTGGCATATATTATGGGTGCATTTGGCAAGTTTCACTACGATGGATTTTTTTCGAGTCGCCAAAATAATCACAATTTCTTACAATTCTACATTCTATTTAAATTAAATTCTTTTAAAATCAAAGAAAGAGATATTTACAGTTTTCATAACATCGGAAATTGGCATGTATTGTGGTTAGATTTGACAAATTTCACGACGATGGCATTTGTTTATATATTTTTTTCGGATCGCCAAAATGATCACAATTTCTAACAATTCAACATTCTGTTTAAATTAAATTCTTTCAAAACCAAAAGAAAGAGATATTTAGAGTTTTCATAACATCGGAATTTCGCATGTATTATGGGTACATTGGATATATTTCAAGACGATAGCATTTGTTTTTATATTTTTTTCGAGTCGATAAAATGATCACAACTTTTCACATTAAAAAATTAAAAATTTTCAAAATCCAAGAAAGAGATATTTGTAGTTTTTATTAAATCAGAATTTGGCAAGTATTATGGGTGCATTTGGCAAGTTTTACGACGATGGCATTTGTTTTTATATTTTTTTCGAGTCGCCAAAATAATCACAATTTTTTACAATTCCACATTCTTTTCAAATAATTTTTTTTTAATAAAAGAACGAGATATTTGTAGTTTTCATGAAATCAGAATTTGGCATGTATTATGGGTGCAGTTGGCAAGTTTCACGACGATGGCATTTATTTTTATATGTTTTTCGAGTCGCCAAAATTATCACAATTTCTTACAATTCTACCTTATGTTCAAATTAATTTTCTTCAAAATCCAAGAAAGAGATATTTGTAGATTTTATTAAATCGGAATTTGGCATGTATTATGGGTGCGCTTGACAAGTTTTATGACGATGGCATTTGTTTTCATATTTTTTTCCGATTCGCCAAAATAATCACAATTTTTTACAATTCTACATTCTGTTAAAATTCATTTTTTCAAAATCCAAGAAAGAGATATTTGTAGATTTCATTAAATCGAAATTTGGCAAGTATTATGGGTGCGTTTGGCAAGTTTCAAGACGATGGCATTTATTTTCATACTTTTTTCGATTCGCCAAAATAATCACAATTTCTAACAATTCTACATTCTGTTCAAATGATTTTTTTTCAAAATCCAAGAAAGAGATATTTGTAGATTTCATTAAATCGGAATTTGGCAAGTATTATGGGTGCGTTTGGCAAGTTTCAAGACGATGGCATTTATTTTCATATTTTTTTAGATTCGCCAAAATAACCACAATTTTTTACAATTCAACATTCTGTTAAAATTCATTTTTTCAAAATCCAAGAAAGAGATATTTGTAGATTTCATTAAATCGAAATTTGGCAAGTATTATGGGTGCGTTTGGCAAGTTTCAAGACGATGGCATTTATTTTCATATTTTTTTAGATTCGCCAAAATAACCACAATTTTTTACAATTCAACATTCTGTTAAAATTCATTTTTTCAAAATCCAAGAAAGAGATATTTGTAGATTTCATTAAATCGAAATTTGGCAAGTATTATGGGTGCGTTTGGCAAGTTTCAAGACGATGGCATTTATTTTCATATTTTTTTCGATTCGCCAAAATAATCACAATTTCTTACAATTCTACATTCTGTTCAAATTATTTTTTTTCAAAATCCAAGAAAGAGATATTTGTAGATTTCATTAAATCGAAATTTGGCAAGTATTATGGGTGCGTTTGGCAAGTTTCAAGACGATGGCATTTATTTCCATATTGTTTTCGATTCGCCAATATAATCACAATTTCTTACAATTCTACATTCTGTTCAAATGATTTTTTTTCAAAATCCAAGAAAGAGATATTTGTAGATTTCATTAAATTGGAATTTGGCAAGTATTATGGGTGCGTTTGGTAAGTTTCAAGACGATGGCATTTATTTTCATATTTTTTTAGATTCGCCAAAATAACCACATTTTTTTACAATTCAACATTCTGTTAAAATTCATTTTTTCAAAATCCAAGAAAGAGATATTTGTAGATTTCATTAAATCGAAATTTGGCAAGTATTATGGGTGTGTTTGACAAGTTTCAGGAGGATGGCATTTATTTCCATATTTTTTTCGATTCGCCAAAATAATCACAATTTCTTACAATTCTACATTCTGTTCAAATTATTTTTTTTCAAAATCCAAGAAAGAGATATTTGTAGATTTCATTAAATCGAAATTTGGCAAGTATTATGGGTGCGTTTGGCCAGTTTCAAGACGATGGCATTTATTTCTATATTGTTTTCGATTCGCCAATATAATCACAATTTCTTACAATTCTACATTCTGTTCAAATTATTTTTTTTCAAAATCCAAGAAGGAGATATTTGTAGATTTCATTAAATCGAAATTTGGCAAGTATTATGGGTGCGTTTGGCAAGTTTCAAGACGATGGCATTTATTTTCATATTTTTTTCGATTCGCCAAAATAATCACAATTTCTTACAATTCTACATTCTGTTCAAATTATTTTTTTTTCAAAATCCAAGAAAGAGATATTTGTAGATTTCATTAAATCGGAATTTGGCATGTATTATGGGTGTGTTTGACAAGTTTTATGACGATGGCATTTATTTTCATTTTTTTCGATTCGCCAAAATAATCACAATTTATTACAATTCTACATTGTGTTCAAATTATTTTTTTTCAAAATCCAAGAAAGAGATATTTGTAGATTTTATTAAATCGAAATTTGGCAAGTATTATGGGTGCGTTTGGCAAGTTTCAAGACGATGGCATTTATTTTCATATTTTTTTAGATTCGCCAAAATAACCACAATTTTTTACAATTCAACATTCTGTTAAAATTCATTTTTTCAAAATCCAAGAAAGAGATATTTGTAGATTTCATTAAATCGGAATTTGGCATGTATTATGGGTGTGTTTGACAAGTTTCAAGACGATGGCATTTATTTTTATATTTTTTTCGATTCGCCAAAATAATCACAATTTATTACAATTCTACATTCTGTTCAAATTATTTTTTTTCAAAATCCAAGAAAGAGATATTTGTAGATTTCATTAAATCGGAATTTGGCATGTATTATGGGTGTGTTTGACAAGTTTTATGACGATGGCATTTATTTTCATTTTTTTCGATTCGCCAAAATAATCACAATTTATTACAATTCTACATTGTGTTCAAATTATTTTTTTTCAAAATCCAAGAAAGAGATATTTGTAGATTTCATTAAATCGAAATTTGGCAAGTATTATGGGTGCGTTTGGCAAGTTTCAAGACGATGGCATTTATTTCCATATTGTTTTCGATTCGCCAATATAATCACAATTTCTTACAATTCTACATTCTGTTAAAATTCATTTTTTCAAAATCCAAGAAAGAGATATTTGTAGATTTCATTAAATCAAAATTTGGCAAGTATTATGGGTGCGTTTGGCAAGTTTCAAGACGATGGCATTTGTTTTCATATTTTTTTCGATTCGCCAATATAATCACAATTTCTTACAATTCTACATTCTGTTCAAATTATTTTTTTTCAAAATCCAAGAAAGAGATATTTGTAGATTTCATTAAATCGGAATTTGGCAAGTATTATGGGTGCATTTGGCAAGTTTCAAGACGATGGCATTTATTTTCATATTTTTTTCGATTCGCCAAAATAATCACAATTTCTTATAATTCAACATTCTGTTAAAATTCATTTTTAAAAATCCAAGAAAGAGATATTTGTAGATTTCATTAAATCGGAATTTGGCATGTATTATGGGTGTGTTTGACAAGTTTTATGACGGTGGCATTTATTTTCATATTTTTTTCGATTCGCCAAAATAATCACAATTTCTTACAATTCTACATTCTGTTCAAATTATTTTTTTTCAAAATCCAAGAAAGAGATATTTGTAGATTTCATTAAATCGGAATTTGGCAAGTATTATGGGTGTGTTTGACAAGTTTTATGACGATGGCATTTATTTTCAAATTTTTTTGGATTCGCCAAAATAATCACAATTTCTTACAATTCAACATTCTGTTAAAATTCATTTTGAAAAATCCAAGAAAGAGATATTTGTAGATTTCATTAAATCGGAATTTGGCATGTATTATGGGTGTGTTTGACATGTTTCAAGACGATGGCATTTATTTTCATATTTTTTTCGATTCGCCAAAATAATCACAATTTCTTACAATTCCACATTCTGTTCAAATTATATTTTTTCAAAATCCAAGAAAGAGATATTTGTAGATTTCATTAAATCGAAATTTGGCAAGTATTATGGGTGCGTTTGGCAAGTTTCAAGACGATGGCATTTATTTTCATATTTTTTTCGATTCGCCAAAATAATCACAATTTCTTACAATTCTACATTCTGTTAAAATTATTATTTTTTTTAAATTCAAGAAAGAGATATTTGTAGATTTCATTAAATCGAAATTTGGCAAGTATTATGGGTGCGTTTGGCAAGTTTCAAGACGATGGCATTTATTTTCATATTTTTTTCGATTCGCCAAAATAATCACAATTTCTTACAATTCTACATTCTGTTCAAATTATTTTTTTTTTTAAATCCAAGAAAGAGATATTTGTAGATTTCATTAAATCGAAATTTGGCAAGTATTATGGGTGCGTTTGGCAAGTTTCAAGACGATGGCATTTATTTTCATATTTTTTTCGATTCGCCAAAATAATCACAATTTCTTACAATTCTACATTCTGTTAAAATTATTATTTTTTTTAAATTCAAGAAAGAGATATTTGTAGATTTCATTAAATCGAAATTTGGCAAGTATTATGGGTGCGTTTGGCAAGTTTCAAGACGATGGCATTTATTTTCATATTTTTTTCGATTCGCCAAAATAATCACAATTTCTTATAATTCAACATTCTGTTAAAATTCATTTTTAAAAATCCAAGAAAGAGATATTTGTAGATTTCATTAAATCGGAATTTGGCATGTATTATGGGTGTGTTTGACAAGTTTTATGACGATGGCATTTATTTTCATATTTTTTTGGATTCGCCAAAATAATCACAATTTCTTACAATTCAACATTCTGTTAAAATTCATTTTTAAAAATCCAAGAAAGAGATATTTGTAGATTTCATTAAATCGGAATTTGGCATGTATTATGGGTGTGTTTGACATGTTTCAAGACGATGGCATTTATTTTCATATTTTTTTCGATTCGCCAAAATAATCACAATTTCTTACAATTCCACATTCTGTTCAAATTATATTTTTTCAAAATCCAAGAAAGAGATATTTGTAGATTTCATTAAATCGAAATTTGGCAAGTATTATGGGTGCGTTTGGCAAGTTTCAAGACGATGGCATTTATTTTCATACTTTTTTTGATTCGCCAAAATAATCACAATTTCTTACAATTCTAAATTCTGTTAAAATTCATTTTTCCAAAATCCAAGAAAGAGATATTTGTAGATTTCATTAAATCGAAATTTGGCATGTATTATGGGTGCGTTTGGCAAGTTTCAAGACGATGGCATTTATTTTCATATTTTTTTCGATTCACCAAAATAATCACAATTTCTTACAATTCTACATTCTGTTCAAATTATTTTTTTTCAAAATCCAAGAAAGAGATATTTGTAGATTTCATTAAATCGGAATTTGGCATGTATTATGGGTGTGTTTGACAAGTTTTATGATGATGGCATTTATTTTCATATTTTTTTCGATTCGCCAAAATAATCACAATTTCTTACAATTCTACATTCTGTTCAAATTAATTTTTTTCAAAATCCAATAAAAGAGATATTTGTAGATTTCATTAAATTAGAATTTGGCAAGTATTATGGGTGCGTTTGGCAAGTTTCATGACGATGGCATTTATTTTTATATTTTTTTCGAGTCGCCAAAATAATCACAATTTATTACAATTCTACATAATGTTCAAATTATTTTTTTTCAAAATCCAAGAAAGGGATGTTTGTAGTTTTTATTAAATCAGAATTTGGCAAGTATAATGGGTGTATTTGGTAAGTTTTACGACATGACATTTATTTTTATATTTTTTTTTTAGTCGCCAAAATAATCACAATTTCTTACAATTCTACATTCTGTTGAAATTTCAAGAAAGATATATTTACAGTTTTCATAAAATCGGAATTTGGCATGTATTATGGGTGCGTTTGGCTAGTTCACGTTTTTGCATAAATTTTTAATTTTTTTCGAGTCGCCAAAATAATTACAATTTTTTACAATTCCACATTCTGTTCAAATTATTATCTTTCAAAATAAAAGAAATAGATATTTGTAGTTTTCATGAAATCCGAATTTGGCATGTATTATGGGTGCAGTTGGCAAGTTTCACGATGATGGCATTTGTTTTTATATGTTTTTTGAGTCGCCAAAATTATCACAATTTCTTACAATTCTTTCTGTTCAAATTAAATTCTTTCAAAATCTAAGAAATATTTGCAGTTTTCACAAACAGAAATTTGGCATGTATTATGGGTATATTTGGCAAGTATTACGTCGATGGTATGTGTTTTATATTTTTTCGAGTCGTCAAAATGATCACAATTTTTTCAATATACATTCTGCTCAAGTTAAATTCTTTCAAAATGTTAGAGATAGATATTTATAGTTTTCATAAAATCTGAATTTTATATGGGTATATTTGGCGAGTTTTACGTCGACGGCATGTGTTTTTATATTTTTTACGAGTCACCAAAATGATTATAATTTTTTACAATTTCACATTCTGTTTGAATTAAATTCTTTCAAAATGTAAGAAAGATATATATGTAGTTTTCATAAAATCGGAATATGGCACGTATTAAGGGTATATTTAACAAGTTTCAGGACGATTGCATTCATTTTTATATTTTTTTCGAGTCGCAAAAATAATCTAAATTTCCTAGAATTGTTCAAATTAAATGATTTCAAAAACCAAGAACCAGATATTTGTAGTTTTCATAAATTCGGAATTTGGTATGTATTATCGGTATATTTGGAATTTTTTGTCGATGGCATTTGTTTTTATAATTTTTTCAAGTCGCCAAAATTATCGCAATTTTTTATAATTCTGCTTCCTGTTCAAATTAAATTCTTTTAAATTCTAGGAAAGAGTTATTTGTAGTATTTTTTCAATTCATTGGAATTTAGCATGCATTATGGGTAAATTTGGCAAGTTTCATGTTGATTTATATTTTTCTGTTTGATTTTTATCACATTGTCTAGCAACTTTACCTTCTGTCCAAATTAAATTTTCCTAAAATGTATGGACGAGATGTTTGCAGTTTCAATAGAATCGAAATTTGGGTTTATCGGGCAAGTTGCACTCGATGGCTTCACAATTTTGATTCTTCGAAAAATTCTAAACTTCGAAACTTCGAGTTTTCGCAACTTCAAATCTTTGAAAAATTTGAAAACTTCGACATTCGAAGTTCCCTTCGTTTCTTTGGATTCTTAAAAGCTTCGGAGTTGCGAAGCTTAAACTTATCAGGACCCATTGTTTTTTTTTTAATTTTAATTATACATGATCACGAATTGTCCGTTTCAACTGACGTTGACGATTAATAAAATTGTAAATACGAGTATGTAGATCATTATCATGGTGAAGGTAAATAATTTATTATCCACTTGTAAAGTTTGATTTCCTTGAAACCCGTTCACTCGGCCATTTTAAAGGCACAATTTTAAACATGAATTGAATTCGAAATTATTTTCACTTTTATTTGTATATTATGTGTCTACTATTAACAATGGTTGTTTTTTACATATCAATCGTTCTATTTATTAGATATATTTTACGATTATAACTTCTAGAGGTGATTCTCCACGTACAATTTAATTTCGTACAAAATCATTAAAACGGGCGGGTTAAAGGTTGGTCCCATTACTAATTCCCATTTCGAAATCTGAATGGCGTTGTGAATGTTTGAAATGTCGCATCCCACCTGAAACGTGTTTCGATGATTTCAGCAAACCCTCCCTTACAAACACGCCAACTTAATTAACAGGACGTTCGCGGCTTTAGGCATTTATTTGTTTATTAACGGCAGGCAATGTGAATTAATTGGTCTACGAGATGGTACTTTAGATTTTGACGTTATTGTAGGATGTTAAGTTTGTTTGTATGTGATCAATATTACTGGGTGTATCTTCGTACGTATGTATGTCTTGTGAATACTACGTACGTAATTATTACACTAGGGATTGATGTGGGGCGAAAAGATATTTCTAAAAATAGTTTAACGAGTTTATGAGTCAATAAAGTTTCCTTCCAAAAGAAATCAATTACAGTTGCCTATGAATTCGAACGAGCGAATCAATTAATTTGGCTGAATAAAAATTATGAGATCACCAGGACCTGCAGGACGAAAATATAGGAATCGCTAAAACATTAAGATTGGATCTGCATAAAAAGCTTTAAAGTTTATGGTAAATAATAAACTTACTAGAGCCTAATATATTTCAATAAGGCAAGAAACGGAACAACAAAATGCCGACGTATATCCATGTTTATGTGGTTCTAGCAAAGAAAAACTAATTATCTTAGAAATATGTGAATTAGTGGTACCTTTGCAGATATTAACCTTCAATAGTTGTTAGATGACGCAATAACACAAATTTTGCAATGTGAAGCTATAAGACGATGCAAAATTGGAATTGAAACTCCACCGAAAATTACTGTCGCGTACAAGTGGGGATGTGTTGGTTCATTCGGACACAAACATATTCAGAAGCTATTTAGCGAGAGAATGTAATGAATACAATTTTGTACGATTGATGTCAACTCACAAATTGCAGCGTTTTAATTAAGTTTGTGTGTTTTTGCAGCATAAAAACTCCGCAAACTGTCACCACTGTCTCTTTATTCCTTACGGTGTTTCTTGTCGTTGCACTGTTTACGGTTTGGTAATTTTCCAGTTACTGATACTAAACAATACGCATGCGCGAAAATCATGCGGACGGTGTGGTATGTTGTCAGGTCTCCTTATTTTAATCTGGGTATTTTTATTTACAATAATTTGCAACTATTGGTGGTTATACTATATGCAAGTTAATGGTTGCAAATGGAAGGTGCTTATGCTTAGGTTAGGGTTAGTTTAATTTCCCCCCCTTTAGGCCGACTGGTAGTTTAACCCCCAGTAGTTTAATTATTTTTTATTTTATTTTACGTCAGTTATAGTGAGACAAGAAATCCGGCAATTGATCTGAAGTTGTTGCGTTTACTTCAGTCCATTCATTAGTATCAGTAACTGGAAGATTATCTACGGTTTCATTCCTTTTGCGTGTTTTTAAAATGTCCAGTATGCTTGCATTTGTAGTATTTGACATCCTTTTTGTCAAATCTGTCATTTTTAGCAGTGTTACCTGCTTGAGTTTGCGGCCTGAAGTTTGCACCTTTCATTTTCACCCAAAAAGCGCTCTCTTCTTTACCGGAAGTTCCCAATTCTCATGTCAAGTAGTTTGGTCTTGATGACGTCAGTGGTGATGGCGATCTCTAAATGCTCAATCGCCATTATCATTGGGGAAAACTTTTCCGGCAATCCCGCCAAGAGCAAGGATCCGATCCATTCGTCATCAATATTGAAGCCCGTGCCTCTCAATTGCTGTCCGGTCTCTATGATTTGATTTATATAAGCACCCATCAAATCACAGTTCCCCAGCCTTGTTGAAATCTATGTTCTGAGTTTTTAGATTTTTTTTAGATTTAGAGTTTATTGGTCTTTTTTCATTGCTGGTTAACAATATTAGACAAGTCAATACAATTAATATATAAATAGACATATATGATAAAATAAATAAAATACAATAAAGTTTGTATACATAAAAATATAACATAAAAATAACTACTAATGTAACATCTGTTAAATTTAAAGTGAACTCAAATGGATGCTTCTAAGAGAATGCATGATTTTTAAAATTTACAATGCTATAAAATGCATGTTGTTGTAAAAATGATTTCAATGTAGACTTAAAACTGCTATTATAAAGTGTTGACCAAGATTGAGGGAGTTTGTTATAAAGATCAATTCCAGATTGTTGTATAAATACATGGGAGGGTTCATATTTTGTTATGAATAAATGTCGGTTTGCAAGTTTCTGTGCATTTTAAGTTGAAAATTAAGCGAATAATTCTTTTTTGCAATATAAATAATCTATTTAATTCGGTGGATCGACCCCAAACGCAAATATTGTAAGAAAGTTATGAATAGACTAGCGCACAATAGATATTGATGATATAATCTTTATGAAACTGATTCTTAATTCTTAAAATTAAATAGTATGATTTATTAATTTTCGAACAGGTACATTCAATGTGATCGTTCCATTGAAGATGTTTATCTATAACTATTCCCAAATATTTAGCGCACCTTACAGTTTCTATTTGTTGACCATTAAACATAAATGTTGATTGAATATTTTTCCTATGAACGTTTGTCATATGCATTATTACTGTTTTATTAGTATTTACAACTAATTTGTTTTGTTCACACCAATTGCTAAATTGCGACATTATTTGGAGTACTTTAGCTTTTGCTTCGTCCAAATTATTTGCTGATACTAATACCGCAGTATCATCGGCATACATGAACACGTCCCCTTCGGTAATATGATTTGGCTGATCATTAGCGTACATTAAAAAAATTAAAGGCCCTAAATTACTTCCTTGGGGTGTTCCCACGTCGAGAAAATATTCACCAGATAATGAGTCTTTATATTTGACAACATATTTCCTATTTCTTAGAAACGTCATGATCCAGCTGTTCATGTAATCACGAAAGCCCATATTGTATAGTTTATTTTGCAATATATCATGATTTATTGTATCGAACGCTTTTTTAAGGTCAAACATTACAATGAAGCATTCTTTATTTAGTTCCAGCATATTCAGTGTTCTTTGAATTAAATTTACTGTAGCGGTTTCCGTGGACATGCCGGAGCGAAATCCGTATTGTTTATCGTGTAATATATTAAATTAATTAAGAAAAGAAACCATTCTGCTGCAAGCAATTATTTCTATTATTTTAGAGAGGACAAACAATAAACAAATTGGCCTATGATTTTCTATAGTTTCATCACCCTTTTTTGGAACTGGTATCACATATGATTTTTGTAGAGAGGTAGGGAATTTGCCTTGCATTATAGAGGTATTTATTATATTTGTTAGATGGGGGGCAATTGCTACCGACTTAAAATTTACTCGAAATTTATACCATTCTATGGTATAGAAAAGATCTTCTACACACCCTGACTAAATTATAAAATAACCACCGGAGAGCTGGGATCATTGTTATTCTAAAATATTGGATTTCTCCAGTGCGGACAATAATAATTTTATCACGTATGTCTCTTTTTTCTATTTTTACATCAAATTCATAATCTGCGATTAGTATCCATTTATGTCAAAATTTATCAAGATTTAGACTTTTGGCCAGCTTTTTCGAATTCTGAACCACTGTGCGGTGTGAGAATATTCATTCCATTACTTGTTATGGAATGAATTACATGTAAAACGCGTAAGCGCATAGTGTTTCATTCCATAACAAGAGTGAGATTGTGTACATACGTTCTATGATCAAAATTGATTTCAGAATGCTTAAATTCTACAGTGGTCGTGGAGAATACTTATTTTAATCATTTATTTATTTAGATACAGCTACCGATTACACTGCACCCCAGATACGTTAGGTAGATTTATACATTAAATAATTTTAAGAAAATTACAGTATAAATCATTTTAAATTAAGACACATACGTTCATACATGCAGTTTTCAAAATAATAACACATGGAAACAACAAAAAAAAGCTAAAATAAATAATTAATCTTTAACCAATTGTTAAAAATCACATTTTGACTACGATATTATTTTATTGAAACTTTAGTACAAAAAGTCAGTGTATTATTAATTAATTAAGTTTTTTACTGAGTTTTCAAAATAAGTCGCAAGTTCATTAGCAATAGCGGTGTTAGATTGACTCGTCTCAATATTATTTTTTTTCTCAGTTTTATATTGTACCAGGTTCCATAGCGCTTTTTGCTTATTAATTGCCTTATCCAAACGACTAGCAGCATGTTGCTTTTTCTCAGAAATAATTAATCCGTTTAGGATTTTCGATTTACTTTTGTATAATAATAATAGGTCTTCTCTACCGGTTTGTTTGAATAAGAAATTTAAACGTTTAACTTCATTATATCGTTGTTGTAAATTAGCCGAAAACAATATTTTATTTGAAACGTTAGCATTTTTTTTTATCAAGTCATCAACTATCATACACATATCTATATTTCACCTCATCAACATGGATTTTGCTCGGGACGATCAACGTCCACTAATCTAGCAATTATAACCCAACATATTTGCGAATCTCTGGATAGCCGTGGTCAGGTCGATGTTGTATACACCGACTTTTCAAAGGCATTCGACACTATTGATCATCAAATACTTTTAAATAAACTCAGCGCATTTGGACTCTCTTTGGATTTTATAAAATTTGTTGCTTCATATCTTGACAACCGCAAAAATTATGTTCACTACAATGGATTTAAATCGCATTATTTTATTTCTTCCTCTGGTGTACCGCAAGGGTCCAACTTGGGCCCCTTATTATTTAACTTATACATAGATGATTTAGTTGCATCTTTATCTTGCCCTGTACTGGCCTATGCAGACGATTTAAAAATTTACAACACTATTAATAACCTATCTGACTGCATCTTACTTCAGAGGAATGTCAATTATATTATTGAGTGGTGTGCAATTAACAAATTGCACTTAAATAACAGTAAATGCGTTATCGTCTCGTACACTCGCAAACACAATGTAACTAACTACGGTTACAAAATTGGTGATGATGTTATACGACGTGACATCACAGTGAGAGATCTTGGTGTTCTGTTTGATTCTGGCCTTACATTTCAAGAACATATTCGTACAATCAGTTTATCTGCTTTTAAACTGCTCGGCTTCCTAATGCGCACATCTCGGTACTTTGAAGATGTCAGTTTATTAAAAATATTATATTTTGCTTTAGTTCGAAGTAGACTGGAATACGCTTCAATTATCTGGTATCCGTATTATGTGAACGGATCCTTATTAATTGAACGAGTTCAGAAGCGTTTTCTAAAATTTCTGAGCTATAAAGTTAATGGTATGTATCCTGATCAATCGGTTGATTACACATACTTACTTCAACTACATAACTGCGCATCCTTGTCTGAACGAAGAGACCAAGCTAGTGGATCATTTATGATTAAATTAATATCCAACCTGGTGGACTCACCGGAATTACTTTCCATGGTTCATTTTAATATTCCGCGGCTCACATCACGTCAACATGTAACTTTCTTTTCGCCCACTGCTAACACCAACATTCTGATGAGAGCGCCGATTATCCATATGAGTCGAAATGCTAATATAATCATAAATTATTGCTAATTGTAAATAAGAATTAACTATTTGTAATTATGATGTATACTTTTTGTTTTGTTTTTGGTAATTAGGTAATTTTTGTTCTATAATCATTATTATTATGTATATTTTTGTATTATGTATTTTGTCCTTTTTGGTTAATCTGTTGGACAATAAAGAAGTATTATTATTATTATTATTATTATTTTGTGATTTCCTGTTTATTTCGATTGGAAATGCTATGTTAAAACACCATTTAAGTTGTCCATGAAAATGTTCAAATATGATATCAATGTCGGTGCCGTTAGGCCACACAGGAAATTTACTGTTTTTGATGAAATGGTGTCTAAATTCGTTAGAGATTTGGCGTTTATTTACATGAGAGATTGAGTTCTTTTTGATTTTTCTAATTTTTATACTTAGAAACTGTGCATGATGATCGGACAGACCGGGATCAAAATTATGTTTGCTTTGCACTATATCCATATTGTTTACTAATATATAGTCTATAGAGGTTTTACAAGTTTCTTTTGAATCCTAGTAACCTCATTTATTAGGGAATATAGTTGATGAGCATTTATCAGGTCACTAAGAGAATTTTATATTTTATCGGTCTTTAACTCATCAATATTTAGGTCGCCGCATATGACAATCGTTTCATATTGATTAGTTATAGCATCTATACACTGATTAAAGAACAATTATATTTTATCGCTATAATTATTAGGGGGTCTATAAATTGATATTATGCATGTTTTTTTTATCGATAGATATCCCAAAACATTCTATTACGTCTTCAATTGATAGTTTGTTTATAATATTTAACGGTTTGCAAAGTTCAGTCAAACAATTTTTCACTAATATTGCAGTTCCTCCATGAGGGATATTTATTCTACGAAAATTAGTGATCATTGTGTAGCCATTTATAATAAAAGCATCCATTTGAGTTTCCTTTAACCATGTTTCAGAGAAGCAAAGGACATTAAAATTATATTTATTACATAGCAATTCGATACGATTACTTTTATAAAATATGGATCTGATATTTAAATGAAAAATGTTGAGGATAATTTCGTTGCCATACTTAGTATCTTGTGGATTTTCTTCCAACCCATTGACGGTGTATTCCCCCGTGATGTGTGGAGTTCCAGCGGTGTCTGTTGTTGGATCGAAATAACTGAGTTTTTAAACTGATTCTGCGTGTAAAACCTGAATCGTCAAACAGTGCTTTCAACTTTAACCATATCTTCCTGGTGGTTGTTGCATCTCGAATATGGACATACAGAGGCGTATCCAGAGTTAATATTAACTTGGCCTTAGCCTTTTTATCGTTGGCATCATCCGTGTCTCCGCTTGGTGTTTGTATGCATTTCGCCAAATCTTCTAATATGAGGAAATTTTCTGCTGCAAACGCCCGATCGTCGTAGTTCTCGCGTCCTTTTAACTTGGGAACATTTATTAGATAACCTGCAGCCATTATATCACAAACTTCTATTTTCACAACTAATTCTCAACACGTGGGTCTGGGCCCATAACCTGTTGGAAGTGCACAGTGGTTAAATACATGTGAACACGGTCTTGGTTGAACTCGGATTGACTTTATTACAAAATGGCTACAAGTAAAATACATGGTTACAAATGTTAATCGTTAGATGGAGCTAGAGGGATATTTTTAGATATACTAATGGACTGCTATTCCCCCTCCATTTCTCATATGATCACTGCTCCAAAAGTTGTCCGCGAGCCCGATATAAATCCCGCCCAGGAGCTGAAAATGGAGCGTAATTTAAAAACCGGAAAACAAAAAAAAATACTTCTCGATGTATTCATCAGCAATGTGGAGAATGTAAATGCGAGCATATTTCGGCAACTCGGGTCCACTTTCCTGCCTGTTCTTTACAAGCAAAGCATCAACCCATAATTTGCAAAGTTCCGGATTTGATGGAAATCTAATACAGAATTTTAGGTTATAAGTCAAAAGTCAACTGACGTGTACATCAGCTGACGAGTATTATAACCGCGTTGGCATATATATTTTGACATGGTGTGAATATTTGACAATATAAATGTTTATAGGTATGTGTTTGTTTATATAAAATTATTGTTAAAAGCTATACATTCAAAATTATACTGTACAGATATAATCAAAAATATAGTTTGTGGTATAAATGATTACTCATGCATGATGCGTCTGTGCTTTAAGTGCAGTGACAAAGAAGAGAGACAAAACAAAATCAAAGCAATGCTGTTTCATGAATTAGAAATAGATTTTGTTGATGAGTTAATTTATTCAGAGTGGATACAAGTTGAAAATGCAAAACTAGTTCAAACGCAAGCAACTTATGAAGAATGTTTGCAATTTTTTTGCGATAAAGTCGATAAATTAATTCCTCACGAAGCATTAATTCTTTTCGATTTTAGTGAAAATTACAATTTTATTACTCAAGATGCTGTTCAGGGTGACTACTACAATAAACGCCAGTGTACGGTGCACCCAGTCATAATATATTTGAAAGACGAGTCCAACCAGGTGGTCAACAAGTCTTTATGTTTTCTATCTGATGATAATAAACACGATGTTGCAACTGTAAAAGTTTTTCAAGCACATACTATGGAATATTTAAAATTGAACTTTTCTCAAATTAATTGTGTTCAATATTATAGTGACGGCTGCGTAGGTCAATACAAAAATTGTACCAATTTATTTTTCCTAACTCAACATTATATGGCATTCATGCTCTTGGGTACATTCTTTGCTACATCGCACGGCAAATCACCTTGCGATGGCCTCGGTGGTACTGTCAAACGCGAAGCAGCTAAAGGAAGTCTACGTAGACCAGCAAATCAACAAATTTTAACGACCAAAGACTTAAACGATTTCTGTGAAAAAAACTTCCGTCGGTCATAACATTTTTAGTGGACACTGAAGAAATCGTGAATCAGCGAAAAGAATTGCCTCAAAATATTAAAACTCTGCCAGGAACTCGTAGTTATCATCATTTTGAATCGGGTGCTGAAAATTGGATAATTTGTAAAACCGTCAGTCGCAAATAAACTCTTGTTTTCGGTTCAATTTCTTAGAAAAAATTGAATACAAGTAGACAACTCATACTTATGTGTCTTTTGTGCTGCAACGTACTCTGTAGTTCGGAATGATAATAAATATAAAAGATGCAGATTTGATCGTTGATATCACAATTTTGAAGGAGGAAAAAAAATATTTACACATGGCCAGAGTCTGCAATAGTGGTAACTGTGCCATTCAGTAACGTATTGTGCCTCATTGACGTGAAGAAAAAAAATAACTTAATGATCGTTAAAACAGGCCGTACACGTAGCAAATACGAATAAGTGTTGACTACTATTTATAGTAATATTAATGAAGACTTAAAATTAGATCATTGCACAACTTTTTGTATATTTTCTAAAGTTACATAATATGATAATGACCAATTTAAATTGAATTAAATTGTATTTGTTGCGGTTAAGTATATGTATTAAAACAAATAAAGATATTATTGAAGTATACACATATTATGTCCATATATTTTTTTTAACAGTCACTTAGCACATATTACAATCAATAATTTTATCTTGACAATTAATTACCGTTTTGTAGCAATAATGTTTAAAAATCTGTAATTTCAACGGATCTCAATCGATTTCAACGAAATTTGGTACACGACTGTATTTGAGGTTGCTCTTGCTGATTTTGATGTAATATTTGACCGGAAGAACAGTTTTTTAGCCGTTTTTGGTGAAAACAGGGCAAATAGCCAAGACTTTTATGATGGTATCTGAAAATACAAACAATCAGCTATTTTTACCGAAATTTTGAGCCTGATTGTGGTTGCTATATATCCGAGATATGAATTTTTGAAAAAAAAAGTTTTTTGCGATTTCAATGCGTAATATCTCGATCATATATAAATATAGAGATTCAAAATTTTGGGAATATGAGTTTTTTGGTCAACTGAAGCTTCTCTCAAATTTTGAGGCAAATCGGAGAACCCGACCTGGGATGAAGTGCGAATATGAGCTGGAATCACTCATATACATTTTTAACAGATTTTCGTTCGGCGAGGTCAGTTCAATAACCAACAAATATTTTCAAAAACCTTCTCAATTTTTGAGGGTAGTGCAGTATAATGCACAAGTGCCAATTTTTAATGTACAGGGTGTTTCAGAGCTCTGGGAATGGTCAATCACGTGCTTATTTGTCAAAATTTTGAAAAATGTTTTATATAAAAGTTGTGCAGAATAGTGAGCTGTATGCCCTAAAAATATTTAAACTTATACTGGGTGTCTCATAACAAAATTACAGACCAAAATTATGTTTTTTTTAAACGGAACACCCTGTATATTTTAGCATTTTTAGATTCCTTGTTACTTGGAGATTAAAATGACCTAGGTTGTGGGGATTTAAACCCGGCCGATTTCGTGTTATTCAGTTGTTTATACAAAAAATTGAACAAAATTGTTAAAGTGCTCCCCTAAAACTAATAAAAATAATTCATTCTAATTTAGTGGTAAAGTTTAGTTGAACTTTAGTCTTCAAAATTACTCTATCAACCAAACCATAACTCAGCATATTATACAGGGTGATAGCCATTCGCAAACTGCACAATTTCTATTTTTTTTCAAATGGAACACCCTATATATTATTTCATAATTTAAAAGTTCATTAAGTAAGCTTTCATTTCATATAAGGTTTCGTATATCTAAAGTTGATGGTTACTCTAATATTTCAAAATTCGTTGGTGATTTGCATGTTTTTATTATTAGTTTTAAAATCTAGGTACCAATATTTTTAAATAAAAAAAAACAGGTGATGTGTAATGTAGAACCATGTCCTTAATATAGCCCCATAGAAAAAAATATAATTCAGTGAGGTCCAGAGACCTAGGTGGCCACAGTACTGGTCCGCCGCGACCTAATCATTTATTAGGGTAACGGTCGTTTAAAAATTATCATACACTGCGAGCAAAATGTGATGGTGCACCATCCAACTGGATCCACATATCTCTTATTACGTTGAGTGGTACATTAAGTAGATACTCATATAAATGATTCCTAGATTCAGATCTGAAATGATTCCTAAGAAATTGTTCAAACACTTCCCCATTCAGGCTGCCTTCAAAGAAGTACCGCATTCATTCCATCTCCATTGTTTTTGATTATTTAGTGTCCATGCAACATAAAGATTGTGCTTCGAATAATAATGAAGATTATGTCTGTTTACTTTGCCTATATTATCAAATGTAGCCTCATCAGTAAACAGCACAAAATAAAAAAAAATGTTTATTGTTTTCCAGAGTATTAAGGGCACAGTGACAGACTCAAGCTGTTTTAAGTATATGTGGTAAGGGTGAAATTTATATCTTTCACAAGTCAATGTGCTGAAGGCCGACTAATGTCCAACTGAGTATCTAATTTGGATAAAAATAATTTAGGATTTTAAATGACCGATACCAAAACAAGGAATTCGTTGCCTTCGCTAACACAGATTTGATTTGCATAGGTTTTGAATAGTTAATGTTGTTACCTCTAGCCTGAAATCGTTCTTGTACTCTTCGAAATACTTCTTGTTGTGGACACGGCAAGAAAACTTTCGTGTATCGCGAATGGACAGCGGTATCCCGGGTCTATACACACGCAAAGGAAATAGGCAGTTTTTGCGACATTCCCCAAGAATGAAAATCATGTCAATCAATTCCTTTTGGGAAAAAATTCATAATTATCAACTGAGATCACAACTTAAATGATGGGAAAAAAATCATAATTATTACTGAGATCACAACTTAAATGATACAATCTATTTTTGAGATCAATGTAGTAATTATTGTCACTCGTTTTTTTTTTAATTTAAAATGATTGGTACCTAGATTTTTAAACTGATAATAAAAACATGCAAATCACCAACAAATTTTGAAATAATAGAGTAACCATCAACTTCAGATATACGAAACCTTATATGCGAAAGCGTATTTAATGAGCTTTCAAATTATGATATAATATATAGGGTGTTCCATTTGAAAAAAAAAATAGAAATTGTGCGATTTTCGAATGGCTATCACCCTGTATAATGTGCTGAGTTATGTTTTGGCTGATAGAGTAATGAATTATCTTTATTAGTTTCAGGGGAACACTTTAACAATTTTGTTCAAATTTTTGTATAAACAACTGAATAACACCAAAACGGCCCGGTTTCTATACTCAAACCTTGGGTCATTTTAAACTCCAGGTAACACGGAATCCAAAAATGCTAAAATATACAGGGGTTCTATTAAAAAAAAAACATAAGTTTGGTCTGTCTTTGTTATGAGACACCCTGTATAAATTTAAATATTTTTAGAGCATGCAGCTCACTATTTTGCACAACTTTTTATAAAAAAAAAACATTTTTCAAACTTTTGACAAATAAGCAAGTGATTGGCCGTTCCCAGAGCTCTGAAACACCCTGTATACAAGATCTTTATTTAATCAATACTTTTATACAAATACAAAATAAACATAGATTTGAAAAATGTGTTAGTCTGAGCTATCGAACATTGGTCTGTCTTCTCCCAATTTTTAATTTTCTTTAAATAACGAATTTGATTAACACCTGCTTCAAAAATTCCAGGTACAATTACTTCTCTTTCGATATCCCATCCACCCCCAACAAACTCCTGTAGACTCCATTAATAAGGAAGATTATTTTTATTAAATTAGAATCAGGCAAGAATTCCACACCTGCTTCCTTCAATTATTAAAATCGTGAATTGCAGCTGCCACCATATTATTCCTTAAATCATAAACAGGGGCGTGATAGTCTGTAACTAAAACTCGAATGTAGTTTGTGCAAACTGATTGTAACTTACAAACCAGTGAAATTATTTTATTTTCTACATAACCAAGTAATAAACTGTAACAATAATACATAAATAAAAATATAAAACATTTAAAAAAAATATCACATTTCAAAACAATCAAATAAAATGTAAATTTCCTATCCCACAAAAGTCTACATACAATATGAATATTTGTTTATTCCTAATATTTTGTTGGTCCTCCATTTACTTCAAGCACTGCCTGAAGACGCCTAGGCATTGATAATACCAGATTTTCTGTTATTTATGGTGGTATTTGTTCCAATGTAGTTTGTAGAGCGTTTTTTAACGATTCTTTACTGGTAATGTGGAATTTTCGAATTCTTCTTTCTAATTCATCCTAAAGGTGCTCAATTGGGTTTAAATCAGACGACTGGGGAGGGGAATGTAATTGCTTAGACCCGTTATATAATATCCATTCGCGTATTACTTTAGCAGTATGCTTAGGATCGTTGTCTTGTTGAAACGTCCATCGATTACCAAGTTGCAATTGCCTCACTGATGGTGCCAGATTATCTCGCAATATATTTAGATATAGCCTATGATCCATCGTAGTCTCAATAAAAGCCAATTTTCCCACCCCAGCCGCCGCCATTGAGCCCCAAACCATGACGCTGCCTCCGCCATGTTTAACAGTGGATGTTAAATTTTGTGATTTTAATTCTTCGCAGACTTTTCTCCACACTTGACCAAATATGTTGAATTTACTTTCGTCAGTAAAGAGAACAGTTTTCCAAAACTCAAAATCTTTATCATGGTGCTTATTTGCGAAGTCTAGTCGTTTCTGTTTGTTTGTCGTAGAAATCAGTGGCTTCTTTCTTGGATTTCTGCCATGATAACCTTCCGAACGCAGCACTCGTCTCACGGTTTCTGCATTTACAATCCTTCCGCTATCATTCAGAATCTGAATGGCTAGCTTTGGAGCACTAGTTTTTGGTTCTGATCGGAATTTTTTCAAAATTGCTGTAGCATCTCTTTCATCTAATTTTCGCGGATACCGCATCTCGGTTTGGTGAATATATTGCCAGTGTTATTGAAATTTTTAATTATCGTCTGCACTGTACTACGTGATAAATCTACTGCTTTTGCTATTTCACTGTAAGATTTTTTTGTTTACGCATTCTCACTACTAAATTTCGTATATCTGTTGGGATTTCTGTTCTTCCCATAATGCCGATGCAAAATTAAAACCGGTGACACCGAGAGTGGTTCACTACTATCTCGTCACCCTACTTACTTCATTTCTAAAAATAGTGACGATAAAAAGCAACAAAAACTGTTTATTGCAAAAAGTATGTTTGTATGTAGACTTTTGTGGAATAAGAAATTCAAACTTTCTTTGACTGTCTTAAAAAGTGATATTTTTTTAAATGTTTTGTACTTTTATTTGTGTAATATTGATACAGTTTATCACTTTGTACAGCGGGACATAAAATAAATTTGACGGCTTATAAGTTACGAGCAATTAGCAGGGTGTATGAAGACTTTTCTGACTGACTGTATATCTTGTTAGCTGCTGCCACCCAATAACATTCTTGCTAGCCGTAAAATTCTTAAAGCCCTTCTTAACCCATCCGCGACATTTTTAAATACCAGTATTGTTTGAAGAGGGATCACATTTATATCCCTTAGCAGTACAGAGGTTGGTATAGTAATGTCTATTTAAAAATCATACAAAATTAACCAATAATAGTTATTTAAGCAACAAGGAACGTAAGGACGTATTTGAGGTAGGCTCGTTGCCTGCCGAAAATGTTAATTGTCGTTTGCTTATTATTTTTTTTCCGCTACCGGAAATATAATTAATAAAAACATGGCGCCAACAACACCGGTTGTAGATGAAAATAGTGCGAAAACTACCAAATGTAAGAAGTGCAAACAACGAGTCGCTGACTCAAGGCAGTGCAGTGGGTGTAATAGTTCTTATCATAGATCGTGTTTGGATCTACACACCTGTGCTGGTCACAAAAAAACTAATAGTGTAAGCGAAGTGGACATAACCTCCGCCGATGAAGACGAGGGAAATGTGGAGGTAAACAAAACCTTAAAACTCAAAATTGAACATTTGACAAAAATTGTCAATCAATTAGAAGATATGAATAATACTCTAAAATTAAATAATGAATCGCTTATTATAACAAATAGGTATTTGTAAGAATGTCTAAATAAAAGTGAACCGAAAACAGAAATCGTCAAATCTACTAAAAAATGCAAAAATCTGCGGTGAGGATAGTTCCACAAAAATAAAACAGATGGACAATAATGAAGAAATTAAGCATAATTCGGAAATTAATATGCATTACGATAAACCAAATGCAAACACAGAGCAAAAAATATCGGCAATTTCTACAAGCGATAACAACAAAAATAAATTGTACACGGCAAATCGCCAAATACAAAACGTAACCGAATCAATGAATGAATGGAAAACAATTCAATCAAAAAGAAAACGAAGAAGCCAAATAATAATGGGGACAGGACATAATGCCAAAATAACGGCCGTTCCACGACTGGCCTATTATTATATAGGGAGGGCAAATCTAAATACCACGATTCATGATATTGAAAATCATATACGTAACAACATATTCCCGGACGGTCACCTAAAGGTTGTTAAACTACAAATTCGCAATGAAAATGAATCAGCATTCAAAATTGAATTTGAAAACATTTTCGAAGAGATATTTACTGATGGAAGCAAATGGCCAATGAATATAAAAATTCAAAAATATTCTTTTTTTGCCGAGCGCAAGAGAAACCAAAACACCGACCACTAAAACGGCCTGATCACAAAGAAACAGTGTCTATAATACATCAAAATATTAGATCCATAAACAATAAAATATTAAACATTAATAACATGCTACAAGACCATAAAGAATGCCAAATTTTTGGAGTCACTGAACATTGGCAGACCGACAACAACATCAAACAAACCAAAATTGAAGATTTTAAACTGGCAGCTTCATACTCAAGGCCGACATCCAACAGTAGCAACACATCATATGGAGGAGCAGCTCTTTTCGTTCGGGAAGGATTCATGTACTGCGAACGTTTGGATATCAAGAAGATGGCAACGAGCGGGGTATTTGAGTGCGCTGCAATCGAATGGACTGATCATAAAGATAAATACATTTGTGTAACAGTGTACCGCGCACCTGATCAAAACAATATTTCGGATTTTTTTATAAAGTTTGAATCTTTATTGGAAAAACTTTTATTAGAAAAAGTGACATATTATATAATAGGAAACTTTAATATAGATCTTAGTACTGTAACAGCGGAAGCAGTGAACTTTATTAATTTAATGCGATCTTTTGATGCGAAGCCGACAATAACATGTGCAACTCGCGTAACGCCAAATACTCGCACAAGTATAGATAATATAATAACTAATATGACGAGGGAGTTCGAGGTGTGTGTATTCGAAACTCATTTATCTGACCATCTCGCACAAAAATTAACTTGGTCTCGTAACGTAATTAGCTTCCCAAAATATGAGAGTAAGAAAAAAATTCGTAAATTTACACAAGAAAATATAAACAAATTTGTTGACCACTTAAATTCGTCAGTAGATTGGGATAGAATCTATGGGGTGAAAAACGTTAATGAAGCTTGGACAATATTTATGAATATAATTAACGAGACATTGAATACAACCTGTCCTAAAGTTTCCATGTCCTCAAAACAAAAAAGAACAAACTATGGAGACAACTTAGACATTACAAATACAAAAATATTATTAGATTATTTATCGGTAGTGAAGAATTATAATGATGATGCAAAAATATTGTATTCAACTGTAAAAAGAGAATACGATATCTTGCTGCGAGAACATAAAAGAAATCAAATCTCGCAACAGATATTGCGCAGCGACAACAAAATTAAAACAACATGGACTATCGTTAATAATTTGTTGGGTAAATCTAAAAACCAATTAGGAGCGGAAAACCATCTTATAGGCAAGGAAAATGATTTAAATAACTATTACAACAATCTAGCCACAATAGAAACTGAGAAAATTCCAGATCGTCCATTTAACTGTAGCATTAATAGGCAATATAGTACATTATTTTTTACACCTGTTTCAGAATCTGAAGTTTATAATATTACATATACATTAAAAAATAAAACTTCATACGGCTTTGACAAAATACCACTGAAATTAGTTAAGTGCGCGATTAACAGCCTTGTTGGTCCAATTACTCACTTAATTAACATTAGTTTGGAAAACGGAATATTCCCTACTTGCCTAAAAGAAGGTATAATAACGCCTATCCATAAAAAAGGTGACCCGGATAATTTTGGTAATTACAGACCAATTACCCTTTTATCCGTGTTCTCAAAAATATTTGAAAAATGTATAGCAACACGATTGATACATTATTTTACAATAAATAACCTACTTGATAATGCACAAAATGGATATACTGCAACTAAATCAACAAATACTGCTATTTTTGATTATTTAACAGAGGTTACGAAAGCAATGGAAGGGTCAAAAATTCCCATGGGTATTTTTTTAGACTTGGCCAAAGCCTTCGACACTGTGAGTCACGACATTTTACTAGACAAACTAGAATACTATGGTGTTAGAGGTATAGGACAAACTTTATTACGTTCATACTTAGCAGATAGAACACACAAAACTAAAATTAACCATAATATTTCTAAAGCAAAAACAATTAATATAGGGGTGCCTCAAGGTAGTATTTTGGGGCCTATTTTATTTGTTATTTATGTTAATGATTTTCCTAAAATAGTTAGAGATCTAAACATCCATATTACAACATATGCTGATGACACCACTCTTCTTATATCGGGTTCTAGTGAGGATGAAGTGACTCACAGATCGAAGGAAGTATTAAAAAACACAGAGGACTGGATGATAATGAATAAACTACTAATGAATAATAACAAAACCAATATGATCTTATTCAAAACTAAAAACAAAACTAATAAATTAGAACAATTGGAAGTAAACGATAACATTTTACAAGTTCAATGCAAATCAAAATTTCTGGGAATGACAATTAATAGCAATTTAAATTGGTTCTTACACTGTGATGAGTTATCTTCAAAGTTAAACTCAACATGTTATTCCCTAAGGATTTTAAAGCAAGTGTTAGACACTAATACTCTAACAACAACATACCGGTCGAATTTCGAGAGTTTAATGAGATACGGTATAATTCATTATGGATCATCGAGTCGTGCAAATGATATATTTATCATTCAAAAACGAGCTGTACGAATTATACTCAATTTAAATTATTCAGAAAGCTGTCGCGGAAAATTCACAAGTGCGGGTATAATGACGTTTTACAGTCTTTATGTGTACGAAATGTTATTGTTTAATTACAAGCATAAGAATAAGTTTAATCAACTCAACGTAGGTCACGTCTACAACACAAGGAATGTGAGAAATTATGCATACCCCAAACATAGACTCACTTTAACTGAGAAATCTGCTGCATACGCATCTTTGCGAATATTTAATAGAATGCCAGATTATTTGAAAAACATAACCGATATAAATGAATTTAAAAGATAATTAAAAACATTATTAATTAACAAAGAACTGTATTCGGTTGCGGATTTTTTTGTTTAATTAATGTAAAATACGTATACTCAGTTAGCTATAGTATAACTGCAATAGTTTATACTATCACTTTATTTTTTCTTATGACGTATTCAATTTGCGGCTTTACTTGACATAAGTTTAATTATTGTTATGTTATGTTTGTATCATGTATGGTCCCTTTTTTGAATAAAGCATTTATTATTATTATTATTAATAATACTTAAAAAAGTTTAGAAAATATTCTAAAATACGGCTTGTAACATTTGGGATTAAAAATTTTATAGTCACCTATGCGTCTTATGGCAACTCAGCAACGGAGAAAACAATGTCGAATTTTGTTTGTTTGTGTCAATCCAGTGAAACTTTTTGCGGGCATGGATACAAACGAAGCGGAGAATATTGCGTGTTAGAACCTTAGTTACCGACAAAATCGAAAAAGGTATAGCGTATTCGCTGGAATCTGGCGGCTGAGGTCGTAAAACGGTCGGTCCGTCCTGAGTACCGACGCACATCTCGAAGAAAAGGTGTTGGTGGTTCGTCTAATTGCATCCGGTACATGTATTGGTACAAGCACTTTTATACCAGTACTTCTCAAAAAAGATTGGATTGAGATAAAAAATATTACGTCCCCTACTTACGCAGCTCCAACCCTCTTTTACGACCACAGCCGTCAGATTCCAGAGAACCGGCTATATGCATCGAGTTACGACGCTTTTAAGCAATGATTATGTAAAAAGGATGCCGATGCTATAGACGAAAATGTGTTGTTCGCCTATATGTTGGAACGTTACGTATCTGTTAATTATTTTCCTAGGTCCGTAAGTAAAAAAATAAGTTCCGCCGTCAAGGACAACAAACACCACGAATGTTATCAGCCACCCACAGTACCTGTAACCATGGATGCAATGCTTATTTACGTTCTATAGAAAGCATAGACTCACCGTTACTATTGTTAAGTGTGATATATTTTTTTAAATGAAGATCAACACCACACTTCTTTTACTGCCAAACACTTTCACACCTTTTGCCCCTACTGCAGCGCACGCGTTATAAATTATTTAGAACTCCGACTTATGATACCTCGTCTATAGCGGTATGTTTTAAAACAACCGATTCTGCAGAATTAAAACATCATCATTATTGCGTTTGACAGTATAAACAACTTTCAAATGTTTGTAAAGAGTCTGCTTGTTGTCAGAGTAAAAATAAATTTGATTTAAACCCATTGATCCAATCACGTTGGCTTTAACCTTTCCAAGCAAGCGTTTAAATAGAACATTCCGTCGCATTACAAGAAGCAGATCCTATTGTAAAACAACTCATTGAACTAAACATACGCTCGCTGCCAGAATAAATCCGACGATAAATGGTTAGTTCAAGGTGCACGTTTACCGTAATAAGTAATATTTGTTGACGCGCGCGGATTACATGTCGATCTAGGTAATGTGAGTATTTATAGTTTACTATAAGTTACTTTGTAACGTTTGCGCATTTCCTCGCAATCCAATTACTTCCAGCGCAATTCTCTGGAGGAAATATGTCTTCATGCTGGTTAATAAACACTAATGGAAATAAAAGTAGGAGTTACAAAGCTTCAATATTTGCTTATGGGGTCGTTACGTTGCAGGAAATGTGGGTCGGCGGAATGTGTAGTACAAAGTGTAAAAGACCTGAGCGAAATATGCCGCGTTTTAATTATTACCTGCGTCTAACTACAAATAATGGGGGAAATGTAAGCCGGGAGGTCAACTACCCTAAATGAAAATCAAGTATATTTTGAAATAAAAAAAATTAAGTATTTAATAATTGTGACTGTTCAATTTACTTGTAGGGGTCGCGGTGGTCTAGTGGGTAGAGGTCCGGCCTCTGGACCCCGTTGGTGTTGGTTCGAGTCCAGTCCGGACGGTCACTTTTTCAACACGAGAAATGGCCGTACGGGTCCCTGGGTGTCTAGTGTTTGTCCCCATTTCATTTAAATATGAATATCTAATATATAAAATTCTCGTGTCACAGTGTTTGTAACAAAACTCCTCCGAAACGGCTTGACCGATTCTTATGAAATTTTGTGTGTATATTGAGTGGGTCTGAGAATAGGACGTAAACTATTTTTCATACACCTAAGTAATAAGGGTGGTCCACCGCAAATTTTTTATTTTTATTTTTTGGACAAATTTTTTTATTTTTATTTTTTTTATGATTCGGCATTAAAAAATACATACAATCTTAAATTTCCACCCTTCTACCATCAACCCCTATTTTTTAATAGCGATTTAAGTACTTTAATAATTTTCTACTCTCGGCGATCGACCGCTCGATCAGTTATTCCGGCCAGGCGTCTACCGGTGTCACTTCTCACCCCGTAAACAGCACTCACTAACGTTCAGAGCCTAAACCGTTTTCGGCAATTATCGTCAGCAGTTGCTTAATTTCAATGGGCTACACACGGCGCAGCACAGCGGAGCCGTCGTCCGTCACCAGTTATTGCCTTAATATATATGGATTAGGAATGGGCGATATTTCACGTATCTGTGATTTTTCACTGGTATTGAAAAATCACAGGTCGTTACTGTTAGTAATAGGCGAATTTAACTGCTACTTAAAATCACTGCTGCTTAAAATACCTGCTACTTAAAATCACTGCTACTTAAAATCACTGCTACTTAAAATCACTGCTACTTAATATCACTGCTACTTAAAATCACTGTTACTTAAAATCGCTGTTACTTTAAATCACTGCTACTTTAAATCACTGACAAACTGTGATTACTACTTAAACTGTGACTGTTACTTAAAACATTATTGTGGTACAAGGTGGCATTTCTAAATGTTATTTAATATTCACTACTTTATTCTCCCTTTTTGCAGGATATTGTTTTTTTAATTTTGAATAAATATTTAATAAGAAAGGCAAATATTTATAAAATGCCATAGTATACCATATAAAATGAAATAAATTAGGAGTACAATTAATTAATTATTTAATTGAGATTTTATAAAAACGAAAAAAATTAGCTTGCCCGGCATGGAATTGAACTATTAACTCGCTGGATCGAAAGTGATGAGTCAAAATAAAAAATTAAAAAAAATAAAAATAAAATCCATATCTCCATAAAAACTGTGGCATTTACAAAAACCAAATTGTTTTTGAATAGGAGATACTTCGATATTTTTTTATGGAATTTTGTCTGCGCGTTTTATATTTTTTCTGCGATGTTTTCATTCAAGTGCTCAAAAAAATAAAATTAAAATTTTCAAAAATCCATATCTAAATTAAAAATTGTTGAATTTACAAAAAGCAAATTAATTTTGAATAAACGATTCTTTGACCATTGAGGATATTGTTTTAAGGAATTTTTTTCTGCGCGTTTCATGTTTTTTTCTGCGAAGTTTTCATTCAAGTGCTCAAAAAATTAAAACGAAAATCTTCAAAAATCCACAGCTCTATTGAAAATTGTTGAATTTACAAAAACCAAATTGATTTTGAATTAGCTATACTTCGGCCATTGAGGGTGATTTTTTATGGAATGTTGTCTACGCGTTTAATATTTTTTCTGTGATGTTTTCATTCAAGTGCTCGAAAAAATAAAATTAAAATTTTCAAAAATCCATATCTCCATTAAAAATTGTTGAATTTACAAAAACCTAAATAATTTTGAATAACCGATACTTCGACCCTTGAGGATTTTGTTTTATGGAATTTTGTCTCCGCGTTTTATATTTTTTCTGCGATGTTTTCATTCAAGTGCTCGAAAAAATAAAATTAAAATTTTCAAAAATCCATATCTCCATTAAAAATTGTTGAATTTACAAAAACCAAAATAATTTTGAATAACCGATACTTCGACCATTGAGGATTTTGTTTTATGGAATTTTGTCTCCGCGTTTTATATTTTTTCTCCGATGTTTTCATTCAAGTGCTCGAAAAAATAAAATTAAAATTTTAAAAAATACATATCTCCATTAAAAATTGTTGAATTTACAAAAACCAAATTAATTTTGAATTAGCGATTCTTCGACCATTGAAGATATTGTCTCGATGAATTTTTTCTACGCGTTTTATATTTTTTTCTCTTTATCTCCAAATACTTCTCGAATTTTGAATTGAATCAAGGATAGTTGTATATTTATTTGGTACAGCAGATAATATAGCCAAAATATTACCTTCAGTCACAGGTACAATATTAGCAGAATCATATCAAAAACAGTTATGAGAAACCATTGACAATTTCAGAACGTGTTACGACGTTTACTAACCGTAATTTAAAAGTAGCAGTTTTGCCCATCTTTAATATGAATTATGCACGGATGACGGCGAGGCGCAGCGGAGCCGTTGTCCGTCACCAGTTATCTGCCTTAATATATATGAACCATGCACGGACGACGGCGCAGCGCAGCGGAGCCGTCGTTCGTCACCAGTTTATTTGCTTAATTTTAACGGGCCACACACGGACGACGGCACAGCGCAGCGAAGCCGTCGTTTGACACCAGTTTATTTGCTTAATTGTAATGGGGCACACACGGACGACGGCGCAACGCAGCGGAGCCGTTATCCGCCACCAATTACCTTGCTTCATTTTTAAGGGCTACGCACGGACGACGGCGCAGAGCAGCGGAGCCGTCGTTCATCACCAGTTTTTTTGCTTAATTTTAATGGGCCACACACAGACGACGGCGCATCGCAGCGGAGCCGTCGTTTGTCACCAGTTACCTTGCTTAATTTTTAATGGCTACGCTGCGCTGCGCCGTCGTCCGTCACCACTTATCTGCCTTAATATATATGGAACATGCACGGGCGACGGCGCAGCGCAGCGGAGCCGACGTTCGTCACCAGTTTCCTTGCTTGATTTTAAAGGGCCACGCACGGACGACGGCGCAGCGCAGCAGTTACTTTGCTTAATTCATGATTATGGTATCGATTTTACTACGTCGTTGGCAGAAAATAAAACGAAGAATGTTGTGTATCATAGAGCATTACAATAATAAACACTATGTTTTTGAATTTTTTTTTTTTATTAATTATACGAATTCGAATTCAATATTCATAGTCAAGACAGGACAACGTCTGTCGGGTCAGCTAGTTATTAATATAAATTGGTTGTGGCTGAATGTCCTAGCTGGCTAAGCCAAGTCCCCACAATTCTCGATTCCCTAACCCGAACTCCTGTCAATCATCTTTCTTTAAAAAAAAAAAAAATTCAACAGTAATTTTTTAAAAGTTGACCAAATAAAACCTAGCTAATGACAATTCAGTTCAAACCGTCTCTGAAAACAAAAACAAATTCCAACATAATATCAATGGCTCGTATAATCATCTTTCATATTTTTCAAGAAATTTATCATTTCTCCAAATAAAAATGCAAATTTCATCATCTCTGCCTTTATTAAAAATATGAGCGGCAATTAAGACCAACATTCTAAAATGATACAACTTTATATAAAATAGTGACTGTTTACAAATAATCCCACTCCACGGAATCCAGAATTACCCTTTAATTGATTAACCTTTAGCCTTGCTTCCTTGACATTAGAGCGGTGAGAAACTCCAGCCATGAGAAAAACTGAAAACCTGACGTTTACCGCATTTACACAATTATGTCATTTCCACTTAACGTGCGTGTAATATTATTATTTCCAATTGTAGATGTTTTGTTCGCTCAGGAAATTCGTCTAGATTTTATCCAATACTGATTTACTTAATTACTGGATGGTTTAAATTTGTCACGAGAGAACACGGGTTATTGGAACAAGCACGCTCAAATTGGTTGTTTTGCATGGCTTTCAAGTTCAGTTCAAGACTGGATTATTAGTTTCGCCACGTAAATTCATCGTCTTAATTGCAATAAAAATATCTCACTGGTTATTATTGCTTGTTAAAATATTAATGATTATAACTCTATGGCGAAATAGCTTGTTAGGCCTCGATGATTCCATTATGTAAGCTCCGATAATGGCTTTTATTTTTTTCGGAAAGTGGGTGCTGACATGGAATATCGCTTACGTAAGCAGCAGCCCTTCCGATAAATGGAATCGTTCGTGGCGCTACATGACGGAACTTTTGACGTGGGGAACATATTTATTTAAATTCTAAGGTTAAAAATAAACTACAGACACGTTTGGTGTGGGAATTCGCTGTGTTAGATGGCCTACCTGAATATCGATCTCGGTTTCGTGCATACATGTGGAATGCAGAGTATTCTATATGCGTGTGATCTAGTACGGATATAGGAATAATTTGTTTTTATTCATTTTTAGTTCACTTTTAGTTACTAATTATCCAAGCTGTACTAAAGTAATAATATCCGGCTATATTGTTTCTCGAAATAGAAATAATGAGTTGGCCGCCCCCTTACACGAGGTAAAACATTTCTTGGGGCAGGGGGATTTAATTTTTTAATTCGAAAAATTTTAAAAGCCTCTGTAATATTTTTGTAAAGTTTTAAGGCAAAAAAACATGTCAGATCGCATATACACATATTTAAAATTTGAAATATGTTTGGTCTAAATTGATAGAAGAAATGACTAAAAAATTTGCAAGTAATCCGGGACTGCTAGATGGATTTTTGTTTTGTAAAATTCTGGATACATTAACGGGAAGTATTTTTCTGTTAAATCCAGCTGGATGGTGAGGGAAAAAAAGTGATAGAACAGTTGATAGCTTAATCAATCAACTATGTTCGTATAAAAGGGCCTTAAGGACCAAGGGAGCTGGATCCACCAAGCAGGAAGCTCTCACCTGCAATCATCGAAGAAGTCATCACAGCAACGAAGTTCAGTCGATGCGAAGAAAAAGAAAAAAAAACAACTTATGCAACTACTGCAGGAAGCCCAAGCACATGGCTAAAGTGTGTAGGAAACGGATTGCTGATAGCCGGCCTCCGAAGCCTCGTAAACTGGAGACCGACACAAATATGATACTCGTCACTGTTAGCTCAACTAAAACAGATGCTGAGTGATCGAGATGCAGGAATGACAATAGCGCGATAAGCCATATTTTAAATGGTCAGATTTGCTTGAGAACGTTCGAGTCTTTTTCAACTGAGTACACAGTTACCACAGCAATTGGTGAGAAAATTACCTTGGCTGATATTTGATCAATCAAGAGAATTCTGTTCTTTGTGCTTGCAGTCCAGGATAACTACTCGGACAGCCAATTCATCTTCATCAGCTGAAGTCTGCAATTTCCTAGTCAACAATTGGAGGGAGCTCGTCATGGAGGACTGTTCAATTTGACGGTGAGAAGTTCGAACCCTATCAGATGAGGTCAATGCAGTGAGATTCAGGAGGAGTCTGACATGAACGTAGAAATGCATAGTGAACTGCAAAATCGCAAATTCGCACGGATGTTTGCGGTCCATTTCAAGAATCGGGGTCTGGATATCGATATTTTGTGCTTTTCAAGGACGACTATAAAAATTCAGGACAGTTTATTTTCTGCGGAAAAAATCCGAAATTGCCGAGAAACTGAGCTAGTTCCTAGCTGAGGAAGAAACAGTCTGGAGCTGTTGAGTGATAATGGCAGGGAGTTTGGGCCGAGATGATACGAACAGGTGCATCCTTAATAGGACAGGGCCTACAAAACCAGGTTTGAAACATTGGTTTAAATTCATGTACCGGGTGACCTAGGGATTTGTAAAAGCCCCATAACTTAATTGCTATTTGAGATATCGACTTCTAGTTTTCCTGAACTGGCACCGACACTTATTCTACATATTTTAAAAATATGTATGTTTTTGTACAGGGTGTCCCAATATACATAACAGACCAAAGTTATGTTTTTTTAAATAGAACACCCTATATTTTATATTTTATTTTCAACCCTCTTGAGAAGCTGATAAAAATAGTATAAGATAGTATGTGTTTATTATGGACGATTGGTTAGTTATGGGCAAATTTGTGGCAAAAACAAGGAGACATTGAAAAAGTTGCAGAAGCGCTCCTAGCAATGCTTGCGTCGTTTTTTATACACTAAAGAATTTTCCACATCATGAAGAATAATACAAATCGGCTTTGGTTCTTTTTTGTTCATACTGCTATACAGGGTGTCAACATACATAACTATTTTTTTCAAATGGAACACCCTATATATCTTGCCACCAATGCATATAATTTTTAATAAGCTTTTCAATGATGTACAATTTGTGTAATGAAATATTAAGGATTCTTAAGATTTATCCACAAAAACATTTTTCTTTTGTCACCTCCTGCTCATTTTTGGATTTTCAGCCAAATCTATGCATTTTCTGAAAAAATAATAAGAGACCAAAGTTGTAGAGCGGAAAATTTTCGATCGATATAGCTCTTTCGACTTTTACAATAATGTGTGCATTGCCCGCCAGAGTGCGCAAAATCGTGACCGTATTTTAGCGTTTTTCTCAAATTTTTTGTTAATTAATTGCACTATACTTTATTTTCCACATCCTCTAGCAGAAAAACGGGTAATTATAGAATTATTTAAATGACCTACATCGATTGAAAATATTTCGCTCTACAACTCTTAAAAGACGCAATTTTTGCCCAAAATGCATAGTTTTCGCAAAAAATGCAAAAAATCATCGAAAACGCAAAAATTGATACATACATTTTCAATTTGCATTTTTAGGGAAAACTATGCATTTTTGGCAAAAAATGCTTCTATTAAGAGTTGTAGAGCGGAACATTTTCAATAGATATGAGCCATTTTAATTTCCCTATAATTTCCCATTTTTCTGCTAGAGGGTGCAGAAAATAAAGTATAGTGCAATTTATTAATAAACAAATTGAAAAGAAAAAGCTAAAATGCATATACGGTCACGATTTTGCACGTTCTGGCTGTCAATGCACGCATTATCTTAAAAATTGAAAAACCTATATCGATCGGAAATTTTTCGCTCTACAACTTTGGTCTCTTATAATTTTTCCTGAAAATGGATAGTTTTGGCTGAAAATCCAAGAATCAGCAGAAGGTGACAAAACAAATATGTTTTTATTGATAAATCTCAAGAATTCTTAATATTTTGTTATACAAACTCTATATCATTGGAAAGCTTATTAAAAATTCAATAGATTGGTGGCAACTTATATAGGGTGTTCCATTTGGAAAAAAAAATAGTTATCCATTGTTTTGCGTATGTTGACACCCTGTATAGCACTATGAATAAAAGAGAACCAAAGCCGATGTGTATTATTCTTTATGATGTGGAAAATTTTCTAGTGTATAAATAATGATGCTATCTTTGCTAGGAACGCTTCTGCAATGTTTTCAATGTGTACATGTTTTTGCTACAAATTTGCCCATAACTAACCAACCGTCCATAATAGACCCATACTATCTTATACTATTTTTATCAGCTTCTCAAGAGGGTTGAAAATAAAGTATAAAATATAGGGTGTTCCATTTAAAAGACATAACTTTGTTCTGTTATGTATATTGGGACACCCTGTACAAAAACATACATATTTTTAAAATATGTAGAATAAGTGTGGGTACCAGTTCAAGAAAACTAGAAGTCGATATCTCAAATAGCAAATAAGTTATGAGGCTTTTACAGATCCCTCGGTCACCCGGTATATTCTATTGAAGGAACAAAGGACGACAATGGATCCAAATGCCGTTAAAGGAATCCTCATCGGCTATTATGACGACGGATACAGTATCTACAGCAGTGGCGGCTCGTGGAACATGTTGATGGTAGAGCCACTTATACAATACATCCCCCCCCCCCTTTTTGAAGAAACAAAGAACCATTATCTTCCTAGACCAATCGAATATTTTGGCCAAAAAATCAAAAATTTGGAACAAAACGGCTCTAAAATATCGGCCAAAAAAATCAAAAATTCTGGCATAAAAATAAAAATGAAAACCAAAAAATTGAAAATACAAGCAAAGGAAAAACAATTTGCCATTTTCAGCCCCAAATATAACTCTTTTTAGCTTAAAATAAGTTCCAAAGAGAAATTCGAAATTCAAATTCAAGTTAAGAAAATCTAAAATAAAATAAAAAATTAAGACCAAAAATCTAAAATTCGTATCGAAAAATCAAAGTGGTAGACCAAAAAATCAAAATTTTTAACAAAGGAATCGAAAATTTAGGTCGAAATAAAGAAAACTTCGGCCAAAAGACCTAAAATTGAAACCAAAACAATCGAAAATATAAAATACAGGGCAAAAACAAGGGCCTTAAAAGGTGAAAATTTAGACAAAACATCGAAAACGGGCGTAAAGATAAAAATTGCAGACAAAAGAATCGAAAATTTCTACAAACCAATCGAATATTTTGGTCAAAATAAAGAAAAATAAAAAGAATTGGAACAGAAAAATCAAAAATACAGAAATCTAAAATATGGTCCAAAGAATCAAGAATCCTAATCTAAAAAAAAACGCAGACAAAAAATTTAAAACTTTAGTAGAAGCAAAATAATTTGCCAAAAATAGGTTTCTGATCAGAAATTCGAATATAATAGCCAAAAAATAAAAAAAAAACTTACGAAATGAAATCAATAATCTAAGTTAAAAAATCTAAAATATTGGATAAAAAAATAGACTAAAAATCTAAAATATGCGATACAAAATTTAGGCATAAAAATAAAAATGGTGGACCAAGGAAAGAAAAAATTTAACAGACAAATAAAGAAAATTTTAGGGCAAAAGATAAAAGAAAATTAAAATCTACAATGTTGGCTAAAAAGTCGAAAATTTGGGACAAAATGCGGACGAAAAAAATCGAAAATTTTGACAATAAAATCGAAAAGTTAGGTAGGATTAAATAAATGAAATGAAAAATAAAGAAAAATTTAGGTCAAAAGATTAAAAAAAATAATAATAAAAATATGTAATATTGGCCAGAAAGTCGAAAATTTAGACATTGCATAGAAAATTCGGTCCTTAATAAATCTAGGCTAAAACATCGAAAATTTCAACAAACAAAACTCGAAAATACCGGAAAAAGGCTGAAAGACCGCGGGTCGATAGCCGTTTAGCAGAAATAATTTTGTAAATTTTAAATGTATTATATTTGTTTAACATTGTACTGTCTGCAAATAAAGATATTGTATATATACAAAAAATCTCGCATATAAATCAATAATTCAGGTTATAGATATTTTAATCAAAATCAAATTAAAAATTTGGAACTAGAATTAAAATTTCGGCCTAAAAAATCAAAAATGCGGACCAAAGAATCAAAAATTTTAACAATTAAAACGAAAATTCAGGTCAAAATAAAGAATAATTAGAGATTTATTTATTTACGGGAATTTCCCTTTATAATAAAATATCTCTAAAAATATTATATTATTATTATTAATCTGAGAAAATTGTACAAAAGATAAAAAACTTAGACCAAAAAAAAAAATCGAAAATATTATGACCAAAAATATCGAAAATGTATTTATGACCTGTAGGTCAAAAAATTAAAAATTCGTCGGGAAAAATAAAAAATGTGGACCAAACCGTCGAAAATTTTACCAATTAAATCGAAAATTTATGTCAAAATAAAGAATATTTTGGTCAAAAGATCAACAATTTAGACCCAAAAGAATAGAAAATACCGGTAAAAAATCTAAAACATAAAAATTCGGCGGGAAAATAAAAAATTGCGTGCCAAAAAGTCGAAAATTTAAACAATTAAATCGCAAATTTAGGACAAAAGATAAAATATCAAAAATACAGATTCGCCGGGAAAAATAAAAAAAGCGGACCAAATAGTTGAAAATTTAAACTATTAAATCGAAAATTTAGATCAAAGTAAAGAAAATTTAGGCCAATGATAAAAAATTCAGAAAAAAAAAATCGAAAATACAGACTTAATAATAAAAATGCGGAATGTTAATTAATTAATCTCAAAAATCACTTCAAAGTAATTTTCCAATTTTTTTTTAATAGCAAAACATTGTTTTTTATTTTCACCTTAATTATTCAAAAATGAGAAATTAATTTGAAAAATAATTCAAATAAAACTATTAACTTTGTTGGGATCACCTTATTGTTTCACCTTTTGCACCGGCAGTTTCGACAACTTTAGATTTAGTAGATAAATTTTGAATAACTCAAATAAAACAATTCATTTGGTTAGTATGACTACAATAAGGGGAGGCCCCCGCCTCCGTTTTTGAAGAAAGAAAGAACGATTGATCTTTATGGTCCAAGGTTATTTTGAGTTGTATAATTTCAAACAAGCTGAAAACATGATTTCTGTGTATTTTCTATTTATCGTGCATTTTTTGTCCCAGACATCAAAACAATACACACGAAAAACAAAAAAAAGTTTCATTAAAGTTATGCAGGCGTTGTTTAACATTTAAACTGGCGAAAAAGAGTTTTATGAATCAATTCAAAATTCTTGCTGAGCTTGAAACTACAGGTAGTGCCATGGCTCCTTGGCTCTATATAACGAGCCGCCCCTGATCTACAGTGAAGAGGAAAACAAGCCCTATAGATCCAAAGACAATCTTTGAAGAAAAAATCGTGCAAAAAACGGGGTTATACCCCCAGGAAGCAACGAAGCTGAAGAGACTGACCTTAATGACAGCAAATCCCGGATTGAAGAAAACGAAGAAATAGAATTCTGGAAACCCGATGACAGTGACAGTGATTGAACAATCTCAGAAACGCTGAAAATCAATGAAGAAGAGAATGCTAGTGAGACTACGCGGAAACTTCGTAACCGAGTGGATCTTATGTTATAAATTCCAGGATTATGTGATGCTCACCTCGACGACCTTCGAGGAACACCTACAACGACTCCACAAAGTAAAAATAAGGCCAGATTGGTGATCAAAGATTTTTCGCAAAGAAGAGGAGTAGATTATGATCAAACCTTCACTTCAGTAACAAGAACGTCGACTATTCGAACGCTACTCATTGTCAGTGTTGATATAAATTCTAAAACAATACTTTTATACGATTTTTTTGATGAAAATTCATCAATTACATTTGAAATATCTAATGTTTCACCGATCTCATTTTCAATAGAAATTATGACTAAATTAGCAAATCGCTCTTGTGTTATAGTTGACCATAAATAATTTTTAATTAATTTTAATTTGGAAAAACTTCTTTCGCCGGAAGTCACAGTTATCGGTATTGTTAAAAATATTCTTAGACTAATACTGAAATTTGGAAAAGAAGGAACTAAGTCTTGGCTAATTAAATGATTTAAAATTTCTAATGGTTTTAATTAGAAACGATTAGGAAGTAGTTCTCTAAAAAGATAACAATTATTTTAGGATTTCGACTCCATCTAAATCTTTGGTCAATTTTCCGTTTTCGCTTACCTGAAATTTAATATCTAACTCCATACAACATTTTCTTAAATATTCGGATTCTGCAGAATGAAATACCAACAAAAATTTCAACAAGGAGCAGCCATTTTCTAACAGCTCAGAACATTCGGATATTAAATTAATAGCGATGCCTAAAATTTCAAAAGAAAAGTGAATTCTAAATTTTTCTCTAGGATCCAAAATATTTTCACCAGCGTTTTTTTTTTCTTATTCGAACTTTAGATGCTTTGTGATGCTTCTTCTGATTGTTTGGCAAAATTGTTACCCGGTTAGAAATCGGATACACTTCCGGCAGGGGTCCAGGCAACCGGTCGCTATTTCGGGGCGCTCGGACTAAAATTTACAGATTTCGGATGCCGCGAACCCTCTATTGGTGGTCCGCCTCGCAGGTTTCGCCGAAAAAAAAACACCAAAAATATCTTCCATGGGCAATGCTAAATCCACTGCATTATTGAGGATTGGAATTAAATCTTCTGTGCCTTTAAATAAAAGAAAATATATTGGGCATTATCCATCGCTAGATTCTAGGTTATGTTAAATATATACAAATAAAGCACTGCAATCAGAATGGCCGCATAGCGTTCATCAAATACCATAATTCAGCGTAAATGAAAATAAACATGTTGACAGCTGAAAATTCTGACGAACGAGCCCTTTATCTTCGCTGTCAATGACGACGGAGATATGAAAATTTTAGAGCTACTATTTAGCCAATATATTTTCAATCACTGCTTTCCTCCTAAACATTCATAGTGATTAATTTTTTAATATTGTGGATATGCACAACCGCCAAACCGAACCTATCGCCATTGCCATAGGAATATTCCACTGATAAAAAACAAAATAAGCTGTTGTCATAGGTTATGGTCTGTCAGAATTCCAAACGTCAAAATGGACGTAGCAAATGGTCACGGTGCAGTTTCTAACAACGAAAGGAGTGAAACCGTAAACAGTGTAACGTCAAGAAACACCGTAAGGAATAAAGAGATATCATATCGATAATATTTAGTGTTGAAGCCGAAGCAACACAGACGCATTAGTTGAATCTGCATCACGGTTTCAACTTTAAATATTTTAATAATCATAGCAGTTGTTATATTGCGGCTTATAATAAATTGGAGTTGACAAACGAAATAAAATAAAAAATCGTATGCAACACGGAGATCAAGCTAAGTTTAAATCTTCGGAGATTTACAGTATCTCCTCAGATTTAAACTGCTGCTTGATCTCCTAGTTACGTAATACTTATTAATGACTCTAATTACAAAAAAATGCTGCTGAATGTTGTAAGCAATAAAAATTTTAATTCTGTAATAGTTATTTATGACACAAGTGTGTGAAGTGTAACTTTTGCGCATAAGTTGCGAAGTTTAAGACACGAGCCGTAGGCGAGTGTCGTAATCGCAACGAGTGCGCAAAAGTACTTCACACACGTGTTTCATACAATATTTTATCTACACCTATACTAAAATTTAAACAAGTAGATATTTTATTTGATATTTTAGTATTTTACACATTAATATTGATTGTTAAGTTATTACAATTATTAATATTACTAATTATAATATTAGGATGATTTTTTTCTTTTCCATTAATTAGTACTTTTTTTGTAAGAGTATATACAGAGGAATTATGAGACGCAGACGGTTGAGCTTCGTTATTAGTTCCAAAAATTTTCTTTTTTGTTTCTTTTTTATTTTCTAATTAATTTTCCACGTATGATTCTGCAACGGTGGTGGATTTCCATCCTCCGTGGCGTTTAATTGCAGAAATATCGGCATCTGAGTCTGCTAATAGGGAAGCAGATGATCGTCTGAAGCAGTGTCCTGTATAAGTATTAGGATGTTGTAGATTTAAAAATGTGGCTATCAGAGATGGTATTGTGCCGAATTGATTAATGCCTACTGGCTGCTTTGAACACTTATTATTTCTATAGAAGACGAAAAATCTTTTATGGTCTGTTACGGGTGGTCGTAGCAAAGCATATTTTCGGTAAATTTGTATAAAACTTGGAGTATTATCCTTGCTATCAAGTCCTGTAAATTTTATTTTTGCATTCTTTAATGGTTATAATTATAGCAGTTCCTACATCTTAAATATCATCCAGTAAAATATCGTACAATTCTTGCCGACGGCATGCACCCAATATTCCAAATATTGCTACAACCTAAACAAATAGTTAATGTTTGTAAATATAATGAATACATTTTTTTTGTTGCCTCCATCATCAGAAATATATCAGGAGCTTCATTAATAAATTTCTCCACTTCTTGTAAAGTGAATATTTTAGATTTTTTGGGTGCATAATTTTCTGATGTACGTTTTAAAAATGTAATCAGTTTATTGAATTTGCTTATATCAATGTTCTTATTTATATTAAAAGTGGCTTTAAGCATCGAATAGTGTGACCATAGGGTTGATGCTTTTTCAGAAAAATATGCCACGAACACATTTTCTGTATATTTTGTTACATTCTTCTTACTACACCAATGCAAGAAAACGTTATAAGTATATAATTTCCTATATTTGGCAGGTAATAAGTTTCATGTTATCTTATCGGCCGCCTTGGCCACTTCGGGAGGTGTACACATTTCTTCGTCACTCTCCATTTCTATTGCAGGTATTATATAAACACAATTACACAAACTATACAAATAATACCTACAAAAATACAGTTATATAAAATTAATTAAAGAAAATATTACCTGTATGACTGAAAATTACCGATTTGACGTATGACATGACAGTTACTATTGATTCCGTTGCCTACCACAAATCGTTTAGTAATGAAAGTCCCATTTAAATTGCATAGGATTTTTGCGCACGATTTGTATTCATTTGCGCACGATTTATTTAATGTGGCACTTTACAAACGATAACTATTATTTTAATGGGTCAATTTTAGTGTAGGTGTAGATAAAAAATTAAAATCAACTTAATTTAAATTTAATGAAATGTCATCAAGCTAAATGTATAGTATATGATAGTCTTAAGTATCCCCTATCTTGCCATTCCAAATTCACTTTACTTTATCACTTACTGCTAAGTGAGTAATATTATAAAATTACACTTTTAAAATATACTTAAATTGACTGGAATTGCACATGACATACTGTTCCCTAATGTGGTCCCTACCCTCTCGCACACCACGTGTTTCTGGATGAATCCCACCGCGGAAAGAGTTATTTTTTTAATATGTGCGAAAAATAAACATTCATACAATTAATTAATGAAATAATGTTTTTAATGTAAATTAGAATTAATTTCAATTTTACCTGAAATACCATTTTCTAGTCCCTTGTAAACCACTCAGGACGAATTCCCACAGGAAATGAATAATGTTGTGTCTGGTGGAAAATGAAATGTTAATTATTATTAAGTAGATATTAAAATAATGTTGCCTTCTTTCTGTATACATTTGTAAATATTTTTGACTAGCCAATACTGTATTTCTGTTTATAGTGTAAAGAGATTGTCAATAAAAGTGTTCTAAAGGATTATATACTGAAGGAAAAAAAATGAAACACTTGAAATTCGTGAAATTTCGACTATTTTCAAACCGTCATAACACGGCGTATTTTCAATCGATTTTGATAAATCTTTGAGGGCGAAAAACTTTGAAGTGTCCTCTTTAAAGTAATTCATGCGAACTTAAGCGTAACCCCTTTCTCCCCCCTCTAGCACCCCTGTGAAAAAGAAAAGGTTTTCTGGAAACCATGTCCAACTTTGACGATGTCTACGGTGTTGGAAAAAGATTGTCGACTCGATCCACCATAAAGGCATTAAAATTTGGCCAATTCCCTATGCAGGACTCAAAAAACGAAGTTCCTTCGACTATTTGGCACCAAGTTATGGGTATTTAAATGAGGCAAAAGATCGTATGGTAAAGATCGCAGTCTGCATGTGCTCAGTAATTTTCGGTGGTTTTAGTGGTTTATATTCAGTAAAAAGATGTGTAATTTGGTGTGTTACATACGTCGCTATTAATATATATGCTGAGTTAATATCAAATAATTACATTCATTATTACACCGAATATTTGATATTTTACTTCAGTAAATTTCCATCGCGAGTGCCGTGCAAGGCCGTGGTCCCGGAAAAAAATGAATCGACGGTCGCTGTACCGCTTACTTTTTAATATTTTATATTCACCTGTATAATTGTAACTAAAAAAAATTCCATTTATTCATCTTTTCCTTTCCACTATCCAAATTTATTTTCCGTGGTCTACCGTATGTGTTTTTCAAAGTCCTCACAATCGACCCTATGAGGTGAAGCGTGTGTCCCTTGTCTTTTTTTAGTGTAAATTTCCTCTGTTATTAATTAATAATTTGTTAAAATGGCGATTACTTGTATTATATGCAAATTAATTATAAGCCCTCGTTCTGACTTCCTTAAATGTCACAGTGAATGTGGAAAGTGGTTCCATGCCAACTGTCTCAATTATACAATAGACTTAATTGAGTATTACATTAGCGAAGGCAAAAAACGTGACGGAGACCACTGGGTTTGTCATATCTGTGTACCCAATGATTTATCGGCTAAACCACGTGATGTTGGTGCATCGTATATTAGTGATACAATTAAAAAGGTTCTGAAGAATGAACTTGCGTCTCTTTTCAAAGAGGAATTTCAAACCGCAATACAAGGTATATTTAACAAAATTAGCGAAATTAAACAACGAATTTCAAAACTCGAGAACGCTACTGCATGTACAACACCATCTATTTCAATGGAAAATAATATTGTGGCTGAAATTGAAGAGCGCCAACAACGGGCTTTAAATAATATTTATTTAGTGCTATAAGACATACGTCCTTATACAAGTCAATACAATGGTTACATCAAATGCTTCCAAATCGTATATAGAACGATAAAGATAAAAATTAAATATACAATATATACAAAGCGAAAATTTACAACATTTAGGATAGAGTAATGGATATACATCAAATAATATATGCATACATTAAATCTAAGTTATGCAATAATAACAAAAGAAGATACATCGAATTTTTACATTTTGAGACTTATATTTAAAAGCTTTTTACATATTCGTCAAAAGAGTAGAACGCTTGTCTTAATAGGTAGTTTTTGCACCAGTGTTTGTACTGTTTCGTAGGCAGCTGCTGAATATTGCTGGGTAACAGGTTATAGAATTTAATACAGTAGTATCTGGTGCCCGTTCTGGATTTTGATAAGCGATAATGTTATTGTCTACAATGTTCCGGAATCATCTGGAACAATTAAAGAAAAAATTGAGAAGGACATATTGGCTATTAAATTGAATATTAATTTAAGTAATAATGAGTTCCATCCTCGTTCCATCCTCCATCCTTACCATTCGAGTTGGTAAGCCTGCTGGAAAACCGAGACCAATCAAACTGATTTTTCAATCGCGTTAAGAGGTCATCAATATATTTAAAGCAGCCAAAGAAGTTGATACTGGAGCGATAAGATTTACTAGCGATAGAACCAAGGCCCAACGAGAGCATCTTGCATCTCTAAAACAGGAATTGGAATTTCGCAAAGAGAAAGGCGAAAGAAACATAACAATTAAATATATCAAAGGGCTCCCGTCAATTGTATCAACTAACTTAAACTCGAATTCAAAAAACTAAAAATGTATTTTCAAAATGTTGGCGGAATGCGTTCAAATTTTTTTACTTAAATTTAAATGTTAGCCTAACTGATTACGTTATTCTAATTATTGTTGAAACATGGTTAGATTCATCTGTAACTAATAGTGAGCTGGGTCTACGTGAATTTACAATAAACAGGCGTGTTAGATCCAATAATATTAAGTCGCGCGGTGGCGGCGTTATGATTGCGGTTCGTTCTAATCTGAATAGCGGTATTATCAATATATCATCCAATATTGAGGAAATATATGTTAAAGTGTGTAACTTAATTTTATCTTCTGTTTATATTCCACCAGGTGCGGGTTCAATGTTGTATGCGGATTATTGTAATTCTATAATAGTTTGTAATTCATATCCTAATTATAAATTTATTTTTTGTGGAGACTTTAATTTACCACGTGCAATGTGGGCCTCTGACTATACCTATAAGCATTTCATCATCTGTTTATAATTACGCAAACGCTAAAATTTTAGCAGAATCTCTCGAATTTCACAATAACTAATAACCGTACTGTATTTCTTGATTTAATTTTTTCATATATTTCTAATATTATCATACCTCGATCGAGTGATCCTCTGTTTAATGATAGTTTTCATCACGTATCTTATACCTTATCCGTTAAAACCTGTGACGTTAAAGATTCTCTGCGTTATAATGATATTATATATAATTTTAAAGCTGCTGAATACTCTGGAATTAATGAGTTCATTTCAAATATATCCTGGAAGGAATATCTCGTGGGTGATGATGTAAATGTTATTCTGGATAAATTCTATGATGTTTGTTTGTACGCATTACAAGAATATGTGCCTGTTAAAGTTGTTCAGTCATCCTCTTATCCAAAATGGTTCAATTCGACGGGTCCGTCAATTTGGCCCCCCACTTTCGATTTTTTGGAAAAAAAGTGTTGCTCCAGAAAGCCCTTAGCTAGCTCCAGCTAGCTCCAAAAAGGTAAAAAAGTTATAGGGGTTTGAAATTTGGCGGGGCCAAGTTGACGTCTGCCCCCCACTTTTGATTTTTTAACTTTTTTTTAAGATTCAGATTCCTCAGACCTAGCTCCAGCAGGCTCCATCAATTTTAAAGCTGGCTCCACCCCACAACCCCTAAAAAATTACAAAAACAGTTTTCACCCTAGCCCCCCACTTCAATATTTTTTACTTAATTTTAAGTGATTTTATAGCTTAAAGCTAGCTCCAGCCGAATATGTAAAAAAATTTGGAAAAAAGAATACGGATAAAAAGATATAAGGGTTTTAATATAAGACGTGAGCTTTCCTGAATCCTGTATGCGCATTCCCAATTGTGTGATCATATTATAACGTTAAATGCGAATTTTCGGTTAAATCCAACGGAGTTGGTGCCAATTACCAATTACATTATTATATACGGTAATAAGGGTTCCTTAAATATTGCATTACTATCATTTAGGCCTTAGGGCCGTCCTTAAAATAAATATTCAACTTATAAACAATTCGTATATTTGATAAATTATTAATTAATTATTTGAAATATATATTGAAAATAAAATTTAGTCAAATGTGTGTGTTGAATCAAAAGGATGGCAAATATTGTAAATTAATAAGACAGTGGCGTAGTGAGTGATTAATTGAGACATGTGAAAATATTGCCAATTTCAACGAAACTTGGTACACGTGCTATTTATAATCTGGAAAAAAACAATGTGAGTGTAAAACAGCTCTTGTATCTCTGGGGGTGGAGTGGGCTAGGGGTGGCATGCGAAAATATTGTCAAATTCAACGAAACTTAGTACACATTCTATTTATAACTGGCAAAAAAATAATATGAGGGAAAAATAGCCCTAGCATCTCGGGGGTGGACTGGGCTAGGGGTGGCATGCGGAAATATTGTCAAATTCAACGAAACTTGGTACACGTACTATTTATAACCCGGAAAAAATAATTTAAGGCTAAAATAGCCCTAGCATTTCGGGGGGGGTAGAGTGGGCTAGGAGTGGCATGCGAAAATATTGTCAAATCCAACGAAACTTAGAACACATACTACTTATAACCAGAAAAAGACAATGTAAGTGAAAAATAGCCCTAGCATCGTGGGGGGTGGAGTGGGCTAGGGTGGAGATTTATCCATAAAAACATTTTTCTTTCGTCACCCCCTGCTGATTTTTGGATTTTCATTTGCCCGCCAGAGTGCGCAAAATCGTGACCGTGTATGCATTTTAGCGTTTTTTTCAAATTCTGTATTAATTAATTTGAAAAAAAACGGGAAATTATAGGAAAATTAAAATACCCTATATCAAACTTTTCCACTCTACAACTCTTAATAAAAGCATATTTTGCCCAAAATGCATAGTTTTCGCTAAAAATGCAAAAACCATGGAAAAACGCAAAAATTGATACACACAGTTTCAATTTGCATTTTTAGCGAAAACTGTGCATTTTGGGCAAAAATTGCTTCTAATAAGAGTTGTAGAGCGGAACATTTTCAATTAGGGCTCGACGTTTACTCCGTTTTTCGTTTAAACGTGTAAACGTTTACCGTTTATTTGTCACGAATAAAACACGTTTAGCTTAATAAATAAACGTTTACAACACGTTTAGCCTAATAAACGTTTACAACCCGTAAACTAGAAATGATTCCTCATATTTATATACTCCATTTGGGGGTCCAAAAGTCATATCTCGGTGTTTCGTAAGATTCCCAATAATTTTACACATTCGATTCAAAGAGGAACCAACTGGTCTATAGGGGGTTGAACCCTTCAAACTTCGAATGCCGACGTTTCGGACGGTTTTCGAGAAACTATTTACTTATTAAGGTGTACCAAATAATAATAATTTATTCATTTTTTTCCGCAACCGGAAATATTGTAAAACACGGCAAACGAACTTCGAAACAGATATTTGCAGGGTGGGTTATACGTTTCTATATTAAACGTTTTTCGTCAACACGTTTAAACGAAAAAATCCGTTTAAACGTATACACGTGTAAACGTGAATATCCGTTTAAACGTTTAGAAACCGCTTGCCAACTAAGAACACGTTTATCCGTGTACACGTGTATCCGTGTATTAACGAGCCCTATTTTCAATCGATATGGGTCATTCGAATTTTCGTATAATTTCCCATTTTTCCGCTAGAGGGTGCGGAAAATAAAGTATAGTGCTATTTTTAATGAAAAAAATTGAAAAAAAAAACGTTAAATGCATATACGGTCTCGATTTAGCGCGCTCTGGCGGGCAATGCACGTATTATTTGAGTCGAGAGACCTATATCGATCGGAAATTTCCGCTCTACTATTTTGGTCTCTTATAAGTTTTCCAGGTAATGCATAGTTTTGGCTGAAAATCCAAAAATCAGCAGATTTGAAAAGAAAAATGCATTTATTGATAAATCTCAAGAATCCTTAATATTTTATTATACAAATTGTATATCATTGGAAAGCTTATCAAAAATGCCATAGATTGATGGCAACGTATATAGGGTGTTCTATTTGAAAAAAAAATAGTTATCCATTGTTTTGCGTTTGTTAACATGCTGTATAGCAGAATGAACAAAAAAGGACCAAAGCCGATGTGTATTATTCTTCATGATGTGGAAATTATTTTTTTAGTAAAAAATGATGCTATCTTTGCTAGGAACGCTTCTGCAATGTTTTCAATGTGCACATGTTTTTTCCACAAAATTGCCCAAAACTAACCAACTCTCCATAATAGACCCATAGTATCTTGTACTATTTTTATCAGCTTCTTAAGAGGATTAAAAATAAAGTATAAAATATGGGGAGTTCCATTTAAAAAAACATAACTTTGATCTGTTATTTATACTGGGACACCGGTATAAGCGTGTACAGTGTTGCTTAAACTGTAGGCACAACAAGAAATTTTAGTTGTTTAACTGTTGTTTCTAATAATTTCATTTCGTGTACATTTTCAACTGGTGATTTTTTCTTCAGATTTCTTTAACACAACTTTGTTTTGGGTCACAAACAAATGTATTACGCAATAACAACAAGTAGTATCGATTTAACTATTAGTGAATTTGTTTACATAACATACATAAAAAATATAAACAGCACTTTGCGATCATTGACAAAAATGACAAACTAAATTAAGACCCACTGCACGAGAATTTGATATAGGTATCTTATCAAACTCCCCACTGCTGGCTTCGTTTACGGTTAATCACGTTTTAAAGGTTGAAATTCTGAAATACCAAGATTTGTTTAAATTTTCGTCAATGTTCGTAAAGTTATTTTTTTTAGTCCGTTCTTTATGCCAATCAAACGTACCAAAAATTAAATAGATACTATTTGTAGTTGATTAAGTTATACATTTGATTATATCGGAAAACAGAGTTTTGTTTAGGAAATCTAAAATTTAAAAAAAAATCATCGTTGAAAAGATTTTTCACTACTGCTTTGAAATATGTACGACAAGAATTAGTTTTTATGGCAAATACGATGAAATTATTTACTTCAGGAAATATTAGTAAGTATAATTCGCTCATCGGTTATCTACATATTCTTTGGATGAAAAGATGATTTCATGATAAAGCTATAAACCTTAAAAAATGTAATTTATATTTTTTAAATGGGACATATTTTTAATTTTTAATATTTAATGTTTTTATGTAATAATAGGTAGATTATAAATATTTTGTATTATTGTGATTTCTGAAGTTTGAATGAATGTTTATCAGTTTGTCATACTTAATATACTTTTTTGCCTGCCTCTATCGAAACCATTTATTTTGGCCATAAAAATCGGGCCGAAACTACGATTTAGCGTATCTAGGGCCGAATAAATAATATGCATAATATAGACAACCTTCCACGGAATATAAGTAGGCTATGCAAAAATCTGACAGTGACAGTTCAATGGTGCGCGATATAAAATTTCCTGAAACACTGTTTTTACTTAAGGCAGGCGAAAAAATATCAAGTGTAACTCATGCCGAAATGCTTTAGCAACCCTTCACTTTTAGCTAAAAGCGGCGGGTTGCTAAAGATAATTTTCGGCCCTTGATACACTATATACTATATAGATCTCCTAAAATTCTAAAGCGGTTATTTATATTTTGTTAGTTTTTAAATAATATACAGGGTCCTGCATCTCACCTCCCGTCTTCTATAGCTCAGTAGAATAATTAATAATCTATTTATAGTTATATGAAAAACAGTAAAACAATTAAATTTTTATTTTACAATTTTTGCTCATTATTTAACTATTTTGGTGAAATTCTTGGTTGTCGCGATAGGAGATCGGTTTCGGACTAGTTTATCTCTTCGCTGCACTAGTTAGATAATGGAGTAAATCGACTTACCAATTTACTGTTTCACCCTCACTCAGTTTCTTTCCGGGTTGTAAATTGGAAGTGTATTTTACCCTCACATTATTTTTTTACAGGTTATAAATAATACGTGTACAAAGTTTCGTTGAATTTGACAATATTTTGGCCTGCCACCTCTAGTCAACTCCACCTCTAGTCAACTCCACCTCCTGAGATGCTAGGGCTATTTTACCCTCACATTATTTTTTTCCAGGTTATAAATAGTACGTGTACCAAGTTTTCTTGAATTTGACAATATTTTCGCATGCCACTCCTAGCCCACTCCACTCCCCCCCCCCCCCCGAAATTCTAGGGCTATTTTAGCCTTAAATTATTTTTTTCCTAGTTATAAATAGTACGTGTACCAAGTTTCGTTGAATTTGACAATATTTTTGCATGTCAACCCTAGCCTACTCCACCCCCCACTATGCTAGGGCTATTTTTCCCTCGCATTGTTTTTTTCAGGTTATAAATAGTATGTGATCTAAGTTTCGTTGAATTTGACAATATTTTCGCATGCCACCCTTACCTCACTCCACCCCCGGAGATGCTATTTTTCCCTCACATTATTTTTTTGCCAGTTATAAATAGTATGTGTACTAAGTTTCGTTGAATTTGACAATATTTTCGCATGCCACCCCTAGCTCACTCCACCCCCAGAGAGGCAAGGGCTGTTTTACCCTCACATTGTTTTTTCCAGATTATAAATAGTACGTGTATCAAGTTTCGTTGAAATTGGCAATATTTTCACATGTCTCAATTAATCACTCACTACGCCACTGTCTTATTAATTTACAATATTTGCCATCCTTTTGATTCAACACACACATTTGACTAAATTTTATTTTCAATATATTTTTCAAATAATTAATTAATAATTTATCAAATATACGAATTGTTTATAAGTTAAATATTTATTTCAAGGACGGCCCTAAGGCCTAAATGATGGTAATGCAATATTTAAGGAACCCTTATTACCGTATATAATAATGTAATTGGTAATTGGCGCCAACTCCGTTGGATTTAACCGAAAATTCGCATTTAACGTTATAATATGATCACACAATTGGGAATGCGCATACAGGATTCAGGAAAGCTTACGTCGTATATTAAAACCCTTATATATTTTTATCCGTATTCTTTTTTCCAAAAATTTTTACATATTCGGCTGGAGCTAGCTTTAAGCTATAAAATCACTTAAAATTAAGTAAAAAATATTGAAGTGGGGTGCTAGGGTGAAAACTGTTTTTGTAATTTTTTAGGGGTTGTGGGGTGGAGCCAGCTTTAAAATTGATGGAGCCTGCTGGAGCTAGGTCTGAGGAATCTAAATCTTAAAAAAAAAGTTAAAAAATCAAAAGTGGGGGGCAAACGTCAACTTGGCCCCGCCAAATTTCAAACCCCTATAACTTTTTTACCTTTTTGGAGCCAGCTCTCATTTTTGTGGAGCTAGCTGGAGCTAGCTAAGGGCTTTCTGGAGCAACACTTTTTTTCCAAAAAATCGAAAGTGGGGGGCCAAGTTGACGGACCCCAATTCGACTCTAATTAATTTAACTAAATTAAAAAAGAAAGCTCATGTTCAATATAAAAATTCTGGTAAATTTACAACTTTATTCTAATTATATTAATAAAATCGAATCTAATATTTCCACTAACACTTCTACGTTTTGGAATTATGTAAACGAGTCTAGGAAAACTTCAGGCATCTTAAAGACAAAGAATGTGATTCTGGTAGAAACTATGTGAACTTATTTGGAGAACATTTTTCTAATATATATGTAAATAATGATTACCTAACAAATAATGCCACCACAGTACATTCGTTCAATACTAATTCAAATAATTTATCTAATTTAAAAATTAGCATTGCTGACATTTTTGAAGCAATAAATTCTTTATCAGATTCATGCAACCCAGGACCTGATGGTTTTCTAGACTATTTTGTGAAAAGATGCATTTTTTCACTAAATATACCAATGCACATTTCGTTGGTAACATGCCAATTCCCTTTCATTTGGAAACAAAGTTTAATTCATCCAATATTTAAAAGTGGTAGCAGAAACAATATTGAGGACTACAGAGGTATTTCAATCCAATCGACTTTTTCCAAATTATTCGACAGTCTAATTGCAAACTAATTAATGTTCTGCTGTAAAGGTGTAATCTGTAACGAGCAACATGATTTTTTTTTGAGGGCAGATCTACTGTATCGAATTTACTTGTCTACCAATCTTTTATTATTAATGCATTTGTAAAAGATTTGTCAAGTAGATGCAGTATATACAGATTTCTCCAAAGCCTTCGATCGTGTTTCACAATCAATTTTAGTGCGCAAATTACATTCCATGGGCTTTGGAGATTCTATTACGAAATGGATTCACAGTTACTTGTCTGATAGAAAACAATTTGTGAAACTGTGGACCAGTTTTGTTTTTGTTATTTATTAATGACCTAAATTCATATGTTACACATTGTAGATTCCTTTTATTTGCTGATGATTTAAAAATATTTCGAGAAATACATACCAACTCTGATGTTGCACTTTTACAGGTTGACTTAAACAATATTTTTGAGTGGTGTACTGGCAATAATCTTTTTTTTAAATTACAACAAATGTATGTCGATATCTTTTGGTAGAAGTCGTATAATACAAAATAATTACACAATTAATGGGCATATATTATTTTCTGTGAAACAAGTTCAGGATCTGGGTGTATTATTTAATTGTAATCTCTCTTTTTCAAAACACATTGATACCATTTGTTCCAAAGCATTGCAGACGCTTGGGTTCATTAATAGATTTGCTAGAAGTTTTTCAGTCATTATTCAAAAACTATTATTTACTTCTTTAGTAAGACCTCAATTAGAATACGCATCTTGCATTTGGTCTCCATCATTCAATAATAAAATTGATCAAATTGAACGGGTTCAAAATAAATTTTTATTGACCATTTCATTTACATTAATACCGCACATTAATAGAATGGAGTACAGTCGCAGTAATATGATGACTTCACTCAATCTACCATCTTTACGCGAAAGACGAATACGTGCTGACATGTATAGTTATTAAGATTGTTAATGGATTAATTAATTGTAGCGAGCTTCTGGAATATTTTAATTTCAACATATCTTTCAGAACAAGAAGATTTTACATTTTTAGAGAATCTTTCCATTGGTATAATTATGCCAGAAACAATGCACTATGTAGAATGGTTAGGTTAAGTAATGCAGTATGTATGTCCCCTCACTTCATGTTATATGGTGTCTCCTATGACAATTCCATTTAAAATATATTGATGAATCGGTATATGATAGTATAATACTTTGATTTTGTAGTTACTTGTATATTATAATATTGTAATTAGTTAGATTATTGTTTATTTTAGTAGTTTATATTTCTTTACCATGCGCTTTTTATGCTTTTGTTTTCTTAATGTTTCTGTAAAAAGGATATTGTCCGTAAATAAAGTTATTATTATTTAAAAAAGTGCATTTTGAGGTTTTTCGCACATAACTCAGTGACTTTTCAACCAAATTTGATGATTCTTGCGCGAAAAAATCCCATTTTGGCTCTACTTTAATGGGGTAAACTCAGATTGGAATGATCCCCTTTCGAACCCCCGAACAAAAAAACACGTTTTTGGGTAAAAAACCTCCAACTTTGGCAAAGTGTACCGAGTTGGAAAAAATGTGTCGAGTCAATCCACCAAAAGGGCATTGAAATGTGTTCAATTACCTGTGCAAAAAACGAAGTTCCTACGGCGATTTGGCACAAAGTTATGTGCTTTGTGTTATAACTTTTATATTAATGAAGATATCGGAATTCTGTTAAGCTTATTTTATTCTTTGAAAAAAGTGCCTGAACAGCATATAACTATTATTATTGTCAAATGATAAACAACTGAGATATTTCAATATATCGAAAAAGGAAAAATTGATTTTTTGGCTATAACTCGAAAACAAAAGAAGATAAATAAATTTAGTTTTCACCATTGAGTCTTTCTCGAAAAAAGAGATCGAGGATGCGCCATCCGTTTTTCTCTATCCATTACAGATTCCCTATATAAACATCAAATTTTGCCGACCCCGTACAGAAAATTTTAAAATGTATGTGCCATAACTATAATCATTTTTATCTCATAGTATATTCAATGCTATGTTTTTAATTTTTAAATCATATTTAAGTTCATATTTTATGTGTGTATTATATACAGGAAATTTTAACATGTATGTGCTATAACTAAAATAATTTTTATCTCATAGTATATTTAAGCTATGTTTTTAATTTTTAAATTATGTTTAAGTTGGCGAACACATCCACAAATATGTATTAATGTGGCAAAAAGTGCAATAAATTAATTTGATTTAATTCGATTCGAAAGAAAATATAAAAGCAATATGTATCAATAACAAACGTACAGATTCTTAATATTTACTTCCCCTTCCTGTCACGGACACTTTTATTAATAAATGGAATCTCTCCAATTTAAGATATATCTACTGAAACATCCACCAATCAATACCATTTGTCTGGTTATTTGATCTACTTTCATCTTATTTGTCTTTGCACCCACACACTTCACAATATCTAAGTGCCTATACGTGCTTCTCTTCACATCCTCCCTAAATCTAGATGCAAACATAATGCCTTATACCTTCAACAATATTCAATATTATCCAATGAAACTAATTCTTAAAGGACTGTGACAATAGTCCAATTTCCCGATTTATGCGAGTTTGAAACGAGCTGTCATTACATCGAAACTTCGATTTATTTCATAATTCCCATGTGCAAGTTATGTCGCATCTAAAAAAATATTAGTCATTGTAAATAAATTTATGAGTTTGTGTATCCGTTTGTATGTACGTGCGCCGATAGTTTAAAATTAGTTTTAAGGTTATATTTTTCCATGATTATATTACTTTATTTTGGTAATTTTATTATTATTTTTATAAAATGGATTTTTCCGTAAATAAACAATATTATTAATTGCAAATGGAAAACACTTGAACTCTTAGCTGTATAGAAATTACGTTGTTATTAAAATCACGAAAAATGTAATTAAAATTACATTTTTTCATCAGTGAGAACAATTTATTAAATCTGGATTCAACCTTCATGTTCGTAGATTAAAGCTGGCTTTCATGTAAAAGATCAATTTCCGGGGGCATTACATTGATTGCATCTGGGGTTGAGAAAGTGACACCGGCCGATAACATGCGAACTAGAGGTTTCTGCTCAATGAATTTTTAAAGAGCACGAGAGGCACTCGTGTTTCCAGCCCTCGCCAAATTCATGACGGATTACATAGCCTAAGTGATTATAAACGAAGTTTTACTGCCTGTAGAAACATTTACTTGTTTGTAATGTGTGAGCTGCAATTAAAAACGCCCTTTGATCTGATTAGTTCCACTTCATTATAATTTCGAAGTGTGATAACATGAATATACAGTGCGCGCCTAAAGTATGGAATAAATTCAGTAAAACCGAAATAAAATATTTTTGGAAAACATTTTCTTTGATAAAAATACACATTTTTGCATGAAAGTCGATTTCCAGTCGTCATTTATTTTTGAGTAATGTGGTATTTTATTACAATCCCCTATTTTTGTTCTTGATTTTGACGTTTGACATTATCACGTTCCTCATATAACATTTCTGCAAATCAACGTGAGGAATTGTCCAATTTTTTATTATTATATAATTTATGCAGTTCAGAAAACCGGTAAAATTTTGTATTGCATTAGAAATATTATTATTTAATTATATAAGCTTAAAGAATAACAATTACTATTCAACATTTTTGCTTTAGATGTAATAAAAATTAAATAAGAGTGATATAAATTACCTAACTTAATTGAGACACTGCTGAATGGAAATATTTTAATACGACGAGCGGAAATATAACTTACACTTTGACACACATAATTTTGTAAAATGCTGTGGCCGAAGAGCCAAGTGGTCAAATGATCAAAAATGCTGATGTGGCCATCGAGTAACTTCCTACAATTTGATGGTATAATAGTTATTTATGATACAAGTGTTAAAAGTGGTATATGATCAAAATTGTAATCGTAAACAAATTTTCGTGTTATGCCATAGACTTAAAAAAATGACCGCGATCGTCTCGGTGACTTTAAAATTGATATTTCTGTTGAAATTTTGAATTTGAAAAAATCCTAATTACTACACTTTCTTGTACTATCTACGGAAAAAGTAAAATGTCTTCTAAGCCGATACCTATATTTTTTAGTTCACTTTAAAGGGCCTCACTTAATATTAAATACACAATTATTGATATCTGAATTATAAATTGGGCACTACAATTTTTTACTTTTTCCTTACAATGGGAAACTATTGTGATCGTGATTTTTTCAAATTATGAATTTTAAAGAAAATGTCCGTTTTAAGGTTCTTTGAGATGATTCCGATCATTTTTGAAAAGTGTGTGTTCTTGTTTCTAAAAACGAGTTAAGATTTTGAAATGAAATTTTTTACATAACTCTTGAAAATATGCAAAGGTGAGAAGCTCTTGATACAATTTGGTACACCGGTAGAGGGTACTTACCTTTAAAGTTTTTTTGTTTTTCCCGAGGAATATTTTTAAAGATAACGAAGATTTGGATATATTTTGTTTATAAATCTTTTTCATGAACTCCTTGATTTTCGAAAGAAAAAATGGTCTATGATTATAAAATGATAATAGTTCCATCAAATTTACATGAACAATAATTGTAGAATATCAATATGATCATTTTTTCTAAATCCCACTAAATACTGAAAAAATCTATAATTATAAAAGTTCCGATCAAGTCGGAGAAAGTTACATGTTGTCCACATTTCTTAATGAATATGAAAAACGAAAAGTGTATGTTAGAACAATTTCAAAAAACTTTATTTAGGCTAGGGCGACAATATCTATTTCGCCTGTAACGACGTAAACCCTGTCACCGATCAGGGGCGGCTCGTTTTATAGAGCCAAGGAGTCATGACACTATCTGCAGTTTCAAGCTCAGCAAGAATTTTTAATTAATTTTTTTTTCGCCAATTACTTTGGTCTAGGAAGATAAATAGTTCTTTCTTTTGTTGTCAAAACTGTATTTTTTAGCTGACAATAATGGTGTATTGCAATTGTCAATAATGGTTTGTTGCAGTTGACAAGAATGGTATTTTTACCTGTTAACAATTGATTCAGCTGTCAAAAGCAGCATTTTTCGATTTTTTAATTGTCAAAAATGACATTTTTTAGCTGCCAAAAATTGTACTTTTTGTTGTAGACAATTGTATTTCTTGGCTGAAAATAATGGTGTGTTGCAATTGTCAATAATGTTTTGTTGCAGTTATCAACAATGATATGTTTCAGCTATTAAAAATGGTAGTTTTAGCTGTTAAGAAATGTATTATTCAACTGTCGAAAATTATATGTTTCAGTTTTCAAAAATGTTATTTTTCAGCTGACAAAAAAGGTATTTTTCACCTATTAAAATGGTATTTTTCATCTATCAAAAAGAGTATTTTTCGACATTTTTTTATTTGTCAAAAATGGCATTTTTCAGCTGTCAAAAATTGTATTTTTCGTTGTCAAAAATTATATTTTTTAGCTGACAATAATGGTTTGTTACAGTTGTCAATAATGGTTTGTTGTAATTGTCAAGAGTGGCATTTTTCAGTATTTTTCAGCTGTTAAAAAGAGTATTATTCAAATGTCAAAAATGATATTTTTCAGTTGTCAAAAATGTTTTTTTTTAATGTCAATAAAGGTATTTCTCACCTATTAAAATGTTATTTTTCAGCTGTCAAAAACAGCATTTTTCGATATTTTTTTAGTTGTCAAAAATGGTATTTTTCAGCTGTCAAACATTGTCTTTTTGTAGTCAAAAATTGTATTTTTAGCAGGCAATACTGATACGTTACAGTTGTCAATAATGGTTTGTTGCAGTTGTCAACAATGGTATTTTTCGGCTGTTGAAAATGGTAGTTTTCAGCTGTTAAGGAGTGTATTATTCAACTGTAAAAAATAATATTTTTCAGCTGTCAAAAATGCGATTTCCGACCCATAAAAATGTAATTTTTCAGCTATCAAAAGCAGCATTTTTTTCTTAATTGTCAAAAATTGCATTTTTCAGCTGTCAAAACTTGTACTTTTTGTGTTGTCAAAAGTTGTATTTTTTTTAGCTAACAATAATGGTTTGTTACAGTTGTCAATAATGGTTTGTTGCAGTTGTCAAGAATGGTATTTCTCAGTTGTTAGAAATGGTATTTTTCAGCTGTTAAGAAAAGTATTATTCAACTGTTAAAAATAATATTTTTCAGTTGTCAAAAATAGTACTTTTCCGCTGTCAAAAAGGTATTTCTCACCTATAAAAATGGTATTATTCAGCTATTAAAAGTAGCATTTTTTGATATTTTTTAATTGGAAAAATGGCATTTTACAGCTGTCAAAAATTGCTTTTTTTGTGTTGTCGAAAATTGTATTTTCTAGCTGATAGTAATGATATGTTATAGTTGTTAATAATGGCTTGTTGCAATTGTCAAGAATGGTATTTTTCAGCTGTTAAAAATGGTATTTTTCAGCCGTAAAAAAGATATTTCTCACCTATAAAAATGGTATTTTTCAGCTATCAAAGGTAGCATTTTTCGTCATTTTTTTATTGTCAAAATAGCATTTTTCAGCTGTAAAAACTTGTACTTTTTGTTGTCAAAAATTATATTTTTTGGCTGAAAATAATGGTGTGACAATTGTCTATAATGGTTTTTTGTAGTTGTTAAGAATGGTATGTTTTAGCTGTTAAAAATGGCATTATTCAGCTGCCAAAAATGATAATTTTCAGCTGTCAAAAATGATATTTTCAACTGTCAAAAACGATATTTTTCAGCTGTCAAAAACGATATTTTTCAGCTGTCAAAAACGATATTTTCAGCTGTCAAAAATCATATTTTTCAGCTGTCAAAAATGATATTTTTCAGCTGTCAAAAACGATATTTTTCAGCTGTCAAAAACGATATTTTTCAGCTGTCAAATATTATATTTTTCAGCTGTCAAAAATATTATTTTTCAGCTGTCAAAAATGATATTTTTCAGCTGTCGAAAACGATATTTTTTAGCTGTCAAAAACGATATTTTTCAGCTGTCAAAAATGATATTTTTCAGCTGTCAACAATGGTATTTGCCACCTATAAAAATGGCATTATTCAGCTATCAAAAGCAGCATTTTTCGACATTTTTTTAATTGTCAAAAATGGCATTTTTCAGCTTTCAAAAGTATTTTTTAGCTGACAATAATGGTATAATACAGTTGTCAGTAATGGTGTGTTGCTGCTATCAAGCATGGTATTTTTCAGCTATTAAGAATTGTATTATTCAGCTGTCAATAATGTAATTTTTCAGCTGTTAAAAATGATATTTTTCAGCTGCCAAAAATGACATTTCCCACCTATATAAATGGTATTTTCAGCTATCAAAAGCAGCATTTTTTGACATTTTTTAACTGTCAAAAATGGCATTTCTCATTTGCCAAAACTGTCGGGAATGGTATTTTTCGGTTGTCAAGAATAGTAATCCCCAGCTGTTGAAAATAGTATTTTTCAGCTGTCTCAAATTGTATTTTACAGTTGTAGAAAATGGTATTCTTCAGCTACTAAATATGCTATGTTTCAGCTGTCAAAAAACAGTATTTTCAGCTAATAAAAATAGTTTGTCAAAAATTGGATTTTTCAGTTGTCAAAAGTAGTATATTTTGCTGTCGAAGCATGGGCGGCTCCTTATATAGAGCCAAGGAGCCATGGCACTAACTGTAGTTTTAATCTCAGCAAGAATGTTTAATTAACACTTTTTCGCCAGTTACTTTGGTCTAGGAAGATAAAACTGTTTCGACAGCAAAATATACTACTTTTGACAACTGAAAAATACAACCTTTGACAATTCAAAAATGTAGCAACAAGCCATTATTAACAACTATAACATACCATTATTATCAGCTAGAAAATACAATTTTAGACAACACAAAAAAGCAATTTTTGACAGTTGTAAAATGCCATTTTTGCAATTAAAAAATGTCAAAAAATGCTACTTTTAATAGCTGAATAATAAAATTTTTATAGGTGAGAAATACCCTTTTGACAGCTGAAAAGTACTATTTTTGACAATTGAAAAATATTATTTTTAACAGTTGAATAATACTTTTCTTAACAGCTGAAAAATACCATTTTTAACAGCTGAGAAATACCAGTTTTGACAACTGCAACAAACCATTATTGACAACTGTAACAAACCATTATTGTTAGCTGAAAAATACAATTTTTGACAACACAAAAAGTACAAGTTTTGACAGCTGAAAAATGCAATTTTTGACAATGAAGGAAACTGTCGAAAAATGCTGCTTTTGATAGCTGAAAAATAACATTTTTATAGATCGGAAATCGCATTTTTGACAGTTGAATAATACACTTCTTAACGGCTGAAAATTACCATTTTCAACATTCGAAAAATACCATTGTAAAAAATACCATTATTGACAACTGCAACGTATCATTATTGCCTGCTAAAAATGTCGCAATATGCTGTTTTCGACAGCTGAAAAATAACATTTTAATAGGTGAGAAATACCTATATTGACATAAAAAAAACATTTTTGACAACTGAAAAATATCATTTTTGACATTTGAATAATACGCTTTTTAACAGCTGAAAAATGCCACTCGACAATTACAATAAACCTTATTGACAACTGTAACAAACCAATATTGTCAGCTAAAAAATACTACTATAATTTTTCACAACGAAAAGTACAATTTTTAACAGTTGAAAAATGCAATTTTTGACAAACAAAAAATGTCGAAAAATACTCTTTTTTGATAGCTGAAATATACCATTTTAATAGATGAAAAACACCTTTTTTAACAGCTAAAAAATAACATTTTTGAAAACTGAAAAATATAATTTTCCACAGTTGAATAATACATTTCCTAACAGCTGAAAACTACCATTCTTAAAAGCTGAAACATATCGTTCTTGACAACTGCAACAAACCATAATTGACAATTGCAACACACCATTATTGTCAGCTAAAGAACACAGTTTTGACAACAAAAGAAAGAACTATTTATCTTTCTAGACCAAAGTCATTGGCGAAAGAAAAAAATAATTAAAAATTCTTGCTGACCTTGAAACTGCAGGTAGTGCCATGGCTCCTTGGCTCTATAAAACGAGCCGCCCCTGGCAACAAGTGAAGGTTTTCAACTTTAATTATTTCCCATTAGAATCCACCCGAATGATTGGGGTTGAAATCGGCCATTAATATATTGCGGGGAAACATCCACTCCAAGCTATACGTCAATTTATTTAGGTGTGCTGAAGTACATAATAATAAAACAAATCATCACTCAAAGCCTGCGTTCCCTGATTGACCCCTGGCTCCAACTTTTAGGTCTTCTAATGCCTCCGTTGATTTCCTTTTAGCATTTTTCTGGAACAGAAACAGTGCTTTGTCGTAGTTCTGGAACGATTCAACGGGGCTAAATCTATTTATTAATCCGAAATATTTTAAGTCTGTAATCGGGTGAATCCATTATTTAAAAAAAAATAATTAGCATTTTAATTATGATACAGAATATGACATAAAAATGTATCCACCATTTACTGCCAAGCGACTAGATGGTGTTAAAAACTATTCTATTATTTTACTCTTAGCGAACAAGCTAGTTTATAATAGTCGCAGTCATCGTTTTGCAGACAACGAGTGTAATGATGACAATCGAGTTAACCTTACTGGCACATCCTTTGAGCAATTTAAGAAGAGTATTATTTTTGTTACAAGATAATTGTTTTCTGTTAGCATAATATTCTTCCATTTGATTGGATGGTATTGTTTCATTTAATTTAATTATTCCGTTCTTCCGTACTAATTTAATTTTAATTAATTTAATTTAAGGTTAATATTAGCACTTATATATTTCTACACATTTACATTCTAATTTAATTATTATAATTTTAATGTCATTCCTGTAATTAATGTATATATTGTGAAAAAGGGGTTACCCGTCAATATACGTTTATTATTATTATTATTATTATTAACTAAAAAGAGCTAGTTTATGAATTGCACAACTGGTGGACGCGCCGGGAACTTAACATTTACATTATGCGCTCGCCGTAATTTGCTCTTACGGGAATATTTTTTGTTGCGAATACGACGACATTTGTTAGATAAGGGTTAATAGCACCAAATCGTACTCTTTGAGACTGATGAATAATTGTCAGTATTCTGTACTTGTTGAGAATGACAAGTAATTGTAGAAACACGTGTCAGACCATAGGCTAGCCAAAAGGGCTGCCCTGAAAAGGGAAGATCTAAGGCTTTACCACTGGCACCACTCACTATCTCCAAAATACTTAAAGGAAACTCCCTTGATGAACACAAAAAGGAATGGCTACAAACTGACAAGTATGTGGTCGCCAAAACATTCATTCACTCATCAACACCGAAGCTGAGCAGGAAATACATTGAATTACCAAGAAGTAATTTGAGGCTGCTAATCGGTACCCTTGCTGGGCACTGCAAACTAAACAAGCACCTCCATAACATAGGGGTGGTAAAAGATCATCAATGTAAGTACTGTACTGATGACGCTCACTAGCACAGTTATCATCGATACGAAACAATAATTTACGCTTAAACGTATTCACCTTAAAATTCACTCCATAAATAAAGTTACAGTTGCGTATTCATCCGGAATATGATGTACTAATTGGCAGCGCTTGCAATATTTGCTCAATAATTCGATTAACTGGAGTGAGTCCAACTGAAATAACGTTGCTTCGTTATGTATAGAATAGGCAGATTTGATTTTCAAATATTTGTACAAAACTGTTTGAACCATCGATCGAGTTATTGCGCCATTTATAGAGCACGAAATAATGAAAGAAAGTAATTAATAATGAATATGTGTATAAATCAATACCTTAACTTTATTAATCGTTTTCAGTCTGATGGGTTGTGAATTGGACGACCCAAGGATCAAATTATTGAGTATCAAGGGACAGGTGGACTCGAGAGGTATCGATCACGATGTGATTACTTTATTAGCTGTCTAGAACAGAGGTACTCTTGGAAGTCGCGATTTATTAACGTGCTCGGACTGTCAATCATTGAAACCGGAAAATTAATGCTTCAATTTAAGTTTTCTTTACTCGAGGAATATTTATAATTATGAAATTTAAATGCAAAAGACGTGCGAAGTAATTTACTGCGGGAAATACGAAAGGGTGCTTAGTGGTCTCGACGTTTTCGTGAAGTACTGAGGTTTCATACGATTCTTGGCCCTTCTGCAGTATTCAATACGTTAATTGCTCATTACTAATTATAGTACGAATGTTTACCAACAATTATGGAAAAATCGCTAAATTGTGCGTTAAAAATATTTAATATTAATGATATTTTATATTAAAATTATTAATAGTTTTAGAATTTCGATAAAGTTTAGTATATTTCAAATTATTTGATTGAATACCAATTTTTAAAACCGTATCTGAGGTGTGAATGTTCCTCGAGCATGTACACAATTTCCTTGTTCCCAATGAATTACTTGCTTACGTAAGGAATGAATATAAGCTATTTAATATCATTACCCGCTAATGTCATATCATGATAAGTCCACGACCTCACTGGGGAAATTTCATACATCATAATTTTCATGAATGTGCCTATTGATTACCAACTCCAATATCACCCTGTCGAGAGTCATTTCACTAGAAAATCTTCAAATGCAGTTGTTTAATTATGTACATAAGTAATAGCAGTCAATAACCAAAATATACAGTATGTTCACATGATTTTCAGATAGCAAAATGAGTGATGGTCAAGATCGATAAAAAAAAAACTGCGGAAATATCCATTCCTAATAAACGTAGACGAAAATAATTTAGAGTAGTTTTTGACTTAGGGGGGACTTGTAGGATAATTTCTGAGCCAATTTTCAAGAATTTATTGTAAAAGAAACTAGAGAAGATTTCGATACAAAACTTTTTTTATGTTACTCTAGATCAATTGAATTTCACACATTATTTTTTTTACATGTCAATGTTGACTTCGAACATCTGGAGATGGCATTAACAGCGCCCCTGTCAGAAGTGAAGGGTCAAACGGTGTACAGGATTGGGTCAACCCTAGTTATTTGAAATATAATTTCAACAAGACTTAATTGTTGTTATGTCAGCAAGGTCCCGATCGTTCACTTTTTCAAAATTACGATTTATCGCAACATTTTTCGACATTTTTCCAAAAAAGTCATTTTTTTGTCCTTCTTGAAGCTGTCAAAAATCAGCAAAATGAAATTTTCCAAAAATGAACGATCGGGACCTTGCCAAGTGTTGACTGTAGATTATAAAAAAAAATATCGCGATACATTCAGTTGTTCTCCCGTAATCCTGTACACCAGTTTGAAAAATGCAACTTTTGGGAAAACCCGTTTGAAGTATTAGAACATTATAACGTGTAAATCAGTGTTTCCCAACCTTTTTTATGCCATGTCCCACTTAAGCGTTTCTAAAATTCTTATGCCCCCCTATGTAACATATACATAACTTTTAATATTAAAAAATTGAATTGTTCACTTAAGAAATTTAAATGATGGGTTTTAGGAAGAAATCACTAGGAAATTGTTAACGAAACACGGTAAGTAAATTTTCAAAACATATAATGAAAAACTGAAATTCAAATTCGAAATAATTTTAATAAAGATTTTTCTATATTAATTTATTATTTTAATTTAGTGAGATCCTTGCGCTTGATGCTTGCTGCACAAAGATTTTATGTTATGTTCCAATTTGGTTAGCTTCAGTCTCAAGTCTTCCCGTCGTGTTATATCCAGACGATTTATTTTTTTACAAGTAAATCATTTACAGCACTACATTCACGTTCAGCTAAATATGAAGACGGTAACAATAGTTTTCTTGTACATTTGGTTGAATTTGGGTATTTGATTTCTGTTTCCGCACAAAGCCAAACCATCGCTTTTTTATATTAAATAAAGTTTTAACTGACTCATCATTTTGCATTTCTGCGAGTTCTTCTGGATACTGCATATTTGATGTATCAGACAAATTCACTAACACTGGCTGCATCACCTATGTTGGAAAATCAATTTGTTTTAAATTAGAAAATCTTTCTTTTAAATCAGCCGATAGAATTTTTAGATGATCGACAATAACAAGTATAGCGGTATCATTTATTTCACATTTTTTGGAGCCAATGAAACTGTTCAAAGTTTTTGTTGTTAATATTTTTCTGACATAACTCAATAAGGGTAATGAAACCAAATATCTTCGTTTTTGCATCGACAAGAGTTTTATTTGTTCCTTGAAGTTACTTATTTAATATATTTAGTTTTTAGATATCGGCTAAATAATTCACAAATGCTTTACAATCGATTGTTAACAGATACTTATTTCAGGTTTGTCGCTTAAAAAATCACTAAGAGTATCAAACAGTTCGATAAATCTTTTCAAGCTGTTTCCTGTAGAGAGCCATCTTACTTCAGTGTCAAGTAAAAGTCTCACTTGGTCTGCATTTTGTTCTTCACAAAATAGCTTGAAGAAACGCTCACATTTGGCATTAGCTTTAATAGCATTGATACACTTTATTACTGAATGTAGTACTTCATTTAGAACAGGTGAGATGTTTTTAGCTACCAAGTTTTCCATATGAATAACATAATGCACAAGTATCATTTCTGGATTCTCATCTTTCATCAATTTTAAGCAGCCATTTTTCTTGCGCATCATATTAGGAGCACCATCTGCAGTACAAGATGTTATATTTTTTATTGGTATATTATTGACATCTATGAAGTTTTCTAGCTTATTATATATACAACGTGTCCCATTTTAAATTCCCACCCTCAAGACCTGAGTAACATGGCAAAAAATGTTTCAGATAAAAGTTGTAGGGTTCGGAAGGGGACATATGCTGGTGACCTTGAAAATGACCTTGGCGTTAATTTTCAAGGTCAACCTAAGGTAAACTTTGATTTTTCAAATAGAATCTACTATTTTTTATTGCGGGATTATATTCTACGGGAAAAAATACAAACTTTTTGTAGGAAACGTTTTTTTTAATGAGTTTTTCACAAGTTTTGTCCGCCATGTTGTTTGAAATGTCAGATTAATCCAGGCTGTGATTCATGCATTACCTTCGGTATAAGAATCACAGATCCCCGGATCTTACTCCTCTTGACTTTTTCCTCTGGAAGCTGAAGTTCCGATAACAGTGCAGAACATGAAGTTTAGGGCTGCATTTCCATCCAAACCCTTCGAAATGTTCAAATAAACATTCGCCAGCGGGCACAGAAGTGCATTGACGAGGATGAACACTTGATCGAGCATTTGATCTAATAACGAGATTGAATCTTCAGCCACTGAAACCATCGGCCTTTTTCAGGGCCAATGATGTGCAAAATCCCATCGGCAACCTTCACGCTAATGCCGAGGGTAATGTATGAATCACAGCCTGGATTCATCTAAGATTTTAAACAACATGACGGACAAAATTCGTGAAAAAAATCTTAAAAATAGCATTTAAAAAAAACGTTTCTTACAAAAAGTTTGTATTTTTTCCCATAGAATACGATCCCGCAACAAAAAATGGAGGATTCCATTTGAAAAATCAAAGTTGATCTTCGTTTGACCTTAAAAATTGATCCCAAGGACATTTTTTGCCATGTTGCTCAGGTTTCCAGATATTTGGTGGCAATTTAGAATGGGACACCCTGTATATTTTTGGAGGTAGTGGTGCTTCACAGAACACAGAACAGAACATTTCTTCAGCAAAATGCCCTTTATCAATATATCTTACGTAAGTTATCAATACTGCCTCAATGTCTCTCAAAGTTGATTCATCCATTTGCGCTGAGAACTTTCTTGTTTTCAGCTTTTTAACAAGTTGTTTTTCAATATCTTCAGTCTTTCGTCTATTCTTCTGCTAATAGTATTGTTACTGAGTGGCATAACTTTTATATCATTGACGGTTTTTTCAGATGAGAGCAACTGCGTTGTTTAGCGAGATTTTAAAGCGTCTGGGGTTCCTCGCGGAGCCTGCCGTCTGCCACAGGAAGGTTAACTTGACGACGCCAAAAACCCAGTTGATATTTTCGTCTCGTTAAACGAATGTGTAACATTTATTGGCCCCAATTATTTAAGAATTTGCTTTTTTCTTTCAATTTTGGCACCGAAATCCAGCATTGCATTTATAATTGGTTAAACTCATGTCCAGTCCATTTTCGAATTGCCCCCCTTAACAATCCAATTGCCCCCCTGTGGGGCGTGGGCCCCACGTTAGGAAACACCGGTGTAAATGACGGGACTTACGATTAATTTGCAATGCCAGGTCCGTACAGTTAGCCTTCCTGAGATTTGACGAGTATTTTCGGACGAAGATATATAGCCGTCCGTTGCTTTAACTAATGTTGAGTTTGAGATAATGTTAATTGGCCCAAACTGCCCGGCTGAAGTGGTTGTGAATGCTGAGATTACCAATTATGACGTCAGCAATTATCTTGGCGCCGTCAGCTTGACTCAGTTGAATGATCTTTCCGAGTTCATCGTTGCGGTGACACCAGGTACCCCTGGCCCCAATTATAATGGGCAACACTGAAATGTTGGTACCGGTAAAATTCTTTGAGACCACTTGTTTTGTTAGGTCATTGTCATAGATCTCTTTTTTGTTAACATAGCTTGTATCCAGGGATCCGAGACCCTCGCAGTTAATGCCCACCTCAATAATGATTGTGTCCAAGTTTTTGTTTATAATGGGGTCGGAAATTTTAAGAGAACCATCACTTAAACGTAGCCTCTCCTCTATCCTTGACGTCCACCCTCTTTTCGAGCAATAGTCTTTGAGCAGTTGCATCGTCCTATCATGGCGTTTGATCCATTGATGGTGTGTGACGTGGCAACCTTGTAATACATGTGGCAACGATGCAATTTTTCCATATCCGCATCTACACCATTTGTTGTTCGTTCGATTCCCTGCATGTCCAATCGTGGGAAGCAGGTTGCCCCTAAGCTGCAGAGCCTGACCAATTGGTTGGTAGTTGGTGAATCCAGATAGAGCTGCCAGGGTGGCAACTACCTTGGTGGATCCCGTTTCCTGCGCAGGATTTTTCTACTTGAGTCACCTGCTTTTCTCTTTGTTAAATGATTGCTCGTTTTACCGCGTCGTTCACATTTCGATCGGCACCGTCGCGTCGCTTGGTAATGCGTTTAGTTGAGTGGCGCACACCTCCACTTGCAGCCCCAACGTGATCTACAAGGTTTCCATTACATTCAATATTCCTTTCTGTCCCTCATTGAAAGTTATACCAGGCAAATGAGACACGCTTCACGGAATGCAAATTTTAGGCGCGATCAATCAAATGCAACTAGTCAAAGGCTCATTGCTGTTTCCAGCGGGAGCTCCTAAATATCAATCTAGCAAATTATTTGACGATAAGTGTTTATGATTTTCAAAGGATTGGCAAAAAATAGATTTTACCATCGAATCGACAACTTTCCTACTAAAATATATAATAAGTGTACATACTCCAAACGATGAAAAACGTACCGAACCGTTTTTGATGTTACTATGACACTCTTTGCAAACAACGAATTGATAGATTGCAGTAAAAACTGAGAAACGCTAGGATCCAATAAACGAATTCAGGAGTGATTGGGGCTTCTAGTAGATACCTGTTCTTGAGCTTCTGCGTTGATGTGCTGACGTACGTCTTCTTCTACAGTTTTTGGATTCGACGGCTAAAGTTTTTTAGGTCGAAATGCTCGATAATTACGTTCAAGTGACCTTTTTTTTACAATATTTTACAATAAAAAACTCACAAACAAGCATTGCACGCAGGCGCAACCCAGGAGTGCTCGAATCCGTCATGCGCCGGCATGTTTAACTAGCTATAACTCTCGAACTAAAGAGAAATCTGACATCTGACAAACCCTTTTACAGGCTCATTTCTAAGACCCTTTAGATTAGAAAAATTAACAAAAAAAATCGATTTTTTTAACCTTTAATAGTCACTAGGGGTGATATACACCCCAGCCTTTTTTCGATGTTGAATAAGGCCCTGAAATTGAAAGTAAACGGGACATGTTACTCCATCTACAGATAGTTTGAACCTTCTATTGTGGACCCCAATAGGTATTATTTGAGCTCACGCGTCAGTGTTAATGTGGTACCTGTTTGAGTCAATTCGTGAAAAATTATGGGGTGTACGACACCCCGTGTGATCATTGTGCCAGCAAAAAAAATCTGAGCATTATCTTCTCTGTGGATTATTCCGAGATTGCCGAAACAAAAGCGCTGCGATATTTGTTCTAGAAGAAGCGACAAAAAGTCGCACATGCTATGTCGCAGTTGCGAGAGGTTGATGTGCGACATACATCGCACATATTTATATGTGCGTCGAATGCTCTTTTGGGATCGAATAATTGTCTTTTACATTATAATAGCCTTTTTTCTTCATAATAATAGTTTTAAAAATATTTTCATATTCATATTTAACATTAAATTGACTTTATATTAGAAAAATACTAATATATTTTTTTCGTAAAGAATCCCACCTTCGATCATGAAAATAAATATACTTGTTGGAAAAGTCGCAAAATTTATTATTTCCACTTGGAATGATACTATTTCAGATTTTCAGGTTCAAACTATTTTATTTTTTAGCTGAAAATTGAAATTACTACCGTAGTAGTAGTAGTAAACAATGTTTTATTAGGGCTATCGACCTATCGGTCTTTCTGCCCTTAGTTCATACATTTAAGGTTACAACTATATAGTATAAGATAATAAGTAGCTATTTAATCTTGATGCGTGCGGTGCGGTGCTGGGGGTGGGTGGAGCTTATTCTCTGTACGTTTCATAGAGGGTTCTCGTGGGGTGTTTTATTGTGCTGTGTCTCGTCCCGCGTTTTATGCAGAGGTCGTCCATGATCGTCCAGTTTGTGTCGTTTGCATTAAATTTCTGCCTAAGATTTTCCAGCCTGGTCAGTATGGGAGGGATGTTGGTAATTTGGTATAGGGATTCGTTTGATATGTTATGGAGAGGGTTGTTTGGGTGTCTTATTTTGGATATGATTCTAATGGATTTGCGTTCTGCCTTTTCAATCGTCCGTTTCGTGGTTTTCGTGGTGTTATGATGTGTCCGTAGTCGATGATGGGTCTACATATTGATTTATAGATTCTTGCAGCTGTATGGGTTGATATGCCTGTTTTTTTTAAAGTCAGGCTGCTGAAGTGTCTTGATCGTTTGATTATTTCTGTTTTTGTTCGTTGTGAGTGCGCCTTGAATTTATTTTTTGTGTCAAATATTACACCGAGGTACTTGATGTTGGCCGTTGGTTTTACTGCGGTATTGTTGATTGCTATTGAGGGGGAATGAGCGGTGATGGTATGGTGGGGGATGATGAGTTGGCATTTGGTGGGGTTGGGTGTGAGCCGCCATTTACGGAACCATTCCATTATAGAGTCGGTTAGTAGTTGGAGGTTGTGCACAGCGATGTTTAGTTTCTTATTGTGCGAGATGATAGCTGTGTCATCGGCGTATTGTAGTATGTATGAGTTGAGGTTTACCTGTGACTTGTTGATGAGGTTATGGTTGTAGATGTCGTAGCAATATATGTTGTATAGTGTTGGTGAAATTGGGGAGCCTTGAGGCACACCTTGCAGTGGGGTGAATGTTTCAGAAAATTCTGTATTTATCTTGACCTGTAGTTGTCTGTTTGTTAGGAAGCTGTTTGTTATTTTCAATAGGTAGTGTGGTATACTGAGAGAGTGCATTTTATAGAGTAGGCCTTTGTGCCATACCGTGTCGAACGCTTTGTTTATGTCCAGAAATAGTGCCGCAGTGTGTCCTTTCTGTAAGTCAGTGGCCTGAATGTTGTTTGTCATGATGAATAACGGGTGAATGGTGGAGTGCTTAGGTTTGAAGCCGAATTGATATTTGGGGATTTTTTCGTTAACTATTGTAGATATTCTGTTTTTTATGATGTGTTCAAAGATTTTTCCCAACACCGGGAGCAATGTTATAGGCCTGTAGTTGTTCGGGAGTGAGTGGTCTAGTCCAGGTTTTGGAATTGTTATTATTGTTCCCGCCTTCCATATGGTTGGGAAGATTTTCAGTTACTACCGTATTTTTTGCAAAAAACTCATATTTTACGGAATTTTTTTGCAACATTTTTTTTTCACATGTAAAGTTGCAGCTTTCGAAAACTATTTACATATTCTTGTAATTAGAGGTTCAAAATGAATCCCAGATTGTTATTTTTTGTTTTTTGTCAATTTAACATTAATTGACCGAAGTTCAAAGGCGTGGGGTGTACCACACCCCGAATGACTATTACGTCATTTTTCGGAGGTGTGACTATTAAGGATTAAACCGACAAGGTGTCCCAATTTACCAAAAATTATAACATAACATACTATTTGTAAGAAGCAATGATGATGACATATGAATAACTTGGTGGTAGTAATAGCTGAAAAACATCAGTTCCATCATTCAGTAGATAAATTAATTATCTACCTCTTTTATAATCCATGGACTAATTTTCCAGAAAGTATTAAAATTTTGAAAACATTGCTTTAGGCTTCACTTCACCCCAGTATTGTTATAAAATATAAAAACAATTGCCGTCAAGCTAAGAATTATAAAATTAACTCATAGTTCACTAAATTTTGAGATAATCACACAAAACAAAGATAATTGCAATTCTGATGCTGTACTGCTCCCCAGTTGTTTATAAAATATAAAAATAATTGCTAATAAGCTCAAGTTTATAAAACTCACTAAAAAATTATTCTATACTGATACAGTAAATATTTGGAAACACCTCTTTATTGAATTTTGAGATATTCCCACAATACCACAGATAGTAGCTACACTCCTCTACAATCATTTATAAAATATAAAAACAACTTCCAACAAGCTGAGATTTTTAAAATTTACTTGAAACTGAATAGACTTTATGATCCAGTAAAAATATGTAAACACCCCTTGACTGAATTTTAAGATTATCGCACAAAGATGATTCCAATTCTGAGGCTGCATTTCTTCATAATCGTTTATAAAATACAAATACAATTGCCATCAAGGTGACATTTTTAAAATTTACTCGAAATTGAGTTTTCTTTATGATCCAGTCAAAATTTGAAACCACTTCTTCACTAAATTTTAAGATAATTGCACAAAAAACAAAGATAACTCTATTCTGGGATTGCACTTCTCTCCGGTCGTTTATAAATATAAAAACAATTGAAAGTAAACAAATTTTTTTAACACTTACTTAAGATTGAGTTTACTTTATAATTCAGTTACAATACAAAAATACTCCTTCACTAAATTTTGAGATAATCGAACAAAAACAAAGATAATTGCAACTCTCACGCTGCTTTGTTGTTTATACAGGGTGTCCCACGCTGAATTTGCCTTTCAATCACCTTTCCAAAAATCCATAAATATACAGGGTGTCCCATTTGAAATTCTGAAGTTGATGTCATTGGAGAAACATAAATAAAATCTACGTATTCAGAAAGGTGCATCATTTCAAACCATTTAAAGTCACCAAATTTCATTTTCGTACTACTAACCATTTTCGAGAAATCGCCTGTCTACTACTTCGCGGGACACCCTGTATAACATAGATACAATTGCAATTGAGCTGAAATTTCTAAAATTTACTAGAAATTGAGTTTATTTTATGGTCCAGTTAAAATTGGAAAATATCCCTTCACTGAATTAAAAGATAATTACTTTCAGATTTATGGAAATTTTTATTTGATTGCATCTGGCGTTTTCTTGACTTTTATGTATTTTGTAGCAAAAATATACATAATTGCAAATTCGTTCTGTGAAACAAAATAATCTAAACTCGTAGAAAAGTAAACAATGTATATTAACAAAAATCATCTACGTAGCTGCGAGGATAATAGGAAACAAAACAATGCTTAAAAAATAAAATTATTCTTGATATAGTCTGTTCGCTGGAATCTGGCGGCTGAGGTCGTAAAATGGTCGGTCCGCCCTGAGGATCGACGCACCCTCGAAGAAAAGGTATTGGTTGTTCGTCTAATTGCATCCCATACATTTATTACTGTCCTTCGCTCCTATTGGTATACGCACTTTTACATCAGTACTTCTCAACAAAGATTGGTTTGAGATAAAAAGAGATTACGTCCCTTACTTACCGAGCTCTGACCCTCTTTTACGGCCACAACCGCCAGTTTCCGTAGAACGGGCTATAATACTGTTTCAAACACAAAATGATAAGACGATGCTCATTTCAAAGCAAAGAAAACTCTTACGAAACTCTTATCGTCAGCGATAGTATTATTAAATCATCATCTGGTCTCACTTTTAACGACATCAGTTGGTGCAGTTTAATCAAGTGACAATTTTCGACAGACAAATCATAAATAAAACATGTAAATTATTTTTGCTGCGAGTCTCATTGTTTGTTTTTCAACCCTTTGAGTCCAAAGCAGAGTGATCACGCTGCTGAGATTTTGTGTCGAAAAATGCCAGTACAACGGTGCAGTCAATACAACGGTGCAGTCACCTAACTTAACCTAATTTACAACAAGCGCTCTAGCGCTGATTTGCATTTTTACTTTCTCCGTTACGAAGTACCAGAAAGTATTGTGATCGTGATTTAATTTTCAATTTTTTTTTTAAGGATTTCTTTATATTGATATATCCGTTTTGGGGTCCCTAGATGCCATTTCAACAATTTCTGGATTTTTTACTTTCTCCGTTACGAAGTACGAGAAAGTATTGTGATCGTGATTTTTCTTCAAATTCTTTTTTGCGGAAATATCCGATTTGGGGTCCCTAGATACCATTTCAACAATTTCTGGAAATTCTTTTTGTGTCTGTCTGTGTGTGTGTCTTACTGTGTGCGCTTTATCTCAAAAACTAACAAAGCAATTGATATGAAACTTTGAACATACGTCTTATTTGATAATCTGAAGAACTGAAAAGCTTTTGGTAAAATTTCGTTCATCGGAAGTGGACGTTTACCTCAACTGTTTTTTGTTTTTTGGCAATATTTTCTTAAATATAAAAAATATCACAATATTCAAACATACTTTGAAGACAACAAAGAAATGAACATCTTTTGCATGAAAACATTTTTCAGAAAATCATTTTTATTCGAGAAAAAAATTTATTATTATTTTTTTAATTTTTGGTTTATAATTATAAAACCATAATAGTTACAGCAAATTTATGTTAATAATAATTGTAGAGAATGCTAAAATGAACAACTTATGAACAATAAGTTATTTAGAAATCCCTTTAGTTTTTTAGTAAACTGAGTTTTTGAATTTAAAGTATAATTTTTCCATCTTTCATAATTTTGACGTTTTAAACGTCAGTTTCATCCGAGTTTACACAACGCTCGATGTCCATTTAAAATATGATTTCAATTGAAAATAAACCATGAAAACGTAAATGGCTATGATACCATCAAGTCGGAGAAAGTAACATGATGGCCACATCACCATTTTTTTACACAAAATAAGACGAGGACTATCGCGCCGCTCGGGCCTCTACGCAATCAATAAAAGGTCTATTGCGTTTTTCGATAAGTCCTGTGACTGAAAGTGTTAAATACTACTACAGCTGATAGTAACTCAAAAAATCAAGATGAATATAAAAAAGCGGGACATTTTGTCGATATAATGGGCACCTTGTGGTAGAGTGGTAACGCGCAGCATCATAATAATCAATTTGTAACTGTGGTTTATGGAAATAACTTGAATAATATCTTGTTACGAGTAAATTCAAACGCTATTCAAATCCTTGCAAATTTCAAGATCTCTCGCATGAGTAATTCGAGTTAATTTCAAACTCGTGACCAAACGCGGATATATAAACTGCGATTCTCGTAGCAACTAATCAATGATTATTGCATCGTGCTCATTATATGTTGCTAATTGAATACCTAAGTGGATAAAGGCGTGATGTCACAAATTTAAAGTTTGAGTAAATTGCAATGAACCTTTTCGCTTTGGAACTTTTTTGTTTAATTTCCGATTTTAGCTCTCGAAATTTATCAAATAATTATTTTATTCACTGTCTAAAATGAACATTTTTAAGTACCAAAAAAAAACAAATACAAACTGATCATTTTCAAGTGCCAAAAAAGACATTTTCAAGTACCAAAATTGACAATTTTCAAGTGCAAAAAATGACATTTTCTAACTGCCAAAAATGATCATTTTCGGGTGCCATAAATGACAATTTTCAAGTTTTAAAAATAACCATTCTCAACTGCCAAAAACGACAATTTTCAAGTACCAAAAATGACAATTTTTAACTGCCAAAAATGCCCATTTTCAAGTGTCAAAAAAACAGTTTTCATATGTCAAAATGAATTTTGACATATGAAAATTTTCAACTGTGCAAAATAACCATTTTCATGTGCAAAAAAAGTTAAAATTCACAATTCTCAAGTCCAAAAAAATGGCATTTTCCAAGTGTCAAAAATGATACTTTCAACTGTCAAAAATTCTCATTTTTGAGTGCTATAAATGACAATTTTTAAATAAATTAGAAACAACCTTACTTGTTGCAGAAAGCATTAAATATTTCGTTTTATTGAATTTATTTGACAATTTTTAAGGTTCAAAAATGACTATTTTTCAGCTATTAAAAAAGACATTTTTCAAGTGTCAAAAATGACAATTTTCAACTGTGCGAAGTGCCGAAAAAGACATTTTCAAAAGGCCAAACTTGACAATCATTAAGTACCAAAAAATACATTTTAAAGTGCCAAAATTGACAATCTTGATGACATTTTCCAACAGCCAAAAATTATCATTTTCGAATGCTATAAATGGTTCAAATATTTCCATTGTCAACTGCTAAACACGAAAATTTTCAAGTACCAAAAATGAAAATTTTTAAACACCAAATGTCACAATTTTTAACTGTTAAAAAGGGCAATTACCAACAGTTTAAAATGAACGTTTTTAGGTGTCAAAAAGGCAATTTTCAACTGTACAAACCGACCATTTTCAAGTGCCAAAAAAGATATTTTTAAGTACCAAAATTGACAATTTTCAAGTGCAAATAATAACATTTCCAACTGTTAAAAACTTTCAAAAATTATCATTTTCCAGTGCCATAAATTAAAATTTTAAAGTTTCAAAAACGACCATTTTTAACTATGCAAAATAGCCATTTTCACGTACAAAAAAGTCAAAATTCGCAATTTTCAAGTGCCAAAAATGACATTTTCCAAGCGTCAAAAACGGTTTTAAACTGTTAAAAATGATCATTTACGAGTGCCATAAATGACAATTTTTAAGGTTCAAAAATGACCATTTTCAACTGTCATGAAAGACAATTTTCAACTGTACAAAGTGCCAAAAAAGACATTTTCAAGTGCGAAACTTGACAATCATCAAGTGTAAAAAATACATTTTCAAGTGCCAAAATTGACAATCTTCAAGTGCCCAAAAATGACATTTCCCAACTGTCAAAATTTATCATTTTCAAATGCCATAAATGGCGCCACAATTTTTACTTTCTCCGTTACGAAGTACGAGAAAGTATTGTGATCGTGATTTTTTTTTCAAAATTTTTTTTTACGGAAATATTCGTTTTGGGGTCCCTAGATGTCATTTCAACAATTTCTGTAAAAAAAAAAGGTGTCTGTGTGTGTGTGTGTGTGTGTGTGTGTGTGTGTGTGTGTGTGTCTGTCTGTGCGCGCTGTATCTCAAAAACTAATAGAGCAATTGATATGAAACTTTGAACATCCGTCTTATTTAATAATCTTAAGAACTGAAAAGGTTTTGGTGACATTTCGTTGACCGGAAGTGGGCGTTTACCTTAACTGTTTTTTTGTTTTTTGCCAATATTTTCTTAAATATGAAAAATATCACAAAATCATTTAGACAAACTTTGAAGACAACAAAGAAATGAACATCTTCTGCTTGAAAACATTTTTCATAAAATCATTTTTATTCGAGAAAAAAATTTATTTACTTTTTTTAGATTTTTAGCATATATTTTTAAAACTATAATAGTTATAACAAATTTATGTTAATAATAATTGTAGAGAATGCTAAGATGAACAACTTATAAAGAATAAGTTTTTTCGAAATCTCTTTAGTTTTTGAGTAAACTGAGTTTTTGGATTTTAAGTATAATTTTTCCATGTTTAATAATTTTGACGTTTTAAACGTCAGTTTCATGCGAGTCTACAAAACGCTCGATGTACATTTAAAACATGTTTTAAATAGAAAATAAACCATGAAAGTGTAAATATAAATGATGATACCATCGGAGAAAGTAACATGATGGCCACATCACCATTTTTGTGTCTGTGTGTGTGTGTGTGTGTCTGTGCGCGCTGTATCTCAAAAACTAATAGAGCAATCGATATGAAACTTTGAACATACGTCTTATTTGATAATCCGAAGAACTGAAAAGCTTTTGGTAAAATTTCGTACACCGGAAGTGGGTGTTTACCTTAACTATTTTTTGTTTTTTGCCAATATTTTCTTAAATATGAAAAATATCATAAAAATATTGAAACAAATATTGAAGACAATAAAGAAATGAGATAATTTTGTTTGAAAATCATTGTTATTCGAGAAAAAAATTTATAATTTTTTTTTTCATTTTTGGTTTATAATTATGAAACGATAATAGTTACAGCCAATTTTTGTTAATAATCATTATAGAGAATGCTAAAATGAACAACTTATAAAGAATAAGTTTTTTTCTAAATCCCTTTAGTTTTTGAGTAAACTGAGTTTTTGAATTTGAAGTATAATTTTTCCATCATTCATAATTTTGACGTTTTATCCGAGTTTACACAACGCTCGAAGTACATTTAAAATATGATTTAAATTGAACATAAACCATGAAAGTGTAAATATAAATGATGATACCATCGGAGAAAGTAATATGATGGCCACATCACCATTTTTAACTGTGCAAAGTGCTGAAAAGACATTTTTAAGTGCCAAACAAGACAATTATCATTTTTGAATGGTTCAAAATATTACCATTGTCAACTGCCAAAAACGACAATTTTCAAGTGCCAAAAATGAAAAATTTAATTTCCAAATGTCGCAATTTTCAACTTAAAAAAGGCAATTACCAAGAGTGTAAAATGGACATTTTTAGTGTCAAAAAGGCAATTTTCAATTGTGCAAACTGAACATTAAATTTTAATTTGTAGAAAGTTTGTCTTACACTATCCACCAAATACATGGATAAAAGAGTCAAGGACATCAGTACGGCACGCGGTGTAATTTGAGTTGGGCAGACTTGAATTCCTTAAAACTTATTCCCCAACTCTGGCTCCCTTGCGCTATTATATTTTCCCTCAAACGGAAACTTGATTGTGGTCTTGTAAACTTTCTTCCAACAAGAGGGATCAAAGAAGTTAAAGTTATGGTAGGCTGGTGTACATCGCAGAGATTTACAGAAATCTTAACATCATGTCAAACCGCGCAGGAAATATAGAACTGAAACACTGTACAGAACTTATAAATATATAATATTTGCGGAAATGCCAGTTCACGATGGCATAATCCAAAAATCAATTTTACAATAATTACAGTCTGTGTGGACAATAAGCTTATAAACACTATCATTAAACACAAGAGCTAATATTTTTTTAAAAGTAATTTGCATTATCGACTAACCCGCTTTTCATCATTAAATAAAAATATCTTACCACTACAATACGACCTATTTTTAGTCCATTGATGTCTCGTGGAGTTCTACTCGGTCAGTGGTGCATGAATATTTTATTCACATCCAAGTAATGGAATCGTTATTTATTTATTTAAATGCCGCTGTTTTCCACTACTTTTCAGTTCTTGTTATGATTATAATTCGTTTATAATTATGGGAATCATTAAATAAGTGATTATTCGATTAAAGGTTTTACCGCTGTCGTGGGGTGTCGACACCAATTTTTAAGTTATGATCGCGCCCCTGACACCCATTTAATGTAACAACACAAAATGTAATAGAAAACCCTACCTAAATTAGCTAATTCGTAATTATAACAGTTACAACTGATGTTGTTTCAAACTTGCTCTATTTTTCTAATCACATTATTATTTGCTAGTTTACATAAAATGGGCGTAGCACACGGCTAAACGATGATAATAATTAATTAATTATTACAAGTTCAGTCTCGAAATACCTGCCAGGTAACTGAAAATAAAAACATGGAATTTAACAAGTGTCTTTCTTCACCATATTGAATATCTGGTTCGACCAAGAGTATAAAGCAACAAATATCGGATCTGAAAATATTACTTGCCCATTCAAGATTCTTTGTTGTCCTGCTGGTCAGCTGCGGCTCGTTATGTAGAGCCAATGAGCCCTTAATTAATTACCTCTAATTTCAAGCTCAGCAAGGATTTTTAAATATGTACTTCTAAAAACACTTTTCATCTTAATTTGATTTATTTATTGCTTATGTAAAGGTTTTCAATTTCAATTATCCATCGATGTTTCCTCAAAAAGTAGCCATATATTGTCTGCTAAGTGGTTCTACCATCAAAATATTCAATCAGCCGCCACTGTTTATTAAAAAAACGTGTTTTTGTTTGTCTTAAGACGAAATTAATTGTAGTTCCACAGGAAAGTTGTAACAAGTATTGACTTTAATGTATTCTTTTTTTTTGGGCTTAGGCGACCAATTTTTACTCTTCACACCAAGGAATGTATTCTTTACATTGTAATGACCCAGAAATTTGCGCCCGCTGTTTGATCTTCATTACTGTTCTGCGGAAAAAATGCAACATTTGCAGATCAATGTGAAAGGCATATAAATGTCAGAAACACATTTTGTTAATTTGCAGCATATTTTTTATTTCTCGCCAGAATGATTACAGATCATTCCGTTTTCGTAATATTCGTAATATTCGCCATCTTGTAACTTAGTTTGGTCAATTAAATATGGAAATAAAGCTACCACCTCAGCGATGGAATATAGGCACTTTTCACTTCAACTGGATCGAAAAACTTTGACTATTGAGGCGTTGATTTCATAAACAGCATTTGTTCAAAATGACGTTTTGAGAAAATCGAAAAAAAAAAACTGTTTATCTTCGTAACCGTTAGTACTTCTATTTTCACAATTATTTTTATTACTTTCATAGATAACTCATAGTATTAAGTAAGTAATCATTTAGTTAATTTACTTGTATTAAGAAAAAACAAAGAAAAACAGTTGTTCTTAGATTTCAAAATTGTAATTTTGGTTTTTGAAACTACATAACTACCAAAAGCAACATCAAAAAGTAAAGAATTTTGTACAGCTTAAAAACGGGTTAATAAATATTTTAGTGAAATCAACGCACATGTCAAAATTGCACGTTTTTAAAGAACGAAGATTTAAAATTTATTTTAATTTTTTAGATTGCACAACTGTCAAACCCTTTTTCCAATTTCGATTATTCAAACGTCAAAATATGTAGAATTTAGTATAATTTTAAAACTGATTACAAAATTGTTTCGTACAATTAACAAAAACTGGAAAAATTATTTTTTTTTCAAAGTTCTTGGTTTTTGGAACTACGTAACTGCCGAACGCATTGTCTGATTTTGATTATTCTAACGTCCAAAAGTGGACAATTTTGTGCAATTTAAAAATCGATTAATAAATATTTTCGATGGACATTTTCGGACATGTATGCGTCTTTTGTGTTTGGCCAAATGTGTAAGGGCAATATTTCGACATTTTCTGGCTCCTTAAGCCATTAAGGATCTACATATACACTGGGGCGGCTCGTAATATAGAGCCAAAGAGCAATGGCGCTACCTTTAGTTTCAAGCTCAGCAAGAATTTTTAATTAAGTCAGATATATCGTTCTTTCTTTCTTAAAAAAAAACGGAGGGGGTAGGGTATATTCTATAAGTGGTTATACCATTAACATGTTCCGCGAGCCGCCATAGGTTATAACTGTTCGCAGTTAAACATGCATTTTTTAATTGCGTTAAAAATTGAGCATTTTCTAAAATAAATTAAAAATATTAAAAATTGTTTAAAAATTCTGAAATAATTCTACAGAACTTCCACATTATTATATTTTTAGAATATAATCAACTTCTTAAATTCCAACAATTTTTTAATGGGTTATTACTGTTTGTTGTTAAACATGCATTTTTTAATTGCGTTCCAAATTGATCATTTTCTAAAATAAATAAAAAATAGTAGAAATTGTTTAAAAATCTGAAATAATTCTACAAAACTTCCATATTATTATGTTTTAAGAATATAATCACCTTCTTAAATTACAACAATTTTTTAATGGGTTATAACTGTTAGTTGTTAAACAAGCATTTTTTAATTGCGTTCAAAATTGATCATTTTCTAAAATAAATAAAAAATAGTAGAAATTGTTTAAAAATCTGAAATAATTCTACAAAACTCCCACATTATTATGTTTTAAGAATATAATCACCTTCTTAAATTCCAACAATTGTTTAATGGGTTATAACTGTTAGTTGTTAAACAAGCATTTTTTAATTGCGTTCAAAATTGATCATTTTCTAAAATAAATAAAAAATAGTAGAAATTGTTTAAAAATCTGAAATAATTCTACAAAACACCCACATTATCATACTTTAAGAATATAATCAACTTTTTAAATTCCAACAATTTTTTAAAGGATGATTACTGTTCGTTGTTTAACATGCATTTCTTAATTGCGTTCCAAATTGATCATTTTCTAAAATAAATAGAAAATAGTAGAAATTGTTTCAAAATTCTGAAATAATTCTACAAAACTCCCACATTATTATACTTTAAGAATATAATCAACTTCTTAAATTACAAAATTTTTTCTAATGGGTTATTACTGTTTGTTGTTTAACATGATTTTTTTAATTGCGTTCCAAATTGCTCATTTTCTAAAATAAATAAAAAAATAGTAGAAATTGTTTAAAAATTCTGAAATAATTCTACACAACTCCCATATTATTATGTTTTAAGAATATAATCAACTTATTAAATTCCAAACATTTTTTAATGGGTTATAACTGTTAGTTGTTAAACATGCATTTTTAATTGCGTTCAAAATTGATCATAAATAAAAAAATAGTAGAAATTGTTTAAACATTCTGAAATAATTTTTCAGAACTCCCACATTATTATATTTTAAGAATATAATCAACTTCCTAAATTCAAACAATTTTTTAATGGGTTATTACTGTTTGTTGTTAAACATGCATTTTTTAATTGCGTTCCAAATTGATCATTTTCTCAAACAAATAAAAAATGGTAGAACTTGTTTAAAAATTCTGAAATAATTCTACACAACTCCCACATCATCATACTTTAATAATATTATCAACTTCTTAATTTCCAACAATTTTTGAATGGGTTATTACTGTTCGTTGTTAAACAAGCATTTTTTAATTGCGTTCCAAATTAATCATTTTCTAAAATAAATAAAAAATAGTAGAAATTGTTTAAAAATTCTGAAATATTTCTACAGAACTCCCACATTATAATACTTTAAGAATATAATTAACTTCTTAAATTCCAATAATTTTTAATGGATTATTACTGTTTGTTGTTAAACAAGCATTTTTTTAATTTCGTTCAAAAATGATCATTTTCTAAAATGAATAAAAAATAGTAGAAATTGTTTAAAAATTCTGAAATAATTCTACACAACTCCCACATTATCATATTTTAAGAATATAATCAACTTCTTAAATTCCAACAATTTTTAATGAGTCATTACTGTTTGTTGTTAAACATGCATTTTTTAATTGCGTTCCAAATTGATCATTTTCTAAAATAAATAAAAAATAGTAGAAATTGTTTAAAAATTCTGAAATAATTCTACAGAACTCCCACATTATTATATTTTAAGAGTATAATCAACTTCCTAAATTCCAATAACTTTTTAAGTGGGTTATTACTGTTCGTTGTTAAACATGCATTTTTAATTGCGTTCAAAATTGAGCATTTTATAAAATAAATAAAAAATATTAAAAATTATTTAAAAATTCTGAAATAATTCTATACAACTCCTTAATTATTATATTTTAAGAATATATGGAACTTCTTCAAAGCCAATATTTTTTTAATATGTTATAACCAGGTGCGGCTCACTCTTCTTCGCCAGTTACTTTGGTCTAGGAAGATAAATCGTTTCTTAAAAAAAAAGCATAAGTGGCTCTACCATCAACATGTTCCACGAGCCGCCACTGCATATACAACTAACTATCAATGCGAAAAATCAATAATCAGTCGTTGGTCGAAAATGGCGATTTTCTGCCAGGTGGCCAAATTTTGGTTCCGATCACACTTGAAAATAACTCCTGCTCTGCTCCAGATTCAAAGATTTAAGAAATAATCAAAATCCGGTCGCTCTATCGGCGCATAATTCATGGATTTGCTGATATATGTAATTACCAACATACTGTTTCTATTAATCAAAAATTTGAGATGCTGTAATTAATGTAAGAGTATGCTGAATACTCTGTAGGAAAATAGTTATTTAGTGTACATGTGAGCACAGTAAGATATCATCCAACAAGAGAATTTTCTCGTATACGCGTATAACGTTTTATCCAACACCTTTAATACAAGCATAGATACTAAGGAACTGCTGTAAAAATGAATGAAAGGTTTAAACCTTAAAAATCAGAATTAGGAATGCATGCAATGTGCATCAAAATGAGTTACCTATCGGTCTGTTGAACAAGTCGAAGCACGATAAGTTTTAAAATCGCCTTAGCTATGAATTAAAAAAAAAGGAAATTTAGCCAACAATTTTTTTAAACTAATTCTATGTATCCTGATTTTTAAATTAAAACATTTCGTTATTTTTTACAGCAGTTCCTTATTATTTTTGCGTTAAATAAAACGTGGGCAAAGTAAATGTGAAAATTGGCCAAACTTTTCTCTCGTTGTGTAATACCTTATTCTGCCCACTTGTACAGTAAATAACTATTATATGACCGATCTATATCACACAATTAAGTAGGCTAGGAACACAATGTCAAGTTCGCTTCCCTGACAGCTCGTCGATAGGAATCGAATTTCTCCCGTACTTGTGGGTCAATTTTTCGAGCTTCTGAAATTCAATCAAATAATTACTCATGCTAACGATTAATAGGAGTACATCAATTATCGTTGATTAATGACAACTTATGACAATAAATATCACATTTCCATATAACGTGTTTGTTTTTAAGGAGATAATTACTATGTTTACATAATTATATTAATGAAAATAATATGTTTGCATATTTAATAATAAATAGGTTGTCACTATAATTTAGTTTATCTATAATCAAGTAGCCACGAATCCCCAAATTATATAACAAATCTTTTATTTTTATTTTTATTTGACCTATGTGAGCCTGGCATAAGAATCTTGTCTAGAAGGGAACTAATATAATATGATATAATACGAACTCGGTGACAGAATGGCCGAACGCATGAATTCATCCCGCGCTCGGCTACATTTTAGGCAACACGCATACACAGAGGAAAGGTTGTAATTTATTATATAATTACTTTGTTTGCAAAACTAATATCACGCAAGAAACAGCGAGAGTATAATGCATGTTTTATTCGCGGCGAAAAAGAGCCGCTTCAGTCGTTGTGTTAATTCAAAATTACGCTATCAAAATTTCAACCATCTGGTGCAATAAATGTAGAATTTCCATATGAATTTCTGAAAAATGCGTTTCTTTTTGGTCGTTAAAATTTGCTTTCTAGTGCAAAAAAACTGGGATTTCGTTTCCGACATGAACGTGTTACCATCTTTATATACCTAAGCCATTTATATAATATAATTTATTCTTAATTAGCACCATATTATAAAGTTACAGCAAAAATTTTAATCGTAATTAAAGCTGCTTATTGTATGTATACTTATAATTATTAAATAATACTGGATTGAAACCAAATTTAAAAAAATATTTCATGCAGGTTAATCTCCAATTATATCAGCAAACATTTTACGAACGATGGCGCCAGAAAATAATCAAAACTCGAGGAAACTTTAAGGTAGAGAAGGTCAGTATTAAGCCTGCCTTCCTCATAAAGTTGTACTTGAAGGCAGAATTGTTGCTGCGGTCGTTTAGTTTTATTTCAGCACTGAAAGCGGTTTTTTTTGTCCCTAGTAAAAATTCTGTCTGGTAAATGTGGATCGCAATCTCGTGTATTTCAGCTACAATACACCAAATGATAAAAAAAAATCGCGAAAATGTGTTTCTTAGTAACAACCCTCGCTATAAAATATCTCGATAAAATGCTTGTACTTTATGTAGAAACTGTAGCTGAAGTAAATTCTCTAACTTAAATACATGAAAAATCTGTAAAAATACATGAAATATTAGATTTTCAAGGGCTTCAATTCAGGGGTTAGTCGGTTAGTCCATCAGTTTATCTCCACCTGGAGGGGCGCGACCATACCCAACTTTATTTTTGTAAGGATACTCCGAAACTCTCTTGAATTAAAATACATTGCATGTTTTATTTTATGAAAATCTATCAGAGGGTGAAAAATAAATTCTTCCGTTATAGTGTAAATCGAATATTTAAAATTGTGCACAACGGCAAAACGATTGGTCAATAATTTGTAACTTTTCAAACATCATTAAAGTAAATTCAGATTATGCAGATTTAATGAGTCCATTCCTGACAACATAATAGTAGTAGTCTGGTTATGCAACCGGTTTTGGTATAATCGGGATGGAGGTTTGAGTCAGTATCTGAGTCCGTTTTTAACGTAATTAGAAAAATGCAAGTGAGAATTATTCAATTTTAATGAAAAATATCTTTATGAAACATTTGTTTTTACCACGTCACCAGACTCGTTCATCTGCGGATCTGCTGATGCGGTATTCGTGATCAGTGGCGGTTCGTGGAACATGTTGATGGTAGAGCCACTTATACAATATATCCCCCCCCCCCCTTTTTGAATAAAGAAAGAGCGATTTATCTTCTTCGAGCAAAATAAGTGTTTTAAGAATTAATTAAAAATTCTTGCTGAGCTTAAAACTACAGGTAGTGTCATGGCTCCTTGGCCCTATATAACGAGCTGTCCCTGACTGCGATTACTTTCTTTTTGAAACATATTGTATAAACTGATCAATAATAAAGCTGCTGCACTGCTTACAATTGACTCCCATCTTTTTCATACTTTAATTGTTTGTTTTTTATGTTTTTATTTTAGAGGATAATTCTTGAATGGACGACCAGATTTCGAAAAATTTTCAGGATTGGTGTTGATAAAATAAAAAAATTAAATTCGCCCTTCAGTTGTTTTTCAATTGTTTGTTTTTCTCGAAAAACCCTTGAATCAGCGGCGGCTCGTGGATGTGTCGCGAGGAGGCTGCGGAAGAAAATTTGACGAAAATAGCAGCGAAATATTTTCTTGTCTATAAGAAAACGAAGTACAGCCCGAGAAGCATCTCTGTCGTAGCCTCCTCTACATAGACCCAAGCGCCGCCGCTGCCTTGAACGAATGATGAATTGAAGTCTAGTATTGTACTTGCCAGATAAGTTTAGATCAGACGAAAAACCTAAATTAGACTTTTAATTGTTTAATGCAAAAAATCCTAAATTCCTACAAAGATTTGAATGTTAAATCATTCCTTAAATATTCCGAAGACAATATTTTCTAGATAAATATCAAAGTAAATTAATTTTATCCAAAAATAAACCCCATGTTTAAATTAAAACCCATGAAATCAAACAATATAAATAACCTGAAATTAAATCAAAAACCCTTGAAAACACAGGTCAAAAATTTCAAAACTTTAGGTTGCAAAATCTGAAATAAAGGACGACAATCAAAAACTTAAACCAAAAAAATACCGCCATTTACATTTCAATAAACGAATCGAATATTTTGGCCAAAGAAATCAATAATTTGGAACAAAACAGCCGAAGATTTAAAATATCGGCCAAAAATCCTGTTCTAAAATTAATTCTTTTTAGCTTAAAATAAGTTCCGACCAGAAATTCTAAAATAATAGCAAAAAAAAATTTTAAAACCGCCCAATGAAATCATTAATTCAAATTAAGAAAATCTAAAATATGGGACAAAAAATTAAAAATTAAGACCAAAAATCTAAATATAAAGTGGTGGACCAAAAAATTTAAATTTTTAACAATCGAAAATTAAATCAAAATAAAGAAAATTTCGTCCAAAAGACCAAAAATTTAAACCGAAAAAATCGAAAATACAAAATATAAGCCAAAAATGTAAAAATCCACGATATGGCCTAAAAAGGTGAAAATTTAGACAAAACATCGAAAACTCGGTCGTAAAGATAAAAATGCGGACAACAAAAATCGACAATTTTGGTGACAATAGAGAATATTTAGGCTAAAAATTAAAAAAAAATGAAAATACAGTCTAAAATATGGACCAAAGATCAAGAACCCTGATATAAGAATAAAAAACGCAGATAAAAAAATCGAAAATTTAGGTAGAAGCAAAATAATTTAGCACCCAAAAATAAGTTTCTGATCAGAAATTTAAAAATGTTGGCCAAAAAATACAAAAAATCGCACAATAAAATTCATTCAAGTTAAAAAATCTAAAACATAATAATAATAATAATGTTTATTGTTGTTAGATACCATAAAGGTTTACAAAAGTCGAGCATATTAATGACAATAAAATAAAATCAAATACAATAAAATATAATCGCATGTGTACAGGCTAAAAGCACACTTAAAACTAATTACACTCATGGTCAAATTAAAATCTACGGATATTACACTATCACAGTCAATTTATAAAAGAAATTCTAGGAGGTTACAGTCAAGAAATTCTTGCACTGTATAGAACGCGCCTTTTATTAAAATATCCTTAATTTTGGTTTTAAAGGTTTCAACATTGCTATTTGTGATAGTTATTGGCAGTTTGTTGTATAAAGTAGGTGCAAAATAATTAAACGCATTTTTGCTTTTTTCAAGACGTACAAATTTTGGTTGCAAGTAATCTTTGTATCTAGTGTCATGTGCATGCAATTCGCTTTGCGTTGAATACTAGTGTCTATGTGTTTTAGCATAGACTAAACATTCATAGATAAATATTCCTGGTACTGTTAAAAATCTTAATTCAGTAAAATACTTTTAGCAATCAGCTTGATAGAAAATGCCTGCCATGATTCTTAAAACTCGACGTTGAATTTTAAAAATTCATTCTAAGTGGGGTGTGTGTCCCCATACCAAAATTGTGTATTTGCATACTGACTGAAAAAGTGCAATGTAAATTATTCTTAGTACAGTTAGCTCTAATTTTTGTTTTAAATTGCGTAATAGGTATGCGACTTTTGGATAACTTGCAGCATACTTTATTCACGTGTTTTTCCCATGAAAGGATTTGATCAATGTTAACTCCCAATAGTTTTACACCCTCTTTATTCACAAAAAGCCATTCCATTTGTTTATTACTAAAGATGATTTGTTCAGTTTTATTTTGATTTAAATGCAGTTTATTTGACGTAAACCATTCCTCAACCTTTGATTGCATGTCGCTCATCCTATTTACCAGTTCCTGGATGTTGTTATTACTTACAGACACGGATGTATCATCCGCAAATAAAATAAACTTTGACATCTTATCACAGAGAGGCAGGTCATTTATATAAATGATAAACAAAATTGGGCCCAGGACTGATCCTTGGGGTATTACATATTTAATAGGTGCCATTTTTGATACTTTGCCTCTGTACGATGTCGTCTGCTGTCTGTCTGTAAGATATGATTTAAGCAACATAACACTTTCGTGACCTATCCCGTATTGTTTTAATTTTGCTAATAAGATATTGTGCGACACACAATCAAACGCCTTAGTTAGATCACATAACAAGGTGCCAACCATTTCATGTTTCTCGAAAGCATTTACCACATTTTGAACTATTTGTGACAATTTGTGACATGCCATGCTGGAGTTTCTCTTTTCTCTGAAACCGAATTGGGATTCCGTGAATAATTTATTCTTTTCAAAATGTACAACCAATTGGTTTTTCAAAAGAGTTTCAAAAATTTTGCTGAAGATAGGGATCAATGAGATAGGTCTATAATTTGTCATTTCATCAGCGTCCCCTTTTTTAAAAACTGGTATAACTTTTGAACGTTTAAGGCATGTAGGATATATGCATTTTCTTATGCATTCATTAAATAATTTTGTTAATGGTATGATTATAATGTTTACAACGGACTTTATTAATACTATGCTGATCTCATAGATATCTCTACTGCTTTTATCTTTTATGTTCGCTATTGTTTCCCATACCTTATTGCAAGATATTAAAACAAAATTGAAATTATCCCTCATGGACGTGTTATCAAAGAATTCGATAGGGTTTTTCTTATTTATTGGAATACTTTTAACAATTTCCTCAGCAATAGTTGAAAAAAAATCATTAAACATTTGAGCATTTAATTTCCCTTCAAGAACCTCATTGTAATCCCCCCTTTCCCTATTGACTAGGTCCCATATCTTTTTAGGATCGTAATTGTTCTCTTTGAGATGTTTTGCATACGCTTGTTTTTTTGCTGATTGCAGCTTCCGTTTGTATTCGGTTTTGTATTTTTTTTAAATTTCCACATTTCGTGCTGTTGGATATTGGCTGCAAATATCTTGAAGAAAGTGCATTATATTTCTCATTTCCTGTAATATATCGTCAAAATAAGGAACGCAGGTGGGGGCATTCTTTTTAATCATTTTGTACGGAAATGAGATGTCAATACATTCTTGAAATTTCTTAATAAAAATGTCACATTTTTGATTAACATCTAAGGCTTCAGAGTCAATAAAATTCCAGTTACAATTGTAGACACTCTCAAAGAATTCAATTTTTACCCTTTCCGTTATTGGTCGCACTCTTATATATTGGTCATGGTTTACGTCCTTATTTATTGGAAACTTACAAGTAATCGCTTTATGATCAGACAAACAAGTTTCTTTTACATTAGTTACAAGATTTTTAATATTTGTTAGTATATTATCTATACAGTTATTAAGTCGTGTTCTTTCACTAATCGTGACTTTCAGACCAAACGAATTTGTCAGATCCGTAAATGCTGTTTTACTTGGATTGTTCGAATTAAAGTGAATATTAAAATCTCCTAGAATCACTATTTTGTACAAATTTAAATTCAATTTTCTAAATAATTCTGAACAAATATTTAAAAATTCATCAAAATTTCCATTTCCGATAAATAGTTATTACAATACATTTAAGATTAATTAGTTCTACCGCCGCAAAAAGGACAAAAAATACAAAATTTAGACCAAAAACCTAAAATTCGTGCCTAAAAATGAAAATGGTGGTCTAAGACGATAAAAATTTTAACAAACAAACAAAACAAAATTATAATGATAATAATAATAAATGCGGACTAAAAAATCAAACATTTTTAGCAAACAAAACTCGAAAATATTCTCGCATCAATAATTCAGGTTAAAATATCTAAGAAATCAGAAATTAAAAGTTCGGTCTGAAAAATCAAAAATGCTGGCTAAAAAGTCTAAAAATTAAAAATTCGCCCCGAAAAATCAAAAGTCGAAAATTTAAGCAATTAAATCAAAACTTAAGATAAAAATTTAGACCAAAAAATCTAAAAATTGAACATGCGGACCAAAACGTCGAAAATTTTAACAATGAAATCGAAAATTTATGTGAATAAAGAATTTTTAGATCCAAAAAAACTGAAAAAACGGGCTTAGAAATAAAAAATGCAGAATATTCTGGTAAGAAAATTGTTTAAATTAGTCTCAAAAATCACTCTATTGCTCAAAATATATATATATTTTTTAATACCAAAACATTTTTTTTACTTAGGCTGAGCCATTCAGTCACATACGGCTGTTATTTTGTAACTGTATATTTGTATGAATAAATGGAAATAAATGAATAATGTAGGACATATACAACAACCACGGACCCGAGCGAATACTTCTGATCCCCGAAAAACATTCCGCCCGGGCTGGGAATCGAACGGCGCGGCCGGCACAATCGCTCGCCTGTACCCACTACACCAACGGGCCGCCCATTTTCTTTTTAATTGATCAAAAAAGTGAAACTAATTTTAAAGAGAATTCACTTGGTTAATATCACTCACTCTCAGTAGCGGCTCGTGGAACTTGTTGATGGTATAGAATACAATATATTCCCCGCTCTCGCCTCCTTTTTTGAAGAAAGAAAGAACGGTTAATCTTCATAGTCCAAGGTTATTTTTAGTTGTAAAGTAAAAGTTCGTAATTTCAAACAGCAGAATTAAAACAAGCTGAAGATACTTTCGATAAATCTGTAACACCATTCTTTGTCCACGTAACCTCACCATCAAACACTACACTCGGAAAACGAAAAAAAAATCGTTTTTTATCCCGATTTTTTAAGTATACCTCCCGATTAAACTTTCTCGTTAGGTCTTTACAAGTTTCGAAAAACTAAGTGCACGTCGTCATCGCGCGTATGAAATGATCCAGAATTTATTTGGCACCAAATACGCGTTCAGTGAGCGACCTCTCCTGCACTCCTCCAACCGCGCGTCACCCCTCGGTAGCCAATATCCTAACGAAATGCCGTATGGAAGCTGACACCGTTAACGGCGCGCCGCGGCGTTGCGTTGGGAAACAACTGCATTGCGATTTTTCTCTATTTTTTAAAGTTATACAGGCGTTGTTTAACATTTAAACTGGCGAAAAAGTGTTTTAAGAGTTAATTAAAAATTCTTGCTGAGCTTGAAACTACGGGTAGTGGCATGGCTCCTTGGCTCTATATAACGAGCCGCCCCTGTTCGTGATAGGAATGCCCTTGGAGCAATAATTTAGATTTTCAGAGAAGTCCAATGTGTGATGCTATCGTGAAGATCACCTCGTACTTCTAGCCCTCGGAGCGACAATTCTCGATTTTCAGAAAACTCCTCGGTACTAGTAGATGAAAAGATTGTTTTGTTTCGATAAAAAAAGTTTCGTTGCCCGACATTCGTTCAGATACGGTTAAATTCGTTGAGTATCCTACCGACTGCGCCAGAAATAGTTTCAATGATTGAATTTGCCTTTTAAAATAGGTTTATTCATACTCTACAGCTTGAACTCTAGGCTAAGACTAGATATAAAATTTTAAAGAAGCTATTTATATCAAATAAAATGCTTGCCTAAGTATTTCTATTTCCAACTGCGTAAATTATGAACATGTACACTTGAGAAAATAACGAAGACCTTGACTTATGGACGGCAGGCATCATGAGTTCCTGAGAAACCACAGGTGTTCATGCTTTATACCATCGGTGGTACATGCCGGCGTCAACGTACTAAACTCAAATATTCGATTTTTTAACATGTTCGGCATTAGGGAAATTCCATAGTTTTATGTAACTAAAACAATGAAGTACCTTCCTCCGATTTTAACTTTTGAATTTGCCTCTTTCATGTCCAGAATTAATTCTTGACATGGTGATGGAGACTATCTTTTGAATTTCTTCTTTTTTATCTATGTAAATGATTAATTATATATATTATGATGATAAAAATTGTAAATGAGATGAGTGTGATGAGTGAAGATACACAAAATACAAATACAGGCAACGATCACAACATTCATTAATTACATTAACAAGACATGTTTCCGTATGTGTTCCATTTTAAATAATTTTATGTCTTCAATGGATTGATAGAGCTCTTACTAAAATAAACGTTATAACAAAACACGAATGTTTGAGTTTCAAATTTATAACCAATTTATAAACACTCGACCTGTCTTGCATAATATATGAAATACTACTCTATATTTTACAATATCCATAAATATCCCTAATGGATTAAACACGGTGCAATCGATAAAATTTCCACCTTGATATTGAAATAGATAGACCGGAAAATTCACACAAATTCGCTTTATCGAATCAAACCTTCAAAAGGGGGTGTAATAAAATATTGTACCTTAAAGGAAACATGCCCAAAACGATCATCGCGTGACATCTTTTTTTGAAATTCGATCTGATGGATTTCATCCGCCTACCCTCTTATGTCAAGAATTCACCCCCTCTGTAATTTACCTATATTTAAATTGAATCCTGATAGAATTTAATACCTATATGCCTTATAAATAGGTCAAATTTATTTGTATATTGAATATCGTGTAATAAATGTGTCGGAAAAGTTTATACGAGAGAAATGATGATAAAGGGAAATTAAGATATCAAGTTATAAATGCGTGAAAGATGTTTAAAATTATTATCGCAATATTCCTAGAAGTCGTAAAAACGCCTCATTCTTACTGACCGATTCGTAAAATTTCGGAAAATCCGCACGTCAAAATCACGCTGTATAAATGCAAATGGTTGACGCGATGGCCAGGTCATTCTAGTATGTCAGCTGTTTGCGATCAAGTACCTTATTGCTTGTTTGATTAAAATTCACTTCACAAGACGTCGTTTTTGGAAGTGCAGCAATTTTCAATCGAGTTTTTTTTCACACTCAAAAAATTAAAAATTAATATGAAACGCAGCAATAAATATTTACAAAAATTCAGTTCACTTCACAAGACGTCGATCTTTCAAAATAATTTTGGTTTTTGAATGTACAGCAATTTTTAGTCGGGTTATGAATTTTTGAAAATTTATTTTGTCAGTGACGAACACTCCTGTGCAAAAAAATAAAATTTAATATGAAACGAAGGAGTAAAATTCTATAAAAATTCGGATCACTTCACAAGATGTCGTTCTCTCTATACAATTTTGGTTTCTGAATGTGCAGCAATTTTTAGTCGAGTTATGAAATTTTGAAAATTAATTTTTTTCTGTGACGAACACTCGTGTGCAAAAAATTAAAAATTAAAATGAAACGCAGGAGTAAAATTCTACAAAAATTCAGATCATTCCACAAGATGTCGTTCTCTTTATATAATTTTGGTTTTTGAATGTGAAGCAATTTTTAGTCGAGTTATGAATTTTTCAAATTTTTTTTTTTTTCAGTTAAAATTAATATGAAACGCATTAGGTAAATTCTACAAAAATTCAGTTCACTTCATAAGACGTTGATCTTTCAAAATTACTTTCGTTTTTGAATTTGCAGCAATTTTTAGTTGAGTTATGAATTTTTAAAATTTATTTTTTTTAGTGACGCACACTCCCGTGCCAAAAATTAAAAAATAATATGAAACGCAGGAGTAAAATTGTACCAAAATGCAGATTACTTTACAAGATGTTCTCTCTATGTAATTTTGGATTTTAAATGTGAAGCAATTTTCAGTCGAGTTATGAATTTCTTAAAATTATTTTTTTCAGTGACAAACAGTCGTGTGCAAAAAATTCCAAATTATATGAAACACAGGGATAAAATCCCACAAACATTCAGTTTACTTCATAAGACGTCGATCTTTCAAAATAACTTTGGTTTTTGAATGTGCAGCAATTTTTAGTCGAGTTATGCATTTTTGAAAATGTATTATTGTCAGTGACAAACACTCCTGTGCAAAAAATTAAAAATTAAAATGAAACGGAGGAATAAAATTCTACAAAAATTCAGATCACTTCACAAGATGTCTATATCTCTATATAATTTTGGGTTTTAAATGTGAAGCAATTTTCAGTCGAGTTATGGATTTCTTAAAATTATTTTTTTCAGTGACAAACTCTCCTGTGTAAAAAATATAAAAATTAATATGAAACACAGGAGTAAAATTCTACATAAATTCAGTTCACTTCATAAGACGTTGATCTTTCAAAATAATTTTGGTTTTTGAATGTGCAGCAATTTTTAGTCGAGTTATGAATTTTTGAAAATTTATTATTTTCAGTGACAAACACTCGTGTGCAAAAAATTAGAAATTAAAATGAAACGCAGGAGTAAAATTCTACAAAAATTCAGATCATTTCACAAGATGCCGTACTCTCTATATAATTTTTGCTTTTGAATATGAAGCAATTTTCAGTCGATTTATGGATTTCTTAAAGTTATTTTTTTCAGTGACAAACATTCGTGTGCAAAAAATTAAAAAATATTATGAAACACAGGGATAAAATTCTACAAACATCCATTTTACTTTATAAGTCGTCTATCTTTTAAAATAATTTTGGTTTTTGAATTTGCAGCATTTTTTAGTAAAATTATGAATTCTTGAAAATTTATTTTTTTCAGTGACGAACACTCCTGTGCAAAAAATATAAAAATTAATATGAAACACAGGAGTAACATTCTACATAAATTTAGTTCACTTCATAAGACGTTGATCTTCCAAAATAATTTTGGTTTTTGAATGTGCAGCAATTTTTAGTCGAGTTATAAATGTTTGAAAATTTATTATTTTCAGTGACAAACACTGGTGTGCAAAAAATTAAAAATGAAAATGAAACGCAGGAGTAAAATTCTATAAAAATTCAGATCACTTCACAAGATTTCGTTCTCTCTGTATAATTTTGTTTTTTGAATGTGAAGCAATTTTCAGTCGAGTTATGGATTTCTTAAAATTAATCTTTTTCAGTGACAAACACTCGTGTGTAAAAAAATAAAAATTAATATGAAACGCACGAGTAAAATTCTACAAAAATTCAGATTACTTCACAAGATGTCGTTCTCTCTATATAGTTTTGTTTTTTGAATGTAAAGCAATTTTCAGTCGAGTTATGAATTTTTTTAATTTTTTTTTTTAGTGACAAACACTCGTGTGCAAAAAAAATAATTTTGGTATTTGAATGTATAGCCAATTTTTAATCGAGTTATGAATTTTTGAATTTTTTTTTTTCGTTGACGAACACTCGTGTGCAAAAAAAATAATATGTAACGCAGGAGTAAAATTCTACACAAATTCTGATCATTCCACAAGATCTCGTTCTCTCTATATAATTTTGGTTTTTGAATGTGAAGCAATGTTCGCGGAGTTATGAATTTCTTAAAATTTATTTTTTTCGGTGACAAACACTCGTGTGTAAAAAATTAAAAATTAATATGAAACGCAGGAGTAAAATTCTACAAAAATTCAATTCACTTCATAAAACGTTGATCTTTAAAAATTATTTTGGTTTTTGAATGTGCAGCAATTTTCAGTTGAGTTATGAATTTTTGAAAATTAATGTTTTTCAGTGACGAACACTCCTGTGCAAAAAAATAAAAATTAATATGAAACACGGGGATTAAATTCTACAAAAATTCAGGTCACTTCATAAGATGTCAATCTTTCAAAATAATTTTGGTTTTTGAATGTGCAGCAATTTTCAGTTGAGTTATGGATTTCTTAAAATATATTTTTTTTAGAGACGCTCGTGTGCAAATAATTAAAAATTAATATAAAACGCAGGGATACAATCCTACAAACATTCGGTTTACTTCATAAGACGTCGATCTTTTAAAATAATTTTGGTTTTTGAATGTACAGCAATTTTTAGTCGAGTCATGAATTTTTGAAAATTTATTTTTTTCGGTGACGAACACTCGTGTGCAAAAAATTAAAAATTCATATGAAACGCAGGAGTAAAATTCTACAAAAATTCAGTTCACTTCATAAGACATCGATCTTTCAAAACAACTTTGGTTTTTGAATGTGCAGCAATTTTTAGTTGAGTTATGAATTTTTGAAAATTTATTTTTTTCAGTGACGAACACTCCTTTGCAAAAATAAAAATTAATATGAAACGCAGGAGTAAAATTCTACAAAAATTCAGTTCACTTCATAAGACGTCGATCTTTTAAAATAACTTTGGTTTTTGAATGTGCAGCAATTTTCAGTCGAGTTATGAATTTTTTAAAATTATTTTTTTTCAATGTCGAATACTCGAGTGCAAAAAATTAGCAATTAATATCTCCACCAAAACGACGTCGTGCATGCCATTTTTCAGAGTCCGCCAAGGAATCGATTGTTAATATTTTTTTTATGTCATACTTGTTTATTATTGAAATCATAATGGCATGGAAACAACGTAAAATAAATGACAAATACCGCATTATTTCTATAACGCCAGCTCATAACGCCCGCTTCTAGTAATTATCAACAGATCGACTGTCAACAATTCACCAAACGCAAATCAAGCGTGCGAACGCCGTAGACATCTGCGCGGCGCGGCTTTCGGCCCTCGGGCTGTACACCGTCGACCTGGGGCGTTATTGCACTCATGTCGCCCTGGATACCTTAATTACTATAAAGGTGAGTATAGACTAGAGCATTTACTAGTAACAGAACAATGAGCTGCTCTATGATATGTTCTAGTGTATCACCCTCACGAACCAGACGTCTTTTGACGACAGCTTTTGAACCTGAGCATTTTCCTGTATTGTACCATTCGTTAGAACAATACATTACATAGAAATGCTCGAGAAAATGCTCTAGTGTATATCCACCCTAAGGTGTGTCAGGAAAATAACAATAAATTTACATAATGTAAATAAGACAAAGATGTTTAAAATTATTATCGCAATATTCGTAAATCATCTGTGTACGTTAAATCAAGCTAAAAATAATTTTGTGCTTATTAAGTGTTATCAGGTAAATAATAGATTTGTAAACTTGATCATATGCAAAGTGAATAGACGGAATAATTTTAGAATTGTTTTACTATTTTGATAAAACCTTTATGACAGATTTGCAATTAGTTTAGTTTAGAACATCACACACAATACCAGCAAACGTGAAACGTTAATTCTTGTATCAACCCCTTTACATGCTTGTTCCTAGAGAGCTACACTTACTTTCTTGCACACTTTCATTCTTTCTTAAACTGTCCTTCCAGTTACTCCATTTCTTCTGACTCCACTTGCCATTCCAATTCATCCAATGTTACTATACATCCTAATTGACCCAGTAGAGATGAGCGAAATTACACTCTTTCGTGAGCCGACTCGTGACTCGTCCCTCGGCTCATTTCTAAGAGTAGATTCTTTTAATCGACTCACTCATGAGTTACCCACCTATACCCCACAGTATAAACACTTCGTGTATTCCACTCCCATCCAGGAATTTCTTCCTCTCTCTTCTCATCCACATCTAAATGGGATAGAATGGGAGGAAAATATCAAGGACAAATACTTTCATTTAAAAAGTTTGAATATGAGCATGTAATACCAAGATAAGGTTTATTGATATTTTTTAGTAATATATTATCAAGCAAACTTTAGCACATACGAATTGTTTTTTTTTTATAACAGATGATGCCAGCATCGTATTTTATATAAAATTATACAAACCCTGCCAATCTCAATATTGAGGTACACAGTTTGTTGACTTTTGAATTATGCTATACTGTATTAATTTTGCCGTCATAACTTGACAGCACGCTGTGATAATTAAATTCGTGACCTGCTTGATAATTAGGGAGTAAATTTTTTGTGCGAAAATTTATAAATTTTTATTTTCCGGCATTAAACTGTTTGTTCATTAGGTTGGTTGATAATTTTATGAACCGTTCAATATATCCATTAAATATATAGTGTGTTCAAAAATATCAGATTCAAATATATTTCGCACTATTCCTCATATCGTCGGTGGTTCAGCAATAACTCCTATGTCTGCAAGTTTCGCCGTTTTTTTACAATTTTAACATTACAGAAATCGCGTTGCCGTGGCGCAATTTCTTATATTTGCAGGGTGTGTGCAGAACTACTTCCGCCCCAATAATGTAAGGCCCCTAGATGCATGGTCCATTTTAGTTGCGCGATAATATCTGCCTTGTGCAACATGTGCACATAGCAGATATATTCTTGAAATAAATTCAATCCATGTGTAGATTTCGCACATAGGTAGTATTGGTTTTGCATTTATTTAATACTGTTACATCTTAGGAGGTATTTTTTGTCAGATTATTAGTAGTTGTTATTCGTTCATTTGTGCCAGGTAAAAGGGAATCAGTTTAACCAACCTTTCACTAATTAAACAATAGTATTCAACCAATAGGGCGGAAGTTTTTTTTATTGAAGTTTTGAATGAAGAAAATATAGCAATACACCAACTACGCAAAGACTAGTGCGTCACTTGTTCAGCGTTTAAGACTGGCAACATTGACAAATCTAATTACCAAACTCATGCGAAAAACAGATCGAGGAAGAGCTGCAAAAAAAGCTGCCAAAGAAAATGCTTCTGTAGATAAACTTGTCTTAACTATGGATCTTCAAAGTGTCCTAAAACTCTTGCATCTTCGATGTACTACAAGCAAAAGCTTCAGGTGCATAATTTCACAATATATGAGTTGAATAACTCGGATATTCAATGTGTTTGGAATGAAGTAGAGATGACTAACGAATTTACTTCTTGCATTTTCAATTATATCTGCCACCAAACTACAAGGCAATTGTACTCATTTATGATGGGTGTACCTATCAGAATAAGAACAAAATTTTGACAAGACATCAGTAAAGAAATGCAGGTCATTATAGAGCAGCTGGAAAAAGAACATACGATTATGGAGGCAGACAGTACTCACTCAGATCTTGAACATTTAATTAAACCTCCTATTATAAACTCACCTTCCGATTACGTGGCAAGAATGCGTCTATAGCCTATTCATTCTACAGATAGAGTCCCTAAAAACGCCCACAATTGAAAATGCATCATTCTTACTGGCAGATTCGAAAAATTGCGGGAAATCCGCACGTCCAAATCACGCTGTACAAATGCAAATGGTTGACGCGATGGTCAGCTCATTCTAGTGTATCAGCTGTTCGCGATCTAGTACCTTATTGCTTGTTTAATTAAAATTCGCTTCACAAGATGTTGGACTTTCAAAATAATTTTGGTTTTTGGATGTGTAGCAATTTTCAGTCGAGTTTTTTTTCACACTCGTGTGCAAAAAATTAAAAATTAATATGAAACGCAGGATTAAAATTCTACAAAAATTCAGTTCACTTCATAAGACGTCGATCTTTCAAAATAATTTTGGTTTTTAAATGTGCAGCAATTTTTAGTTGAGTTATGAATTTTTGAAAATTATTTTTTTTTCAGTGACGAACACTCGTGCGCAAAAAAATAAAAATTAATATGAAACGAAGGAGTAAAATTCTACAAAAATTCAGATGACTTCACAAGATGTCGGTTTCTCTTCATAATTTTGATTTTTGAATATGAAGCAATTTTCAGTGGAGTTATGAATTTCTTAAAATTTATTTTTTTCGGTGACAAATACTCGTGTGTAAAAAATTAAAAATTAATATAAAACGCAGGGATAAAATTCTACAAAAATTCAGGTCACTTGATAAGATGTCTTCATAAGATGTCAATCTTTCAAAATCATTTTGGTTTTTGAATGTGCAGCAATTTTCAGTTGAGTTATGGATTTCTTAAAATTTATTCTTTTCAGTGACACTCGTGTGCAAAAAATAAAAATTAATATGAAATGCAGGGATAAAATTCTATAAAAATTCAGTTCACTTCACAAGACGTCAATATTTCAAAATTACTATGGTTTTTAAATGTGTAGCAATGTTTAGTCGAGTTATGAATTTTTGAAAATTTATTTTTTTCAGTGACGAACACTCGTGTGCAAAAAATGAAAAATTAATATGAAATGCACGACTAAAATTCTACAAAAATTCAGATGACTTCACAAGATGTGGTTCTCTCTATATTTTTGATTTTTGAATGTGAAGCAATTTTCAGTGAAGTTATGAATTTCTTAAAATATATTTTTCTCGGTGACAAATACTTGTGTGTAAAAAATTACAAATTAAACCGTGGTTGCTCATTAAAATCACAACTGTTACCTAAACAGTGATTGCTACTTAAACTGCGACTGTTACTTAAAACGTGATTGCAAGAAGACAATACAGAATAGCATTTCTAAATATTATTTTATATTCAATACAGTATACTCCCATTTACTCTTACGTTCATGTTCAAAGTACGATTTTTATCAACTGAGAAACACATATATAAAAAAAAATTGATACTAAAAAAAAATTTAATTTAAGATTCAGTGCGAATATCTAAACATACATTTTGAAATAATACCTCGAAACCAATTTTGAAATTGCAAACTTCTTGAACTGAAAAAAATAAATAAAAACAATAACTGCGAAAATCTCCAAATGCTCTTTCTTGTTCAGGTGCTCAAAAAATTAAAACAAAAATCTTCAAAAATCCATATCTCTATTGAAAATTATTGAATTTACAAAAACCAAATTGATTTTGAATAAGCGTTACTTCGGCCATTGAGGATAATTTTTATGTAATTTTTCCTGCATGTTTTATATTTTCTTCTGCTATGTTTTCTTTAAAATGCTCAAAAAATTAAACGAACATTTTCAAAAATCCATATCTCTATTGAAAATTGTTGAATTTACAAAAACCAAATTGGTTTTGAATAAGCGATACTTCGACCATCGTGGATAATTTATTATGGAATTTTTTCTGCGTGCTTTATATTTTCTTCTACGATGTTTTCGTTAAAATGCTTAAAAAAATAAAACAAAAATCTTAAAAAATCCATATCTCTATAGAACATTTTTGAATTTACAAAAAACAAATAGATTTTGAATAATCGATAATCTGAGGATGATTTTTTTTGAATTTTTCCTTTGTTTTTTATATATTTTTCTGCGATGTTTTTGTTGAGATGCTCAGGAAATTAAAACAATAATTTTCAAAAATCCAAATCTCTATTAAAAATTCTTGAATTTACAAAATCAAATTGATTTTGAATAAGCGATACTTCGGTCATTCAGGATGATTTTTTATGGAATTTTTCCTGGGTGTTTTATATTTTTTTCTGCTATGTGATCAATAGTATTTTTTCAGTGACAAACACTCGTGTGCAAAAAATTATAAATTAATATGAAACGCAGGAATAAAATTCTACAAAAATTCAGATTACTTCACAAGATGTCGGTCTTTCAAAATTATTTTGGTTTTTGAATGTGCAGCAATTTTCGGTCGAGTTATTTTTTCACACTCGTGTGCAAAAAATTAAAAATTAATATGAAACGCAGGGATAAAATTCTACAAAAATTTAGTTCACTTCATAAGACGCCGATCTTACAAAATAATTTTGGTTTTTGAATGTGCAGCAATTTTTAGGCGAGTTATGAATTTTTGAAAATTTATTTTTTTCAGTGGCCAACACTCGTGTGCAAAAAATTAAAAATTAAAATGAAACGCAGGAGTAAAATTGTACAAAAAATCAGTTCACTTCATAAGACGTCGATCTTTCAAAATAATTTTGGTTTTTGAATGTGCAGCAATTTTTAGTTGAGTTATGAATTTTTGAAGATTTATTTTTTTCAGTGACGAACACTCGTGAGCAAAAAATAAAAATTACAATGAAACGCAGGAGTAAAATTCTACAAAAATTTAGATCACTTTACAAGATGTTCTCTCTATATAATTTTGGATTTTGAATGTGAAGCAATTTTCAGTCGAGTTATGAATTTCTTAAATCTTAAAATGTATTTTTTTTTTAAGTGACAAACACTCGTGTGCAAAAAATTAAAAATTAATATGAAACGCAGGGATAAAATTCTACAAAAATTTAGTTCACTTCATAAGACGCCGATCTTACAAAATAATTTTGGTTTTTGAATGTGCAGCAATTTTTAGTCGAGTTATGAATTTTTGAAGATTTATTTTTTTCAGTGACGAACACTCGTGAGCAAAAAATAAAAATTAATATGAAACGCAGGAGTAAAATTCTACAAAAATTTAGATCACTTAACAAGATGTTCTCTCTATATAATTTTGGATTTTGAATGTGAAGCAATTTTCAGTCGAGTTATGAATTTCTTAAAATGTATTTTTTTTCAGTGACAAACACTCGTGTGCAAAAAATTAAAAATTAATATAAAACGCAGAGATAAAATTCTACAAAAATTTAGGTCACTTCATAAGATGTCAATCTTTCAAAATAATTTTAGTTTTTAAATGTGCAGCAATTTTCAGTTGAGTTATGAATTTTTCAAAATTTATTTTTTTCAGTGACGAACACTCGTGTGCAATAAATGAAAAGTTAATATGAAACGCACTAGTAAAATTCTACAAAAATTCAAATCACTTTACAAGATGTCGATATCTCTATATAATTTTGATTTTTGAATGTGAAGCAATTTTCAGTGGAATTATGAATTTCTTAAAATTTATTTTTTTCGGTGACAAATTCTCGTGTTTAAAAAATAAAAAATTAATATGAAACGCAGGGATAAAATTCTACAAAAATTCGGATCACTTCACAAGATGTCGTTCATTCAAAATTATTTTGGTTTTTAAATGTGCAGCAATTTTTAATCGAGTTATGAATTTTTGAAAATGTATTTTTTTTCAGTGGCGAACACTCGTGTGCAACAAATTATAAATTAATATGAAACGTAGGAATAAAATTCTACAAAAATTCATATCACTTCACAAGATGTCGTTCTCTCTATATAATTTTGATTTTTGAATGTGAAGCAATTTTCAGTGTAGTTATTAATTTTTTAAAATTTATTTTTTTCGGTGACAAACACTCGTTTGCAAAAAATTAAAAATCAATATAAAACGCAGGAGTAAAATTCTACAAAAATTCAGATCACTTCACAAGATGTCGTTCTTTCAAAATAATTTTTGTTTTTAAATGTGCAGCAATTTTTAGTCGAGTTATGAATTTATGAAAATTTATTTTTTTCAATGTCGAACACTCGAGTGCAAAATATTAACAATTAATATCTCCACCAAAACAACGTCGTGCGTGACATTTTTCAGAGTCCGCCAAGGAATCGATTGTTAATATTTTGAAAGTGTGTCAGGAAAATAACAATAAATTTAAATAATGTAAATAAGACTTTTGCGCAGAACATACGGCGATTGTGGTCGTTTTTACAACTCTAACTGTAGAATGAATAGACTATAGGGACATCTAAACATTCGTATAATGTCATAGTGGTGCACCATGAGTTTTTCTTAGATTATGATGGAATGCCTTCTAATGTAGCTTCAATTTTTAGTTAGGAAATCATTGAATTATCTCTGAGTGGTGGCACAGTTATGTTGTATTAGTATTAGTATTAGTATTAGTTTTAAGTTTTATTTTAGTTAAATATTTGGTAATTTTGTAATTTTGAAAAAAGGGGATTCCCGTAAAATGAATGAATAGTAATTAGACCTGGAAAAAAGGTGCGAGACCCGACAATACCTGATATTCGAAAGTTGCAGTACCTCCCAACCGGAGAAATAAATTATAGGCTGAATTATGACACTAAATGGCTATCCCTTCCTCAAAGAAGGCCGGTTGTGAAGGGAGTGAAAAGCTAAACAACTTTACCTAAATAGAATTTCCATCAGCGAATGGAAGTACAGTCAACTTGAACTTGAACCAGTGATCGAAAAGCAACATCACGATTTTTACGACAATCTTCCTTACTCCAATGATAACAAGATCAAGAGTAATACTTGATCTTCTGCTCTTTCTACATCTTCTGCTAGACCACCGAAACGCAAAAGAAATTTGAAAAAATGTCTTAGTACCTATTTCTTAGTCCGTAATATCTTAGCCAGTCAGATATATTTTTTATTATTTTTATTTATCTTTATACGATATTAGCGTTTTAGTTTATGAACTGTTATAATACCACCTATGTATGTCTATCTGAACTAATTAATAGCTCCTATGTGCTACTATTTTCAAAACATTGAAATGTTTTAATAAAACTGAATCAAAATGCCAATGTTTTAGTTTAATCATATTCTTAGCAACATTAGTTGTGGTTTTTATATTAAAAGAGGTTACATTTTAATTGTAACTAGAAATCAATCAGTTTTTTGCGTCTACTGAAAAATTTAGAACTTTGCACATAGTAGTTATTGCTGAACCACCGACGATATGTGTCCGTTCTCCATGGAAAAGGCTTCTTCGATTAGAATTAGATTTGGTAGTAAGTGACTATAAAGCTACGCGCACACATATCGGAATTGGACGGACGGCACTCATCGGCAAAAATTGCTTAACACAGTTGTAAACGAGTCAACGCACATTTATCCGTTCCATGCCGTTCCGAATAAATGTGCGTTGTCTCGTTTACAACTGTGTTAACAATTTTTTCCGATGCGTGCTGTCCGTTCGATTCCGACAAGTGTGCGCGTAGCTTAAGACGTTATTTAAAACGTGTCCGAATTCCCAGGCTGAAAATTCTAAATTGCAAAAACAGTATTTTCGAGAAACTTCAAATTGGAGTTACTACTTGGATTGTTCTGACTGACATAATCTAATGTATGTGACTTTGTTTTTCTTTCCCTTTTACTCGCGCTAAATCCCTAACTGTGTGTTTTTAAGTGCTTATCAGTAAGGTGTCATATTATGCACATGAATTTTCTCTTGGCGTCGTTGTTATTATTCCTATACAGAATTCCATAGCGTTTTATTTATAATAAACTAATAAAGCCCCACAATGCATTTTTGAAAACACTGCCATCCACAATCCCTGCCATTATTGTTGACTTTACTGGTCGGGCGTCGTTTGTGTTAATAATCTTGGATAAATATATTTTTCTGTTAATTAATGATTATTCAAATAAAGATATCTGATCCTGTCACGCCTGAAATTGTATTCCGTGTATATATAATTCGATTAAACTATTCCTGCATGCATAAACAGGTGGTTTTGTACTGCGTGCTCCTAAATTTGCCATGTTTGGGTTTAAAATAGTATAGTGTGGCGAGCTGATTTTAATCGCTGTTTATTACAGTATTTTTAGCTCATTGACGGAGTTTATCGATTATTTACAGGTTATTTCTAAAATAGTTCCAGATTACAAATGCATAAAACCGGTAAAGTAAACTGCGGCGTAGTAACGCCACCACTGGTCTGGACTAGAAAAGTTTCCCCAAGCTTTGCTTGCGATTTTTACTGAGGAAATTTCAATCAAACATATAGTATGATAACGATTATTTTAGACACCTTGAAGGCCATAATATTTTTTATCCAAAATCGAGTGTAATAAGCGAATTACTGTAGTCATTTGAGGGATGTAATGTTGTTAATTACACACTGGTGAGAAAATAACTCGGATTAATTAAAATACAAAAATTTATACATGTAAAGTTAAAATTATAAAAATGAAAAAAAAATAAAAGCACGTGTACAACTATTCAGTTTCATCCGATTCTACAAAAAAAAAGATTTACATTTAAAATGATTTAAATTTAAAATAAACCATGAAAGTGTAAATATAAATAATAATGATACCATCAAATCAGAGAAAGTAACATGACGGCAACATTACCATTTTTTTCTTCAAATCGTCAAAATTTGAAATAATTGCAAATTTACGGTCTTAACACATGAAATTAATTCAAAATCCAATGATGGATTATATGCAGTTTCTCACAAAAACGCTATCTCGAAGGAATTTTAAGTTATTTTGGAAAGATTCAAGTTGATTGCAATTGTTTTTCTATTTTTCTAGAATAGCCAACAGTATTACAATTTTTTGCAACGTTATGCTCTGATTGCACGAAATTTTGTTAAAATCCAGTGTATGCATGTTTTCACGAAACCATAATCTCAAATTAATTTTAAGCAATATTGGTGTAGTTGCTATTATATTTTTTTGAGAATTACCAAAATTATTACAGCTTCGGCATTTTTTATGAAAACATATCTCAAATAAATTTTGAGTCATTTTGAAAAGTTTTTAATTAATGGCCATTGCTTTTATGTTTTATAAAAATCGCAATTGTTTCTATTTTTTTTTCAACTCTCGAAAAACTGTTAGAATTTTCATGGAAAAAATACTTGCAGTTTTTACTGATTTGCAAACTATGAAGAGTAATGAGTAAATTTTAAAAATTTCAAATCGATTGCAATTGTTTTTATATTTTTTTTTCGAGTCTTAAAAAACTGTTAAAATTTTCACGACTTGATATTCCGTTTAAAATAAAATATCTTAAAATCCAGCGAAAAAATACTTGTAGTTTTTACTGAATTGCAAACTAGCAAGAGTAATGAGTACATTTTGAAAATTTCAAATTAATAGCAACTGTTTTTATAGTTTTTTACAAGTCTTGAAAAACTAATCAAATTTTCACAACTTGACATTCCGTTTAAAATAAAAATATCTTAAAATCAAAAAAAAAAAATATGAGCAGTTTTTACTGATTTGCAAACTATGAAGAGTAATGACTAGATTTTAAAAATTTCAAATCGATAGCAATCGTTTTTATATTTTTTTCGAGTCTTAAAAAAACTGTTTAAATTTTCACGACTTGATATTCCGTTTAAAATAAAATATCTTAAAATCTAGCGAAAAAATACTTGTAGTTTTTACTGAATTGTAAACTAGCAAGAGTAATGAGTAAATTTTGAAAATTTCAAATCAATAGCAATTGTTTTTACATTTTTTACAAGTCTTGAAAAACTAGTAAAATTTTTACAACTTGACATTTTGTTTAAAATAAAAATATCTTAAAATCCAAGAAAAAATTACTTGCAGTTTTTACTGAATCGTAAACTACCAAGAGTAATGAGTAAATTTTTAAAATTTCAAATTCACCGCAATTGTTTTTATATTTTTTTCGAGTCTCAATATACTGTTCAAATTTTCACGACTTGACATTCAGTTTAAAATAAAAATATCTTAAAATCCAAGGAAAAATATTTGCAGTTTTTACCAAATTGCATACTTGGAAGAGAAATGAGTCAATTTTGAAAATTTTAAATCGATAGCAATTGTTTTTATATATTTTTTTAAATTGTAAAAATTTTCACAGCGCTTCATTCCGTTTTAAATTAAAATATCTTAAAATCCAAGAAAAAATATTTGTAATTTTTATTTAACTGTAAACTAGCATGAGTTACCAGTAAATTAGAAAAAATTCAAATATATAGAAATTTATTTTTCGAGTCTCAAAACATTATTAAAAGTTTTATGATTTGCCCTTCCGAATCAAATTTAAATCTACTTACAGTTTTTACTGAATCGCAAACTAAGAAGAGTAATGAGTAAATTTCGAAAATTTCAAATGGATAGAAATTGTTTTTACATTTTTTACAAGTCTTGAAAAACTAGTAATATTTTCACAACTTGACATTCCGTTTAAAATCAAAATATCTTAAAATCCAAGGAAAATTTACTAGCAGTTTTTACTGAATCACAAACTAGAAAGAGTAATGAGTAAATTTTTAAAATTTTAAATCCACAGCATTTGTTTTTATAATTTTTTCGAGTTTCGATAAACTGTTTAAATTTTCACGACTTGATATTCAGTTTAAAATAAAAATATCTTAAAATCCAAGGAAAAAATATTTGCAGTTTTTACCGAATTGCAAACTAGGAGGAGAAATGAGTCAATTTTTAAAATTTTAAATCCTTAGCAATTGTTTTTATATATATATTTTTTTAAATTGTTAAAATTTTCACAACTTTTCATTCCGTTTAAAATTAAAATATCTTAAAATCCAAGAAAAAATATTTGTAATTTTTATTTAACTGTAAACTAACAAGAGTTACCAGTAAATTAGAAAAATTTCAAATCGATAGAATTTTTTTTTTCAAGTCTCAAAACATTATTAAAATTTTTATGATTTGCCATTCCGTTTAAAATTGAAATATATTAAAATTTAAGGAAAATCTACTTACAGTTTTTACTGAATCGCAAACTAAGAAGAGTAATGAGTAAATTTCGAAAATTTCAAATCGATAGAAATTGTTTTTACATTTTTTACAAGTCTTGAAAAACTAGTAATATTTTCACAACTTGACATTCCGTTTAAAATCAAAATATCTTAAAATCCAAGGAACATTTACTAGCAGTTTTTACTGAATCGCAAACTAGAAAGAGGAATGAGTAAATTTTTAAAATTTTAAATCCACAGCATTTGTTTTTATAATTTTTTCGAGTTTCGATAAACTGTTTAAATTTTCACGACTTGATATTCAGTTTAAAATAAAAATATCATAAAATCCAACGAAAAAATTTGCAGTTTAAACCAAATTGCAAACTAGGAAGGTATATAATTCAATTTTGAAAATTTCAAATCGGTAGCAATTGTTTTTTTTTATTGTTAAAATTTTCACAACTTTTCATTCCGTTTAAAATTAAAATATCTTAAAATCCAAGAAAAGATATTTTTAATTTTTATTTAACTGTAAACTAGCAAGAGTTACCAGTAAATTAAAAAAAAAAATTAAATCGATCGAATTTTTTTTTTCGAGTTTCAAAACATTAAAATTTTTATTACTTGCCATTCCGTTTAAAATTTAAATATATTAAAATCCAAGGAAAGAGTACTTACAGTTTTTACTGAATCGTAAACTAACAAGAGTAATGAGCAGTGGCGGCTCGTGGAACATTTTGATGGTAGAGCTACTTAGCATATAATATACTTTTTGAGAAAAAAAAAAAACGATTACTGTTGCAAAATTATTCAGTAAATTACAACTGACAACACATGTGATTCTAAATTTCCGTAAAAATAGAAATGCATTGTTTCTAAATTTTAGAATATTTCAATGTGAAAGCAGATAAAATTTAGAAAAATATTGTAACAAATTCGCCGGCGCGAAAAAAATATAACAACAGTTTCCATCCACTTGAAACTTCGCAAAATCACTCAATATTAATTCAAGAGTGATTTGGTAAAAAATTCAAATACATTCCGTCGATTGCTTTGGCATTTTTTCATGTAAATTTATGAAAAATTATAATAATTTTTTTGTTGACGCGAAAAATACATAAAAATAATTGCCATCTACTTGAAACTTTACAAAATCACTCAATATTAATTCAAGAGTGATTTCGTACAAAATTCAAATACATTCCGTCGATTGCCTCTGCGATTTTTCGTGTAAATTTATGAAAAATTATAATCATTTTTTTGTTGATGCGAAAAAAATATAAAAACAGCTGTAAAATACTTGAAACTTTCTAAATTTACTTAAAATACAATAATCTTCCAAAAACTAAAAAAACTCCATCACAGGTTTTCAAGATAACCGACCGAGAACAGCACTTCAGATTTTTTAATTTGCACGAGTGAAAAAATCCACAAAAATCCACCAAAAAAACTCAAAAAAATCCCATCACTGGTTTTTAAGATTTCAAGTTTCACTTCTTCCGAGTGAAAACACACTTGAAACTCTAAATTTATTCAAAATACATTAATCATAATAAGCCACTAAAAAAACCATAAGCACAAGTTTTCAGAACAGCCCTTAGGAGTGAAAAAAAAAATACAAAAACAACTGTAATACACTTGAAACTTTTCAGATTTACTCAAAATACATTAATATTAATAAACCTCCAGAAAACTCAAAATACCCCATCACTGGTTTTCAAGAAAACAACATAAAACACAATTCTGGAAATCTGCTAATTTGTTCAAGAGATATATTGTCAAATAAATGCATTGCCATTTTTCTCGTCTCATGAAACTTTTGCAGGCATCGTTTTAAGATTTAAAATGACAAATCAGAGTTTTTAGAATTAATAATAAAAATCTTGTTTCGTTTGAAATTACAGGTAGTGTCATGGCTCCTTGGCTCTACATAACGAGCCGCCCCTGGTAATGAGTAAATTTCGAAAATTTCAAATCGATACAAATTGTTTTCATATTTTTTTCCAGTCTCGAAAAACTGTTAAAATTTAAAAACATCTTAAAATCCAAGGAAAAAATACCTCCAATTTGTATAGAATTGTAAACTAGGAAGAGTAATGAAAATTTTTTGAAAATTTCAAATCGATAGCAATTGTTTTTATATTTTTTTCGAGTCTCGAAAAGCTGTTAAAATTTTCACCACTTTTCGGTTTAAAAAGAAAACTCCCAAGCTCGCTCGGATTCTAAACTTTATGGCTCATCCATAAAGTCCTAAATTATGTACTTACATAAGCTAATTTAAATTCATTAAATAAGTTAAACGTTTACAAATAACACGAAAAGTTATTTTTTAGTGAATTAACACACACATTAAAAAATATTACTGCAGAAATCATCAAAGCATCACCGCAGTAAATGCTGACCATTATTGGTTAGCAACACTTTATAGGCCCAAGGGCACTTTATGCCCGCTTATAAGTGTTAAAATAAACTAAATTAAGTCTATTTGAAAATTCGTGTTAATTACCTTTTTACTTCTTGTACTATACGTTATCCTGTTGCTCAGTGGCAAATTTTTGAAAGGTTCTAGAGGTAACATAGCAGTACCTTACATTGATCTATAATACATTTAAATGTGAATCTCGGATAATAAAAAAATTGTTCCCGCCCGGGTTCGAACCGGGGACCTTCTGCGTGTGAAGCAGACGTGATAACCACTACACTACGGAAACTTGAAAGTTGTAGTCTGCATATCACGGCCACGATTTTTTTCTTAAGCGCAAAGAGGGAGAAAGGTTGTCATGCTTTGATCGCACACGGGCAAGGCATGGCAATCTCGAGGGCGTTAAACCATTTCGCGGACAAAGTGCAACTCTAAAAATACATAATTTCAAGGATTTTCTTGATTCTAAACTGTTTAATTTATCATAAACAGCCGCAGCTGTCACTAACATCAGTTTTTTTTAATAGTTGAACAAATGTCAGATGCAGGTAGTGAGAGTGATAATTCAATATCGTGTACCCTGAATCTCTTTGACTCTTTCTATTTTGACAACCGAAAAGTCAAAACGGATGTATAATAGCATTGGTAAAAGTAAAGAAACTGACCTCGCGTAGTGAAAATGTTTGACACTAGAGGGCAATACTACGTAATAGCTGTGAATGAAAATAAGTCGTACATGATGTGTAGAAAGTGGACTCTCGTTTGTCGAAAAAGCTTTCAAATATGCAAAAACTTGTCATTTCCATTTTCATATACAATAGTGGAAAAAATATGGCGGATCGAGTCGAAAATTATTGCGGATTGTACGCTGCTGCATCCTTGCATCGGAGCCGCGTTGATCCCATCAAATATAATTTCTTGAATCAGGTCGAAATTGGAGCATTCATTGCAAATTTCAAGGTAATTCGAGAGAATCGATACAATTTCCAGGTGTTAAAACTTTTATACATTCTTAATAATTTGTAGGGTTTCTTTCCTTTACAAAGGTTATGAACAAGGCATGCCAATTTGTGAAGAATAAGGAGTCTGCTTTTATTAATAAAAAATGCTTTACAAAGAGAAATGTATAGTAAGCATCGACGAAACGTTTCAATTATAAATTGCTGCACAAAGAAGGCAATTCTAGAGGGTTACTTGTATTTATATGAGAGTTCTGTTTCCTTTCTTTAATTAGGTTCTCGTTTAACACATGGATGGTTAACACAGCAGTAGCTAGTTTTCAACTTTTGAATTCAACACCTCAAAAGATTGAACGGAATCAGAAAAGAATGTTTTATGTTATTAATTGAATTGAATTTTTTTATAAATCTGACTTGTTTCATGAAGATGACGGTTGCGACCGTTACTATATTGTAGTCCTTTAAAACTTTAAATGAAACAACTTTCGACGTTTTATAGTTAAATAGTGGTATAAAACGTCAAAAGTTGTTTAATCTTACTTTTCAATTAAATTGTAATTTAAAAATTAATGTTAATTTATAAACATTCATTTACAATTAAAACTATTACAAGTTTATTAAAAACATTGAGGTGCCACACAATGTTTAACTTTAAACAATCCGACAACTATAATTGTTAGAGAGAGATTCTTTTTCCCATAATTTGAACGTTCTGTTTACTTCTGTTCAAACGTATATTTTCTAGGGATTTTGTAAGCTTGATCGAACTGTGCACAATTATTACTACTTTGCAACTATTATGTATTAATAATATATTTTTTCTATTCCCACCTCTAAAATGCCATTTATCGCATATGTTGTGATCGTGATTTTTTTTCAAAATTTTTTTTTACGGAAATATCCGTTTTGGGGTCCCTAGATGCCATTTCAACAATTTCTGGAAAAAAAAATGTGTCTGTGTGTGTGTGTGTGTGTGTGTGTGTGTGTGTGTGTGTGTGTGTGTGTGTGTGTGTGTGTGTATGTCCCCACATATTTGTGGCACTTTGTGTGTGCTACATCCTGAATTGTGGCGGAGGCGCGTTCTTGTGGCACCTTACCCTCCGTGCCACAAGTACATTCGGCTATTTCTCCATTGCTTCATATGTCACACTTACGACATTTAGTACCAATGTTAAAGAAGATCAGATTATTTCAGTTATCTATACGAAAATTCTCTAAAATCATTCTCACGAAAGTTATGATACCTTAAAAATAATTGTGTGTATGACGCCACATCATGGGTACCGATCATGTGTGCTACACACCAAATTGTGACAACCCTTGTTGGTAGCGCCACCTGGAACAAAATATGCTGCGTTGCCGACCTATCCCACATACCTACCGAGGGGATCGCATTGTTTGCTCAATTCTCGGGTTGGAAATAGATTTACAGTTGGCGTTAGGACTTGCAGTGTCCATTCATAAATATTTCAATTAAATAAATAACATAAATTATTAATAAATAAATATTGAAATATTAAAATATTAATGAAATAAGAAATTGTGAGTAGAGAAATTAATTAAATTAATAACAGTAATTATTAATAAATAAATAAAAATTGAATTATTTATGAAACATAAAATTGCAAACAGAGAAATAAAATGTACAATTAAATGTTAAAAATGCACGGAATTTCTTGTAATTGTCTAAATTATTATTGTTCTTGACAATTAATACCCAACTTAAATTGATTTTTTTGTTCCCACTTTACTTGAATTACAGTTAAAATTATGCATAAATTATGCAAATTCACCAAATTAAATAGCATTTATTTATATTAATTTATTGGATTCTGTTTTAAAGTTTAAACGGGTTCGGGATGATAAAATGATACAAATATTATTACAATCTTTATATGTATATAAAAAGTGCATGTAATATAATTTATTTCGTATTCAATTAACAAAATTTTCCCACTTTCTTTGAATTTTTAATTTTATCTATATGATTTTTAACACAAAATTTAATGTCAGTCCAACCGCGTGAAGATAATATAGAATTGCTATTCATACATTGTATGCAGTTTACTTTTCCTGGTACAGTATTTCTTTTTATGTGCGTTGCAAAAAACTTCAACACTGCTCCTTTCTCTGCACTAGAGCATTATACATCATATTAAGGATACAAATAGTTTATGATTAATTTTGAAATAGCACTAAACAATATTAATAAATATCATTACCTGAACATGTACGGGGAACAGGTACTTGAGTCGACACTTATATTAAAAAAAATATTTTTTTAATGGAATAAAACATGTTTAAATAATTCTAATTAATCCCATCATATAGAAAAATAATTGATTTATATTACAAACAAAAATTTGCTTCAAAATTATATGATAAAATATACATTAACACAAGGTAAAAGTTTTAGCATGTAAAATCCTATGGCCCACGATAAAAAACATACTGTATATCTAACGGTCAATCCATGTCAAATCAACCAATGATAGTCGCTAATTTTTTTTTATTTTCCAGAAGTTTTAGCTATTTTTTAAATTTCTAACCAAAAAGCTAATAAAGTCTCAGTGATGAAATTTTAACCACTTAGTATAACACCATTAAAGAACGTTTTGTGAAAATATTGGGTTTTTAAAGTGTGTCCCTTCCGAGATATTTCAGATCGAAAATACCTGATTTTAGGAAAATTGCAATATTTGAAGACCCTTTAAAAAAGGATGTAACTCTCTGGCCTGATACTTTTTAGGGAAGTAGTATACTATAGACACTATATCCACAAAAAATGAATTTGAGTCTTCGTTTTATCTTTAACACTTTTAATTTTTAAAGAGAAGCTTTTTATTTTGGAAACGTTAACATTTACCTATTTTCTGCTAATTTACAATTTAGTATAGGCCTATATATATATATATATATATATATATATATATATATATATATATACTTAACAGAAAAAATTGTACATTTTATGTTCTTTAACATGGTTTCTTTTTGAACCAAATATCTCCAAAAACCGAGGAGCTACAGAGTTTAACGTAAATCTCTACAAAATGCAAAATAGGCTGACCCACCAATACAAAATGGCTGTTCACAAAAAAAACTGAACATCTGAAAAATTAATGCATAGCTGTTTTCAACTCTCTGAATATACTACAACATAGGTAAAAAAACGAAAATAGATAAATTTTGTCAGAGACCTTTTCAAATTAAATTGGTTGATTTGATTGACCCCTAAGAATTTTTAGTGACAATCTAAAGACAATAATCAAACAAACTGTTTTAAAAATATGTTTACTTCTTAAAAATAATATTTATTGTTTCAAAATTGTCTAACAATAAGTAAGAAGTTCGTTTGAAATGCATCTCCCTAAATATATGTTCATGAACGCTGGAATATTTAGGTTGGTTCATATACTTACATGTTTGTTTGTAAAATATTAGGAAAAGTTGATAAAAACCAAAGAAAATATGAGCGATTAGATTTTTCACCATAATTGCTTTGAATAGTATGAGAGTGCTGTCTTTATTCTGACAACAATTAAAATGTAACTCATTCTAATTTGGTTTCTGTATCGAATAGAAAATTCAGCAATGTACATTGGTGATTTACATTGTATTTATATGTTTATGCAAACTCCTGCTTCCCATACAGATGGCAAAAAAAGGCAATAGCATAACAAAAAACGTGTATTGTAACTTGTTACTCAAGAGTGAAAAAATAAAATTAAAATATTTGGGATTTCACACGAGTTACCGCGCTTGTCATCAATTGAAAATCTATAAATAGATTGTTAATAATTTTCTTAAAATACAATCCGGAATGAATTTTGAGTAAATTTTCAAATCGATGGTAATTATTATTACATTTTTTCACTTAAATTATTACAGATTTTCAAGAACTTATACTTTATTCTCATGGATTTATCCCACAACTTGCGGATGGGGTGTTTGCAGGTTTCTATGGATTAATAATTATAATTAATTTTTAGTAAGTTTATAGGAGAGACATATTTCATTTCATTTTTTCATTTGAATGGCAAAAATATTGTTATTTTCAAATAACAACCTACCTTGTTGTTTACTTTTTAGATAGAGCATTTTTAACTACAATACAATACTATTTTTTCTCCACGACCACTGTAGAATTTAAGCATTCTGAAATCAATTTTGATCATAGAACGTACACATTCTCACTCTTGTTATGGATCAAAATAAAATGCACTTATGCGTTTTGCATGTAATTCATTCCATAATAACTAATGGAATGAATATTCTCACACCGTTTCGAATAAAACAATTAGCCTTGGATATCACAATTGTCAAAATACTATAAACATAACCACAAACGTGATAATAAAACGTAAGTTCTTTGTGTTAATTATAATTAATATACTAATACAATAATTATTGTATTAGTCTATTTTATCTGGTCGAGGAGAAAGTATAGTCTACTACTAGGTAAGAATGGAAATTCTGATGCTAGTCCACTCGCATCGAATTTCCATTTTAACCTTGTTACAGAGTATACTATTATACCCTCGCCTAAGGCATTTTTCAAGTTAATTTGACTAAAATAAGCGCTGCGTGTCTAAAATTTGTCGCATAATAACATTTTTTTTTAAATTATTTACCAAATTCAGTATTGCATCAAACTAAAGTTGATTATTTTGTTGCTATAACAATACACTTTTTTATTCTTTATAGAGATTTTTCTCTAGTAATTTTTTTTAAGTTGCATTATTAGAAATTTTTTGAGTAATTTCGTTTTGAAAATAAAAGCAACAGTGCGTTGTCCTAGCAACAAAACGATAAGTTCCAACGAATATCCAACATCATCACTAAACGCATTATTAAATTCCAAAGAACTTGTATACAAATCATTTTCGGATTCGGTAAATAAAATAAAAGTAAAGTCATTACGCAAAACCCTGACCGCTTATTTAGTCGATTTTTTTTTGAAAATGTTATTGTATTTGCAACCACATTTAATTGATGAAAATAACATTTTCTCATACCAGATTTACATTCCTTCCTTACAATTAGTTCAGTGATTTTTTAATTAAATTACGTTCATAAAACTCACATAAATGGATATTTTGTATATGCTGCACTGTCAAATAAGCTCCAATTATGTGTCTAATATTAATTTCTTGGTTTATTTGATCCATTCTCATTTTACTGTAAATGTGTAAATGTTGTTATGTGTTAATTGCTATTGTGTGTTAGTTTGGACCGGATATTGGGATGTGACGCATTCATTCGACGAATTCCTTTTAAAATTTAAAGGGCGGTCCAAAACAGGTAGAACACTTGGGGGTGACGAATGCTAACATCTGCGAAAGATAAATATTTGAGGCCTGGCTCCTACTTCTATACATATTTAAAAATAGACTTTTATTATTGCTATTTAAATTAATAACTTTCTGTAAATTTCTTGCTCTTTCAAACTGAATTTCAATGGCTATTGTAATGCACGCTAGAGAAATAAATCTTCGATTTTTTTATTACGTCCATTTTCTCAATAAAACTTTATTCATACATTTCTTATAGATTTTAATATAGAAATAAATACCAATCAATAATAATAACTTACTACAAAAAATAATGTTGGTAAAAATCAAACTATTATCTTTTAATTTTTATGCTATTAAGGAATTCATTATTTTTTGCTGCCCAAAACAGCGAATGGATAAAATAAACCATGAAATGAACATTAGATACATAATTTGCGAATATTTGAACGTGTGAAATACCCGAAATGTCCATTTATGTGACGTTTATAAATTCAAAACTTACTAAAGTAAGGAGATATTGTAAATCTAAAAAAAATATGACTTACATCTACATTCAAATCCTTATTTCGAATAACTCTATCGACTTTTTTCTGACTACATAGTTTCGACAAATAAGTGTGTCAGTTTCGGACATAATTATTTTTTAAATGAGAACCGAAACTTTCAAATGACGAGTGTATCCTAAAATAAGTTTTTCAAAGCAAAAATTTTGTAAATCAGGGCTTGACGTTACTAATATGGCGGAATCGTAAGTGGTTTTTTCTACCGTTTGTTTACTCATGACTTTACTAGTTTAGAGTTTTTCGAACAATTTTAAATTGTATATAACATTTACTAAATTAAAAATTGGTGGTTAAATAATAGCCTAAATTATACTATTTCAAGTAACGTTCGATGATTTTATAAACTTATATTTGCCTGAGCTATAAATCTGAGATATTTTTTCAGCTAAATCGCCGGAAATAAATAATGAATACCAATATAATATTTAATAAAAAATGTATTGGTTTTGATTTTCAAAAGTAAACTGATTTTTCTTCGAATAATGAATAATGCATAATTTACGGTATTAAACCTGTATTTGATAATCCTTTTGTGCCGTAAATTGTGTGTGTAATAGAGAAAAGTTAGACAGAACAACATAATGACAAATCTTTTTTTTTTCATTTTAAAATTTAATTTGAATTCATAAATTTTAGAATAATTTGCCTAATATTATAAACATAGTAAGATATGCTAAATTTGCGAAGTAAAAAAAATATAAATTGTGTTAATTGTGAGTTAAAATTATAAAACGTATCGGGAAGCAGCTGAAATATTTAATAAGAAACATCCAGACACAAATGTACATACAATAATTAATATTTTGAAATGAAAATAATTAAAACATATGGATATGTTAAAAATAAATTAAATAACAAACGTCGATAACTGAGGACTTTAAAGTGAGGACTTTAAATGTAATGTTATCTACAATAGAATATATTAAATATTAGCTGCGCAAAAGGGTAAAGATATGATGGCAAATATTTTGAAAGCACACAAATTCCACCCATATAAACCACATTAAAACCTAGAGATTATGTTAGTGGTTTCAATTTTTGTTCTCTTATCCAAGGAGAGTTAGAAGAGCATCCATTTTGGGTTAGAATAATCATGTTTGAAGATGAAGCTTCATTTAATTCAAATGGTACAGTGAGTTCCCAAAATTGTCGATGATGGAATGACCTTCAACCCTAACTAACTAACGAAATAAATATTCATTACTGTAGTATTGTGTACATTTTTATCTGGATGTTTGTTATAATATATTTCAGCTGCTTCCCGATACGTTTTATAATTTTCAATCACAATTAATACAATTTCTATTTTTTCTCCAAACTCAATGTCACCGGAATTACTATTCATTTATAATGTTTAAATAATATCTGATGTTTAATGACAGACCTGTCACTGTCATTTCAACATTTGAAATATCAATGTGCATGTATCACTGTAGAGAAAAAGAAAAATTACAAAATCTTATTTTTAGCAACAGGTATACATGACTGTATGATTGAACCCAGTTTTCAATTCTAAATAACTTTTCTTTATAACAGTTCTTGATATTGTCAAAAATAAAGGTACTTTATTCTGGAACAAAATTCATATTTTCACACAAACTCCGTATATGACCAAAAAAATTTGACAGCTGATGGTTGCATTTTAGGTTTTGGACCATGCAGAACTTTTTATAAAGAATAACTTTTTTCCTAAAATTAATTTTCAAATGGGATGGTTGAGAAGCTGCAAACTAACATCATTTATTACAATGCAAAAAAAAAATTAAATATATTGATACCAACATAAGCACAACTTATAAGATGAATTGATATGTAGTGTATTTTTTACTGTGAACTTTTAAAGTTTTCATATTAAGTTTTAAGTGGTACTATATTAAAATTTAATTATTTAACTGTTGATATGTTAACTTTGATAACCGAAATACGAGAAAATGTAATTCATGTCAATGTCATTTTCCTAAAAATTAAGCAAAAACCTATGAATTACAATCTATTGTCTGTTATAAAAATGTTCTAATTATAAGAACAATCAGTTCGCTGTAAAAAGATAAAATTTTAATATGGATTTTAAGCAAATATTTTCATATGTTAAAATATGGTCCAAAAGTTAATTTGCAAAATCTTAACGGCCGTGGTAATAAAATACACGGCATATTATAACATACCCCCTAAAAGCATAATCTATTAATAATATATCATCTAAACCTATAATTTGACTAAATTACAATGTTCGAAAGACATTTATTAGCAAAATATGTAAATTTAGAAAAACAAATTGAAATTGTATTTAATTAAAATATTTGATACAATTAAAATTATTTACCGTTTTGTGCCAGTTATTGAATTCAAATCACATAAATTCAATGGGCAATTGACTCTTAGCTCGATTCGTACTAGATGATACTTGTAATAATCATAATACTGAAATAAAATTGCAACGGATATGCCCGTGTGTCACATCACTGAAATCAGCAAAAAAAATCTGATTTAAATATGTATATATCATAAATTGTGCCCACAATGAAAACGAAAGCTAAGTGTAAAAAAACAAAAACTAACCCTGTAGATAAAAATCGTTCGCCATTTGATAAGACGTAAAAAGATGCCGTAGGAACGTTTTTACGAAATTACGATTTACACTTCTTTCCAAACTGCAGAGAAACCGTTAAAATAATTTAAATGTTAAAGCAGATTATTAATCAACATAAAATTCTGCAAAAGTGTCGAATTTAAACCTACCCTCTATTTCCTATAATAAGCTATATCCCCATACTCGCCCTCGAATTTCAATCACCCTTTATATTTCACCCGATAGCTGACGAGGCAATTCAAGTACAATTACTCAAAATATAGCTTTAAAACATTTTCGCATATTCTGTTATATTTTTTATACCAGAAAAGTTTTAAATGTATAAACCTCACTAAAGACGGTTGTAACATAATTAGTATTATCAACCTACCTAAAATAACTGGATGTAACAATAGTTTCAAAAAGGCCAATAATTTTAATCCTATTACAAAAGTTTGCTGTAAAAGTTGTGAGCTTTCATACATTTAAAACATCAAGAGACTATTTTTATTGTCCCAACAGAAATCTTGGAGCATGTCAAGCACAAACATAAAAAATCACTTTTTGTCAAGGTTATTTAATTAAGCCATGCATATTCTAAAGCTATGCTTATTCTAAAATATTTATTTTACCATTTTTCAATTAGTTTATAAGGCACATTTTGATCATAAACCCAAACTTAAAATGTTTGTACAATAAAATTAGGTTAAATTATTAGTTCAAAGGGTATGGTTTAATACTCGTTTTTTTATAGATATTATATAAATTTATGGTTTCATCGTACAAATCCTTGTCGTGTGGGACCCAAAAATATTTATGGGGGCCTATTTAGGTTATTGGAGAGATAATTTCGGAAAAATTGTATTGTCATGCTCCGCTGTTTATAATTATTTAAATCCGAAGGGTAAGTACATAAGAAATCATTCTCGTTTTTCTCCTGTGCTAAGTTCCTTTATTATCCAGTAACCAATATTTATAAATTATTGTTTTCTGTGGTTACATACAAAAGTATTTTAAAAGGATAACAGACAAGAGTTTGCTAATATGCATAATTATGTAATATTAACGTGATTATTTCCGTTTTTGGCCTCTTCAACTACCATTTTTTGACTTCGATTTCGTTCTGAGCCGAAACTTTGTGATGGTTATAAATTTAAAAAAACATATAAATAAGGAGTCTAAATCTAGTTCATAGCGTAGCTTTGAGTGGTTTATCTTTCAAATTGTATTAACAAAAAAAGTCATTGCTTCAATTTGTGGATATTATTTTTATTTCCTTAATTTGAAAGTTAATACAGACATTTTCATATTTATTTTCAAAAACAAAACTCTCATTAGCGTAATGAAATTGATTTGCCAAAGGCAATAAACTTTACATGTGGAAACATTTTGGGGGTTATTAATATTTTGAAAAAATGATGGGATGTTCAAATTCAATTTTTGAACATGGTAAGGAAATTACAAACATACGTTAGCCCTTATGATAAAATTGACACTGACAAATTGATTTCATGACATTACCAGTGTTTCGTTTTCGGCATTGAATATGAAAATTATAAATTTAATTTATCTTGAATTTGATACTATTTTAAATTGAAAATTCACGTGACTTTTAAACGTTTAATTGTAAAAAACTGTAAGAAAAATAATATTTGTCTACCTTTTAAATTAAAAGGGAAAAAAGGTTTAAAAAACTACAAGAGCTTAAAACAACTGAAAACGGAAATTTTTCCTCACGAAGATACTTCACGATTTATAAATGAGGATTATATTCAAGATAAAATAATTCTAGATTTAAATATTATTCACGTTAAATCTTTATATTGAAACTGCATTTTTAGTGTTTATAGTACTAGGAAAGTTGTATTTTCAAACATTTATAATATCCAGATGTCGGCATTGTTCGTCTCAGCAGTCGAAAGCAGGTACCAAGCGTCCCTTTAAATTTTTAAAAGGAATTCCTAGAAAAGAGGACAGACGACTCATTTCAAAATCCGGTTCAAACCAATATCATTCATATTGTTTATTCTGGAGACTTCCACTTCTTTATACATGTTGAATAATATAATAAAACACTTTTCACTTTGTTTTGTATAACATGGTAATATATTCAAATTGAACCGGATGAGAAATGCTTGTTTTATTTTCATGTTTGAAAATGGTAGGCGTTGTTAGCGAAACATGTTATACAACATAATTCATATTTTATTTATCCTTCGAGTATATTCAAATTCTAAATAGTATTTCTCATTATCTCTATAGTTGTGGTTTTTATAGTCGTTTGTAGCGATACTTGCCGCTACATAGTAAATTTTATACACAAAACATATAACTTTTAAAAGTAACCTGATAAATTATAAATACATTCATGAATCTTTTAAATAACTTATAATCCTTAATAAATGAACCATTTATGTTAATACTATAATTCATAGAAGTATATTTTTTTAAGTAAACAGAAGTTTTTCAATATATCGAAATTTTGTAAGTGATAAAAGAAAATCATTCGTTGTAGATAATTAAGAGAAACATCTTATTTTTAATTGTTACAATAATACAAATGAGTGAAATAAGTAGAGTTTACACTATATTTAATGGTAATGCATATCTATAGTATAGATCTTTATTTAATAAAAAAATTATCAAGTTGACTTTGATTTTAAAATACTTCATATGCAACTTGTAATTTTTAAAATGAAATTGCTGAACTTTCTAATTGAACCCCTGTATAATTAGAAATAGATTATAGCAAGGTATAATCATTTTAGATTACGCACAAGACATTGTACATAAATTATTAACAAAATGTTTTGTAGCGTTTTTATAATTAAACATTTTTTATTTTAAGTAGAAAATGTGCATATTTTAACAAAATATAGAAAAACAATTGGTACAAAAGTTGTGCAGAATAGTGACTTGCACATTATAAAAAAAAATCGGAATTTATACAGGGTGGTTCAATAAAAGTTATACACAAAACTTTTCTTTTTTTTAATGGAACACAATATATATTTTTACATTTTTAGATTCCTCATTACGTAAGGATTATTGAAACGATATAAAGTTCTATGGGTTTGAACCATATCGTTTCTATGTTATTCAGTTGTTTATATAAAAATTTGAACACATTTGTCCCAGCTATAGTTAATTTAGTTGTACAGTTTTTTTGATCATTGGTCTTCAAAATTACTGATGAGATTTCGAAAAGTACTTAATCTTTATAAAGTGTTCATTTTGGAAATCTCTACAATTATTGTTAATGAAAATTTCATGTAGAAATTATTATTTGATAATATTGGAACGAAAATTTCAAATTATTTTCATTATCAATACTTGTAGAGAATTCTAAAATGAACACTTTATAAAGAATAAGTATTTTTCGAAATCTCACTAGTCTTTGAAAAAATTGATATACCGGGTGTAACTGAATTCTGGTAGACCCCGAATATCTTTTTTATCTTTACATATATCGTTTTGAAATTTAGGATGGTGCTTTAAGAGAATAAATTGGGTCAGCAAGCGGAATTTTAATAAAAAATCTATTTCCGGTTTAACCGGAAATGGCCTTCTTTTCTATTTCAGATAGAACACCCTGTATATTTTTACATAATTTAATTCCTATCTATATTCTGAGTTCATAGATGTATCATAAGTGACCATCCGGTTGTTTATTTTTTGTTTAAAATTAATTTAAATTTGTTTTTTGTGTAAATTTAATTTAAATTTAAACAAAAGACTAACAACCGAAAGGTCACTTATGATACGTCTCTAAACTCAGAATTTAGAGACGAATTAAATTATGTAAAAATATACAGATTGTTCCGTCTGAAATAGAAAAGTTGTGGTCATTGGAAATGGAAATGGAATTTTGATAAAAAATCCACATGTCGATACACTTTATTCCCTTAAAACACTAAACTAAATTTCATAAAGATATATGTAAAAATGCAAATTATATTATTATATTATCATTTGAATAGTGTTCTTAAGGAACAAAGTATGTCAATATGTAGACTTTTAATAACAATTCCATTTCCGGTTTAACTTTTCTATTTCAAATAAAAATCAAAATTAAAATTACAATCAAAATCAAAATTTAAATTAAAATCAAAATCAAAATCAAAATTAAAATCAAAGTCAAAATCAAAATCGAAATCGAAATCGAAATCGAAATCGAAATCGAAATCGAAATCGAAATCGAAATCGAAATCGAAATCGAAATCGAAATCGAAATCGAAATCGAAATCGAAATCGAAATCGAAATCGAAATCGAAATCGAAATCGAAATCGAAATCGAAATCGAAATCGAAATCGAAATCGAAATCGAAATCAAAATCAAAATCAAAATTCAAATTGTAATTACAATTACAATTGAAAAAAAATTAAAATCAAAGCTAAAATCTGTATTATTATCATAAATCGCGTTCTGTGAATCAAAGAGCGAATTGGCGTGTTTAATAACCATATTAAAAACGCAAATGCTTGTTTAATGAAATTAAGGCTTGGTCGAATGTACTTAATATTTTATATGCAGCTATTTAATAAAGTATTATATAGAAAATGTACCCCATTTATGCTGCCCATACAATTTAATAATGCGCATATTATAACATTTTCGTGAACAAAGATATATATATATATATATATAGATATATATATATATATATATATATATATATATATATATATATATATATATATATATATATATATATATATATATATAAACATGCAAATGATATTTGGGGTCTACCAGAATTCAGTTACACCCGGTATATAAGATACAAATTGCAATATTGTGCTTAATGTTAAAAATCTTGAATCTGAATCTTTATGTTTTATTTTAATTCATTTAATTACTTATATTTTATTTATTTATTTATTTGGTATTACATTTTTATTTTATTATCTATTGGAAGCGTTGCGCGGGCAAGAAAATGCGTGACAAGGACTTTCTTTGCAAATTATAAGACGGTCACATCTCCACGGCAACATTGCTTTTCACACACTTACACACATTTTCATGGCATGCAATATTAGTGGCACCATAAATTGATACCAGTCATATTTGTGACACCATGTGTTAACTTTTCACGTTTCATAATATTTGTGGCACATTTGATTTTTTTGCAATAACTTTTGTTATATGGAGGGTATCGTAAAATTAACCACATATTCAGAAATAATGGAAAGAAGCGCAGCGGAACGACAGTATCTTAACAAAAGCGCCACAAATGGGGATATATCATGCGGTGCCACAAATATGTAGGGACGTGTATGTGTGTGTGTGTGTGTGTGTGTGTGTGTGTGTGTGTGTGTGTGTGTGTGTGTGTGTGTGTGTGTGTGTGTGTGTGTGTGTGTGTGTGTGTGTGTGTGTGTGTGTGTGTGTGTGTGTGTGTGTGTGTGTGTGTGTGTGTGTGTGTGTGTGTGTGTGTGTGTGTGTGTGTGTGTGTGTGTGTGTGTGTGTGTGTGTGTGTGTGTGTGTGTGTGTGTGTGTGTGTGTGTGTGTGTGTGTGTGTGTGTGTGTGTGTGTGTGTGTGTGTGTGTGTGTGTGTGTGTGTGTGTGTGTGTGTGTGTGTGTGTGTGTGTGTGTGTGTGTGTGTGTGTGTGTGTGTGTGTGTGTGTGTGTGTGTGTGTGTGTGTGTGTGTGTGTGTGTGTGTGTGTGTGTGTGTGTGTGTGTGTGTGTGTGTGTGTGTGTGTGTGTGTGTGTGTGTGTGTGTGTGTGTGTGTGTGTGTGTGTGTGTGTGTGTGTGTGTGTGTGTGTGTGTGTGTGTGTGTGTGTGTGTGTGTGTGTGTGTGTGTGTGTGTGTGTGTGTGTGTGTGTGTGTGTGTGTGTGTGTGTGTGTGTGTGTGTGTGTGTGTGTGTGTGTGTGTGTGTGTGTGTGTGTGTGTGTGTGTGTGTGTGTGTGTGTGTGTGTGTGTGTGTGTGTGTGTGTGTGTGTGTGTGTGTGTGTGTGTGTGTGTGTGTGTGTGTGTGTGTGTGTGTGTGTGTGTGTGTGTGTGTGTGTGTGTGTGTGTGTGTGTGTGTGTGTGTGTGTGTGTGTGTGTGTGTGTGTGTGTGTGTGTGTGTGTGTGTGTGTGTGTGTGTGTGTGTGTGTGTGTGGTGTGTGTGTGTGTGTGTGTGTGTGTGTGTGTGTGTGTGTGTGTGTGTGTGTGTGTGTGTGTGTGTGTGTGTGTGTGTGTGTGTGTGTGTGTGTGTGTGTGTGTGTGTGTGTGTGTGTGTGTGTGTGTGTGTGTGTGTGTGTGTGTGTGTGTGTGTGTGTGTGTGTGTGTGTGTGTGTGTGTGTGTGTGTGTGTGTGTGTGTGTGTGTGTGTGTGTGTGTGTGTGTGTGTGTGTGTGTGTGTGTGTGTGTGTGTGTGTGTGTGTGTGTGTGTGTGTGTGTGTGTGTGTGTGTGTGTGTGTGTGTGTGTGTGTGTGTGTGTGTGTGTGTGTGTGTGTGTGTGTGTGTGTGTGTGTGTGTGTGTGTGTGTGTGTGTGTGTGTGTGTGTGTGTGTGTGTGTGTGTGTGTGTGTGTGTGTGTGTGTGTGTGTGTGTGTGTGTGTGTGTGTGTGTGTGTGTGTGTGTGTGTGTGTGTGTGTGTGTGTGTGTGTGTGTGTGTGTGTGTGTGTGTGTGTGTGTGTGTGTGTGTGTGTGTGTGTGTGTGTGTGTGTGTGTGTGTGTGTGTGTGTGTGTGTGTGTGTGTGTGTGTGTGTGTGTGTGTGTGTGTGTGTGTGTGTGTGTGTGTGTGTGTGTGTGTGTGTGTGTGTGTGTGTGTGTGTGTGTGTGTGTGTGTGTGTGTGTGTGTGTGTGTGTGTGTGTGTGTGTGTGTGTGTGTGTGTGTGTGTGTGTGTGTGTGTGTGTGTGTGTGTATGTCCCCACATATTTGTGGCACTTTGTGTGTGCTACATCCTGAATTGTGGCGGAGGCGCGTTCTTGTGGCACCTTACCCTCCGTGCCACAAGTACATTCGGCTATTTCTCCATTGCTTCATATGTCACACTTACGACATTTAGTACCAATGTTAAAGAAGATCAGATTATTTCAGTTATCTATACGAAAATTCTCTAAAATCATTCTCACGAAAGTTATGATACCTTAAAAATAATTGTGTGTATGACGCCACATCATGGGTACCGATCATGTGTGCTACACACCAAATTGTGACAACCCTTGTTGGTAGCGCCACCTGGAACAAAATATGCTGCGTTGCCGACCTATCCCACATACCTACCGAGGGGATCGCATTGTTTGCTCAATTCTCGGGTTGGAAATAGATTTACAGTTGGCGTTAGGACTTGCAGTGTCCATTCATAAATATTTCAATTAAATAAATAACATAAAAATTATTAATAAATAAATATTGAAATATTAAAATATTAATGAAATAAGAAATTGTGAGTAGAGAAATTAATTAAATTAATAACAGTAATTATTAATAAATAAATAAAAATTGAATTATTTATGAAACATAAAATTGCAAACAGAGAAATAAAATGTACAATTAAATGTTAAAAATGCACGGAATTTCTTGTAATTGTCTAAATTATTATTGTTCTTGACAATTAATACCCAACTTAAATTGATTTTTTTGTTCCCACTTTACTTGAATTACAGTTAAAATTATGCATAAATTATGCAAATTCACCAAATTAAATAGCATTTATTTATATTAATTTATTGGATTCTGTTTTAAAGTTTAAACGGGTTCGGGATGATAAAATGATACAAATATTATTACAATCTTTATATGTATATAAAAAGTGCATGTAATATAATTTATTTCGTATTCAATTAACAAAATTTTCCCACTTTCTTTGAATTTTTAATTTTATCTATATGATTTTTAACACAAAATTTAATGTCAGTCCAACCGCGTGAAGATAATATAGAATTGCTATTCATACA